>JABFEA020000001.1:14065332-14078646 GCA_019775915.2 Cyphomyrus plagiostoma | reverse complement strand
CGTACAATTTATATTAGGTCAGCGTTCACGGTTCGACTTCTGATATTCAGATCGAGTACTAGGTCAAACTGGTTTGTTCGACTTTCAAGAAATCCGAGTTCTAGTGAGTTCGAGAACTGAGGTACCACTGTACTGTATATGAGCGAGCTGAAATTGACAATAAAAGGCTATTTGATTTGATTTAAGCAATATTGGAGATGTGAAACATCAAAACAGATTGCCATTAAAAAAGTAATTATGGAAGTACGGAATAAGTAAGTATGGAACATTATGACACAGAACGGGTGTGTCACTTGTTAAAATGTGTGACGAAGGATACAAACGTCCCCGTTATTTCCCTTATAAGAGAAAGACTGCAACTTTGACTTTGATCATTTATAACTGGGCACCACCTCATCTGTGATGATGGCAGAGTTGGCATCCCATGGTGCACTTGGAGCATCAGCACTGATCTGGAGGAAGGTGTTTTGGTGCTATACAGGGTGTGAATGAAAAGAAAAATTCCTCAGGACTTCCTGAATCAGGAAACAGGCCGCCAGAAGTATAGATGTTCCCATAACTCTTACACGCTCCTACAACAATTATGTTTCTATGAGAAAAGCCTGACATGTGCCTTTGGGTTCAACTTGACCACAGGGTAGATGTGAGTGTTAACTATCAGCATTTATTTATTCATTTATTAACTTGTCAGGCAAATTTTGTATAATGCGGTTACTTTAAGTTGATTAAATAAGAGTATGTTTAATTCCTGAAAAGCAAAGTTTCATTAGATATTAAAAACATAATAAAAAGATTTTATTCAAACACCTTGAGCAAACAATGAACTTCATAGTCAGAACCGTTCAGTACAGCCCAATTATTACCCCACTGAAGTTAATTAGACAGAATCTGTCGTCTCCAAGACGAGGATTAAGACACCCAGTACTAGAGTTACATATTATGACCCAAAATTATGCAATATGCTATTAACAAGAATGTTAAGTTAACTAACCAAACTTTAAAATTACCATCATTTTTGGAAAACTATTACGGGTGAGGTAAAAGGTCAGAAGCTTTGTACATTTCATTTACTTATTTGATAATGAACCCCTTAATTCACATTGCAGCCAGATCTTAATGCGGATCTTCCAGTCTTTCCAGAATATCCCATAAATATGGTCAGGTCACAGTGTTGTGGCAGCAGTCAGATAATGTTTTATAAATGGTATAATTTGACTCATTTGCAATTAGCCCTTTGATTTCTCAGAGTTGTATCAAACTAAATCCACAGTGGACTGCAGCACTGCTGAACTTCCTTTGAAACCGGTGCTATGAATTAATTAGTCCAGTTACAAATTAATGAGATTCTCCGTTAAGTACAGTATTTGTAAGGGATGGAAAGATGTAGGCTGCAGGACTGGGCGATATGGCATAATATTTTATTATGATAATATTTTATCAGCCGATATTGAAAATTATTGTTTCTTCATTTCAAAGCTCCATTCAATTCACTGCTTCAATGCTTACTTAAACTTCCATTAGGATTCCTCTTAAACAGATTCAGAACATGAAAAAAGATGATTGGACAGAAAATTTCAGAATGTGTTCACTGCTGAGACTTCTAAACACTTATGCAAGTTGCTCTGGTTAAAGGCATCTGCCAAATACCGTAAATGGAAACGAAGATTTAATTTTGACAAATATATAATACAAAAATATTTTTTTGTCCTAGTGTGTAACACTAGAAGCAGCTGATTGAACGCAATTTGTCCTATATTTTGGAATCCACACCCCCCCCCCCCCCCCCACTACCCCCCAGCAAATTTTACTGACTGGATCCTGGGAGACGGCACTCTATTTTCCATGACACTAAAAGCAGAAGCCCTAACTGCTGTGTCTGTAAACACAAATTCTGTATGTTCTGCTGGATGCCAGTGCTTCAGGTGGTGAAATAAGTTTGCAGTATTTCCAGTTTCAGTTGGCACGAGTTTTTGGGACAGTTTGTAGTACAGTACACCCGCCCGTTGTGCATCAGACATTAAATAGCCGAAGTATTATATGTTTTTCTTTTCACCTTGTTTACCCAAAACCGAAGAAAAAGCATCTTGATTTCCTTGTATGTTATGGACATATAGTGAATTGACAATACAAGGCTATTTGATTTAATTTGATTTAAGCAATATTGGAAATGTGAAATATCAAAACAGATTGTCGTTAATAAGTAATTGTGGAAGTATGGAATAAGTAAGTATGGAGCATACGGGGGAAAAAACCCCAAAAATCACTTACTCGGATATAGTTGGCATTGATGTAACTGCTGAGTGGGTCGTTAACGTTCTTGGTCTTTAAGATCACTCTGGAGTGGGGGTCTAGAGAACAGAGATGTTTGTTAATCAACCTGGAGGGGTGAAACATTCCTGTTTCAATCGAAAAGTGATTAAAAAAAAATTTTATTCATCTTAAAAAGCAAAGTTTTGGTGGGCAAAGGCTCTCATTGTTTAACTGAAAATTTTGGGATGGCTGGCCCATTCCACCGAAACTAACCCCTCCAGTTCGTTTGGCCCTGATCCCACTTGTATTTTTAACCCCACTTTCAACTGCTTAACTGTTCTTCAACAGATTGGCCAGCAGGAAGCTACACCCACTACAGGAAAACCTGGCATGTGACCCCCATCAATGGGGCCACAGACACCTCCCACCCACTGGACAGGAAAAAAGAGAGCAAGAGGCTGAACGAGGGAGCCAAAGTCCACTAGCTTAGAAAGTGCCCCTGCAGAGCCAGGGGAACAGAGGGGATTAGCACAGCGCTAAGCTTTCTGTGGTTAGACAGACAGACATACAGAAAGACTGACAGACAGGCAGACAAACAGACAACGGCCTCTAACTTGGAATGTGTTCCTGCAGAGCCAGGGGAACAGACTGGAGTTAGCACAGTGCTAAGCTTTCTGTGATCAGTCGATCGATCGATCGATCAGTCAGTCAGACAGTCAGTCAGACAGACAGTCAGTCAGACTGTCAGTCAGACAGACAGTCAGTCAGACTCCTCTATCTTGGAATGTGTCTTGCAGAGCCAGGGGAGCACGGGATTAGCACAGTGTTAAGCTTTTTTTGCGATTACACAGACAGAAAAGCTTTACTGATCCCAAACAGGACATTAAAAAAGTGATAATGAGCGAACGAGAGCATTTTCCCTCCATTTTTACACTTTAAATGTTGGGGTTTTAAATGTTTTGAGATAAACAAGATGTGATATGGAGCAAAATCTCTAGCCTCAGTGCTTCGTGGCCCTTAGATGCAAAGTTATCCTCTGAAATGCTCCACAAAGCTTCTGGTTGGCCTTGGAGATGGTGATGACGGCTTTTCCCGCCTGAAAAAAAGTTTCCCAGCACCCGAGAAACACCGATAACCGCAGTGAAGGAAACGCGGTCGAAAGGGAAGGTGAATGAGGGCAAACCGTGGCGGCCCGAGACGTGACCAGACTGGGCCCAAGGCGAGAACAGGGTGTCCCCAGTGCATTGTTCTTGCAAGCCCTGCTGAACCTGCAGAAAGTGTGCTTCACGTCTGAATGTTGACTCTGCTGCTCTGACCCTGGCAGGAAGGGGGAAGGGCCAATCAGACCCTTCCTCTGTGGCTAAGCAGGGGGGCGGGATGGACACTAGTACTGCAGAGCGGAAGAGTCTTGATTTTTGGCAATTACTGACTTCCCTCACCAATCAGGCCTAGGTGACCCTGGAGAGGAAGGAAGGGTCTGATCCTCTGACCCATAAGGTACACAATGTCCTTTGGACCAATGCTAGAAGAGGGCTACTGCGTGTCAGGGGATCACTCAGAGACAGCAACAGATGGGCCGGGCAATGAGAAACAACACTGCTGGGTATGACCCGACATACCATGACATCAATCTCCTGATTGACAACAAAGTATTTTGAGATCCTGTCATTTGTGTGGCTTCTACCATCACCAAACACATACATAAAGGTTTTACAAACACAGACCCAAAGTGGGCAAGCAATCAAAACAGATAGTAAGCATAATCACGGATCAGCAAAATACACTGCATGCGTCACTCTTATGTTATAACATTGTAAAAATCCAAAACAAGCTACTGTCAACAAGTTGTAAATTGCACATAAATAAATAGATAAATAAACAAAATTCCTACTTGGCAAAATGGTTCGGTATCGGTTCTTTGTGCCATGCGTGGGAATGTCCACCTCTTTAGGATCCACAAAATTCATTGGGATTTCCTGCAAAATACAGATGTGTCTCAAGTCAAGATGACGCTACATGCTGAGTAGCAGATGCAGGAAGAGAAACAAAATCATTCGCAATCCCACCAGTGGAAAAGCAAAAGAATAAATACATTGTGAATCAATTCTCGGGGAAAAAAGTACTGATTTATGAAGCATCGTGAACATTAACATACAGTTAGACAGCAAAGCGGCTCAATTTGGTAAACAAACAAGATGGCCATCTGACCGGGGTGGTGCTTCCTCACCACAAACTCAGCATGCAGGTTCTGCGTGTTGAGCACGGCACCGCGGAGCTGCTGCCGGGAGAGGGTGCGGCTGGCCGCCTGCAGGTACTCCTGGGCCACGCGCTCACGGGGCGTCGCCCCCGTGCTGCTCAGCGGCTCCACGGACCCCAGGACGCTCATGTCCAGCACCAGGGACACATTGGACCCTCGTCTGTGGGAAAGCGGTATGACTGAGACACTGGCAGCAAGCACCCACCCCTCCATCATAAAACTGAGCTTCCCTTTGTGGGGATGAAAAAAGCAGTTATGGAATAACACAAGTTAAAAAATTACGGGCTTTATCACATTGTGGGGACATCTGATCCCCACAATGTAATAATTACAAAGATGTAGACATGCATACATGCAGGCATGCATGCACAGGCATAAGTTCGTCTCCCTATCTAAATGGGAACCGCCCATTCATTTCTATGGGAAAAACTATAGTCCCAATCACAACACACTTAACCCCTAACCATCCCTAACCTTAACCATAAGTAACCAACCCAAATACAAGACTTTTGGCATTTTTACTTTTTTTATTGCATTAACAGATTTTTATAAAACTGAGGTTATCCAAATGGGGACCTCAAAAGATGTCCCCAAAAGTAGGGAAATTTCAGGTTTTACTTTGGGGACAATTTGGTCCTCAAATGTGATCTTTGCAAACCCACACACATACCTAATCTTTGTGTGTGTGTGTATGTATGTATGTATGTATGTATGTATGTATGTATCTACTGTATTGTGCAAAAGTCAGTCTATACGTTTGTTAAATTTTGCCACCAGCTCAATTAATTTATTAATTTAATTTGTTAAATACCCCAATGGGATATTGATCAGCCAAACAAGGTGGGATAGTGGTTAAGTCAAAAGAAACATGGGTGTATTGAATGTTCACCCCCTCTAGGTTGATTAACAAGCTGGTGACTTTCGCAGGGGTTTGAAATGGCTAAGATGACACACCTTGACAGACATAATATCATAGTTTTACACATGAAGATCATCTAAATATCAGCAGGTTCTGTGTCTGCCTAAGACCTTTGCACGATACTGTATATCTTTCTACCTTTTTCTACCTTTTCATTTTTCCATCATAATATAATATATACGTGACCACGACCATGACCATGACCCCACACAGTCGTGTAATCATATCTTTTTGGGGACTGTTCATTCATTTCTATGTGAAAAATGCTAAAGCTAACTATGACAACCTTAACCCTTACCCAGCCCTAATCATAACCATAAGTAACCAAACAAAATACGTGCAAAAATGCATAAATATGTATTTTTAATCTTTTCATTAGAGTCTCGGATTTTTATAAAATAGAGCTTTCTGTTATGGGGACCAGCACATTCCCTATACAGTAAAAAGAACGGGTATTCATCACGTTGTGGAGACATTTGGTCCCCACAAAGTAAGGTATACCTAGACCACACACACACACACACCGACACTGTGCAATCTCAGTGTATCAACCCACTTAAAATCATAATTTCCCATGTATCCCTTATGTTGCATCTTGCTTAATGTCTTTACAACTTATAATTAGTGTAAACATCACTTTTGGGTGCTGCAGAGCTGGGTGTCTTGTTTTATAGCTCTTGGTTTAGTTGCTTTATGTTAATGGGACATCTAAACTGATCACAGGAGTAAACATAATCAACACTTCAACAAGCTCAGATCATAATCTGTTCCTATTCTGGGCTTAAAAAGAACGCATGCCCTTAAACACAAATTTTAAAGGGAGTCACTCATCAGGTCGACACGATCTAAGACACGCCAGCCTGTGGTCGGCCACAGATCCTGGGTGAGTCCACGCCTCTACTGTGACCTTTGACCCTGCAGCTCTCCCCCTCATTGCTTTCCTTGGGGCTGCACACAAAGCATTGCCTCTGAAAAATTGCTGTGCGTTTGAAGCAGGAGCTTGACATTAGTCAGGTGAAAGAGAGCATTGGCGGCCTGGAGATGGGAGACCCCCCCTGGGAGGACTGTGTCTACAGCGGCTCTCAGTCTCCCTCCCTCTCGGCTTACATCCATCACAAGGAAAATCATGATTCCTCATTAATCATCTTAAAAAATGAGGGGAAAAAAAACTGCCAGCTTTAAATTTTACCAGAAGACAGGAGAACATTAAGAAAAATAATGAAAATGACTTAATAAAATATAATTTTATTTCATTTAAGTCGTGTTTTCATTAATTATCCTAAAAAAACTTGTAAAGTCTTCAGGCAAAATGTAAAGCTCACAAAATTAGTTCATTACATTCTTTTAAAATGTAATAATTTAATTTGCTTAAAATATGCATGATTAAATTAGACTTTAAAACTATGATTAATTTATATTAATTATTGATTGAAAAAATGGTTTGAATCTTTAATGCTATGAGTGTGAATCCTGACTTGAAATGTATTTTATTGCAAAGCCTCAAAAAAAAAAAATTATACAAAAAAAAATTCTTGTATTAATTTCACCATAAAGCAGTTGCTTTATGTACCTCCATTCTAGGCAGGGCAGATGGCAGGCAGAAGAGGATGATGAGGAGGATGAAGAGGATGTGGCCTTGTCAGCCACTCCTGAACTAGACCCCTTCAGCAATCAGTGCTCTTGGCCTGATAGGAAGTGCTCGGCATCCTGAACAGGAAGGAACCCGGTCTCGTCCCGCCCTCCCCTCCTAATCAGGCCGGACCGGCTTAGCATGAGCTGCGATAAAGCGACAAGCCATCAATGTGGGGACCCACCGGGTTGTGGGGACGGGTCATATGTCCCAGTTGGAGGCCTGAGGGGATGGTGTTAGAACGGGGGGAGGCAAGCAGGTTACGTATGTTAGGAGCAGGAGCGAGAACCTCAGTGCTGCCTTGGTTGAAAGTGATACGCTGCTAGAACATGAACTGAGACTCATGTAATTGAGCTGTGGTCATTTAATGCTTCACAGAATATATTCATACTAATAGCCACTCAAGGAAACAAAGCTGAATCCCCCCCCGTACCTGAGTGCAGCAGTACAGATAGCAACGCTGTCTGCTATAAGCCTCTGAACACGCACACTGAGGCCTACAGTCTGCTGAGCTTGGGCTCTACCGCCATACGTGATAAGTCATTATGCTCTGGGGACTAGCGAGAAGCAGAGTGAATGGGAAGGTGAACTGAGGCTTCGTCTCAGAGTCCAGGAGAGGAAACGGCGCAGATGGGAACATGAGCGCTGCATTATGGACAGATTTACAGACTAGCGTTCACAAAACAGCCGAAAGATTTTCCGTCTGGCCAGAACTGTAAACAGTGAAAGCAGACAATTCATTATTTTTTTGAGTCAATAAATGGTGATACAGGATATTTACAGGGTTGTGTATTTAGGATGAGGTTAGGAAGCTGCAAACACAACAAGTTAAGGACAATGGTTTGATGGGTAAAACTACAGTGTGACAGGGCACTACCCAGCAAAGGCAGATCCATCGGTCAACGCTAAAATTAACGCAACAACTAATGTCCTTTAAAGTCCCTCTTTCTGATTTCGCTTATGGGAGATTACAGTGCAGATTGGTGTCTGCACATAAGCTAGTATTCATAATACACCAAGATATGTAAATGTACAATACACAAGCTTTAACTGCACTTCACAGTCCTCAAGCTTGCACTCATTGTTCAAATATTAGTTGAAAAATAAAGACGTCTCAGCACTGAACATGTGGGCCCAGCTAGCTCAAAATCTTTGCCGAGACACTCTTGCTTCAGCAAATTTCAGTGATCCTATTTCTGTTTAGCCACTGTGAGACTAAACATTTTAATGTGTTTCAGTGTTCTTTGAACACTATAGAAGTGTTCCTTGGTGGAGACCCAAGTATATCAAATAAAAAAGATAAACATGTTGCACTGCGTCCACAGTTTGTTCTTCATCTTCATAAATCGTGCAAAGCAAAGGTCACTTACGCAAATGTTCCCCACTGTATTTATGTAAGTTCAACCTGCTCTCATTACCTTATCATTAGCCTTGGCTTCCTGGGCCAGAAACAACTGTGAATTACAGTTTCCTCCACCTCCATTCCCTTATTATTTTTTTTATATGTAATCACATCCACGATAGGCCTCTTCCTTCCACCCCTCCCCGCTTGTAAACAGCAGATCATTGTTAGATTTATGCTGTAATTTTACAGTAGCAGACACTCGTGAGCCACATGTTCTTACACCTAGTGGGGGTCATGGGTGGGTTGACGGGGAGGGGGAGGAGTTTGAGAGTGTTCTCCTCAATCCTCACGTACACCATTGCACACCTGCGCTGATTACCCAACCGGGGTCATTCTGCAAAAACAAACAGTCCAAGGTGTTGGGTGAAAGTGAATCTGAACGAAAACCCAGATGTCTTCTGTGTACAAAGCGTCTGTTGACCCGTATTGCTTGGTCTATCATTTAAGCTCATTCGCTGATCCCTGCCAAGTGCTTCTAACCTTGTTAAACTACAACTTAACCACTCTACACTGGTTCACTTCATGAGATTGTACCCGAACCACAGAAACAAACTATAGAACAAATGGGGTGCTTCAATCCACCCAGAAACCTGGATCTGGAGACAGTGGGATACCCTGGGTGGGATGTGGTGTTGAATAAAAAATTTAAAAGACCATTATTATACCTTTCTCAGGTTTTGGTAATCATGACTATACTGTGTTGCTGTTTGGAAAGCTAGATGCACCAGGCCTTCAGAATTGAGTCATGAGGTTCAGACCAAAATGGTGTTCATGCTTTGATGGTTTTGTCAAAACTGGTCGCTCAATAATTGAAACATTTTAGAAATGGATCATTAAGTGAGCTTGCAGAGACCTGCATTGTGATAATGGTAAGAATATTACCATAACATTTTGGACAGGAAGTAACAGGTCTTGACTTGTCCTGAGCTTCAAACTCACTTTCCTCTAAGAATAATGGCTTCAAAGGACAACAGGGCTACAGAGCAGCTGTAGGGCAGCAGAGACACCATTATTGTATTGTCTGACCTCTTTTTCATGCAGGGCCAGAGAGGAAGAGCCTGAGAAGGGAGGAGCACAATCAACATCCCATCCTCTTGGGCTTTCTATCACTGTGGAAACCGTACGTTGCTGACCACTGCTGCTTCCTCTGGACCCCAGGACAGCACCGACTCTCATCAAGCAGAGATGCACACAGTAACCATAGTAATAGTGTCTTTTAAGCACAAACTATGATACATTAACACTAAAATGTATGTCTTTTGTGATGTCATATGAGACAGAGGTTAGACAGGTTGTGCTCAGAGGTGATGGTTTCTCAGTAACCAAAGCCTGATGCTGACCAATTTGCTCTAATGTCAGGAGTGATAAACAACCATTACATGCAACCCAAAATAAATATTGAAGCATCTATTCTTACCCCTCAGAATCATATTTACTGAAATGTCAATGCCCAATTCATCACTGTTATTTTATTAAACTGATTTATTAATTAATTTACTAATGAATCAGTGCAAAGGAGGGTATCTCCCTAGCCATTTTTAAGGCTTCACTTTTCAACCGGTTTAAACATTTAACAAACATGCCACACAAAGGCCCGGATTGGTATTGGTTCTATTGCTGTCCCCTTGGGCAAGATATTCAACTCAAACTTTTTTGAAAAATACTTATTTATATTTTATGAAAAAATATTCACTGAGCTAAAATAAACAGCTTGCTTAAACAAGAAGTTCTTTTGCAGATCAAGGAGGTGCTTCAAAGACTGATTGATAACAGTACCACCAGATGGCGGTCTCGTACCTTAGCAGACGGCCTGAAACACAGCGATAGTGCAATTTAATGTACGGCTTTTATTTCTGTAGTAATCAGATAGTTACGCTTGTCACTTTTTTGTATATGATAGTCACTAGTAGTCACCAAGCAGTATAGTAGCAAGCAACAGGAAGCAGGGTTCTCTTGAATGCCACATCTGTCAGTCTTTGTGTTAGTAGAGGACAAAGGTGAAAACTAGCAATATGAACAGATTTCTGGTGAATCCAGTGACTGTGATCTGACCAATTAGATTTTTGCTCCTCAGCTGTTCCCCAAAACGTTAATGGAGTCGCCGGGCCACGGTCATTCAGATAGATTAGCTCCTGTAATCCTTACCTCATCCCTGAACCTGAATTTTGCTTCGTGCTATATGTAGAGCAGCAAACATGCTTGAATAGAACATCCTGGGCTCAGCTGTGGCCGGTTGAGCCGGGCCACTGGTATTAATGGGCCATCACCTCGGAGCGTAGGAGAAAGTCGCGGCGTTGGGAATGAATCATCAGCCAGGTGTGACAGCTCTGACACCGCATACTCACAGAGAAAGAGAGACCTCTCTCCGAAGTGTTCCGGAATTTCACGCTTTATTTTTACAGTCAGGGAGACAACAGTCAGACAATAATCAATGAGTGACTCCTTTGTTTCACAACAGCTGGCGGCCTTTTTCCAAGTTTAATCATGACTTGGCGTTCGGTCAAAGGATTTAGATGATTATTTAAATGTGCTTGTTAGAAACACTGTGTAAATATAGTGATCAGGTGTAATTCCAAAGGTCTCGTCATGGACTAACTTCTGTTCCCCTGGGACATCACATGAAGCCAAGCCAACATGCTGGGTGGACATCTGGCCCTGTCTCTTTGGCCAAACCCCAAAATGGCTGCCATTGTCTTCTAAGCATGGCTAAATACTTCAGACTATACATTCTGCTCAAATTGCACTTTTTTCCTTAATGTGGGGCCAAGGGGCCCCTGAGAGAACAAAAGCTGATCCAAGACCCTTACCGCTCTTGAAGGCCTGCGCTGGGCTTCATCCTGAAGGGGGAGGGGCTGGGGGATGGTGCGGGTCTGGGCTCGGAGGTGGCTGGGCAGGGGATTTGCGGGAGCTCGGGGGGGGCGGCGCTGGCAGGCTTTGTGGCCGGTTCTGCCCGGACCATGCTGGGGGCCGGCTTGACCTGTGGCTGCGGTGTGTGCACTTGAATTGGGGTCAGGTGCAGCTCCTGCCCAGGCGGTTCCTTGAACTGCCGGTCTGAGAGCTCGACCTTCTCCTTGAGCCGGTATAAGACCTACAGGGACACGAGCACCACAGGAGAGCACATGATGAGGTCTATGGAAACCCAACCACGCACCTTCTCACTGCTCATCCTGGTCAGGGTCCTGGATGAGTCCGAAGCCTATCCCAAACAGCATAGGGCTGGGGGTCACCCTGAGCATAAGGTCAGTCCATTGCAGGACACATAAGAAATCATACTCCATGGACAGATGCCAATTAGCCTGAACGCATGTCTTCGAACTATAGGAGGAAAGAGGAGTACCCAGAAAACCCGGGAGGGAGAAAATGCAAACTGCACACACACAGAGCAGGACCACCCACTGAGTTGCCCTCCATGGAAACCCAAAACTTTTGGATATGACTTAACTCAGGGGTCTCCAAGTCCGGTCCTGGAGAGCTACAGGAAAGAATAGATGAGCCACACCTGACTCATCAGAAACCAGGTAGGATGGAAAACCTACTGGATAGTAGCTCTCCAGGACCAGAGTTGGAGACCCCTTACTTAAACAGTCAGTTTCTTCAAAGGATAGCCAATGCTGGTGTTTTTTGTTGATGATCTTCAAGCTTCTAACATTTAGACTCTTTAATTTAGTATAACACTTGATGGCATAACAGCCTCTGTTGTTTTCATTGGTTTGTTTTCGGATTAAGTTGCTGATAATGCCCTTTCCAGCCAATTGTATCATGGACCTGAAATAACATGCGTATACTATTCTTTCCTGACCAATCAAAGAGCTTGATCTCTGCTTGCAGAAACCCTTTTAAATCAGCGCATGTAGTCCATGCTAATCCTGTCAAATCTCATCATAGCCATCATAACATCAGAAAATGGATTAGAATTTTCACACATCATATATTTTCTTAATATACTGACACATCATTATGATATATACCATACACTGAAAGTATTGTTCAAACAGTTTAAACAACAAATAGGATGTATAAATTATGATTCCGTTTTGCAAGAAAATTTGGTAGCAAGGAGTATAAAAATCTTTATAAAATGCTGCAGTGAAAAATAGATATATCCAATACTTTGCCCAATAGCAGTGTCTGCTACATTGAAGAGCAGTTTGATTTAAAGCGGGGATGTTTTCCAGCATTTCCTTTCCATAAGCGAGGCCGTTAGCGATTGGCCAGCAGCCAGCCCTCAGTGAAGGCATCGAGAACCGGGAGCAGCGGGTTCCCTGGCATTCGGCGGTGCGGAGCCGCCCAGCGCTGCATTTAAACACAGGACGCCACGCGGGTCGAGCTGGCCAAGCATACCCAAGGTGTAATTAATTTAAATCACGGGAGCAGCAGGAGTGCGAGGAGAGAGAGGGTATTTACAGCTGCTGTCTGTACTCAGGAGGAGGAGGGGGAAGAAGAGGAGTCAAAGCAACACACCCCATCTCACACCCCCACTTCTACCCCACACCACTATACGTATCCATCCGGCAATATAAACGCGCAGAAGGGCTCGAGTTGCCAGCAACACAGATGTGATCTGCCCGGGAAGATCTCCACATGGCGCATGTCAATCGATCACTGATAGCAAGGGTAGGGGAGGTGGACTCACCATCAAACAGGTGACAACGATGACGAAGATGGTAAGGAAGATGACCACTGCGTAGAATCCCTCCTTGGTCCACACATTGTCCCTCTCATGCTGGCCCTGCAACACGTTCTTCTGGAAAGGGGGGTGACAACAGAGCAGGTGGACACGGGCTCCAGACTGATCACAATAACCTGACAGGGGGGGGGGGCGGGGCCGCCGGCGCGGACCCGGGGGGGGGGGG
>JABFEA020000001.1:14036755-14061749 GCA_019775915.2 Cyphomyrus plagiostoma | reverse complement strand
TGCATATTTCACTATGTGTTAGTTATATTCTTCTAAATGCATGTGTTAGTTATATTCTTTTAAGTTCTATTCCCACAGGAACTACTACTCAGTGAGGCATATGGCAATAAACTTTGCTGAATGGCTGACGACGAGCACCGGTGCTGACTTGGAAGATACATTTTGCTTGTGTCTCCTTGTTTCTGTATCGGAAAATTCGATCGCTACCCAATACTCTCGTGTAACATCGCAGGTACCAATGCGATTTAAAATTGCCAGAGCTTATTGGCTGGATTAAGGTTATATCGTTTTATATATCTGTGGGGAAAAAAGATCGATTTGCTGGCCAGATTTAATAATGAATTATATACATGTCATGGGCTGTATAAACAAAAAACAAAATTCTACTACCGATCAAGTCTATAATGCCAATCAATTGCTCATTATTAATCATATCCACTGGGTTGTCCCTGTCACAGAACATTTTTTCCATTTCATTAAGCCGTGTTAGCGTTAAGGTACAGTCGGAGGTACCTTAAGTTTTTTTTTCCCTTTCTTTAGTTGTTAAGAACTTTTGTGCAACCGTTAATGGATTCCTTGAGTATGAGACCAATATTAGAGGAAAAACAAATACTTAAGTGAATATTTTAAGGAAACCTTAAGGAGAAGATTTAAAGGTGTTTTGTGTAACCAGCTTTATTTTAAAGCAACCTTAACTCGGTCTTTAAGGAAAATCTTAACTTAAGGTGTTATGTGCTACTGACCCCAGGTATTTAACCTGAATCACTTTAGTCAATATCTGGTTTAATGAAGGAGTAGCATGTAAAACCCAAAGTGGTCAGCCATGGCAGAAACAACATCAGAAGGCGGGGGGGCGGGGTGAGAGATCACCCCCAGACACCTGGCTGCCCAGCCAGAATAGGCTTTGTGGTCTGTGAGGCGAAGGAAACATTTGCTAGAAACAGAAGCTCCATCACAGAAAGCTGCAGCCTAACTGGGAACGAGTCACTATGCCCCAGCTGATCAGCACGTACGCATCTGTCAAGGAATAAAGGGCCCTTGGAAATGCCTAGATGTACCATGACCACAGCTCCTTATAATCTCAAGATTTACTCCTGAGTAGAGGGTATATGCTGTTATCTAGCTTTTGCATTCACGTTCTAGATTAGCCAGTTCAGCACTGGAAACGAGTTGTCCTTGCACTTGGTAAACTGGTCCATCTTCGGTTATTTTGCTGCGCAAAACTTTACTTCAGTCCAGATGTGCTGACAAGAGGACTGCCTTCACACTCATTATCCAAAATAAGATTCAACTCTGCTGAGTTCACTTTCTGTTCCTTTGAACCCGTATGCAGAAAATGACGAGCCAAAGCCCTATATGCATGAAGACCAGCTATTTGTCACAGGAGGAGCAGTGGGCTGGTAGTAAGCGCCTGTAGCCGGACACACCTCAGACAGTCCCGTCAGAGTGTTCATGCACATGCTGTACTTTGCAAAAGTCTCAGGCAGTCAAATTAATTTAAGCTTTTCCTTTATCTGGGTAGTTAATGTATATTTGCTCAGAGAGAGAAAAAAAAAAACACAATTTAACATCAGAACAAAGGCAAAATAAGAGTAATACAATAAAAAGTAATAAGAATTTCTGCCGTTCTCCAAAAAGTTACAGATACAGTGTAGCCAAAAATGATTTGCAGACTGTGTGGAAAAAATGGTCAAAAATGGAAATTGAGGATATCAATTGTGAAGTTTTATGACTTTTTTCCTCAATACATTGGGTATTTCAGCAGTTTTAGCCATGCTGGGAAATTCAGCAAACCCTTCAAGTGGACTCTATGAATGGCCATGTGTACAAATAATTGTTTGAAGGTAATAAATTACATCATTTGAAAACAATTCCAGAATTTTTTGAATAAAAGTTTTTTTTTTTACATAACACACAATTTAAACAGACAGTTTAGACAGTTTTTAAAGTTTGTTCTTCAATATCCTAAATTTTTGACCATTTTTTCCAGCATACAAATACTTTTTGGCAACACTGTATCTTTTCTGACGGCTAGATCAACACCACTTCAGTTCCCAAACCTCTCCACAGGCACACCTCAGCCACTCCATGGATTTGTTACATTTCACCACCCGCTCACTTAATTTAATTAGCTAAATAAATCGATGAGTTATTGATTGGCCAAACAAGGTCCGTTCAAACACGTCGAGTCAAAAAAAATACATGGGTATATTGCACAGTTACTGCAAATATCTGGGTTAATTTAGGAGAGGGGTTGACATGGCTGACATACCAACAGACATAATATCACAGTTACACCAACATGAAAATCATTTGAACATCATTGTCATTGACTGCCCAAGACTTTTGCACAGTACTGTATATATCAGTACTGTATGTAAATCAGTACATGGCTTTGGATCGAGGGAGGAAACTTTAATACAGGGAGGAAATGCACCTGGACGCACAGCGCACGGACGGACACACAGCTGTTACATGCTGCTATGGTGCCAGTCATAAAGAGATCAGGTCTGACAGCATGTAGATCAGACACTGAAGCAAAACCCAAGGGATGACTGCAAGCCAGCTCTGGAGGAGGGGCGAAGGGACACTGACGAGGACAAACCTCAGAGGTGACCCCTGTAACCCCAAATGGGCCCAGGCTCCGGTGGAGGACGTTGATGTTGAGAGAGCGGATGACCTCTCTGGAGGAGAGGGGCTCCCCCAGCCCAGGTCCATCCGACGACACGTAGAGCTCGATACCGTTCTTCCTCTCCTGGGAAAAAGAGCAGACACCATCAGCACCCTGCTGTCACCCCAAAACGACTTACTGTGAAAAACATGATTTGTCTATATTCAGTCAGTGATTTTGTGAGTCCGTATGGTGCATTTTAGGTGCACCTACAATCAACTGTCAATGTAGAACACCATACGGATTTTAGAACCACATGTGAGAATGACAATCTCAAGGTTAAAATACAGTTAACCAGTATATAAAAGGTAAAAATCCATAAATAGTGAATTTGTTAACAGCAGCATATGCTCAGGATTAGCATAGGGTAAGTGCTATAGAGAAGGTCCAGCTAAATAGCAGCTCCTGCTGGCTCTGAGCTCTTCAAACGAATACAAAACTATAGAAACAGGCAAAGCACAGCACTATTAGCAAGCTATCGCATGTCACCAAAAGACGATGCTATTTGGCAAAAAACTATATTGCTTGGAAATGTTAATGTTAAAACGGATGGAAGTTAGAAGGACTGAAAATTCAGGATGAACGTGCCTTTCGGAAGCCTGAAGCTTCAGATGGAAGACGCCAAGTGTGTTCCGTTAGCGTTAGTGGAGACCTGCTACCACCTGAACTGCCTGAAGTCCTTGTCAGTGAATTCTGCGTGGCCGTCGTGTCTTCCTATTCATTATCTTCCTATTCATTAGTATGGAAGCTATAGGTGATCTTCCTATTCATTAGTATGGAAGCTACAGGTGATCTTCCTATTCATTAGGATGGAAGCTACAGGTGATCTTCCTATTCATTAGGATGGAAGCTACAGGTGATCTTCCTATTCATTAGGATGGAAGCTACAGGTGATCTTCCTATTCATTAGGATCGAAGTTACAGGTGATGGAAAGGTTTGCCTCGACTGAACTTACGTCCAGGCCGTTGATGTGCACCCTCTGGGGCAGCACGTCCAGGGCAGCAGCCATTCCCTCCCGGAAGGAGCGCAACAAGGACATGTTCAACTTGCGGACGTCCATCTGCAGAGCCTAGGTGGGGGGGGAGGCAGGGGCAAGTTGTCATAGAAACACCAACAAAAACACATTAATTTTAAATTTTAGAATTGTACTTGGTCATAACCACTGGATGCATGTCTGAAGCCTGAGGATCAACATAGAATTGCTGGAGTGCTTGAAAGGTCACAGGGTGGGGGGAGGAAGTTCTGATGTCGTCAGGGTGACCCACATGTCACCAGCCCCACCATTCCCCTAAGGGACAAGTCTGGCTCCTGTGAAACATAGCCGTTAGATCCGCCTGTGGGTGGCGCTGCTGCCGAGGGCAATTCCTCAGAAGATCAAAGCCTGCATGTGCGTTCCAACGGTGCGCTCACCTCACAGGAGGGGGGGGGGATTACAGAACCAGCTGTGGCCGCTTTTCATTTTGGGCTGGCTGGTGCCGTATCCAAGTAACCAGACCATGCAAACGAGGCCGGCGCTCAGCAAATGGCTGTCCTGGCAACTAAACCAACACGTAACAAACACCCAACGCACCCCTGCCACCATAACGCGACCACTGGAGGGCAAGACAGGCATGCAGCGTGACTGGCGGTAACAGGGAGAGGGAGAACCGACCCTCTGGTGGAACAGCATGGACTGTGGGCATCAGGAAAGCCGTAGGTATCACAGGGGGTGCCGGTGAGGAACACACAGACACAGACACACACACAGACACACACACAGACACACACACAGACACAGACACACAGACAGACACACAGACACACACACAGACACACACACAGACACACACACAGACACAGACACACAGACACAGACACACAGACACACACACAGCCTGGAGGGCCGCGTGACCTTTTTCGAGTGGATTCTCGGAAAGGACACCCATAACCAGGGACACGACTCAGAGGAGGTTCACCCCTGCCACAAACCTCTATCTTGGAAGGGGGGGGGGGGGGGGGTCACAGGAGGAGCAATGAGTTGGTAGTAAAGTCAGCACCACCAGCCCCCCCCCGCTTCTAACCCTTGTGTGTTTGAGAGGTGTCTGTGGCTTTGCCTTTTAAAGGCGAAAGTCATGAATTCGAACCTCTGGCCAGCAAGGATGGCTGTGTGCGCAGAGCTGCCAGCAAACCAGCCACACATACCACATCATAGGTTTACAACTTGGCAAAGAAAATTTCCTGTCTGAGAGGGGGCAAGGGGTTACAGGGGCAAGGGGTTACAGCATAGAGTACAGATAACTTATGATAATTACATGGCTGAGCCTGTGCTGACAAGAGATCAGAAACACCATGAAAGACAGAGGGAGAGAGACAGAGAGAGAGAGACAGAGGGAGAAAAAGAGAGAGGCAGATTTTGACAGAAAGAGTGGGAGAGAAAGACCAGGACAGAGAGCTCACAGATGAGATGTTTGCACTGGTCAGGACGTTTAGAGTGTTTCCTCCCTGATGTTCAATATAGTTCATCTGGCTTGCAGAGAACTGCCCCCCCCCCCACTGCAAGAAGCTTCTGAGACAAAAACAAGGCAAAGCATTATCATGGTCGACATCCTGGGGGAAAATAACCCCCCACCTCCGCGCCGCCCCCAACATTCTGTTTCAGATCATTCAACCCGACTGAAATTGGCACAAAATTATCCATTATGTTCATTTGTATGCATCTGAAATCAGAAATATTCACTACTATATTCACACAGAAATATGCGTTACTACAAAAACTCAATTCGAGCTAAAACTACTTCTGAACTAAGGTTGGTTTCAACAACTTGGCTCAGCATCGATTTAGCAATAAAAACAGCCAAGGGGTCGGTTTAAAGGGCTAAAAATACTGTTATTTATGACGAGGAGCCATAATGACCTTCACTGGCTGCCCTCTGCAATTCCCCGACAGCCTGTCTTGTTAGCCGCTTGCGTTTTGACCTGGCGACCCTGTACCATATCGGTGCCACCTTGGCGGAATGTTACCCCGGCGTAACTCGATCGGCGGACTGCGATCACATCTTCAGCTTGGCATCGATCTTGCTGGCAGGATGATACAGGAGGAGGCCTGGCTTCTAAAGGAAAGGTGACCTTCAGGGTCCTCTAATACGGGCCCCCGAAGGCCAGTCGAGTGTGTAGCTGTGCAGGAGCTACATCTGGAACCCCTGAGAAAGTGGGGGGGGGGGGTGAATGCAAGCTGTTGCCTAGCAACCGCCACCTGCTGGGCTTCTGGGGGATAATGGGGGGCTTGATTTTCATCACAGCCAGGTAAGCATACTTTCGTAATAAAGGACAACTAGGAAAGGCTAGTGACATGGTTCTCCTGATATTGGATTCCATTTCTGTGTACATCGAACAATCAATGGGGGGCAGTGGATCGGGCTGATCCCAGGCAGTGTAGGGCACAAGGCTGGGTCACAATCTCAATGGGATGCTAGTCCACCAAGGGGCACACTGTGGGCAATTGTGGATTGCAGAGATTCTGGAGAGATTCATGCAGCACAGGTACAACAGGCAAACCACACACAATGTGGATGGAACTCAAACCTGCAACCCTGGAGGTTTGTGGCCATTGCGCTACCACTTCCTCTATATATAATTTGATGATCCACATGGAGGGAAAAAAGACAAGATGTAAATGATTAAATATGAATGAATAAACATATTGCTGCTCTCCACAGGTCAACTTCCAACCAATAGGAACTACAGATTAACCAGCCAGACAGCTTCCGACTGGCTTAGCATCCCACTCTCAAACTATCGCATTACTCTATCGATTATTACTAACTGAGGACAGACACAAACCTGCCTCCTTATAACTCCCCCCACCAGAGCAAAAACAAAGGGCCCAATGTTAAAGCAGCACTGCAACAACAATTAGCAGAGCAAAAAATGGATGGAAACTATCAGCTGTATGTTGTGGCTCAAGTTTAACCCAATCAGGCCTCACACAACCGATACTGGGCCGTCTGTGTTCCCAAGAAACAGGGTTTATTTTAAGACCTGGGTAGAGAAGAAGCTGACCACACATACAATGATTGTAATGCAGGGAATGGCATTAATCATATATTTAAAAGATCCCTAACGCCATCACTCATCGATTACTCATGCCTGCATGTTGAGCAGGTCATCATTAGGATGTGTGGTGCGGGCCCCCCCCCAGTGTGTCCTACCATCCTACGCTGTCTGACACGCTGCATGTTATGGCACCGTTACGTTTTTCCTTCCCACGTTGTAAGAAAGCAGATCTTTCAGTGTCACGCCTCCAGGTCCGCTGGTTTGATTGCCAGCTATGCGCGTCTGCATTCTGCATTTCCTCCCACAGTCCTAAGACACTCGCTTAGGTGAACCGTCATTTCTGAATTGCACTGCGAGTAGCTGTGCCCCAACACGGACTACCTCGTGCCCTGTGCATCTTGGAAATAGGCTTTATGGTCCCGGTGACCTTGTCCTGAATGTTGGAGATGGATGTATGGATGTATTGAGGGATGGAAGACTTCTCATTGTCCTCAGCAGTCACAACACCCTTCTGAGTGAATTAATATGCCAACATGGCCAAAGTGAAAGCGCAGAATACTGGAGGTCACTGCTTGAGCTGCTTGCTTGTTACGCTGCCAAATGCTTGAATAATGTAATAAAGTATTATTAGTTTTCATTTTGTTATCTCACTCAAAGCCCAGATCACTTAAGTCTGCTGGCACAAGAGCGGAGGCTAATCTAATCAGGCTCGCCGGGAGCTGGAGAAGATGGACTGAGAGAAGTTGTATTGTTTTCTTAAGCCGTCAGCCAATCAAAATGTCCCCAGGCCTTGCTTGTAACCCCGCCCCTTTTTGTGACTGGAGTCTGGCCTTGATATAGATAGCTGAGGAACATCATGCCACATTGGCTTTTAGGATGGGAAATCAAACTTAATTGGATGACAGCAGGATGGCTGTGTTGTAACCTACAGAAAAATTAGAGCGAATCCAATTTGGTTTGTTCAGCTAGGCCTCCCGGACTTTGGACGGCATAGGAAGGGCCAAAGATAGAGGCTTTTTAGGCAATTAGGGTGGAAGCGCATCGGGCCCTGATCTGGAAAATGTCAGTCAAGGGTCACAGGGAGCAGGAAAACAGCAGGACCTGAAGGGCAAAAATGAAAGATGACACTTTGTCTACGATAATCCTGGCTGGCCTGTAGGACTAACAGCGAATCTGAACAATATCAGCGCATGACTCTCCATGACATAAGTAACCCTAACCCCGCAAACTTTATTAAAATACGAATGACAAAAAAAACAAAGGGTGACTTCTGGGAAATTTTGACCCTTTTCACTCCTCCAGAGGTACAACATACAATAACAGTCTAGCCCACTGATCTGAGGTGAACATCTCGTGGTCCGAGGACCAGGCTGCAGGCTAAGGTTTCTCCATCCAGCCTAGGAGCAGTTCTGCAGTGACCCCCCTGCAATGGCAACCAGGGAGCAGTTGCCACTTTCTCAAAAAACGGCAATGATGACTCGCGTCCGAGTACAACGGTGAGATCGGGGAGAGAGAACCCCTGGTTCAGCAGACAGGATCCTGCAGACTGCGTGGGTGGCCGTGTTGGGTAGCAGACACGCACACATACATGAATATTATAGGCTGTAAATACCAGAGAAGATGGGTGCCTGGCCTTTTAACTTTGTGCATAACGTAGTCACACTGATAAACCACACAGATGATGCAGCCAGGATGGCTGACAATCAAACAGCTGCCTGATTTGTATATGTCACATAATAAAGATGTTTATTTGCTCACAGCACACTGATTTTCCACCAAGCACATAATTGGGCTAAACAATATATAACAAGGGTAACGATCTGATGTGTTGACGGGCCTAGGCTGGGGTTCGAAGAGGAGAGGAGACCCCACCGCAACATTTCTGTCATGTATAATGGATGGAACCTAAAAATACAAGGTGCTCGAGGTAGAGGGGCGGGGGGAGGTCCTCTTTGAACAGCTCAGCGCTGGGTCGTTGGAAACAGCCTTTGAAGATCAGGACACAGCCCACCACGCCCCGGCAAATTCCAACCAGCGATTAGCCAGAACAGAAATGTCTGCAATGAGACTGGTGTAGATAGGGAGAGCTGAGTGTTCCCACAGTGGAACCCAGGATCTCGAACATACTCCATATGTTGCTTGATCAAATACTGACAAGCTGAATATCAGCACTCTCTCTCTCACTTAACTGGTTTGCCTTGCAATAAACAGTGCCTGGACACACCTCTGGAGAATCATCGCATTTAAACAAGCAGATATTCTACCTTGAAGATACCAGAAAAAATAGCCATACTGGGGGATGCGTGTAGCTCAGCATGTTGGGTCACCATGCCCGTGACTGTAAGGTTGCTGGTTCAAATCACAGTTGGAAAGGCTCTAAATCCCAGTTGCAAACCCAGCATTACCAATTGTATGTCATTTTCAATAAGAGCATAAATAAAATGTAAATACTGTGATCTAAAACTCCAATCTCCCCATCTAGATTATTAACTCCATAAGAACACTAGAGACATCCTCCCAGAAATGCATTTCTGACCATGTTTGCAAACCATTATATTAAACAAACACACTCTACTGATCAACATCCAGTCTTCTAAACAGTTTCCATAACAACATGCATCATGATTGAAAGATTAAGTGTGAATCCTGTCGAAACAGGACAGTCACAAATATTTACAGGACTGCAATCATGGAGATAATTGCCGTTTACTGCTCTGACACTGGTCCTTTATGTCAGCGTCGCTTACTAACAGGATTTAAACATGAACTGCCCTTCCTGAGATAACCCACAGCAGCAAAGGGAAGACAAAAGACAGAGACAAAGGACGGACGCAGGGACCTGACATATGCAAGCAGACGGCGTTTCTCTCCCATAAATACTGCAGTCTATCTGTGGGAATCAAATACCAATACACTAAGCAGCAGATCAACATATGGCTAAAGACAGCACTGCAACAGTATCGACCAGCTTGTTCTTTGACAGGAACCTTAGAGCCTTCCTGTAATGATGAACACAAATTTAATTCTAGGCATGTTCTGACTGTAAACAGGACTAATAGGACATTTATTTGCCACAAAATACAACTTAAGAAAAATCAGATTAAAGGGAGACTTTAAAAGCACTATAAGAATTAAAAAGATAAATGTAGTTATCCTGTAGAGCTAGAATGTGCTTTTGAGATGCAGGTATAGTATTACCCTTAAGCTATGTGTTAAACAGGTCATGGTGAAGCGTGAATTTGAAGCCAATGTAAACAAACATTTAGCAGTTATACATACTTATAACCTGGAATAGGAGCGAATATTCTCAACAGACAAGTGAAGGATTTTCTGCTGGTGTAGTCTGTGCATGTTATGTGAAAACTCACTGCATTGGGGAGGATGGGAGCGCACGGAAACTCGAAGTTAAGTGAGGAAGAGAGTGACCAGCAAAAAGGAGGTTCGACCATCACCAACATGCCACGGGGAAGCCTAATGACCCAGACCGAATGTTCTTAAATGTTTATATTTATTTTATATTTATGGCCAGTTACCCGTTGTTAACTGGCCATAGCATGAGCTAATGGACACCATACCAATATGGCTGTTTTGCACAACGACAGCAATGCCTGGTCTCTGCTTACCTCAAGGGTACAGCATCTCAGAGTTATTCCTGTTCCTTCCAGGCCTTCCTTCCTCCATCCCCAAAAATGAATGATGACTGAAGTATCTTTGTGCACTGTCCAAGAGGACAAGCATTTCTGAGAAAGCAGGGTCAGCCAGTCCCTGGAGTAACTGGGGGTTATGGGCCTCACTCAGGGGCCCAACAGCGACATCACTATGTGGGGGTTAAGGGCCTCACTCAGGGGCCCAACAGCGACATCACTATGTGGGGGTTAAGGGCCTCACTCAGGGGCCCAACAGAGACATCCCATTGCCAACCTTGGAATTTGAACTGACAACCTTTTGATCATGAGCACAGCATCGTACCCCGCTTAGCTGCATTCCACAGTACAAGAGATCGTTCTATTAGTGCTGGGACTTAACAGCACCTAATCATAAAAAAATAAAACATTTTGCTGGACATCCCAAGCATGTGACACACGATTGGTCCCCATGATGCATAACGAAAGACTGCACAGCCTGGTTTAACAGGAACACACCGCAGATGACCACCGGCTGACTTCCAGGGTCATGCGGCCCACAGTGGATCGCAGTTGCCTTGCATCACTCTCTCTGAATCACCAGACAGGCATCCTGCTGCTGCCCAAGGCCTTTACAGATTCAAAGTGTTTTATTGATCACGTCCATTGGAATACTCACTCATCCAGCCACATGCGGTACAGGAGAATAACGGCACAGAAATAAACAATGGCTTGGTGCCGTATTGCCTTATGCACCTGTATATGGTCACTGCCATCTAGTGGCCATCTGCCGTAATACATAAATACGGCAATATGGTTGGCCATGCAGACTTATTACCCTTGGATGTTCTTACACGATCTGTATTGATTTAATAAAAAAAAAAAAATTCTAAAAGAGTGAGCTTCATACGTCAGCGATTAAAGACCTGTGAAACACCCCGTCTTATTGAAATTAAAACGCAGAGTAAGACTCCACTAAATAATCAAAGGAAATACACATGCTCAAGTCAGACAAGCTGAACTGTAAAATAAAAGCCCTCCAAGGCTGCGCCAGAAGAAAGACAGAGATGAGGCCACAGAGAAACAGATTAATATCATTTTGGAGAGAAGCAACGGCATAAAGGAACTGTGAAAAATAGGCTTCCAATATCACACTAAAAAGATGACATATTGAAGCTTTCGGAGCCAGACCAATCAGTGTAACGGCGAACTTTATGATACATGCTTTTAAATGTCCCTTGGTGGACTGAGATTGCTCCACTCTAAAAGGTGCTGCTCGATAACATCGATTCGCTGCTGGAAGCCGCACAGGAGTCATTAATTATTAATGACACACAACAGGTCACCGGGGACAACGAAGGCCTTTCCCGGCAGAAGGAGAGCTCCATCCCTCAGGACACGCTGGCCTGAGGCCCATAGGGTCCCGGGAGCTAATGGGGTGGAGACAACAAAGGCTTCCCTGATCCCAAGCCTATGCTGGCTCCTTCAGCACACCCCCTCCCGAAACCCTCAGCACCTCTGCTCCATGTGCTGAACTCTCATGTTGCATTAACTGCATTACTGTGGCGACGGACTGCCCATGGCGGGGGGTGGGGGAAGGGGGGGAATCTGGTCCCCATGCAGGAGTAAAGTAACAGTTGGCAATTTGACATTTAACAGCTAGGGATGAGCACTGTTTTAATAACAACAGAAAAACAACTGGAGAATATTATTGTTCATAATATAAGAAATACAGATCAGCATAAAATACCAGAGAAAGCCAGTGTTATGATCGTGATGGGGCATTACATTTCAATTCAATTTTATTTATATAGCATTTTTAACAACACCCATTGTCACACAGCGCTTATATACAGTGCTAAAATACAGATACTGATGCAAGTCATCTGTCCCACAAACCCTTAAGTAATTCAGATTTTATGCAAGTCCTATTTATACTCCTTACCATTCAAGATACCTTATAGCAAAAAACACATAAGCCAAAAACTACAATAACAGTACATGTTTTACTAAAATGTAAATTTACTTAGAAGTATGTGTCACATTTTTGCATTTGCACTTCCCTAAAAACTATGTTTTCTGTATCAGTCTCGGTTAATTTCATGCAAGTTGAGAGCTGCCTGTACATTAAAAGCTGTTACCTTTCCAAAATGAACAAGGCTGATTTGTCAGCATAAACACTGCAATTAAGTGCTATTACACGACTAGCATGTCAGTCTGCGGCGAGGGAGCCTACAGCTGACGCTCAACATCCATGCTGGGGGGGGCAGGCTCAGCCACACAGGATCGCTCTTGTGCCAGTGACATTCAGTGCAATATCACACGAACACATGTCACTCTGGCTCCAAATCTCCCAAGGCGAATGGTCGAGAACAAAGGCAAATCCCTCAAGGAGACGGTTGCTGCAACGACCCGCTGGAAAATAGCGGCGGCCCCTTGGGACCGGGGGGATGATGTGGGGGTAGCGTGTGTGGATGACACGTCCACTCAGGCATCCTCAATCACAAAAAAAAATAAATAAAATAGGTCACCGGTGCTACACAGGACGGAAGAGGGACACAGAACGAGTGAACAGCAGTGACAGATAGCGAGTGGGTGGTACACACCGCGGGGGAACCAGGCCTGACAGCAGGGGCTGTATTTACAGGATGGTACCGGATCTGGAGGTTCTGAACTCCAGGGGTTTGGAATGGGATTGTGAGCTCTCCGGGGTTCTGAAAGCCGCTCTCAGGCACCTCAGTTCCCCTGGCCAGGAGCCGATGTAGCCTGGAGCTGTCCTGGGTGCTGAAAGCCAGCATGCTAACACACTAGCACCCTTACCATGCAGCTACTTCCAGCTTGCAGTCCCAAATCCCGTGTATATACCTTATAACTTAAAATAGTCCCCAGTTATTATAGGTAATAACCTTCTGGCGGCTCTATGGCAAATCTTCTCCCTCCCTACAAGCTCTCTCAGTAACCTGGACCACTTGGGATAGCCCTCAGTATGAGGCCAGGGGAAAATCAGGAGTGTTAGCATTACCTGTTAGCTTGGGGTCCCATCTGACTCCCTGTGACACCTGTGCTTAAACAGGATAGTTAGCATTTGGTGGCAACTCTGCTTTCTTCTCTTCTATTCAGGAAACCCTGATCTTACAGCAGGACCCAGAATACTCAGAGATGAGAGGGCACAATGACAACAGCGTCCAACCTTAATCCGGAACAAACCCAGGCACTTGGTCCTGCGGGAGCTCTGGACCCCAGAATGGCAGCCAACCACCCCCCCCATTATAAACCACTGGGTCACAGGAATGAATGCACCTTCAGGAAGAAGCTGGGCTGAAGCCCATTTGGGCCGAACGAGGTAGCAGAACACAGAATGTTTTGAATTTAGACAGGGCTGCCCACTCATGCCCGGTGCGGGGCTCCAAACAGCCCGCCTGCCTCGCGGGGGAAAGCAGAGACATGAGGACCGGCAAGCTGGCCGCCGATTAAAACGGAAATGAGCTTGGCACCCCGCTGGACAAAGGGCAGAGATAAGAGGGATCCCTGATAATCCCTGTTCATTTCCTGCCTCAGTAATGAAGGCACATTTGATGTCAGCCGTAGAGTGTGACCTGATGCCGACATCAAAAGATGGCCAGGAAGTACAATGTGCCACTGCAAGACGCGCACGCGCGAACACACACACACACACACACACACACGCGCGAACAGACAGTCAGAGACAGATGGATAGAGAAAGACAGACAGAAACATAAAATACTGTGGCCAGTTTTTTTGCCAATTTCACTGGCACCACCAAAGATACTAAAACCACCAAAACTTTGTTTATCACTTCTCATCATTTTGTTTGTGCATTAGGAACTGTTAGTCCCTAAAAAAATCCTTTCATAAATGTACATACACCCTCACACACTGCGAAACTAACCTGCTTGTGTTTATAATCGCCGCGGGGGGGGGGGGGGAGATGACGCTATAATAAACATCTTTTTCTTGTTCCCTCTCATGCCAGGTCTAAATCCACCAGGCTTAAATCCCTCAGGCTGGAAATCAAAGACCCATGAATTATGTTCTCTTTCAATTAGCACTTAATTTGCACCTGACATCAGCTAATTCCCCATCCAGATGATGAATCAGATAAACCAGAGGAGAAATGAGTTGCACTGAGAATCAGCATGAGGAGAGACAGCCAAACCTACTATACCCCTATGTTTGGACCCCAAACCATACAAAAGGGGCACAGGAGCATGTGTCTTGGCCTAAACGGCCTTGGCTCTGATCGCAGCCAATCAGAGTGAAGCCACACCCAGGTCCAGACAAACTCCAGTCGGATACAGGGTCGTTAGCCCTTAATTCTCTCCCAGTGGACATTTTGTCGATAGGAGTTGCCAGGGTAATTTGCGAAGTGTCACGCTATAATGATTCTGGAGCTTTCCTCATCTCCGCACAGCCGCTGCTGTAAGTGGGGCAAAACAACACAGAACACCATTTCCTGGGTACCACTTCCTATTAACTTCCCTTCACAGAAGGAGGTTACAGCTCTTGCTCAAAAAGGTACATGTCTTTAAACCATATGTAAAAAATAATAAGAAAATACACATACATATATTTTTTTTAAAAATCACAACTTTCATCAGGGTGACAGGCAGTAGTTAACTGGCATGTCGGTGAGGGTCGTAAATATTTATATGTGTTGGATCTTGGCAGGAGCAACATCATTATATGATCAACTCATTTAGCCTGAGTACATTATGTCTGTACTGATCCTGTCCATCGGGGGTGGGTGTGAACAGAAAGCAGCGATTTTTAGCGCATCCTCCCGAATATAACACCATTCCCCGTGATGAACACATCCCCCTACATTTGGTTATTTGATAAACGGATACGCACACAGAGGTGAAGCCAGGCACCACCAAACAGGAGGCAGGTCTATGAAGAGGTGACGAAGAGTGGTTCCAGAACCTTCTCCCTAGTTACATTAGCCTCATCAGCCTGCCATACCACTGAGTTTAAGCTCCACCGCTGTTCATCCACGACACCTATGTCGTCAAATGTCGACCCAGAAGCCCCACCCTGTCAAAGCTCCGCCCCCAGAACAGATACCACTTATAAAAATAGCCTTGTTACTCGTTAACTGGCCATAACATGAGCTAATGGACACCATACCAATATGGCTGTTTCGCACAACAACAGCAATGCCTAGCCTGTGCTTACCTCAAGGGTACAGCATCTCAGAGTTATTCCTGTTCCTTCCAGGCCTTCCTTCCTCCATCCCCAAAAATGAATGATGACTGAAGTATCTTTGCACATTGACAGGCTCCAAAGACACTATAAATCTGAGCTGCGATAACAGTCACAAAACCCTCCCTGCTGATTTATAGACCCTGACGGTACTCGTCAATATCTAAGGCCGGTCCCTCATCCCTGGGGAAACATGCCTGCAGCATAGACTGGGAGATCTGTCACACACCTCTGAGAGAGTGATAAGGGCATCAGACCCACCAGGGTGTAGCAGAGTGGGGGTCCACAGGTCAATCCAATTTAGCCCGATTAAAGACAGTTCTCGCGTCAAATCGATAAACTTCATCTCTTTCGCATTTTGAACGTCGAGAAGGTCGTAATGTCTAAGCATTATACGTTTTAGAAACAAAATAGCATTAGGAGGACTTATTTCACAGTGATCACTTTTCCTTATTGTCCTTTAATGACATTAAGCTCTAGCGGTCATTAAAGGGCCGCGGTGATTCCCCAATCCGATCCTCAGGGACCCGCAGACAGTCCACATTTTTGGAAGGAGCAAAAACACGGATTGGCTGTGAGGGCCTGAGGACCGGATTAAGAAACGCTGGACTAAAGCTCTGAGCATCAGCTCTTTTGGAAAGAAACACTGTGCACCGAGAGAGAGGGAGGCGCCTACCACAGTGACGAGGTGTCTGACGGAGATGGGGGCGTTCTCCACCCGGAAGTTGTCCTCGGAGCGAGCCAGAAAGCCAGCTGCCTGCTCGGGGGGTGCCCGCCGGAAATGGGGGGGTGTGATTAAAGCGGGCCGAAGCTTGCCGATCTTGGCCCGCGACTGCCCGTGTGGCAGACTGCTGGGGAGATCGCCGAGGTGGTTGGCTGGTGGGTGTCGGTGCAGCTCATCTAGCTGGTGGTGGTGTGGGTGACGGACCACCCTCATGCTACTACTCATGACCCCCAGGTCCACGGCCTTCCCAAGCCTCTCGGCACGCCGGGTGACCAGGACCGGCCACCTCACATGGCGAGCAGTCATGAGAGAGTCGTGGTCTCCAGACAAACATCCTGGTTAACGAAAACAAAGAGAACGGTTGTTAAACCAGACAGCCTCCCCATATCCATAACCAGTACAGGGCTGTGATGAGTCTAGAACCTATCCCAGGAATGGCAGGGTCCAGGGTCACATTGGACAAGATGGCTGCCCATCACTGGGGACAAGGACAAGATGGCAATCCATCACAGGGCACAAAGCATTATGACCAAATTAATGATACCAGCTCCTCAACATGCAAGTTTTTGGACTGTGCAAAGAAACCACAATAAATCAGGAAGTCCCTCAATTGTGTCACCATGGCACCTAAATGAGATGCTCAACAAAACCCATCTTCACCACTACAAAACACTCAAGGCTAAACTGCTAGGGTCTGGAGCCGATGAGCTAAATTTTACTTGGAATAGCAAAGCACTTGTACATGAGATTTCAAACATCTTAGTGGTGAATGTGAGAAAAAAAATGCAAAGCAGGCTGATGACTGTTCTGAGGCTGAACCAGGGCAGCAGCAGAAAGAAGTAGTCCTCTCTCCTCCCGTTTGAGGATTTCACAGGAATTCCGGAATTTTCCGGGCTTCCCAGGGAGCCGAAACGCTGGAATAAGCATCGAGTCAGCAAAGACACACAGACACCTCAAATATTTACCTATACGGCATACAGCACACATCAAGGGCCGGATTAATTAGCCTTTCGTGGCTGCTTTTCTGCTTCAGAATTCACTCTGAAGTTTTATTATTCTTTTTTTATATATTAACCAAAGGAGAAAAATACAATACGAAAAAAGCCTGACAGTACCCTTACCCTCAGCATTATTTACTTTTAACGGACAGCCAATGGCGATTAGTTCCTTACCAGAAAATAATCTTTACATTTATTCAGCAGACGCTCTTATCCAAAGTGCCATACAGTTGAGTAACCAGGGTCAGCCAGTCCCTGCAGCGATTGAAGTTAAGGGTCCTGCTCAGGGCTACTTCAGTGACATTGCTTTGCTGACCCGGGGATTGAGCCGACGACCCGGCTGCTCACAGACATCCTAAACCACTAAGCCACAAACAAACGTCAGTGGAAGTTTGCTTACGTGATGGGGCAATTTCCCAATTATCGGCACGTGAGAGACTGTAATTAAATTTGATAGTTTTTTTGCCAATGTCGAAAGCCACAAAAAATGTCTAAAATAACACTGAGAGACACGAAGTGCCAACTAGTTGGTTCCAGACCCTTAACTTGGCGCCCATCTGTTACAGCCTTGACGAGATGGAACCGGGGCCCACAGAAAAGTGGGCTATCCTTTTAGGCACCTAATGGTGTAAGAATAACCACTTATCCGGGAAATGGTCACGATGAACTTGGACCCGATGGCAAGAAGTACGGGCACATGGCAGAGAAAAGCCTGTATAGGATTCGTTTCAAATATTAGAAAAGGAAATTAAATTTCTGCAATCTGTTGGCAGCAAACACATTTCGTCTGCCATCCAATCCGATCCTCGGGGACCCACAGACAGTCCACATTTTCGCAAAAATGTGGACTGTCTGGCAGGGAGTTCAGAGGAAGCAAAAACATGGACCAGCTGTGCATCTCAGAGGACCGGATTGCCCTGTAGTTTGGCTATAAATGATGAGAAGTAAGACTTCCCAAAGACCTCGGATAGCTTCATACATGCATCAAAGCCCACCTTCACCAAAACATGACATACATGCTTGGTATATAGATCACAGATTATGCATCTGCCCTGAACCAAAAATCTGTAAAAATCAGTCCCTATGAATCAGATGCTGATGATGTCATGACTGAAGGAACTAGCTAGTAGGACATTAATGCACATTAACTGACACTATAACGCAGCACTGTTAAATTCTTGAATCTGATTAATCTGTTTGTCTGGCATTAACACTTTCATGCACCCCTCCCCCCGCCCCTACCAGATTGCCATGAACACAAGTTTGCATTAGTTTAGTCAGAGCAGGGTATCAAATATTAGACTAATTCGGCCTACTTGTTAATCTCATCCACCAACACTTGTCTATAGTACCAGCTAAACCCCAGGCTGATTACAAAGAGTTGTAATTCGCCTCCCTTGTATTCAGACTCATTCTAACGCTGAATGGATCACAGATACACATACACAAATACATAGGGGGCGGACAAAATAACAGTAACACGACATGAAAAACTTTTGACACAACTACATCCCAATTACAAATGGAGTTACAGAAGTGAGTAATTTTAAGTGCAAAGCCAATTAGCAGGATTTATCAACTACAAAAGAGATTTGACAATTGGCAGTTTGATATGCGTCAGTCACGAAAATGGCAAGATTACTTAATGTGTGAATGGGGGATTGCTTAGATCCAAGCCCAATGTGAAGGTGCATAACCTGCTGTAAAAAGCCCTAAACCTGAACCCCTAAGCAACGGGAAAAGGCACCATGCACCGACGAGTGACCTTTCACCCTTCTTTCTGCACCCAGATGGCTTTACGCTTGGAGGAAACGGAAAGATGCTTTCACACAGTTCATCTTAGTCTGGCCAGCCATATCATAGAAGTCATCAGATCAGATACAATGATAGCTCTGCATAATCATACAAAGATCAAGGAATACACAACCATTTGAGGAGTCCAGGTACACCTCATGACGAAAGCATCGATCCCTCATCCTAGACCTAGATAATTCCCCTCAAAACAACACTAAATTAATTTAAAATGTTTTCACACCAAGATCAAATGCAAGCACCTTCCATGCTAACCCCAAACACTGACCCTCTATGTTAAGTTCCGGAACCCAGAGTACAGACATTTCCACTTGCTCCATACCTCAAAGAGAATGGTCCAATTTCCCATGCACTAACCACAGCTGAGGAATTGTTTGACAGCATTTGAAGAAAAACTGAAGCGGCTATGAACAAGGGCATTACTTTGGGTTGAGGTCTCCACCCATTCAGGGGGTCCAGGGAGTTTAATTGACTGGTTTCGACTATATCCCCTCCGTAATTTACACCCATGGTTATGAAGACAAAGGGTGGCCCTATTCCTTATCAGGTACATAATTAGCTTCATGGCTTCCTTTATTTTGTCAACATATACACACACTATATAGTACATGTACACATATATACGCAACACAAGAACTGGCGGCTGTACAGCATATCGCAAAGCTTGGAATAGGGTCCTGCTCTCCTATCCCTGTAGATGAATTACACACCCTGCTCACACCTCAAATTGAGCAGCCCTTCCCCTTGCCGCTGTCAGCAGAGGCTTGGGAGTAGCAGACATGTTCCCACAGGTTCCACTGAACAAACGCCGAGGTTGTCGGAAAAAACACTACGGCATCCGAACATAGAGCACAGAGTCCGCAACACGTTCGCCTAGGGGCTGGCGATCGTGAATCGCAACCGTAAGAAGTGTAACCATGTTATAAGCAGGCATTTCTTTTTATGGTTGACTAAATTCTCCATCCAAGTGACACGCATAATGCCTTCTCCTGTACTTAAGACACCGACGGTGGTGGTGGAGATTGCGGTTTATTCACCTGGCAAACATCGACACAGCCATGATTCTCACTCGATTGATTAAAAGGGAGAAATCTGTACAAGTCTTCCATAGGTTAACAGAAACCAGGTAGCAGAAGCAGAGCGGGATATTAAAAACGCCTCAACTACAGCATGTCTCAATCCTGCAGCCTACCTCCAGGGGATCAGTGCAGAAAACCAACGAAACACATGACAGTGGTAATACTTCGTTACATTTAAAGATCTGACGCCGATCGATGGGTGATAAACACGCCATATTCATTTAAAAGAAACATAAATGTATAGGGAAGACTAGTAAAATAAATTCCTTTATCTGCTATAGGATTATTGGCATGTTGATCTCAGACAACGCCGATAAATAACAGAAACTTAATTTCCTACGAATGGGTGTTAATCCACTGTCGATTTACGATTACGGGTATAAAGTGAAGATGATTTTGAATAACGCTGAAAATAGCAAAAACCTGCTTGTCATTCAGATTACACAACTGCATAGTAAACAATATAATAAAGGGCATACCCATCTCGGTAGGCTTCAGCTACCCATTCAAATGCATAACTGAACACAGGATACAGGACCGTATACAGAACTGAAAAAAACTGAACATGCACCATCTAAAAAAATATATCTAGTTTCTGGACACGGCTGAAAATGAAAGCGACTCTGAGTTTATTGTTAAGGGGATTTACATTAGTTAATAGCAGCTCATGCCTGATAAATAACTGAAGCTCACCTGAAACGTCAAACTGGAGCAGAGCGCAGAGGAGCAGCAGGCAGCCGCGTATTGCCGGCATGTTTCCGCCGCGTTCGTGTCCACTTCTCGCCGATCCCACGGTTTGCGCTTCCTGCCCCAGATCTACCCCAGCTTCTGCCCGGGGGGGGGGGGAGTCAGTGTTTTACAATGACTATCCGGCTACGTTTCAATCATTTCGGATCACCTTGTATGCACAGTCACTTGCTAAGACTGGTATGGGAGGGCTCCAACTGCTACATAATTTATAGAAGGCCAGTCCGGCGCTTAACCCGCAAATACACGCCAAATTTCCTCCTAGCGCGTCGCACGGCGATTTTTTTGCGCTCTTGTTCTGATTAAATCGGCTGCGAAAACTATACCTGCGCGTAACGTCTTAATTTAAAAAGGTGACACGACAATCATTACATACAGTGATACACGGCGAACATTGCAATACATGGGCGAAAGTGGTGCGCTGCACAGAAACATTATAGATGCGACCTTTATCGCATTTTATGTACATAAAAGCCATTTAAAGCCAACTTGTTATTGTCTAATATTATAATACGCGTTTAAAGACGGAAATCATCCAAATTGTGGACAAAGACTCATATTTTACACAATGCGGCTGTTGTTAACAGAAATGCTAATAAGAAAATATTATTTATCACATGCAGGGGGCGATACAATTTCTACATTAATGTAAACAGTCAAATAAGCATTCATATTAAGGTTCTTTATGTTTTTAGCTCTTGTCTACAAGACTGACCCAGATATTTCAGAAGAAAAAATAATCAGGATATCCGAGGAGTCAAAATATTTACGCAAAAAAAAACCCAGCGTGGTTATTTGAACGCCAAGTGCGCTCAGCTTTGCATTCTGATTGGTCAGCCCACCATTTCTGTGCTGATACCACGTGATCAGCTTATTGGTTCATCATTCTCCAGCCACTGCTTGGGGCCTGGTAAATGTAGCATGTGGTTTGCGGCGAGGGGCGGGGGCAGGTTGTCAATAAATTATATTAGCCTAGTTTTCTCTGAGATGCACAAGGGTGTGGCTTTTACAGCAAGCCAGTTCCCAGAGTTCAGAGCAGAGTTACATTGATTCAGAAAAGCAGCCATTTTGCCTTGTGGCCTGTGCCATTAAAGTGAGTGAAATGTACTGTATGACAGTACTTAGGACAGTGTCTGTGATCACCCCAGAGATAGTAATCAGAGACTGCCCAGATTGTATTAAGGATGGTAATGTGGTACGTTTAGTACATCCTAAAAGTAATGTCTCCCTCGTCTGGTCTCATATAACTATGGAGAATAATCTCCTTTTAGTGGCTTATGAGTTACATTGAGAGATAAATAAATAAAATGATAAGTAATTCTGGCAGCAGGTTCTTTTTTTAATTTGTGAGACAGCCGAATCCATGTATCCAGGGGGCAAGCCTACCAGCAGACGGCTCAGGATGCCAATCTGTTGTAGTGCACATGCATTTTACAGACACCCATCCACCTACTTGCATGTCTTTGGCACCCACCAAACACAGCTTGATTTGACCCCCCCCCCCCCAACTCTATAAGTATGAGGCAACAGTGCCACCCACTGAGCCTCCACACCCCTCTCTGCTTGATCCTGAAAAAGTGCTTATTTTTTCTCTTCTTAAAATTAGGTTAAGTTGAATAGATGCACCCGCCGTCACAAACATTATAACTGCTTTCTGTGTGCAGAAGAGGCTGTCATTGTAACATTCATTGATAGTATTTTATGGAGGGTGCTGATCCTGATGCACTACATACTGTTAATGACTGTAACACTTTAGATGATGTGCCGTACAAAAGTTCTTTATAAGACCATCATAAGAAATACATACATATTTATAAATGATGCATAACTCTTACTGGTTCCAAAGCCCCCCCCCCCCCCCAAAAATAAAAGGACACATGATAGCTATTGTTTTAGGTCTGAAATCAGTGATAGAGAGATTTTACATCAGAGTGGAACCAGGAGACCCCCAAATAAGGTAAAATCATTACGGCCCTCACCGGACATGCCTTTACAATCCTTTATTGTACCCGTCATAAAAACCACATATTGTTTTATTCATCACTCAACGGATGATTATTTGGATACACAAAGATGCTGATTTACACTGTGCCGGTAAATCAATTAAGGTTTTGCTGTCCAACTGTAACAGGACATTCCACCCCCCAACTATCCATCCATCCATCCCTCCATCTTCCAAGCAGTCATTTAATACAGAGTTGGGAGGGGTTGTATAATACACTTGATATTGCACCATTAGTCTGAGGGCACTGCAGTTATCAAGAGCAGACATTATATAACCGACACAGTTGTTTCCCTGTATGTTTATAAATAGACCTTTTCACGCCTCTGAGTTTTTCTTCACAACTGTGAATGTTAGCCGGTCTTGTTTAGTAATTTCTCCCAATGTGTATTATTTATGGAAATTCAATCTCAGGATCATTCACTTGAATACTGCCCATAATTAGCAAACATCAGTCTGGTGTGTTTTAAAAAACATCTGGAGAAAAGTAAACATCTCATTAACCCCATCTTGTTGCATCATTTCCATTGTTCACACCAACGGTGCACTAAAGCATGACACATTCTCCTTTGTCCAAGGGGATAAAACCTTTTCTGTCGACATTTTCCAGGGGCGTGAAGGAGAAGTTCCGCCCAGCTTCGTGAATAAGCCTGATCGCTCTGGCATACTTGCGTCGAGAGCCTTGGCACGGTCTCTCTACCTTTTGATGTCCAGAGCTCTCCCCAGTGGCCAGAAGGGTAGAGCAGAGATTCTGCTGTCTTGCTGGGTCTGACTCATGCCCCGCTGTCGGCCCTTGGGTCCCTTGGGGATTTGGGAGCTCCAGCGAAAGCTGTACCGCGTTATTTTTACTGTCATAAGCTCACGTGTTCCTTCTTCCCTCCTGGCTCCCCAGACGAGCCTGCACTCGCGATGCAAATAGCCTGTGTTCTCACAGCACGGAGGCCATATGTCACCCGTTACAATCTCAGGATTCAGTCAGAATACCATTTTATTATGGTATTATAACGAAACAGCGGGGAGCCATCAGAACCATAGTGGACTATTCGATTTTTCATTTGTCCATCTATCCATTCTTTCATCGTCAGGATGTCTTGTCCAGAGGGAGACATCTATAGTCCTCACTGCATGGCACCAGAGAGTGTGGACCTCAGAGTTGGCGTTTCCCTAAAACAGAAAGCTTTAAAACATTGAGTGCAAAAATGCATTTTTCAAAAATATTTCATATTATTTATGTATTTATGTATGTACTGGTATTATGCAACGTGAGATGTCTGGAACAAAATATTTTTGGAGCGTCGGACACTGCTTCAGAGAACGGCCTGTATGTATAAATCAGCATCTTTCACATTTTTTACAAATATGATGACAAAAACAGTGCTTTCTTGTTGCACCAGCATAATGCTCTTCACATTGACCATAAATCAAGGCCAAAAAAATTTATTAGTACATGCAATTTGTGTGTTTAAATTACTATAATGTGTGTTTTTGGGGAAAAGTCCTTCATTCAGCTCTCTATAATGTTTCTGTGAAGCACACCATACTCGCTGCAATAATCTGTAATGATCATCGTGTTTGTAATAACTGTCGTGGCAGCTTTTTAAGTTAAGATGTTGCATACATATATATGTGTGTGTATATGTGTGAGTGTGTGTGTGTGTGTGTGTGCGCGCGCGCGCGTTTTTAATCCCATTTAATCATGAGACAAGAGTGCTGAAAATCAAAGCGTGATGCACAGATCACTGCGCTCAGGGGAAATTAATGCATACAGTTAAGTGGTCAAATCCACATTTTTCAGTACTATTGTTATCTAATAAAAGAGGGAAGGATGACACACTGCATAATGTTCAGTGTAATACGCGAGAGAAGGAGGGCACACTGAATAACATACAGTGTAATAAGAGGGGAAAGGAGGTCATGCTGAATAACATACAGGGTAATAAGAGGGAAGGAGGGCACGCTGCATAACATACAGTGTAATAAGAGGGGAAAGGAGGTCACGCTGAATAACATACATTGTAATAAGAGGGAAGGAGGGCACGCTGCATAACATACAGTGTAATAAGAGGGAAGGAGGGCACGCTG
>JABFEA020000001.1:13992102-14003776 GCA_019775915.2 Cyphomyrus plagiostoma | reverse complement strand
TGGTTGGGCTCCTTTTTATTTCTCTGTCCCCCTTTTGTCTTTTATTGTTGTCTCTTTTTTTTTCTTCTCTTTATTTCTTTCTGTTGCTCTTTCCTTGGGTGTGCCTTTTCAATCCCCCCCCCAAACCCCTTCCATTTGTATGCGGGAGAAGGGGAGCAGGGGTGTTCAGCACCAGCCTTGAAGTTTGTCTTGGCTTGGCTCCCCCCCCAAGGCGAATGGAGCTTAAAGCACTGGACTGCCGACCCGTGGTACAATTAAAAACCAGAACCCCCACTGTACCCCTTTTACCATGCCGTGCCAAGGACATTTGGGGTACAATTTAAAACTAAAACCCCCTATGTTCCTTTGGAACTATCTGGAAAGTTTATTTGGTGTTGGAAGTCTTGGAGAAACATGGGCAGATCTCTAATCCCATTAGCCTGTTTGAAAATTCATTTCCCATCTGAGATGTCAATGACGATAAATGGTTCCTTTTGCGAGGGGGGAGGATGTGAGTCCCGCCGGACAATCCAAGGAGGAAGCCGACTGGCGATTCCGTGAAAGCCAGTGATGTCAGAGATGAGGCAAGTCGGGACAGTAACATTTCAGTTCTGATGTCACTTTTGGAAGCAACCAGGGGAACATCTCAGATTTCCTTACAGGCAATGGTTACCTGGCTACGCCTGTGATGACATGTTTTTTTTCTTCATGACAATATTTGATTGAAAAACCAAAAGCCAATTAAAATCAATAATCCATTATATGTAGAGATCGATTTTATATACAAGGGATTTGAGTATGATCATATTTCCCATTTAAATATGGTAATGACAACTAACTTCTAGCACTCTCACCCTGCAGTGACCGTGACTGGAGTGAATGCCATTAAAATCTTGCAGCAATCCCAGTCTGGACAGAACTTCGCCTTATTTCCCAAGCAGAAAAGATTAGGCTGTTTGATCACTAGAGGGCGATATTCTTAAATTAGGCATGGGTTTTGCATATGAAAATCCGTATACTTTTAGTAAAAAAAAAAAAATGAAGAAAAAAGAAAAGCACTAAATTGTTAGTGCTTCTAGTTATTAGATTTGGACATACACGCACATTTCAAAACTTTTTAAGAATTCTTTTAGCAGTGGTTTGCAATATCAATCCATACATTCTAATCAAGATGTAGTGCAAAAAGGTATCAGTACATCTCAATTAGCTCAAATTTTTAAATATTAACAATAACAATTCAGTGAGAAAAAACGGAATTTTCAGTAAAAAATATAGGTACAATTTGCAAATTTAACCAATTACTATTAAAATTGCTTAGTTTCAAAGAAAATGTTTAATTCTTTCTAGAAAATGAAACATGGCAGTAATAAATCTTCAGCGGAAACGTTGATCTCTACGGGATGTGGACAACCCATCTTGAGCCGTGATTAATGCAGCGTGTCAGATCTGTCACAACAAACATGAATAGTGAGCTTTGAGCGCACTGAGCAACAGTTCCGGTGGAAAAGGGCGGACAGACGCTTGCACAATGAGGGAAAATTGTACTCCTTCAAAAGATTGATTTCCTTCGCGGTTTCTGATGCACCTACCGTTTAACCTGCAAGGAAATTAAGTGCCAAAATCATTTGCATACCCACCTACCAGGTAAGAGCAGTAATGCATGAACACATTTGCCCTTGACACAACTGGTTATTTTTTGTATTCTACAATCTGTATTTCTGCAATTCTACTATTTGTATTTCTAGCTAAACCATACCCTTGGTCGAATCAGTAGGAGAACCTGTTAATGTTTCACTGTCCAGTCTGCTAAGTTTTTTTCCCCTTTGATATTATTAAGAAGCCATAATTCTGGGTCATGGTTGAGACATTATGAATTTATTTATTGCCCATTTGGTATTCAGGGGGGAATGTTCAAGACGACCTGCATCATTCTTGTTTTGGTAGTTAAGATGAGAAGGCGCCTTTTCCCATATAATCAAAATCATAGCGCAAAACACAGCGTAATTTAAAAATTCAGAAAATAAGTCTAACTTATAGCCTACCCACAAAAAGTAAGGCAGTGGGTGAAAGACCAAATATAGAAATATTTCCGGCAATCGGCTTCCTGCAGTTAAACTTACTGTTGTTGTTATTATTATTATTCGTTTCTTTTTACAGTAGCCTACTTACTTCATAACCATTTGTGTTTATTTAGTTTGTACAGATCTTAATGGTTTTTGCTTATAGTCGGTTGGTGAAATGTTACGAATGCATTGTGAATAGTAATTACACGGCATTTACAAAAGCATCCCCCCCGCGTCGGCTTCCATTAGCGGCCGGTCAGCCGTCTGACCGCTTTTCATGCGCTACCGCTTTAATCCGGCCGGAGGTTAAAGTGCCTTCTTGGGACGAGCGCAGTGTCATTGATAGTAAACGACGAGCGCCCACTTTCAGTCGCATGCCTATATGGGCAGTAGCTTTATCGGAGAGGCATCAGAGTACAGCTACGTTGGAGGCGGCGATCCGGAAAGGGCGCTGGGCTGCCGCAGTCCCGACGCTCGCTGAAATCCGTCAGTCCACGCTTCCCATTTTTGCAGAAATTTGCCTAGACTGATTATTTTTCATGCGAGGTGGCAGCCCTGCAGACAGACGTGTTAGGAAAGTGTTAAATGCAGTGGAACATATCGGTCAAAGTCGTGTCAACAACGTTTGAGGTCATTTTTCCTGCAGTGATTTGCTTGGCTGGAGCCGCGTCGCTTGTTCTGCGCTTAATGCGCCTTTTCAGGTTCGATCCAGCGATCTAGCTCTCGCTCCCGACTGCTCCGGCAATTACTGATTCTTCGGCCCTCCTCCAGCCCCTAATGCCTGTAACAGGATTAGTCTTGATTATGAAGAAATGTCCCGCTGAAGGCTTTACATTTTCTTGAGCAAATAATACTTCGCACAATCCAGCTGCTTGTTCAGGGATTTTCAATGGCTGAGAAAAAGACATAATTTCCCCACTCCCAACAGCAATTATTTTGGCTGCTGATCCTGAGATGGCCATTTAAAAAGTATAGATTTGGGGCTAATATCCAGTGTGAAGAGCAAAAAACAAACCTAAGACAATAGGCCCATGAGCATCAGTGTGTGCGATGGCCATCCAGCGCCACTACAGACGACCATGAAACATGATGACAATGAGAGGCATTCAGTCGTTAATCGCCAACCTGAACCTGTTGCAAAACGATGGAGCTAGACGGAGGAAAGGTCTTTTCTAAACCCTTAGATATCCCACAATTCCCCGCACGGTATTGTTTAGATACAGTGGAAGAGTGCCAAAGGACACTGCCACCAGAAATATAGACCTATTTTATTTCTGCAACTGTGCATTGCACACGCACCACAAATCAGTGCGGTGGTGAACAGTGTTCACATTTTGCATGTATGCGGTGTTGAACACAATCTTTCCACAAAAAGCCGGTTCATACCACATTCATTCTCTCTTAGAAAAAGGTAATTGTCTGACGGCAATCTGAATCTCTTGGCATATGTCGGAAGTGGGTTTATGGGAGATGTGTAAAATACAGTTCCTGTGCTTTCCGTTTGTGGTGAGATTGCTTGATAAGGGGTAACTAGGGGTCATTGCTTATGTGTGAGTAATATGTAATGAATGCCATTTAAAGACACGACTTGAAAGGCAAGGTGCTATAGACTGCTGTGAAAACATCATTGTTTGTGTATTTCCTCATGGCTTCCAGCCATGGACATGGCACAATTCCTTGATAATCCCAATTACAAGGTCTTTAGAAATACCGTATGACTTCACTGTAAAATACTGCCCAGGCTTCAACATTAAGGACATTATTGAATTGTTCATTGTGCAGCTGGGAAATTCGTTCTGTCGCTAAGTATCAACGTAAAGAAGGCAGGGGATAATTTTATGTTTTTCACGGATTGTAATTCGTATTTTAATTCCAAATTGTTTGTTTTATTAGCCACTTTTCAAATGCTTGCTGACATCAAGTCAAGACATAGGTGCATTAAACAATTTAAACAAACCAACCCACAAACCAAAAAAAAGCATCCGCTTGGTCCCACAGTACGGCTAATATTGGGAAAATGCGTTTATGTCTTGAATCAGAGGGACCAAATGACCCCAAACTGTCAGAATAAACAAAGCGGTTATGCGCAATAAGACACTTGAGATCAGCACCTGCTACTCTAGACTGGATAATGATATACTTGAAACCCCCCTGCTTTAAAGTTGGGGAGTTGCCCATTTATTTTACCTGAGGAGCCGCTTTACTTCCAACAGATCATGTGTAAAATGCCAGAGACAAAGCGATAACTGATTCTGCCGCAAGGTTAAGCGTTTGGATGTTTTTTTTTTTTTTTTTATTAGTTCGGTTACTTCACACATAGGCGCACCGTTGCATCACCGTCTACGCCGATAAGATTTTTATCTCAGATGATTTGATTTTTTTACTATCAGCATGGACGTTTTCCCGCGCGTGGTATAATAATGCGCACCAGTGTTCACTGTACAATACGAGCACTGTACTCTCACATGCCGACTGTCCAAACAAGGGTTTGCAGAAAAAAACGGGCGCAATTTTAACCTAATGTCAGCGTTAATCATTTACACTAAATGCAATAAAATAACCCCGCAGGGACGCTTGTGTCCTGTTATCTAAAGCGTAATATTTGCCGAAAAGGGCAGTTTTAACATGCACAAAAAAAAGTACAGAAGAGCTTCTTAACCGAACTCCTTGAATATGTGAAACGCTTAAAAGATAAGGTGAGTGAATCATTTACAAAGCTGGCTCTTTCATTCTGGAGTGGTCTATTAGCGGGTATAACGCGCACTGAGCTGACCGGCAGTCTCCGACAGCTCCCCCCCCCGCCCCCCCAGCATTGCTCAGATGGTTTTTCAATGGCATCGCCTGACGTCACGGCCGGCCGTGTGTAGGCAAGACCGCTTAAAGCTGATCCCCACGGAATCGCGGGAGACACACTGCACGAGTCCGTGGCCCCCTGCGCGACACACTGGGAGCGCTGCGTTAATACAGGACACGCCGATCGTCGCAGGCACGACCGAGGACACGGGGGAACGGCTGAGATGGTGCATCCCTGCACGGTTTTGGTCACCTTGCTGGCCCTGGTGGCAGAACGCGGGGGTACGCAGCGGACGGGAGCTCGCCGCACGGACTGCCCGTCCCGCTGTCACTGCGAGGAGGACGGCATGCTTCTCCGGGTGGACTGCTCGGACTTGGGGCTCAGCGCCGTGCCGACGAACCTCAGCGTTTTCACATCCTATCTGTAAGTCGAGCATCTGCACTTTGCGTGAGAAACGGCACATGTGTGCGCATCGAGCTCCGGCTCCTCTCTGCTTTTTTTTTTTTTTAGATAGTTTAAATTGCTCAACAGTGACAGATAACGGAGTCCTGCTCTGCGCTGACAAGTCCGGGGAACTTTTGTAAATCACAACGCATATGTCTGCATGTGACTTAAAGTGAGCATTTCTGCAGTAGCCTATATCTTGGTTCTATACCGCTCAGCATGGTTGTACTCTGTGCAACAAAATCGGTGTTTGTTGGATGCATATTTCGTATTTTCAGTCATTCGATAGGCGTATAACTTGAATTTTACATGCTTTGAGAAGCATTTGGCGCGGCGTTTTTATATCCAGTTTCTTCCCACACTGTCATTGTCACCCCACAAAATATTGCAGCTTCATATAAGTGTTGGATCATGTTGTGGTCTAGTCTCGTATTTAAATACTATAATTTATTGGTTCCTGTCATAATAACCAGCTTCCAGAAAAACATGCACGGATTCAAACGATGGCTACAGATAATTGCATAATAGCATAATAAGCATACTTCAGAGTATTTGCATATGTAGAACAAAACAGCGAGTCGCTGCAATTTTTGTGCTATTTTCCCTTATTAAAGCACTTTTAATGGAATCGATGTTCTGCTTTCCGATACATTCCTTAATGGAGCAGCAGGAAAAATCACACTAGTGGAAACACGTGTCTAGCCGGCTATTTCCTATGTATTTTCCCTATTATGGTAGAGATGATCGATCCGTCTTTAGATTTAGTGTCCAAGTATGGTCCCATGCTACTGAGGAAAGGATTTTAATTGCGAATTAAATGGACTGAGCACGGCGGACGTGCGACTGGGCACCGCGACTCACCTAGACATACCAACTGAGGACTGGTTATGCTGAAGTTTTTCCTTGGCAGGCAAGAGGTATTTATTCACATGAATTAACCATGCATTTTCTGTACCTTTGGAATCTCGTCCAGGTAATATAACCTACCAGTCCCCATGTAACGAGTTTAGTTGTCATTTCCCCCGTCTTTTGACCTTATACAGCCGGCTGCGTTTAGCACTCACCGTGTTTGAAGACTCATTGAAAGTAGCGTGAAATTCCCGACAGCTGAAACAAAAATAACTAAATAAGTAGAGGCGACGTAGCCAAACGGGAAGATCGCGATTTGCACCACTTTTCCAAGGTGAAATTGTGGGGGTGAAGACAGAAGTGTATGTTATTCGGCAGCTAGATCCGGCTCCTACAGTTGGATGATGTCATACACATCACTTAATCAATCCGTATGTTCCCCACCCTATTACAGGGAAGGCATAGTTTAAACAGGTCTTTCATGTAGCTACAATTTCCCGAGAAAAACGAAATTATTCCGTGTTTTATTCTGCTGCAGAAAAATACAGAGCTGCAATAATAAACAATTTGTCTCGGTCGTGTTGCTCGGTGCCCAATGTCGAATGTGGGAACGTAAAAAGGATGTTTTGCAATAGATGGATGGTGAACATCTGATGGTCCAGAAGAAATCCTTGTTTTGCTCCTTATGCGGAGTAATAGCCTGTAGTGAGAAGAATTTCTTTATTTTATAAGCTTATTTAAAACTCCCTTCCTTATTTAATCAGACGTTGCTATACTTTTAATGTGCATAAAGTTTTCTTTTTTGAAATACTGTTGGTAAAAGGATACGATTTGTATAGCAAATGACATATCTGGTCTCTTTTGTAACTCTATGTTGTTTATGTCTTTTCAAATTTCTATATATTCCTGCAAAAAAAAAAAAAAATGATTCCAGGAAAAAGACACAAGCACCAGTTATTATTATTTTTTTTTTAAAAAACTTTGTTTCTCCACTTGGTATAACAAAGCAACAGTATTGGTTCAATCTTCCCTGACAAAAGTGTTTACTTTTAAATCTGAATTTAAATACTATAAAAAGTTGGTTCCAGTGCAGCAGTGCAAACGCGGCATGGTTGATTCACGCTCACTCGTCTGTCCGTAGCGATTGTTATATTCAATGTGCTGCATGTTTGCTGAGTGAGAGAGCTTGCAAATGAGAATGAGGCACTGGCTCTTCTGACGGTTCAGGCCGAAAACCCCAACCCATTCCGTGGGCAAATTCGGCATGCACTTTGAATCGACTGACCCCCTCCTCCCCACTGTCCCCTTCGAAGGGGAGGCCAAATTAAATTAATATGGTAATAGCTGTTTCTGACACAGTTTCCTCTGTCCCAGTGACTGACGGATTGACAGGGAAACCATAAGGGCCGCAGAGAGGAGGACTGGGGGGCCACAGCGTTTACAATCCTCCTCATTATTTGCAGAACAGAAGACAGAGCTGGGGGCCAGAGTGAGAGCATGTGCACGTGCTGAAGGGGGGTGGGGGTCTGGGGGGGGGGGGGGGCTTTCAGTGCCTTACTACTCACGCAGCCCCATGCCTGTGGTTTCCCACTCTAACCCAGGCAGGCAAAGGAGGGGGGTCACTTGCCAAAATTTGCCTTACCACTTATATCTTATGTTTGTTGTTATGGGTGTCAGTGCTGTGTCAGTCTTGCTTCCGGTGCTGGTGTCAGTGTTGCTGCCAGTGCTAGTGTCAGTGTTGCTGCCAGTGCTAGTGTCAGTGTTGCTGCCAGTGCTAGTGTCAGTGCTGTGTCAGTGTTGCTGCCAGTGCTTACATGCTAGCTGCATGGCCTTCCTGATTTGTGCCCAGTCATGTTCCTGCTTTTAAATGTTTATGTTTATTTATGTTTGCATCTCATAGATGCTTGGATTTTTCCAACATTTTGCGTTTACTGGTCGGGGGGGGCTGATGGGGTGTGGGGGGGAATCATGAGTGACGCTAAATATAGCGACGTAGCTGTGTGCTTGTTTCATCAAATTTATGTGCCAGAGTGGAAAGCGTACACCTGTGTATAATGAAGCTATGAAATCAACACCCAGTGTTTGGCCTACTTTAAGCAGGTCTGGCTGGGGGGAGGGGGCCTTAACCCCCCCCCGCCCTCTTCTGCCAGGGTCTGAAAAACAACATTTGTACTAATGCGAGGTGAGGAAAAGGGATGCGTTTCAGAGCCTGTTCGATCAGACCAGGCAGAGAGTTGCTGCTGGTATAGTTATGTTTGCTGTAAAGGTTTTATAGAGATGCTATGCTGAAGATGGTAGTCGCCCCAGGGGCCTCTGGGTCACCCAGGTCCTAGGGCCTCATGAGGGGGGACTCCTCCTTTTATGTTTGTATAAAAAAGTGTTTGATCTTCAATCAGAATCAGTATCTTTGCCCAAGTACAAAACAAATTACAAGGAATTTCTTTTGGTGTGGGTGGTGGCATATAAGGGATAATCAAACGTATAATAATGTCAAATGCACAAAAAAATCAACAAATAAAATAAAAGTAAATTAGAAGTAGAGGTAGTATATTATAAATAAAGATGTGTAAATAATAAGCATATTTGTACGCAAATAAATGAAGTGGACAATCACATGTATGGTGCAGGCAGCTTGGGGGTGTGCAGACTAGCATGAAACTCAGAGTGTGTGACTGGCTATGAAGCAGGACATGGGTTCTTACCTATGAGGCAACGGCAGGAGGGATGTTCCTGTGTTCCTGTGCTGTTCCGGTGGTGGTCGGCTCTTGTGCTCAGGGTTCTTAGTCTCAGGTTTCGGCGAGAAGGGAGAAGGAAATGATGGTAGAGTACCATTTTTTGCCCGGCAGTGGGTTGTGGTCGCGTTCCGAGGGTAATGTTATATAACGTGCTCTGATAGAGACGGAGATTCCCTAGCGTGTCATTCCACTGAACGCGCCAGGAGTGTTTGGATTCTCACCGCTTTGCTAAACGCCAGTCGCTCACATTCACATTAGGAACGTTTGACTCCCTCATTAAGCATTCTATGTATGGATTACTTTCCCCACATTACGCAGGTCATTAGTGCGACATGATATAAAAAAAAAAATTAGTAAACATACATATGTGTGGAAATATATCCGTTGGTCTTTGGGTCCCTTGATCATTCTGCACAGCAGCATGTGAGTTAGATGCACATTTTGCCCCAGGATGTTGAGGCTTTTTTTAAACTGTGACAAAATGGGAGGTGGTTTTCTTGTCATGTCTACCTCAAGCTGTATCTTCACCACCTATGGCTGCGGGGGGGTCAGGTCTGCTCCAGTTTAAATGATGAAAACAGGTCATCTTCAAAACTAGCTGTGAAGGAGAGTGATGACTTGAGTAACAAGGAGGTCACCACTGTACAAACTGCAGCATCTGTCCCATCACCAGCCTGCCATCACCTGCCTGCCCTCTGCATTCAGCCAGAATTTAAAAATTTGCACTGTATAAATGAGTTATTTTCAGATCTTCCTTCTAAGGCGTTTTTCCTCACCACTGTTGCCTCTGGTTTGTTCACTTGGTGCTTTGGGCAGGGATAATATAAAGTGCTTTGAGACAATGTAATGTTGTGAAAATGTGGTATACAAATAAAATTGACTTGGGCTGAATCGATGACCTTTAAACTCCGCCCCCATCATGCAGGCCTGGTCTCCAGTGTATACCGGCTCCCACATCCCTCCATCTTGATCGTTTGGACATCTCCGCCTCACCAGCCCCCGTGATTAATGGCCGTCCGAAGGCTTTTTGAGAGCCTCTGGCCATCCACCTGATCCGTTTCCCTCTCGCTGTCGGCGGCTGGACCCCGGGAAGTGGCCCTGGGCCTCACAGGTGATCGGGGCCCCCCACCCCCGGGGGCCGGCAGTTCTATCAGCGACGTTTCCCGAATGGCGCAGCGGAGCGGCCTGGCGTGGCTTCGTTTGTCCGTGGCGTTCGGATGCCTCCGCAGGTTGCCTTAGAAGTCCGTTCAATTAATTAACGGCGCAGCAACAAGCCGGGCCCCTTTCTTTCTCGCCGCTCTTGGCAGGATTAATGGAGCTTGGCATGGGTCGGGCTCCTGGCCGCTGAGTCCCTCGCTGGGAAAGTCGACAGGCCTGACTAATTCCCAGCAGCCCCGATCTCACAACTTTATTTTGAACCTCTGGCTTTTTCAGGTGCTGTTCCTACTCTCCGTCCTCCGCTTTGTGCGGCCCGCTTGTGTGCGGAAATTCTTTTTTTGTTGTTCCCGTGGATCTCTTATCTCTTTGTGAATGTCACACGCTGTTTTGCAACGCCCACACTGGAGAATGCCTCGCCTTACGCTACAAGCCGTAGGAAAAAAAAACTTTGATTTTTTTTGGCAGCCAAATGAATTTATCTTTCTGTATAGTGGGTGCCTCGGCCATTAGGCGCGTGTAATGCGTAAACATCCTCGCTGGCTGTTAATCTGCCGAAAATGAATCAGGAAAACCAATATTGGAAAAGGCGTTCGCTTCTGGCGTCTCCAGACATAACTCCATTACCGGCCCCTAATCCCTGGCCGTTGAAGGGACATAAATTGCCCATCGGCAAAACACTGTAGCGCTGAAGGAGATTTTGTTACCCTCTTTATGTAGATTTATTTGCCCGCACTGAGTTCCCCGGTTAGTGATCTGTGGCTAGTGCAGGGGGCTGCATTTTTCCTTGTGTAATTAACAGCCCCTGGTGTATGGAGTGGGGTGGGGTGGGGTGGGGGGGGGTGTTTTTTTTCTTTTTTTTACCAACCCCCCGGGGTTTGGGGGGGGGGGGGGGGGGGGGGGGGCGGGGGGAGCTGAAGGTCCCCACAGCCACCCTGAAATGTCACAGATTCATTGTCACCCCCCGCCCCCTCACCCACCCTCAAACCCCTCCTCTCCTCAGTCCACCAGAAAACTGCTTGTGAGGAGTCAGCCGGCCCGGTCAATAAAAGGGTGCCTCAATAGCTGTTTTGTATCGCTGAAACCGCAGAGAGCAGGCCACCATTTTCCTTTCCCATGGCCAGCTGCAGTGTAAGGGCCTCAGATCGGGCTGTGATTTACAGGCAACCGGGTCGGGCCGGGCTGGACGGGCCTGAGCAAAGGGCCCCCGCCCCCCCCCAGCCCAGGACTTTCTCATGCCCTCACAGATTCCCCCAATGTGCTCTTCTCAGAGAGTAACACCACTGGCCTGTGTCTTTTAGGCCACGTAACACCTGTTAGTTCACAGAGAAAAGGAGCCCCTGCCCTGCTTCATGGGGGCCATGTGGTACGACCCACGGAGGACATGTACAGTTCATAAGGTCACAGATCCGGGGGAGGGGGGAAACAAGGTGCCCCGTTTGACCTGTTCTCAAAGACTTCTATTCTGTTTTATGGTTAAAAATCTTTCCGAAATGAGTAGTATGAGTCGTCCATTCCCATGCTCACAGACGCTTTGTGACAGGCCCTGAATCCCAGCGTCGGCAGAAGCTCACAGGGGCTTTGTGACAGGCCCTGAATCCCAGCGTCGGCAGAAGCTCACAGGCGCTTTGTGACAGGCCCTGAATCCCAGCGTC
>JABFEA020000001.1:13964164-13988057 GCA_019775915.2 Cyphomyrus plagiostoma | reverse complement strand
AGAGCAAAACCGAGGGCCAGACAGCAGCCCCCCCCCCCCGAGAGCAAACAGCGGCAGCGGGGCCGGCGGTTTAATGACAGGCTGCGCAGTGGCACTGGGGTGGGGGGGAGGGGGGCAGTGTTTTAAACTGAACAGCCGCTTGACAGGTGATCATTTTTCAGGGAGGACACCTGGGGGGGGCTGCAGGTCTCGCCTGTTTGTTCTCCGGCCAGGGCACTTACAAGCACCATGGAAGCACACTTCCCCCAAACATGGGCCCCCATCTCCACACCTCCACACCTCCACCAGTAGATGGGGTACTACAGGTGAAAGTTGAAGCCCCCCCGCATCAATGGGGCATTTAATCCCTGGCATTCTTCACCGTCTGAGGAAAGCGGCAGGGAGGGATTCCAGAAAGGGGCGGGGATGGGGGGGGCGTTACGACACTGTCAGTCAAACACGCTGATTAATGAGGTACGATGGGTCCCGACGGGCGTCACTGAGATGGCGCTGGGCTTTCTGCCCTCCGGCCTTTTAACTGAAACTCATGGAGCACGTCGCCTCGGAAAGATGGAACCCCTGGAATGTGCCAGGATTCGCCGCCCCTGTTGCCATGATGCTGGCTTGAGCAGGAGCCTCCTGGCCTTGCTGTGCTGCATCTGCAGCCTTTTCCCCGAAGGCCTGGGAACTCAGAATGAGGCCCTCCTTCTACATATGAGGTCTATTTTTACTATCCGGCATCCAGGAGGCACTTTTTTTTTCATTATCGAAGTCTTTCAAGTGAATTCTAAAGAGGTGGAGACAGGCAACTAAGGATTTGCATCATAAGTAAAACAAGCTCAAATTTAATTACAAAATTCCAGAGGAACAGAAAATCAAAAAGTGTTTTTACAGCTGCTGGAAATCGTCAGCGGCTTTCAGTTTAAAGGAAAGCAGGCGTGGAGGGGAGAACGGGAAGGATTCGGTAGCTGTGAGCTATGAGGGGCGGGGGCAGCGGGGTAGGGAGGGGAGTGGGCGGTAGGTCGCAGACAGGGCTGTTCAAGGAGGGGTGCAGAGACGGCAGCGGCGGTACAACCTGCGGTGTCCATGGAGATGGATTTAGCCAATCAAAGAGAAGAGGAGAGGAAAAATGTACAATCAAATCTAAGTGATTGCACTGCTAAGCTGACCTACCAAAATGGGCCAGAAATAAGTGGGTATCTGGGGTGGGGTATTTGTGAGAGAAAAAGGTGTATGAGTGCTGCTGAACGGGACCGGCACATTTACTCGGCGGTGGTCAGAGAGCCACGGTACGAAGCGGGTTCATCGTGTGCGTCAAGTTTAGGGTTATTTTGCATTTTCCTGCATTGCTGACCTGTTATATCCCAGCAGTGATGATGGAATTTCCCAGTTCTATCCTGAAATTTCCATCTTTTTGCCACCTGGAAGCTCAGTTTCCTGTAGTAGGTGGGATTCGCTCGTTTGTCTTTCTCCCAAAAGGAGAAAATTACTTTTCCCGGCGGAATTTTTTTTTCCTTTTGCTGAATTTTTTATTATTTTTTTAAATGCACCTGAACGTTCTTCTGTTTCGGTTGTTACTCTCTTCTCAGTCCTCACTGACAAAACCATAGTATCTGTGTTTAATCAGTAGAAGCTTGTTTGAGATTGACTTTTCTCCTATACCTGTGATTGATGGCCCTGACATGAAAAGAAAAAATATAGGCAGGGGGTATCTAGACCACAGAATTGTATCTATACTCCAGAATAGTATATATACTATGGGATAGTGTCTTAACTATAGGACAGTAGGACACTATATGCAGTATAGGATAGTATCTAAGAAAGTATCTGTACTATAAGAAGGAATCTATACTTTAGGACAGTATCTCTACTACAGGATAATATCTATACTATAGGACAGTACCTAGATGGTAAGAGGCTGAGAGATGGGTGGGGGAGGGCAGGTGGGGGTGTTTTTGGGGCAGGATAAAATCACAGGAAAGGCCCCTCAGCTCATCTGCAATCATTTAGTAATTGTTAATGATGTAAAGCAGGCTTTTTGTCTCAGAGTGCAGGGAGAGACGGAGAGAGAGAGCAGACGCTGCGTGGCGGTGCTCGTATTTCTCCGCTCTGGTAGCCCCTTTGTCAGGGCCCAAACGTGTTTGTTACACTGTCCCTCTCTGCTGAATCCCAAGCCTCTTAATAAATCCTCCAATTCCCATGTTGCCTGGATCTGCCTTGAGTCCCCAGACTAGATGAGGTGTCTTTTGCATTTCTGTACTAACTAGGCCTAACTAGGCCTTCCTGTTTTTACTATGTGCGGGTAGTACTTTTGGATTCCCAGGGTATTCAGGCTGTCCCTATGTCCCCCCCCCACTCCATGTGCACCTCCTCCTGTGACCCCATGGGGGGGAAGTGTGTAGCTCAGCAGGTTGGGCTTCTGCGCCTGTAATTGGGATGTCGCCGATTCAAATCCCGTTCTTGGCAGCAAAATCACTTCTCTGTTGGGTCCTTGACCAAGGCTCTTAAGCCCCCCCCTCTCCCAAAATATTACAGGGGTGCCAGATAAATGGCTGCTCATGTGCTCCCACCTCAAGGTTCACTCTCAACTGTGTATGTACCTCAGTTGAGAGTGAGATGGGGCATAGAAAACAAGCATTCCAGGGTACCTGCTCTCATACAGGCAAATAAAGGTCAGACTTCCAAACGGAAGTGGCAGTTGGCAGCCAAAAAATAACACTTATGACAGATACACAGAGTGTATGCGCCATGTTTACAGTCAGCACCTCCTGCTTCCTCACGTATTTGCCCATATTTTTTTTCACCACCTTAAGCTGCCTTGGCAACAACAGTACATATGAACTGAGGGTCCTGTGTTTACATGCCGGTCATTTTGTTTTCCTCCGGCGCGGATGCATTCAAGCCGCTTAACAGACGCGTAATCATTCTCGGGGTCTGGTTCCGTGCCTGACAGCTGCTGTAAAGCCCTCCTGTGGGGATTTTCCTGGATAAAATCACGTTTAGATGCTGTATGAGGGCAAGGCAATTCACCCGTGACAGGACACCTCTGTGCTCGGGCTAAGAAAGAGCGGCCTGTTTACTTTAGGGTTTTGTTTAGGTGTGCTTCCGCCGCCGGAATCTTTTGCGGGCAGTTTCCTTTCTGCAAGCCACTGCTGCATTATCACTGAGATGGTTGGAAGTTGGTCTTATCTAGACAAAACAGCAAAGCAAAACACTGACGAAGTGGTTATAATTAGGGCTTGTTTAGATGAGAAGGTTAAAAAAAAAAATCAGTCAGAAACAGAGAGATTACATGCTAATGTTTTCTTGTTGATATTGAAAGACAACTAATGCTGCTCCCCCTGTGTTGAGGGGAAGGGGGGTGCATCTGGCTGGCAAGGTCTTTCACAGTGAGACCGATGAACATCTGTAGGGAGACCCGAGGGGCTTCCCACATCCAGGCAGATGACATCCGAAAGCATGCCGGCTCTGAAATGTGTGTTTTTCAAGAATTCTTGTTGCTCAGTGCACTGCGATTAGACTGCATAACATCTCCTCCTCCTCCTCCTCTTCTTCCGGGGGATGAGGCAGTGACGACACACATTGGCATTCCTACATGTTAATACCATCCATCTTTATCAGTCACTCTGTAGCCTCAGTGGCTAATGCCTTCTCATATGTGCATGTTCCGTTTCCTCTTCTGATTCGGTCTTACGTGTCTTTTGTCTCATAATTGCACTATTTTCCCTATAATTGCACTATTAGATGTTTCTTATTGTTGCCATTTGCACGTCTCTTTGTCTGTTAAATAAACTAAAGTAATGCTGGTGTCTGTGTAGTTGCCATTTCATGCACACTGATGACAGCTCTCATGAATCCCAAAATCAGCCAGGCCTGGTGTTTATTAAAGAGCATAAATATGTTAATGAATTTGTCTGTCTTTAAATGCGCTAACATGCTTTTTTTTCCAGCTCGGCATGTCCCTGTACCTGCGAGGCTTCCCGAGCGCCAGCTTCCTGCCGGATTTATACGTATGCCACACTGCCGGTCTCTAAATCCGGGACGGGAAATGACAGTGGGCAAAAAATGGCCGAACGTTTTTTTTTTTTTAAATCGTGAGACTTGTGATTCCAACAAGCAGGCTGCCTGGGGGCCGGAAGGAGGCCAGGCTGCCCTGATCCTCGGGGACATCGCGGATCATTCCGTTAAAAGCACCCAGATGTGCACTGAGATGTTATGAATCTTATGAATGCAAGATAAAGGCACGACTAAATAAAGAAGCATCCGTGACCTTTTAAATCTGCACGGCATGCCTCTGGATTCGGCCGCGTGCTGCGATTCGCTCATGGTCGAGCTAAACTTTAGCGGGGTTAAGCTAACAGGTTGACACCCGCCCCCTTCTTAATAAGGAGCTCAGAGAGAATCATCCGGAGAGGCCCCAGAACTGGTGCGGCCATCACCATTGAAGAGTGGCTGGATCAGCAGTCTGCCCGTATACTCAGGTCAATGCAACCATCATGGCATCTCTCTTTGGCATTCCAAAGCATGCACGACCCCCCCCACGTGGCCGCCCCCGCCACCCAACTTCTCTGGGTGGGGTACGACACATCAGTGCTCCCCACTCTGGCCCCAGGGATGCATTTAGGCACCTCTTTGATCTTACTACTTGCTGAGCCTACGGGTTTTTCACACTCAGCTGGGGGCCTGCATGTGCCCCCCCACCCCCTTTCTCTGAAGCCACTGGACCTCCACGCTAGACCGATGCTGCGTGCACCCCACCTGGGGGCCTCACATGCATGTATAGCCATCACATTAACGTCTCTCTCTGCGAATGACTAGTGCATCCTAATTCCTTCAGTGTGTTACTTTGAACACGTGCCTCAAATCGCTCGCGTGTTTTTCTGTGAATTTGTTTTCACCTTAAAAACGGCATAAAATATGAAAAGTGTAAAAGACCCACTGGAGAGCCTTGTTTTTGTACCAAGGTTTTTTAACTGGCCCGGTTCCGGTACCCTGGTTATCAGAAGCTTATGTTCTGGCCCGTTTGGTAATGTGGTTAATTGGTAACTTTCCCTCTTCGGGGAGGCGTGTGAGTTTGGTTTTAGTTTAACGTGATGTAGGGATTCTCTTTAAACCGTGAGGTGAATTTTAAACCTCCTTTGTGGGAATAGTTAATCGGACCAGTGACATGAGCCGGGTGGGGGTGCCCGGGTTGGGGGTGCCCGGGTTGGGGGTGCGCCCAGAGCAAGAGGCAGTTTTCAATAAAACCGACTCACCTTTCAGGTTGATTTGCAGAGCTCTCTCCCTGCAGCTGGGAGGGTAACTTGTGGGGGCCACTTGTGTTGATATATGCCCCCCCCCCTCTCCATCACGCTTGTGGCTGTAATTGTGTCTGGTTTGACCTCTAGGCTTCCTTTGACTTGACACAGGCGTGAACTCACGCTGCTGAATCTCTCACTCTGCTGAATCTCTCACTCTGCTTTTTTTTTGGGGGGGGGGGGTCATGCCATCGATCTCTTGGCTGAACCTTCTGGGGTTTAACTGGTGAAAGAAAGGTGGGGGGTTGGTGAGGAGAGGGGTGCGTGGAGGCTGGGAAGTGTGCAAATCATCCTAGGGAGAGGCAGCTGTCTATAGTCGGCCTTTTCACGTGTGAGGCACAAAGCCTGGCACTGATTCACAGCCCCCCCCCCACTTTAAATCTCCCCTCCCTCCCCCAGGAGTCTGTTTCGAGTAGCTTGATGTCTTTATACTCCCATTTAGGCCTTCGCTTGCGCCCTTTGAGCTGCCGTCGCGTAGAGCCTCCCCGCTGCTGTTCAGTCAAGCGCTCGGGGCTGGGGCTCCGTAAATATGCCGCATTAAAGGGGGCCACCGCGCTTTCAAGTCGCGCCCCGCGCTCCCCGTGCCCCCGTGGCTCCCGGACCCCGTCTCGTGGGAGGCCCACCTCACCCTGGTTCCATCCCGCCCCGCCGCTTAGGTGCGCTTTGTTCCAAATTGACTGGGCCCTCATCCCACAACGCCTCACCTGCCCAGGTTTCATTCTGTACGCCTTGAATCGGCTCCTGATTGAGAAACGGGCACAGGGACAATGACGTGAACTCAGGCCATCACATGTTTTCATGCTGCAGGCGCAATTAGCGGTGCGTGTCGCGACGTGCGATCTCGCTCCCCGCTGAGTGTTGATCAGGAGGTTGAGTCACATAAACAGCTTTATTCTTACCCCCCATGATTCAGTGGGCTACACTATAGCCCAACACCTCGAAGGCCGTGGCTTCCATAAACCCCCCCCACCCCCCACTCTCTACATGGGGTGTGCATATTCACCGCGCGTTTTATAAGATTCTTTCGCGAACTCCAGTTTCCTCACGCAGTCCAAAAACGCGTCATTAACTGAATTGCAGTTTCCGAATCGCCTACAGTGAGTCGCGTACATGGAAGCCTGTATTTGAACAGGAAGTAACCCGATAATGACATAAATGATGTATTAAATGGATAATGATGTAAACATAATGAAGTAATGACTGCCTAATGATTGGGGTGATGCTGCGTTTGTGTTCGGGCTACTTGGCCATCTACATTCTGGGATATATGGCAAGCAACAAGGAAGGCAGGGGCCTCTCGCCTTTACAGGATCAGGGGCTGCTTGGTGTGCTGTCCAAGTAAAACAAGCAGCCTGCATGCACCCGTTCAGGGCTGGCTGGGGATTGTGTGCATAAATAAAATATTAAATATTGAAGTAAATGTGGGAGCTTCTGTTAGATGTCGGGAATAAAAACATCATCCGCCGCTGTGTTTCTGACACGTCTGGAAGGGTGAAGCATCTTGGCAAAGAAAGGATCTAATTCATGTCTGCAGCTTCCCACATGTCTGGGCCGCAGCCTGTACAGGTGCGTAAATAAACTGGACCCATGGCATCCCGGTAAAATGCCTGTCCCGCGCGGGACTTAACCCATACTATGGAAAGAGCCATTCTAAATGGAAATGTTGTGTACTGGGGGCTCAGATCGGGGGTCGTGAACCATCTAGACTGACACATTTACCCTGGTGTGCTCGCTGCGGCCGAGGTGACCATGTGCAAAATGTGTTAAGCGGCGCCGTGTTTTTACAGTGCGGGTCTATTTAAAGAAGCTGACCTGTGAAAAGAGTGCTTTCTATTTTTAGAGCAAGGGTACTAATTAATGTTGGGTGCTAAGGTATTTAGCTATTTTTTTGACCAAACAAAAAATAATGGGGCACATTCGTGGACCAGAGAGGACCCCCACTGCACTCAGAGGTTCGAATATAAGCAGCAGTGAAAAGACCTGTTGTTCAAGATTTCCATGAACAAATATTTAGATTAGCTACACCTATAGCTTGGGATGCAGTACATAAAATTTTATATATTTTTGCAGTCAAAGTAGGAAATATATTAGATGGGGAAGATGTAGTGATGCCAGACTACAGATACCCAAATTTAATTGGAACTTTTTAATTAATCAATTGATTAATTTGCCATTCCTGTTTGGGCTTTGATTTCATGGATAGCTGGCGATCTTCAGCTGATCTCAGGCTGATGGTTTGATTTATGTAGTCAGGTCTGGTTCTCACCGTCTCCCGTTCAGCGATCATTAAGGCACTGTGCAGGAAGGTTACATAAATATTTGAGTGTCAGTGGATGCTAGTCAGGCGGCACTGCTGTGTCGTACTGGGCCCATCTGAGACACTGCTGTGTATGCCATTGGGTCAGAACCAGCAGATTTCAGGTTCCGCCATGAAATACTTCCAGTTTTACTGAATTTCCTGTTTATGTTTCTTGAAGCAGGCACACATCATTATATCCACATTTTGCACTTATCAATATCCGAATGTCTATTCTGGTCCAGGCTGCACGGGCTGGGAGCCTGCAGCTCTCCCTGGAAAGGATGCCAGTTCATCATCTCTGTTCTGTTGTGTGGTAATATCCTTCCCTTCATATTTTAATACATATTTCTTTAATTTCCTCTTTACTAGGTTCCAACATTTATAACATTTATTATAATGCAGTGAAATGTTTTTAGTGTCAATCATCTTCAGTTGTTTAATTATCTTGAAGGAAATTTCATTTTCCCATAATGTGTTAATGCGTATGCATGTGTGTGTGTGTGGATGTGTGTGTGTGTGTGCATTATATTTATATTACATTGTGGGGGACTGAATATCCCCCACAATGTAATAAAAACCAGTTATTTTGACGTCGTGGGGTCCATTTTCATGGCCCCTCCAAAGATCTGTGGAGGCGATGAAAAAACTAAAAAGATATAATTGCAAACCTGTGTGTGTGTGTGTGTGTGTGTTTCTGTTTACCACATTGTGGTACAACCTGTTAATTTTAGCTTGTTTAAACCTCAACTAAACTAAAATAGCGAAAGTCTGACATTTTGTTAGATTACTTATAGTTAAGGTTAGGGCCGGGTAAGGGTTAGGGTTATTATAGTTAGGATTAGGGTTATTCCCAAAGAAATGAACAGAGAGTCCCCACAATGATAGGAGTATATGAGTGTGTATGTGTGTGTGTGTGCATGTATGTGCCATGCCGTGGACTAGCATCCCATTCAGGGTGTACCCCAGTCTTGTGCCCCCTGCCCCCCTCACCCCCCTGTAAGTTAAAAGTGGTTAGAAAATGGATTAATTTGTAAATAATCAGTGATAATGAAAGATTGACCAATGAAATGTATCTTGATTATTGTGAGACATTACTGATGTATTTCACCTTAAATAAAGCAGTGATGGTCTAGAGTATCTCAAACTCCACAGCCAGGTTTACCCCCTTTAGCAGATACAGTGATGCGTTGTTGAAAGGACATGCTGCTTCCTATTCTAGGATTATTAGCATATTTTTAAGGTCATGGTCACTGTAAAACAAAAGCTACCATACATGTAAAGTCACAGTCACTGTTATAGTCAAGGTCACTGCAGAGCCACAGTCACTGTAAAGCCTGGGTCATTGTAAAGTCAAGGTCACTGTAAAGCCAAAGTCACTGTACAGCCATGGTTATTATAAAGCCAAGATCACTGTAAATCCAAGGTCACTGTAAAGTCATGGTTACTGTAAAGCCAAGGTCATTGTGAACTCATCCTCACTGCGAAGTCACTGTCATTATAAATTCAACGTCACTGTAAAGCTAAAGTTGCTGTTGAGCCATAGTCAATCTAAAGCCAAAGTAAATCTAACGTCATGGTCACTGTAGAGTCAGGGTTTCTATAAAGCAAAGGTTGCTGTAAACTCATTATCACTATAAAGTCAGTCCTTGTAAATTCATTGTCACTGCAAAGCCAAGGTCACGGTAGAGCCATAGTTACTATAAAGCCAAAGTCACTATAACATCATAGTCACTGTAAAGTCATGATTACTCTAAAGCTAAGGTCACTGTAAACCCATCATCACTGTATAGTTACAGTCACTGTAAATTAATTGTAAATGCTTTTGTAGAGCCATTGGTCACTGTAATGCCTGGGTCACTGTAAAATCAAGGTCACTGTAGAGCTACAGTTATTGTAAAGCCCGGGTCACTGTAACATCAAAGTTACTGTAAAGTCAAAGTCATTGTAAAGCCATATACATTGTAAAGTCACAGCCACTGTAAAACAAAGATCACCTATCATCACTGTGAAGTCACAGTCACTGTAAATTCAACATCACTGTAAAGCTAAAGTCACTGTAAAGTCAAAGTCACTCTAACATCATAGTCACTGTAAAGTCACGGTTAGTATAAAGCTACGGTTATTGTAAACCCATCATCACTGTAAAGCCAGTCATTGTAAATCCAAGGTCATGATAGAGTCATAGCTACTGTAAAGCCAAAATCATTCTAACATCATAGTTACTGTAAAGTCATGGTTATTATAAAGCTAAGGTTACTGTAAACCCATCATCACTGTAAAGTCACAGTCATTGTAAATTCAATGTCATTGAAAAACCAAGATCACTGTAAAGCCAGAGTCACTCTAGCATCATAGTCACTGTCACTGTAATGTCTGGGTCACTGGTGAGTGACAACAACATGGATCAGGATTACCGAAAAATACTGCCAGGGAGATGAGCATAAGTAACTTCTCTTTAACTCTGATTGAAGTTCAGGATGATACAGGAGGATATCTCCTGCGCTTCAGCTGGAGACCTTCATGATTACAGTTCAGTGTTTTTGATCTTCATTCTCCCACTATATCCCGAAACCGTCCCATTCAGCGAGCAGGAATTCCTTTGATCCACGTGACAGGCAGCCACTATATGTTTTTGAGAAACAGGAAAAGCTCTTTGTTTGTCCGTGGTTTATTGTGTATCTCACAGACACTGAGGCTCCGCTCGTTGGTGAACCATTCAGACGACCCCAAAGAAGTGACACCATTTTGATGGGTATCAGTTAGACTTCGCCAGACAGTGAGGGAGCAGCAGGCAACAATACCCGCCTTTGTTTTGTTTTCACTTTTGTCCTTCAGGGGGTGGAGTTCGTGGCGGCGTGTCTCTTACGAGGAGCAAGGCGGGGACGCTGTCTGGGCCGAGCCCCCTCTCCGGGAATGAGGTCGGGGGGGCGCCGTATGTCAAGCGGTCTCACTTAGCTCCTAATCCACCTTTTCCCTGGAAAGAGCTGGCAGCGATACATTAGACCCTTGGGAACCCCCCCAGAGAGCTGTGAAATTGCCGGGACCCTCCCTCTGCCCATTAAAGCTAATCAGCTTAAATTTGGCCTGTTTGATTAACGTGGCCCCAATGTCGCTTCCTGTTTAGGGGTCCGGCCGGCCACGGATTCTGTGGCCAGATTGCGTTTCGCATCACGCCTCATTTATCTTGTTAATGTGGATCGAGGTGAAGCTCGTCGGGAAACATGGGGGAAAAAGGACACCTGACTTTCCTCTCCGCTCTCCATTTCCCGCCCGTAGTTTTGACGTGATCTGATTCCCATTTCTGACATAGTATATCATTGTATCAACATTCTAAAACATTTTTTAACAGTCGGTTTTATTGAAAACAGCGTACAATTGAGAAGGCAGAGCTGGACAGTCCCTGGAGTAACTGGGGCTTGAGGGTCTTGCTGAAGTACCCAACAGTGACATCACTCTGCCAACCATGGGATTCAAACCGGTGCTCTTTGAATCACAGGCACAGCATCCTAACTCACTGTTTTATGTTCTTTGGTGCCCTAGCTATGTATGGATACAACGCTGTTTCATGCCACATCTCACACACCCAGTATCTGTTATTAACTGATAGTCTTGTCTCATTTGCTGTGATGCAAACTATCAACTCTTATGTGGTCTTAACGAATGTAGCTCTTTGAGTTTCAGCTAATGCACCATTTAAAAAGCCTTCTAGCCACGATTTAACTCCAGTGCTCTCGAAACAATCAAGATAATTAAAGACAAAAAAATGTACTTATATATAATTAAATCAGTCAGCTCTTTATCTGGATTCTTTGGAGAACATCAAGCAGTTGTTGTATTTACTTGGGAATTTAAGTATCCTTAGTTTCATTTGATTGCCCTTGCTGGGTGTTAAGAAGAAGCTGGGTTTGTTTGTAGCCTGTGGAATTTTCCAATTAAGCAACTTAGTGACGACCCCTGCTGTGATTCGCTGGCATCCTGAAGAACATCACGCGCCGACTGTGAGGAACATATCTGGAGAACTTATGAGGCACGGCCCCAGATGGGTAAGCACGCTTTTAGGGACTGGGTCTATTCCACCCCCAATTCCCCCCGGAGGCATATAAGGTCGGCAGATCCTGGTTTTAGTTAGTGCTGTCAATCATTAAGGGAGCCGCCTCAGCGTGAAAGTCATGACAGCCTCCAAAGTGGCATGTTCTCAGACTCAGAACGCATGAGGAATCTGCTTCAGTGCAGGTGGTGGCATGAGGCATACAAGTAAAGATACAATCAAGACAGATACAAAAGACAATAAATGGAATAAAAAATTAAAATAGATGTAGAAATATTAAGATAAATAAAAATATTGACATATAAGTCATGGTGAGACAACCGAGTGAAGGGTAAAAACTACTTTAAGATCTGTGCAAAAAGCCTTTGGCGGAGGGCTAAATGACACAGCGCTGTAAGTGGTAATGTGCCTTCATCTGGTTGCTTTGTCTGTGTTCCTGACTCTACACTCCCGTTCTTACAGTCGTGAGACATTACATACACGGGAGGTGTCGCATCAGCCCTTTTTATGGATCCCCCCCCTATAAAGTGGGGGTGGGTGTGTAGGGACTGCGCACAGCAGCTTTGTTTTGGTCGTCCTGAGACTTCAAAGCCGTGTGGCCCCTTTATAACTGGCGATAAGAGCGAATTTGCGAGATAGCGGTGGCGCGTTGGGAAACAGCTCCGCATAGTTATCGTATGTGTGCTGGTCACAGTTAGCTGTTTGAAAGACTGTTCGCTTTTCAGGTTCTATAGTGTTAGAATGATGAAAGGATTAGGATGGGTGTGTGTGTGTGTGTGTGCGTGTGTTTGTGTGTGACCATGGATCTCATGCCAATTTTTTATGACTCCCTGAATCAATCAATCTTTGATAAAGGCCTCTTCTGGATAAGGTCATTGCTGTGCCTAAACGCTGCCTTTATTGCTATTAAATCTGTGACATTGTAGTATGCCTATACATGTTTTGCCATTAGTTAATTTTCCATTTCTCCCTGGCTGGAAATCAGGTGCTTGTCACATAGGGTCAGAGGCTTTGAGCCACATGGACCCTGAAACTTCATACACTGCTAGCAATAGGCCCCGCCCTCTAATGGCCACGCCCCCATGGACTGGCCAGTCCGCTCACAGGGGAGGAGGAAAGGGGCATGCCATGAAAATATTTTGAAATGGGAATACAATTTCAGAGAGAGATGGCCGTTCACCAGCTCCTTGGCAGGCTGGCATGTGCCCCTCTGCCTCTCCTTACCAGGAAGTATTACTCCACAATGTGTGGAATGAGCAGCTGGAAGCTGCAGTTGTGGTCTGTAATCTTGACACTTTCCCTCTCTTTGCCCCTAACCCCCCTTCCCCCCCGCCTTCTACAGCGACCTCAGCATGAACAACCTCACCCTGCTGCCCACTGGCGCCCTGTCCAACCTCCACTTCCTGGAAGAACTGTGAGTATATCCAATGAAAGTTGGGTTATACCAAAATCCCAGCAGGGGTGGCCAACTGGGCAACCCCTGTTCCTGAATCCTCCACACTGGAACCAGCAGAGTAACCTCTGGTAAACCCAAATGGGCTAACAAGTTTGGGCAGGCATCCAAAAGCACTAAATGTTAAAATTAGGAGCCACTCTCTAGTCCCATGAAAGAGATGGGTGGTGCGCTATGTGGGATTGGCTAAAGGAAAGGCAGCATATTGTAATTGAGATTGGCTGCCTCACAGTGTCTGTGGTAATGAAAACCTGCAAGAGTGAATCCCAGGGAGGTGACACTGGCTCAACTTATTGATACATTTTTTTTTATCTATAGCTATTCAAAAAAAAGCTTTGCATATTGTAGAAACCTACACTGTGCGACATAGCCTATCATCCAGCATTGGGAGCCTGAACTCTTGATGATTCTGATTTTTGATGGAAAAACCCTTGGCTCATATTGCAGCCCAGAATGCCCCGGGAAGTTCAGAGCCGCCGCTTGCAGATCTGACCAGGGGCTTTGAGGCGCCTGTCACCGCTCTGAGTGTCTGGTCATTCGAACACTGTACCCAAATCTCTGCCAGTTGCAGGACCTCATTCATTTGCTTGGTATTCCCATTTAATTTTCCTTGATCACTCGCTCAACTTCTGCAGTCTGTGTCACTTGTGGGAATGGTCCAGGGGAGGTGCCGTTGCCTGGGGGGCCGCTGGCAGTTTGGTCATCTGGGTCCGCTCTCGGGGGACCCCAGCCACGTCCTGCAACAGCAGGTCCCTTTTCCCTTTGGGGGCAGTCACCGGTCCAAGGCATCGCATCCTCCTTCTCCTAAAATCTATAAATAATTCGCCTGGAAAGCGAAAGTGCACCCATTTCTCCATATTTAAGTGGTCAGGCGTGAGCCAGAGGCCAGCATGGGAAGGGAAAAAAAGAGAGGCATTGTTTATTTCAGTTTCTCATGCATGCCGGGGATATTAAGGGCCTGAAGTGTGGGGCCAGTCGAGCATCACTGACTGGGAGTAAACGCCATGGAGCAGGGTGAGTTTGCCAAGCAGCTGTTTGGGGTGCCCCCTGCCCCCCCACACCCCCACCCCCACCTCTCCAAGCTCAGTCAGAATCCTGCAAGGCGGCATGTTTACTCCTCGGCCTCGAGGCTGCAGGTCCCGTGGAAAGAAATGAGGGAGGCGGCAGTGGGCCCTGTATGAATGAAATAGCAGAACGTCTGCCGCATGCACGGGGGGGGGGGGGAGGTGGTGCCCAGCCCCCTCTTCGGGAGGTGCCCAGTTACATAAGACATCCCAGTCCCCCCCATCCCCTGAAACGACGCCCATATTGGCCTGTAAAGACCGTGTGGTATGGGGGGGAGGGGGGGGGGGTGGAGTCTGATTTCATTTTGGGGGGAAGCAAAAATCTTGAGCTCTGCAGTATCAGCAACAGGTTGCACACATCTGAGAAATTAAACCTAATTGCATTTGTCTTTAAGCATAACAAAAATAATTTATTGCAAATTACAGGACAAAAAATAGGTCTTGTGACAGGTCTGTATCAGTGACTCCTTTCCTGGAGCCCCTTATAGTTTTGTTCGACTGGCTCTTAATTACTTAATTTAATGAATTGCTTGCATGGAGTTGAGCTTACAGGTGTTGGACAGACCCTAACTAACATTTACATTTATTTATAAAGCAGATACTTTCATTTAAAGATACATACGTGTGCGGAAAGCTTGGGTTACAGAGCAGGCCTGAGCACCATCCATAGGGGTTGGATAGAGGGGTGGGGTTTAGATCCATGGGATTCAAACCCACAACCTTCTGGACACTGGTGCAGATCAGTGATGCATTGAGCTGCACACCACCACCCAGCTAGCCATGAAATAGGCACAGCCAATATTAGTCTACATACTGTGCAGTGGTAAACATGGCATGTGGGTGGAAACGTGCTGTTGAAAGATGTAACAGCATATTTTCAGGCTCACAGGGAAACACTGAAAGACAGTAGGTGGCTGGTTTTAATGGCGTGCTCTCCCCCATATGGAACCGTTTTCAAGGTGCCCTTGTCTGACTGCGTGGCACTCGCTCTTTAGTTAAACCACTAATTATGAAATCTAATAACACTCTTTATTTACTCCTTTACCACAGCGCAAAGAGCAGAAACGCAGTGCTGTGACCCGTCCACTACATTGGCTGGATCACACGCTGTTGAGCGTGTGCCGCCCCAGGGGGCTGGGCTGCTTTTTTTCACCCGCCGGCCTTTGTCTTTCCATCAGACCCCTACGGCTCGCTGCCCTGGATTCAAAATCCAGACGTGGGGGGCATTTTGTGCCAGTTTATCTTGAAAAACGTTTGTGGGAAGCCGAGCAGACTGCAGCACCAGTAAGGACAATGCTGCGGTTGGCGTCTAAGCCTCCTTCCCAGAATTTCCTGAAGCCTGTCGTTTAGCTCCGCATGGTTTGCTTGAGAAACTGTCAGTTACTAGAGGGATCAAATTGTTAGGTAGCTTTCTGGTTGATTGAGTCTGGCTTCCCTAGTAAACCATGTTTGCTATGGCAGGAGGGAATAATCGACGCCTTAAGGTCTCACTGGTCTCCTAACTGGAATTCAGTCCTCGGGGCCCACAGATTTTTTCATGGGCCCCCCGTGTTTTTGCTCCCTCCCAGCTCATGCAAAAACGTGGATCTGTTGTGGGTCCCCAAGGACCAGATTGGAAAAACAACGATGTAATGGAACCAGAAAGCTCAGGTTCCTGCTGCTTTATTTACAGATTTTTTTCTATGTTGACAATTAGAATCTTTTTTAATCCACATGTTTTATTCAACGCCTTGTCGTGGGTACGCTTTTTTCTTGCTCGATTTTTCACTGTTGATAAATGGAGAGTGCAGACTTTTCCAATTACCATGCCGCTGTGTGACTTTCACCAGTTCATCACCAAGTCAAGCTCTCAGGCCAAAACAGGTCAGCCCTTTCCAGGATAGGCGAGAAGTCGAGTGACCATGAGGACCTCGTGAACTGTGTGCATAACCCGCTGATCCCAAACCGGCCTCGCCCTCCTCGCTGCTGTTTGTTCCCGTACCCAGCATTCAGCACTGGCCCGCCACAAGTGCCACTCAGGCGACAGAACGTAGATGTGGGCTGACCCACGTCCTGGTGTTGTGAAAAATTTTGAGTCATGAAAAAAAATTTCCACGGGAGCGCGGACGATCGCTAGAGGCTGCAAAGTGTCTGGGGAGGGCCGGTGCCTGACTAGCAATGACATCAGCTCCTTCTTTCACTGACTTTCCACATGGTGGGGCACGCTGACCTGCGTTTCACCTTGAAGCATATGCCTGGTTCTGTAACGGGCACCGTCCGCCAGTTAAGGACACAGCAGTCTCCTGGACTAGACTCCACGGCTCCTGGATTATCTGCAGCTCTCTGCAGGGTTGTTCGTGAAAAATGTGCTGAACTCACCTTCCCTTTGAAATGTATAAGAGGTGGGTGTTAAGGTGGCTTCGACACTGCGGCTCCCAGGATAGGCTCCGGGCTTGTCATGACCCTGCTGGCCAATCAGGATGGAAGATGGATGGAGTTTATTTAAGGTTGCTCTCACAGGACCGTGTCCCGCTTGCATTGTAAAGAGAAACCCAATATAGTCCTACGTCTAGCAGTGGTTGTGGTCAGCTTCCTGTTCACGGGGCGATAGGATGGAGACAGCTCAGAGGCGAGCGATGACACGGCGAATGGCCAAGTGCTGAATTGTTGTAGATTTTAGATTTTGAGTATAGTCACATTTTTTGTCAAATTTACATGGGTAACAAACATTTTACAGTGTTTATCCAATGGACCTGACATTGCAGATGCCCTTAATAAATAAATTCTTTTACTGTTCTGTTGCCTTTTCCACTGCTATTAATCTGCGAAAACGTAACTGTCCCTTTATCAGTGAGATGTTGGTAGTGGGTGGGGGGTATGGATCTTTTCATCTGCTGGCACCTCTTATTACGGCATCTGTATTGCCTCTCTTCACAGTTAAATGAGCTCCACATGACAAAAAAATGTATTGTTTTTTTTTTCTTTTTGTTCCCCTCTACCCTCTACAGGCGTCTCGCAGGAAATGACCTGACACACATCCCTAAAGGGGCTTTCTTGGGCCTATACAACCTCAAAGTGCTGTAAGTGACCCCCGCCCCCGCCCCCAGGGGTCAGTTGTCCCACAGTGAAGGTGCACTCCCGATCCCGTCGTCCATCACCCACCTCCCCAGAAAATAAAAAAACAAAAAAAAGATGTTGGATTGAGATTTTTAATGGATCCTGAGTTTCTGGAAGTGCTCTTATATGACGGATCTTTACAGCAGTTAGAACAAGTTCATCTCTGGAAAATAATGGGGAAGTAGTTTAAATTTCTTGTAGGAGGGAATGTGGAAATGGAAGAATTTTCAAGAATGAGTTGTATAAGAACAGAGGTAGCCGGCTGAGTCTCAGGGCAGACCTTGTCCTTGACATTGGCTTCTTAAGCTAAACAAACAGTTGGGCAGGGGCTGAATACAGTATCTGTGCAGTATTTGGAAATGTTCTGTGGTGCAGCTGAAGGGCTACCTTTGGCAGTGGGGGTCAGCGCCACTGGGCTCTTCACATTGACGTGTCAGAATCACAGCACCAAACCAGGTGCCCTGACACAGGCTAAACCCCCATTCCCTCACTGATTACTGTATTTAGTTCGGAGGACAGATTCTGCCCAAGATATATAATAATACCTATTAATGTGATGATAGTGGATTGGAAGATGTAACTTTATAGAGGAAAGGTTTAACCCCAATGAAGAATCCATCTGTTGATTTTGAATTGATTTCAGATTGAATTCTCACACTTGAATTGATGTCATCAGGTTTATCTCACTAGATCTTAGAAGTGTAATGTTTGTACGCAGGGCTGAATTTAGGTGTGTAGGGCCTCTGGGCCCTCCCTACAGCCCAAAATGCTACTATAACAGGCAGAAATAGAAATTGAAACCCCCTACATTTTGGGGGCTCTCGGTTACAGCCTGGGTTAGCCGTGCATAACTTGGGTCCTGTTCATGGGCTAACATGTAAGTTTCCGCGGCAAGGTAATGGTGATACTCATGGAAGAGCATATCTAGTTCTGTGGATGCACGAGGCCCAGAGCTAAACTGAAAGCCCAATAAAATGCTGAATGTTTGGTGGCAATTCCTACATGCTTCAATAATGAAAAAAAAAACCTTTTATATCAAGACTGTGGAATAATCACTTACAGTCCCTCTGTTGTAGATTTCCTTTTTTAATACTTACATGCACATGGTAAGATTAGAGGCACAATTTAATTTATCACCCCGTACAAAACCATCTGGCTTTTCATTGTGGCACTCGTAAAAGTAAATAAAACCCTGTTTGTGACGTGCAAAACAAACGTTGAAGTTACTCCGCAGCATAAAAGTAAATTTCCTGTGAAAGTGCCCCATTTTTTTCATCATTACATTCAACCTCAGGAATATGGGACGAAATATCAGAAGAGTCCCGTTTCCTGTTGGATCCGGTTATTCCATGGAAAATTGATAACTTTAAAAGGAGCAGGGCGGGGGCTGTTTAAATGGTCATAGGGTTAGTCAGCAAGATTAAATACGGGAGCCATATATTTTACAGCACACCGTTCTCATGGTTAGCACTGTTGCCTCATACCTCTGGGATCCCGGTTTGAGTAACACCGGTTTCTCCCAACAGTCCAAAGAACATGCTAAGATAAACTGGAATTTCCAAATTGCCCATAGGTGTACATGTAGGAGTGTGTTTTGCCATGGGTTGGCACCCCTATCCTGGGTTGTTCCCTGCCTTGTGCCCGTAGCCTCCAGAATAGGCCCAAGACTCCTAAGACCCTATATAGGACAAGCAGGTACAGAAAACTGATGGATGGATGTATTACCACCCATACATTAAAGTCTTTCCTAAGATCTACGTCTTCTTACCAACCACTTCCATAGTGAAATATTCAGTGATTTACTGGCATTTTGATATAAAAAAAACATTATGCAATGTTCAAGTGACCTTATCTATGCTCTTAGAATTTGATAGACTTGCTTTACTTTTTCCATGTAATCAATTTTTAAATAGTAAAAACAAACAGAAAAGAGCTAGCCAAGGACTCGGAGGTGCAGTTAGCCAACGGTAGCTGCTGTCTAATGAGGCTATGGGACAATACCCTGCCTTTGTACTAATCTGTATCTATCACTCTATTGTTAGGACTGATCAGAAATGGCAGGAAACGGCTAAAGCGCCATGGCTGCCCACTCAGCAGAAACATGCAGGCTGCTGCTACTTCATGCTAGGCCGGCCTTCTTACAATCAGGCCATCTGTTGTCAAGCAAGCTCACCATTTTCTGATGCTTAACAAGTTCCACTTCTCAAACAGTTAGAGATCTTCAGAGCTCCCCCGCCAAACAAAACCATTTAGGTTGGCTCAGTGGGTACCACACTTGCCCCTCACATCCAGGTTTGGTGTTTTCAGTCCCATGTTTCATGAGTTTACTGCTGGTGCTTCTGCAGTCCAAAGATATGAGATTAGTCTGGACAACTTCTCTTAAGTGTCCAAAGTGTTGGAGCATGTATGCCCTGTGATGGACATGCATCCTGGGTGTGGCCCTGCCTTGTACCCCATGTTGCCTGCAATAGGCTCCAGGCCTCCTGTGACCTGGCCCACAGAAAATGGATGCATAATAAGCGTTTAACTGTAGAGAAACACAGCAAATATCGTATCATAATTCCTGGACTGTCTGTTCAGATGGTCACCGCCATTATTACAAAAGAGAAGCTCAGATCCTCAGGCAAGGTCTCAAGAGGGAGATTGAGAGGCTTTGGTGCTCAGGTCTCAGAGGACAATGATTTGTCCAATCACTGGTCCCTGCCAGGGTGGTCTGCTCCGCCTCGACTTTTCTTTTGGCTGTTCTAGCTAGCAGGGGGTCACTGGACCCTCCTTGGGAGACACCTCTTGGTTGTAGATGGTTCCCTTGCAAGCCTCCTACTTTCCCACCATAGACACTGCAATTTAACGACCACGTTAAGTGTATGTGTTCAGTGCTCTCCAGCTCTTATCCAGGGTAGCTCCCATATCTGCAAAGCCAAAGGTACAGTTGAAACAAACAGTGCTGGTTAAACAAAGGCACAAAAAATATGTGCGGCGAATCCTGCTGGATCGGCGTCGCATGGTTACTGATTTGCAAAGTTGGATGGAGGAGGGTGCCAAGAACAACATGCGACGTGGTCCCTCGCATTAGCTTGATACCGTGGACTAAAGATAGAGTTTGAGTTTGTCCAGTCACTGCAAAATATTTGTGCTGCTAAACTGAGACGTTGCCTGTTTTGTCGGGGCGGGGGGGGGGGGGGGGTTGGTGTAAAGTCCTGCACCGTTGCAAGCCCTTGGTGCAAATTGCACGGCTTGCAGCTTAGGTGACCTGGGCATTCAGCTGGATGTTTGCTAAAGTGATTAGCTTTAAGTGTCCCATCCAAGGGGACGAGCAGGGATCGGATCGAGCCCAGAATAGGGAATGCACCTTCTCAGCCTCTCTGCTGCCTGCTGCCCCTGTTAGCTGTAAGTGTGCGTGACGACATCTCCACCTGCTCTCCATTCCCCCCCACCCCGTCTCCACACAGGATGCTGCAGAACAACCACCTCCGGCAAGTCCCCAGCGAAGCCCTACAGAACCTGCGCTACCTCCAGTCTCTGTGAGTCCGTCAGGAAACTGATCACACTGGAATTGCATCAAGTAGGCTGACAGTTACTTCTTGCTTTTATCCCCCCCCCCACCCCCCACCCTTAAAGGAATCCCTGTGCCCAATGAGACTGTCAGCTTGGTTTTTCGGGCAGAATGACATCTCAACTCATTCAGCCCAGGAACTTTAAGTGGCTGGCTCTTTTAATTATCACATGAAATGAAGGACATGGGACATTGGGAGTGGGGGGTGGGGAAAGGGGGAGGTAAAAATTGGAACAGAGTCCAAATCAATTTGGCTCTACAGAAAGCATACCTTTGATCAATGGAGAAAAAGAAGAAGCAGCGAGATAAGGCGGGTGAATACAGATTGCCTTTCAGCACAGTTGAGCTGGAATCCACCCTTTCTTGCTTTTATTTTTTTTCTAAACAAATGCTAAATATCAGCCTAAGATCACATTATTCCATGCGCATTTTATCCTTAGGTAGGTCAAGCGAACAGACTTGCTATTATTGTCAGGCCGGATCCGAACGCATGTACTACAGGGTTTCTCCAGTGATATGACAGGCTCTATTTGGGAGCCTTTGTCTCCTAAATGCGCCGCTCTGAATGAGGCCCCAGGAGCAGGGCGCCTCGGCGCTGAAGACGAGAATGAGAGGTATCAGGTGACCATTAATTTAGGACAGACAGTGTGGTCAGTGCAGGGAGGGAGAGGCCTGAGCGGGCGGATACTGTCACAGGTGCCGGCAGGTGGAGGACAAACGTGTCAGTTGCTGTGTATGCCCTTCGGACTAAACAGAGCTCCAAATTTAAAAACACAAAGAAGTTTGTAATTCATCGGACACAGTATTTTCCTTTTGTTTTGTGGGCTTTCAGACTCATTTTTAACCATTTGATTAGGTACTTCTCTTTGCTTTAGGTTTTATCAATAACATAATATGTGTGACGTGTACTAGAGATGCTATCAGCCACATGTACCCCCACAGAGGCTCAGAAAAAGCGCTAAAGTCGATGGGGCCTTGCAGCAGCCCCAGGCAGGCATGACAAAACTGCCTTTGAGCTGTGTGAGGAGCCAGTAGATTGCAAGATAAGGCCGCCCGTTAACGGAGTGCGTTATAAACTCCACAAAGGCGGGGGGGGGGGGGCATTGGGAGCAGTGCTGAAAGGGCAAGCAATATGTGCCAGGTAGAGATATTTCAGGGACAATTTTCTGAACATGAGTGACTGAGATTGGGGGGGAGGGGGTGCTCAGGACCCACCAGGTAGGTATTATTGTAATTTAGTGAAATCTGATCGGGGCAATCAGATTGGGGAGCGGCGAACACCAATTCAACAGCAAAGTGTCGCGTTTGTGGGGCTACTTCATAATGATGTGTCCTTTAGAGCTTACTGAACCTCAACGCTCTGGGGAGAAGGACCTGTTTCTAGTGGAGGCCTGCCATCCTCGCTGCCGGAAATCAGGTGTCACCTGCAAGGCACTGGCAGTGATTGGCATGGCGCCATGCCCAAATTTCTCATTAATTTACCATCATTAACATTAATTTACCATTATTAACGTTTTTCTTTCAGTACAGTGAAGTTCACTAATGTCAGCAGGTGTGCAATACATGTAAAGTAAAAAAAACCACCAGTGAGAAGAATTTAGAAAACCACAAATTAAATTTTCCATCTCATTCATACATGAGCAAAGTAGTTAACAATTTCAGGGTGTCTCCCACCATACCACACACACGCAAACAAACACACACACACACACACACACATCTGTCCTGGATGACTTTTTGGGCCCCTAATCAGCCCCATTGGACTGTTCTTGGCCTCTCTTACAGCCTATTTGTCCATCTTATCATGTCATCACCAGCAGATTGTTTGATATGTCTGCTGTGGCCCAGGCCAGGTGCAGGGGCCCAAGTTAAACAAAGATGGCAGCTGTTTACTAGTGCCAGTCTGAAGTTCACACGCTGGACAGGAAGCTGGTGCTCGCTCACAAACACGCTCGAGACGCCGCTGCCAGGACTGTGTCAAACAGCCATGTCCCTAAAGCAAATGTCAACACGAGAAATTAAGGAAATTACTACCATGCAGTCAAGGAATGCACAGACCTCCCTGATCGGAGATGTCCCGCATCCTGCACCCCCCACTGCTAAGAAATTTACATTTAGGAAATGAGAACTGTCTGCAAATTTTCTAAAAATGATCCTGTACTGAATATCCTCATTTATTTATGAAACACACAGGTTACAGAAGGACATGAGTGTGCAGATTGAAGCGACCAGCTTGCGAATGGGGTGTGAATGAGGACAAGCTGTGTGGTCCAAATCAACACCCATAAACAGTTGGAGTACGGTCGCGATGGTAGTGGCTCAGGTTATGGCGCTTCCCGGTGCGTCCCACACTTGATGAAAACGGGGCTCACATCATTTCATTTGCCCCCTTCCCCCTCTCCACCATCGCATCACCACAGTCAGGCAGACGTTCCTGTCCCATGGGAAGTTTGATTAGATGAAAAGGAAGTAGCCAGTTCCACTCGGACCACCTGGTGAGCAGGGGCGTATGAAATGGAGGGCCACAGGGCCCAGCTGATAGCTGATTGGTCCCTGGAGTGTCCTCTGCTAGTCACTCGCTGATTCAAAACATATCGTTGGCTGATGATAATGTAGGCCGCTCTGTATGTATTATGGCCCTTCTTATGCCATTCCCCAGCTTAAAACAAATTCTAGAATTGCCCTCACTGGTGGGCAGGAGGATCAGAAGGTAGACCCATGTGGCCGAGGGTGGAACATTTGTATTTCTATTAATGTGTTGATGGAGGGACAAGAAGCAAGAAATAAGAAGGTGACTTCCAGCATGGAGCACGAATGACACACCAGCAAACTCTGTGGCATGCGCCCGAACGTGCCTGCCTGTACTGTGAGTCTCGCACCCGTTACTCCTGCCAGAAAAATCCACAAAGGGGAACAATGGCAGTGATGCAATGCAGCTGGCGAGGACGGTTTAAAAGGTCCGCCGATTGAAGGGCACCGTGCTTTGCCTGAATCTGTCTTTTCATTTGAGTGCACCCCCAGAGGGGTGGGTGGGGGGGGGGGGGGGGGGGGGGGGGGGGGGGGGGGGGGGGGGGGGGGGGGGGGCGGGGGGGGGGGGGGGGGGG
>JABFEA020000001.1:13932513-13952723 GCA_019775915.2 Cyphomyrus plagiostoma | reverse complement strand
AGCACTTCAACATTATGTCAGCGGGCTCAATTCCGGTCCCATACATATCCCGGGCACATCCATGCTGGACCACAATGCTGGACACGTGGCGGTCAGCAGAACCCCCGGAAAGGTGTCCCCATCCAACCGGCGACTCTTAGTCAGATCCTTGCTGCACGCCCTGGACGCCGGCCGCGTGGAAAAGCATTGTTCCTCTCACCCCCGCTTTCATGAGCAAGGGATTTGGTGATTTACGTGGATGGAGGATGTAGGCACACGGGAAGCATTAAACATGTTACTGCTGGCGATTATTCCCTGGGCGAAGGTGATACCGGATGGCCTCAAGGAACTCTTTAACAGAATTCCTCTGTGGAGAAAATCGGAGGGATTTTTGGATTGGCAGGGGACAGAGCAAGGCCATCTATTTTTCAAATCCGGCCCCGTTTTACTTGCCATTAGGGCATTTACACTTCAGAGCGCTCACCCAGTCTTACCACGGTGTGCCCCTGGGGCTCATGGGCTATGGTCCAACAGATTTTAGGAGTCTGACTAAATCCCTCACTCCTTTGCAGAAAGGAAAGGGCTTGGCCCTATCCAGTTAGAAAAATCATCTTTTTGGAGGGAAAAGTGAGGATTTAGTCTCACAGGAAGTAAGAAGGTCACCCTGTAGGACGACCCGTCCTGCTGCTGGAGCACAAAGAGTCTCCTTTGAAGCGATCATCAGAGCCGGGAGACCTTGGGGGAATGTTTCTTGGATTGACATTGCTATAGGCTTCAGTTAAACAAAGGAACCACGTGAGGTTAATATACACAGGAAACCTGTGCAGCAACCTTGACGTGACACCGTGTTTCTGAGAGTTCCTTATCAAAGGCTTGTGCATCAACTCAAAAAACAGTCTAGCAATAAACGACAAACGATTCTATACATTTGGGTCAATTCACAAAGACTTCAGCTGGCCAGTGTGACAGATGTGAAATGTTGCCATGCTTCATGGAGAATTATGCATCTGCCAGCCCAAACCTACAGATTTATGGCAGTGGAAGGAACCATATTATTTTATATTTATAAGCATGGACATTATTAAAGAAAATTAAGCCAAATGTCTCACTTTATCTTTCTCGCCAGGATCTTTCCTGGAGAAGGATGAGCGGCAAACCATGTACAATGGTCTATAAATCAAATCCGCAGTTCAAAATAATGCTGCTTGATTTCTCTGAGCTGATAGAAGTGCTTTTCATAACTAAACCCTGGACTGCAAGCATGGAACCACGACATCCTGTTTTTTTTTGGTATTGATCTTGTAAGGGCTTCCTGATCAGGGAAACTAGATTCAAAGGTGGAAACTTGTGGCTGACTCGTGTTCGGCTTATGTTCCACGCAAAAATAAAAATAAACAAAATTTACATTTTACGTTTTAAACGTTTATTACACTACAAACATATCAGAAATAAAGTTCAAAATTTACTATAATAGTAAACTTCCACTGCCTAAACACGGTCAGAAAAACTATGATCTTCCACGATTCATTCCAAAACCATTGTCCTCATGACTATGGCACATTCATAAAGTGACAGGCACCCATTAGACACATTATTAAACAGAAATGAAAGAAGTAAAACATTAATAACAAAGTAGAACTCAATTAAATATTATGCCTAACTATATAAACTCCTAGGATACATTTGACTCCTATAGATCGTTTCCTCCTCCTTCACTTTAAGCAGTTAGGGAAGTTTCATGGTCATTCTTACCTGGGCATATTCACTTTCGTTGCCATTTTTGTTTTTATTCTCTTGGGACAAAACTGAATATCGAAAATAGAGAAAGGGTGATCAGTAGAACAGAGCCTACCAAAGTACTTTAGAAGTAGTGGGTACAAGGTTAAAAAAACTGAGTTTGACCAAAACTTCAACAGTATTAATATAGCCATTGTGACAGCAGTGATCCCATATTTTGATCTGAGTCACTATTGTTTGCTTTTTCAGGTACTTTTTGACAAGTTGACTGTATGAACGCCATGTTGTAAATGTGTTTAAACTTTCTTCTAGTGACCTGGCCTCGAATGAGCTTCACACGGTGGACCCACACGCCTTCTCTAATCTGCCCTCATTAATCAAACTGTGAGCACTGCTTCATTCACCCATCTGCTCCCGTCTTTTGTCCCGAGTCTATAATCCACTGCCTGTCCCACTAGCACACAGGCAGAGCATAAACGGTCTTAATGACTCCCAGGTGCCGAGTCGGACAGCCCCACACTAAAATACTCCCTTTTGCTCCCCACTCATGTCCCGCAGGGACCTCTCCTCAAACCAGCTCACATCTCTGCCTGTGGTGGGACTTCATGGGCTCACACACCTGAAGCTTGCCGGCAATGAGGGGCTGCAGGAGTTGCTGTCTGCTGAAAGCTTCCCCAAGCTCAGGTAAGGGGGCGGAGCCTCCATGTCACAAGTCTTTCATTGATTGGCTGTAGTTTTCGAATGTGCACTTAGCACCTGCTCAGACGTTCATCAGCCATTCCCTTCTTAGCATCTGAACCATCCCTTAGCCTCTGGCACTCCCGCTGCTCTTTATTATGGGTGATTGGTTTTAATATTCGGCCATTCGTGGGCTCTGCAGGGTGATGGAGATGCCCTACGCCTTCCAGTGTTGTGCCTTTGTATCCTGTGAGAGGTCCCTGGATCTTTGGGACCAAGAGGAAAGCAGCAGGAAGGATGAGCTGGGTCGGGGAGACCATGGCAGCATGCCCAACGCAGGTACATTTCTTCTCATTGCTTTAAGTGTATCTTCACTGGAATGTGTGTTTAGGTCACCAATTTATGGGCATGGCCGCTCCTAATTCACACTATTTCATAACATTTAGTTATGGCCCACTGCTCCTAGTCAATGCTATTTTGGGTTTGTGCGGCTAATATTTGCCATGCAGGGTAGCCAAACAGTGATTGGAGGAAACTCCCAATACTGAAACCCAGCACCTCACAGACCATTCATGCAGGAGTCAGTGAAGATTCACCAGGCCTATTTGACCCCGTTGTCCTTTGAAGTCACAATGCCGGATCTTATATCTCAGATACAGCTGCGAACTGGCAAGCCTCAGATTTGAACTATAGTAGCATATATTTTTACACAAAGTGTGATGTAGCATATTTTAAACATTACCCATCTGTTTGAGGGTAAGTGCCTTGCTCAAGGCTATGAGATTAGGGTGCCCTTCTGGGACTTGACCCTGTCATATTTTTGGTCATAAGCCCAGGTTATTAAGCACTGTCCTAATTTCTGTCCTGCCCTCAAGTGCAATATGGAAACTGAGTGATGGACTTGACTTTTAGCTAAACTAACAGAACAGACATATATGGAATCCATGTGTTTTAGACGTGGAAAACACCTGAACCAACAGCTGTAAATCCCACTGAAAACATCTTTGCAAGTGAGGCATTGCAAATGTGCTCCCCGCCCGGGAGGTTTACCGTGCGGGAAAACTGCTATGTATATTAAAACCGTATCTGATTCCAGAAGACCATGACCTGGAGGACTTCCTCCTGGACCTTGAGGAAGATCCCAAGTCTCACCACTCGGTGCAGTGTTCCCCGGCTCCAGGTAAGACAAGAACGTCGGACCTTCAGTTGAGGCATGGAACTAAATTCCATCCCATATGGCAGTGGTTTTCGGGTCAGTCCTTAGGGTCCTACAGCAAATTGTCAGCCATTCCAGTAAAAGCACACATGATTCTACTAGACAATAAATTATCCTAGCTACCAGGCTAATGAAGACATGTCGTGGCTACGTATATTATCCCTGGACACAAGCAGATGCAGATTGTAACTTTATTTGCTGTTTTTCCTTATTTCCAGTATCATGGAAATATGTTGGTATGACTACTGCCTGCAGCGTTTTGGTCCACTGATTGATCTTCTGTACTAGCTTAGCCATAGCTCTGTGATCATTATATCAATAAGTCAAATGATGGCATCCGATAGTTTTTCAGGTATAAGTCAATCACTAAGTGAAAGGTGAATAAGAACCTTATAATAACTATCTTGATATTGTAATCCAAAGAGCCTCAACTGCTGTAAGTAGCTTAAAAAACACGCTGAATTTTCAACTAAGTTACCTGCCATCTTTCATGTTTGGCTCCAGGACCATTCCGCCCCTGTTATCACCTGTTTGGGAGCTGGCTCATCCGCAGTGGAGTGTGGATCATCGTGGTGCTGTCCCTGGTCTGCAATGCGTTGGTGGCGGTCACCGTCTTCTTGTCACCCAATTTTGTGTCCTCGGCTAAGTACCTAGTTGGCCTCCTAGCTACAGCTAACAGCCTCATGGGACTCTCCAGCGGCATCCTTGCAGTGGTAGATGCCCTGACCTTTGGCAGCTTCGCCAGCTACGGTGCCTGGTGGGAGAGGGGTGCCGGCTGCAAGATTATCGGCTTCCTGTCTGTCTTTGCTTCGGAGAGCTGCATCTTCCTGCTAACAGCCGCTGCTCTAGAGCGGGGACTTTGCATCTGCAGCTCAAAGAGGGCCGAGCCCAAGTCTTCCATGGGGAGCATCAAGGTCGTCTCGACCCTGTGCTTCGTCGTGGCTCTGGCCATTACCATCTTGCCCCTGCTACACGTGGGCGAATATGGCGTCTCTTCCCTGTGTTTCCCATTGCCCTTTGGGGAGCCTTCTAGCTTGGGCTTCATGGTCGCCCTAGTGCTGCTCAACTCCCTCTGCTACTTCGTCATGACCGTCACCTATACAAGGTTGTACTGCAACCTGGAGAAGGGTGAGCTGGACCACTTCACAGACAGTGCCATGGTCAAGCATGTAGCCTGGCTGCTGTTCGCCAACTGCCTCCTGTACTTCCCCGTGGCCTTCCTGTCCTTCTCCTCACTGCTCAGCCTCTCCTTCATCAGCCCCGAAGTGGTCAAGTCCGTCTTGCTGGTCATTGTCCCCCTGCCTGCGTGCCTGAACCCCCTGCTCTATATGCTCTTTAACCCCGACTTCAAGGAGGACATGAACTCCCTCCTTAAGCGAACCTCCCGGCTTAGGAAGAGCCAGCAGGCTAGCCTGGTCTCTCTCAACTCAGAAGACGCCGAGAAGCAGTCCTGTGACTCGACGCAGGCCCTTGTCACCCTGTCCTCCACTGAGCGGTCGGTGGGAAAGTCGCAGCGGCAGAGTGCAGAGGCCTACCGCCCACCAGTGCCATTCGTCCCATGCCGTTAGGCTGCGACGTTGGGCGACCATCTTGGGTTGAATTCATCCCGTAGCACCAGACTCTCCCGACTGCAATTCTGAATTGCAGGTGAGAACTGTACACAAAGACAACATGCTAGTTCAGTTACGGAAAGTAGCCAGGGAAGAGATAGGGGTCGCAAAGCATTGGACCGAAGGAAAACAGAGTTCCGCTTAACCAATCCGCAAGAGCCCAAATGTCTACGTTAATCTGGGTAAGTGCTGCATTTACCTCGCTGAAGTGTTTCTCAGTATAGAGCACATAGTGAAATCTCATTTCTCCTACTCGACGTCAAATCATTCATGGGCATTAAAGCATCAATGTAAGTAACACAGGACTGGACTCTATCTTAAGTTCAAACTCATAATGAATCGTATGAAATGAAGGTACTTACCACATGTCCACATGGGGATTTTTGTTTTAGTGAGCTTTTTATTTTAATTTTCCTGTTTTTCACATTGATGCTGTGGCTTAATAACAGATATTTACATTTACAGTACAATACATTGCTTAGCAAGTATCTCATGCTGGTTCAGTTGGAACTTTAAGTGTAAAATGTAATAAATTTATGTAACAAATTAAAAACAGAAGTCCTTAATGGGACAGGGCAAGAGTACACAATTTAAAACACATTTAATCAAGGCTTACAAGGTAGCCGTTCCAATATTGCATTGGGTCTCATTTATACTAGGTTTTGTCACACAATCTCATCTGGATCTCATTTGTTATCGGTGTGTCACATAACCACAATATTTGTACAAACATTTTGTAACATGATGGTTTTATGCTCTCTTTGCTGGATTCAGGGTTTTGCCAAATAGTCACTAAGTTTCTTCAGTTGGTGTTATAATGGTATCCAGCTACAAGGGGTTGCTAAGATCCTGTTTTTAATAGAACTTATTATCTATATGTATGTCTCACTGAAGCCACGCATGTTTGTATAGTTGTACTGTGACAATCTCGTTATCCAGCATAGATTACGACAGCGATTGCTAAAATTATTTCCTTGTATGTATTTTTGATTTGATTATCGATCAGTCTTGGATCACTTGTTGGCTTAGTTTCCCAGTTCCTGTTCACGCTCTCTGTCTACACACACAGTTTTTCTGCTCCACTGCTCCAAGATCCGTGTTTCTTTGGCCCGCGTCACCACATCGCCCTCATCTCTGAAATCCGATCCTACGTTTTGAGGCCGTTTCCTGTCTGGTGATAACCCATTTCCCAGAATGTTCTCCAGATATTGAAAAGCACTTAATGGCCTCGAATGAGTTTGTTAACACAGGATCTTCATGCTAAACTGTGAAGCTGTCAGTTGACTTACAGTAAACAAAGTAGGTGACAACAAAAGGTTGCTTGCTCAGCTTCCTGAAGTTCAGAGGGGCATTGGGGATAGACATAGCCACCCAGTCCTCTTCCATCAATGCTTCAGTTCCTTGCGCTGAAACACTTATGGGATATTATGCCCTCTTTGTGGAGTCATCATGGATATCTGAGCAGCAACATATGGATAATCCGCCTTTGTAGGGTTGCTTCAATTAGTGTAAAGTGATGGTGTCCCAAGGTGTGAGATCACAGGTCACGCCTGCAAATTTGCTATGATGCCATCAAGGCTTCCCACACTGGTTCTTCAGCTGCACTTCAGAAGACATCAAAACCCTGTCACTGGATCCTGTAGATCTGTGTTTGCCAACACGGACTTTGGGGACCCACAGACAGTCCAAGTTTTGGCTCCCTCCCAGCTCCAAAATGTGGACTGTCTGGCAGGGAGCTGGGAAGGAGCAAAAACATGGACTGTCTGGCAGGGAGCTGGGAGGGAGCAAAAACATGGACTGTCTGGCAGGGAGCTGGGAGGGAGCAAAAACGTGAACTGTCTGTGGGTCCCTGAGGATTTTCAACCTATTTTAAAGTCCCGGACAAGGCACTCCGCTGTGGCGGAAATGGCATATCAGTGGGAGAGAGAGACAGCGACGTCAAAAACAGGCAAAAGCCTCTGATGCTTCTCTGCAGTTCCTCTAAGCGGGTTACTATGAATGATCAGTGGACGTGGTTAGCGTGCCCCCCGGCTTCGATTTTCCATCCGGAACGTGCGCGCACACAACCGCAGGAAGTCGGCAGGGGTGGGGGTTGCGTATGCTGCCATAATTAACCTGCCCTTGGCAGCTCTTCTGTTTGAAATGCAGATGACATCTGAAAGAGACGTCCGGCCCAAAGACAGACTGAGATGCGTCTGATTATTAGAACCAGAGGTGGACGCCCCTATGTGTCCGGAATCAATCTGCAGAGTTCTTCCATCCATTGGCTTCTTAAAATGAGCCGTTCGCTATCAACCACCTCCTCCCCCCACCCCCCAATGGACCCACACCCACAAAATCCTTGTGCTTTTGTTCATTAAGAGTAGTGCTGGTTCATAAATCACCACACCAGTGATGCCATAAACCATGAATTGTAGTGTCTGTTACAACCCCCCACCACCCCCGCATGACCAGGAATAGCCTGTAAATGTAACACATTTATACATTAATTGCTCGTTAGACGGTTTTATTACCCGCATAGGTCAACGAGTTGCCGAAAAACCCATCTTGCTTTTTTAAAATTGCATTTTATTAACGTGTCTTGATTTCTCTTGTTTCGTTGTTGAACAGATTCTCAGTTTGGAGGCAAACCTATTTTTTTACGATCTAGAGCTCTTTTAAGAAATTAAAGGTGTATAAATATAGAGTTGTATTTATAACTAAAGATATACGTGTAAAGGAGAGCTTTGGTGCGAATCTGAATTTCAGAGCACACAGATGAGTATTGTCTTGCTCCCAGCCCCCAGTAGAACCAGTGGTGTCTGCGCATTCTTAGGTGCTGTACATAGAACGAACTTTTTTTATTGGTGTTAAATATATGTAATTTGTAATAAAGGATTTACCAAATGAGCAGAAGCCAACGTGTCTGTGATGCATTTACTGGTCTCTGCATCTCTGTAACTTATGAACGGCAGTCCTTTGAGGTACTGCCTACTATAGGCTAAAGTATATATATAGGCTCAGTAGGAAAGGTGAGAACTGTGGTTTATCTCTGTTAAATCGGTCTGTAAAACATCTTTAAATAGCCAACCGGATCAAAATACCACTGCTTTGGGTAATGGAAAAAACATTGCAACAATTAGACGTCCCAGTCTCCATGAGTAACGTACGTCGTCTTATAAACAATTCATTATCTGCGGCCTGATTTTATGGATTTTCCAGACATGCCTTTATAAATACATGAGTCACGTATATACAAATTCGTCTACTAGAACAACCCCACGAAGCCAGAATACGCAAATTTCAGTGAATATGTTTGTTATCCTATCAGCTGTGACATTGTTATTGCGATTTCTGGCCAGAACGTGTGTAAAAAATCAACACTTAGTTGACTCCTGCAGAGTGACAGTTGCATAAACTGCATCAAGGACAGCGAGGTCAAGGGGCAGGTAAAATTTCAAACACAAAGTAAGTGGTGGGGGACAGTCATGCATCACACACCTAAAACTTTTGCATGAATCACAGGGGGAATCTGATTCAACTGTCACCTGTGCATGTCACGAAAGATGACAGTTTCTTAACCTTCTGAACCCCATGTGACCCTTCTGACACCGAACATACACACCTGCTCGCAAAAGACGTGGCATCCATATAAAGTTACACATGCCCAGAAGCTCCTTTTCCTGACTGTGCTATACAGCGCTACAGATGTGACCTGCAGCACCAGTCAAGAGTTTAGACAAACCCACCCATAAAAAGATTTATTTATACTATTCTCTACATTTTAGAATAAAGACAACAAAAGTATAAAATAACATATATCGAATAGTGCAATTACCAAAAAAACAAACAAACAAAAAAATCATTTGTTGGGGGCGGGGGGGGGGGCAGCTCTGTGAGTTTGGACTCAAATGAAGGTTGCTGGTTCAAATCCCGTAGTCAAGAGAGTGATGCCACCACTGGGTCCTTGGGCAAGGCCCTTAACCCCAAGACTAGCTGACCCTGCTTTCTCCTGTCTACCAGTTTCGTGAGGTAGCCTCCTGGGATGCTTTTACAGCTGTCCTGATGGAGGTCCCACATATATACTGAGCTCTCATTGGCTACTTTTCTTCACTCTCCATTGTCAAACCTCCAAAACTATTTCTGCTGTGTTTAGGTCAGGTGGCCAGGTCATGTGATGCAACACACTATCACTCTCCTTAGTAGGTAGCTTTTGTTGTTCTCTGCTGTCCTTTGAGTGGTTTGTATCTGATTGATATGCAAAATTAACAGGTGGTTTCAATGTTTGTGTAATTGTATTTTGGTGGAGCTTTTGTTTGACTGATTATAGGCACCTATGATCTTGGCTGACCAATCAAGTAAGAATGTATACACGCCTTCCTCAGTTCATTTGTATTATGCCCTGAAGAAAGCACAAGCTACTGCATTTAAACTTATGGACTGCCTTGATTTGTAGAATTTTTCTCTTTTGTCTCATGGAATCTTTTCCCCTGATGCCAAAGAGCACTCAACTCAAATAACATTTAGACTTATCAAGATAGAACACGCCTATAACTTCCCTCCAAATCCATTTGTAATGTGTATAAGTCAGGTGGCCAGGTCATGTGATGTAACACCCTATGCTTTGGGGACAGTTTGGTTTGTCTAGTCTTTTGTCCGGTACAATATGTTAAGCCTTAAGGTATATCAGCATGTCCTTCACCATTCACTGCTTCATTTAGGAAAATGGCGATGCCACATCTTTGTTTAAATGCTGCCCTGCGTCTCCCCTTCCTTTCACACCATATTAACGGATGCGGCTATTTGTTAGTACATTTCCTGCCACCTAAATGTTCAGCGATTCCACACATATGATAGCAAAATGAATAAATCCATCACAGATCGCCTGTCATTGCCAAAATGATCCTAAACATCTGCTGGATGTGTTGGAGATGTGAATTTCCGTGTAGCATAAATTATATAATCAATCTATTTTCTTTTCTAATTTAAGTGTAAGCTCACGAAGACAAAATAATCGTTTCAAAATGCGGTTGGTATTAGTCCAACCCTCAGAAGATTTTTATGTGGAAAAGAGAAGCACAAGAAACTTCTGGAAGTGAACAGAAGGGAGGTGCATTTGCCTCATAACCGTGACACAAAACAAATAGCTAGCTAGACCAGTTCTTTGTTGGGCATTCGGCGAGGATCTAGGCCAGATGAACACACTTCCTGGCTCAGATTGCCAGGGAGCATTTGTGAGTTGGTATAGCGCCATTACAGTCTCTACATCACACCACAAAAAGCTACTCTCTGGGAGACTGGCATTAGGAGTCACTCAATATGTAAGAAACCGACTGCCTAGCCCGACCACGGGAAGGCTTAACACACGGCCTGGCTTCGCCCACAGAGCACAAAATGACTCGTTGGGGTAACGGCAGCTCTAAAATCATCTCCCCCCACCATAACCAACAGCACACATGCTGATTATTCTGTTGCTCAGGCAAAAAGTAAACAGACATCTATCAAGGAGGGTATGAACAATGTGTTTACTGAGGGAGCTCTCTCTCCCCCCCTCCCCAACGGTTTTTCTGCCCTCAGTCTGACGCACAGGAACGCGCATGTTTAACTGCGAGTTCAGGTTCAGATGGATGCTTCGGTTCAGCTGTGGTCGAAACGCAAACCAAACCAAACAAATCGGTTGCAATTTTCCATTTGATTAAGGAGGGGTCGGTTTCAGGAGGATATGCAGGCTGTTTGCAGCACTCGGAGATGACCCAGGCTGAGTTAATTTGGACTGGACCATCTCCGGGGGTGGGCCGGCGCATCCTGTGATCCGATTCACCTCATTTCTCCCAGACAAAGAATCCTTTGCCCCTGGTCTTTTGCCGACCACCTGCTGTGGCATGGCTGCTTAGGCATCCTACCAACATAGCACCAGATAAATAAATATTGTCCAAGGGACTCCAGCCTCTTTGCCGTCACTGAACGCTGACCTTTTTCCATAAATAAAGTGCTTAAAGTAGCCATGTGTAGCTAAGCCTTCTGTGTGGAATTTTAAAGCATGTAGTTATATATATTTTTTCATAAAGCAATTTGGAAATGCAGCAGTTGACTCAGATGTAAAGCAACTGAAGCTAATGTCTAGGTGAGACTTCATCAAGACTAACTCTAAAACCAATATGTAGAATGTGGCCTCTGTTTAGGGATTAAGATGGATTTATCAAACTGCATGATAAGCAAAAAACAAAATAAAATAAAAGTAAAAAAAACAACAGCACCTTTGCCAGAAGGAGCCTGGTGCCAAACAGTACAAAGTATTCAGGAACTTGTATCTCAGATTTGCGTTGCAAATAGAGGTGTTGCTCTATTGAGAACTAACTTGCCATAGACCAACACTCTACTTTTCACTGCAGGAGGAGCACTCTAGTCTAGCCAATTAAGGTCTAATTAAGGAGAAGAGGGAGCTCAGGGTACAGAGAAGCATAGTGGGTTTGTTGAGTGTTTCTCTCTCCCCTTTCCATTTCCTCTTCTTCTGTCTCTCTCCTTCCTTCTGGTTAAAAACCATAATTAAAAATCAGTGCTCCCGTTTTCCACATCTGCTCTTCTGAGCTGGATATGCCTCAGTCCTCTTCTGGTTAAACAAACAGTCGAATCTCATTGGATATTTACTTAACAAAGCAAAGCTAATGACTTTGCATTTTCACCTGTGGCCTCCATATGCCAGAAAGTCTAAGATATTTCATAATTTTGTAATCACTGAAGTCCTTATAAAACATCACGGCTTAGGAGACCTTTCCTAAAATGGCAGCCGTGAGATTCGCAATGGCAGCGCCTGGATACATTTCTCATTCACGTCACAGATGAAAGTCATTTCTCATTCACGTCACGGATAAGTGTCGGCCTTGGTTGCCTGGGTTCTGTCTGTTCCAAAAAGGATGCTGCGATCATCACGTTATATCAAGGTGCTGAGAGGCATGCAGACCTCAGCTGCTATGATTTATTCCATCAATTATCTCATGAGATCTGAAAAACCATTCAACAGGAAGCTACACTATGATTGACCACCCAGAATCCTGCCACCTAGGCCCAATAGTAGCAGATGAGCTAAGGTCTGTCATAGGGAACTGACCGCAGAGTCTAGTGGTTTGCTAGTTTGGACACTCCCTCGGGGTATGAAGCAGAAGGATTCGACTGAGGTGCAGAAGCAGGACAGATTGCTCTGCCCTTGAAGAACAACATGGCCGGAATCAGTTTTTTTGGTAACCCTTTCTTTGACGGGCACAAATATTTAGTTGATAACTCAGTTACTGCTGAAGTACAAATCATGAACAAATATATTTTCTACTTGAGTTAAAAGATGCATCACAATTCGTTAATGATGAATAAACATGACATCAGCATTTCAGTCACTTATTTATTACTTTTTCCTTCAGTAGTTCACAAATGTTTACAAAATTAACAGGTATAGTAACAAATATAGTAACTGCTTGAGAAAACCTATGTCATGTTCATTAATTAATTAACATGAGCTCAGCATGTAACTAAGACTTAGTTTGTGGTTAATTAATACATAAGTAATAGTATAATACTGTATTACTTGTGCTGCATTGTGTTAGTTTTATTATTTTGTGTTGTAGTTTGATAATATGGAAAACCCCAAAAATTTGTATTATTGTAGAATATTTTCAATAGCAAAATATTCTAATCTGTGATATTTTTGCCACTTTTAATGGATTAATCAGTCCAAAACTGGCATTGTGCAGAAAATCAGTATATTAGCTCAAATCCTTACATTCGATAGCACAGTGATAATGATTGTTGTATTAAAGTTTACTAATCTTACTAATCAATAAATATATAGACAACCCTGACCGGCTTCGTAGTAAACACCTTCGAAGCTGCATTAGAAGACTTGATATCCAGACACTTATAGAAAAACATTTATGGTCCTGTTGGGTTTCAGAGCTGTCGATGATTTACTGATAAAAGATATTACCCCCAGTATGTGTGTCATCAAGATGCATTGTTCGTCTGACTTTATCTAGCTGTTGTAAGACAGCAGATAAGACTATCACACAAGGTCTTCTGTGAGATGGTGTGCAGTGCAATGCTCACAGGCAAGTTATAAATCATGCCCCCCTCCTTCCCAGCAGAACTTTGAAGATCTTTGTTGGTCTTTATTGACTCTCCAAAAAATCTTCCCAGTTTACTCAACTGATGAAATAATAATGAGAAAAAAAAACGTCTGGAATCAGTTACTCCCCGCATTCCTGTCTTTGATTGTTTTCCTGCTCTATTTATCCTTTGCTTGTAGCTATAGCCTATTGAGAGGGTTTTGGCACAGGATCCTCATTAAGAAAGCAGGGTAAAGACAAACAGACAGCAGAATGTGATAAAGGCCATGGGCTCTCTGGCTATGGGAATCGCCTTTAATGTAATCAATCACACACAAATGATCAAAGTCCCTCCAACAAAACAATGGCGTCCCATAAAGAATCCTACCCCTCCCACCAGGAACAGTCCGTAAGATAGCAAACGCGGAATGCAGCCTACACACTTCGCCAGGCTTCTAAGAACTGGGAAATTGCCCCAAGTGGCGAATTTTCAGTGCAACCCTCTGTTCACATTAATATTGGAACCCCATTACTGTCTCATTGTGGTTTTACTGGGATTGTAGTGAGGGGGGATTCTGGGTAGTACAGAAAGCTTGCAGGCCTAGGGAGTTTACAGCGATGCCTGATGTCATGGTGAGTAGTGTACCATCCTTACCAGAAAAGTGAACACAACATCCACCACATATATACACAGTCTTGGTGGCCCATTCGGCAAGTTAGGCGACTGTCTGAGGGGGCACCAACTTAGCAAGCCAACATACACTATGTGGACAAAAGCACTGGGACACACCTGAATTCATTCTGAAGAGCTCAGTGAATTCAGATGTGTTGAATTCAACTGTAATTGGTATTAGTGCAAAGTGGAAACATTTAGGAACAACAGGAACTCAACCATTAAGTGGCAGACTGTGTAAAGTAACAGCAGGGTTGCCAAGTGCTGAGGCCCATAGTGCATGAAAGTCGTCAACGCTCTGTTGACTCAATAACTGCAGAGTTCCAAACCTCCTCTGGGATTGGCCCCATCTTAAAAACTGTACGGGGAGGAGCTTCATGGAATGGGCTTCCATGGCTGAGGAGCTGAATGCAAACCTCACATCACCAAGTATGATGCCAAGCATTGGATAAACTGGGGCGAAACATGTTGCCACAGAGAAGACGAATCGTGCCTCTCTGTGTGGCAGTTTGATGGATGAATCTGGATTTGGCGGATGCCAGGAGACCATTACCTGCCTGACTGCATTGTCCCAACTGGAAAGTTTGGTAGAAGGGGGATAATGGAATGAGGCTGGGCTAGGCCCCTTAGTTCCAGTGAAAGGAACTCTTAATGCTTCAGAATATAGACATTTTGAACAATTCTATGCTTCCAATTTTGTGGGAACAATTTGAGGAAGGTCCTCTGTTCCAGCATGATTGTGCCCCAGTGCACAAAGCAAGGTCCATAAAGACACGGTTAAGTGAGTTTGGTGTGGAAGAACTTGACTGGCCCACACAGAGCCATGACCTCAACCCCATCAAACACCTTTGGGATGAACTAGAACAGAAGTTGTGCGCCAGTCCTTCACGTCCAACATGCCTGACCTCACAGATTCTCTTCTGGATGAATGGGCAAAAATTTCCACAGACACACTCCATAAACTTGTGGAAAGCCTTCCCAGAAGAGTGGCAGCTGTTATAGCAGCAAAGGGGGGGATCAACTCCATATTGATGCCTATGGATTTAGAATGAAACGTCATAAAAGTTCCTGTAGGTATAATAGCCAGGGGTCATAATATGGTGAAGCATGCATGGGGCTCCACCAAGGCTTCAACCGGCAGCCCATTCCATCAGTGGGCGCGGGTGGGTGCGCACGCACGCACGCACGCACGCACGCACGCACGCACGCACGCACGCGTAGTCATTTCTTCTTGGGGCTCGCTCATTCATTTCTATGGGGAAAACGCTAATGCTAACTATGACAACCATAACCAAACAAAATGCATTTTTAGTTTTTTCATTGCAGTCACGGATTTTTATAAAATAGTTTTCCGTTATGGAGGCCAGGAAACTGGTCCCCAGTAAATAGAACGGGCATTCATTATGTTGTGGAGACATTTGGTCCCCACAAGGTAAGGTATACCTGGACCCCACACACATACACACACACACACAGGGCAACTTTGTGTCACCATTTCACCTAACTGCTTATTTTTGGACTTAAGAAAGGAAAACAGAGTGACTGGAAGTAACCAGAGTACCTCTGTGGGGAACCTGAGAGGGGGGGATGACACCCCCAGCGCTGGAGGTGTGTGGTTACGGTGTTACCCACGGAGTCACCATCCTGCCAGAAAAGAACAGCATGCTTAATATTAAATTGTAAGCAAAATCATTAAAAAAATATCTTCCACAACATTTAAACACTGTTTGGACTTCAAATGGGTAAAGTACAAGACAGATAAAATATTTGGCAGTTTGTACTACCCTAAATAAGACTAGTTTGGGGTCCTTTAATGGTTGCCCCTAACTCTGCCAGTTGCTAGATAACAGCCTCATTGCAAATAACTGTCAGCCACTCCTGGCGTAACATAATGCCAGGCTGTCGGTAAAGACGTAAGAGTCCCCCCCTCTCACTGGTGACAGGACCCCACAGGGCTTTGCAACCACATGTACCCGTGTGGTCATGAATCTGGAGAGTTCCGCTCTTGCTTTCCCAGTATGTACTCCAACGTTTAATAAATTCCAGAGTGACCCAAACACATAACACAGTGAAAGTACCAAGAGTCCTTTTTCTGCCACAATTTGACTTTAAAATATTGGATTTTAGAATGGGGGGGAAAACATCTGCAACATTTTTTGTGTAAAATTTTATCTTGAGTATTATTGTAAAAGCCTCTCTTTTTGCATAACAGTTTTTAAAACCCCAAAACTAATAGGCAAGACTTCTAAATTTAGTTGAAGTTAGGCCAGTAATGAGTCAATAGAAGGCACATGCTTTTTCAATTGTGGATATGTACCCCTTTTTTCAAAGGCAAAAACTTCCTGAAGTCTTTCTCAGATGCTGAGATTACATTTATACTGGGTTCTTTGCGTTTGCTGTGATTCTGCTGATGAATGTTAATTACCTCTCTCTGCTGCTTTGTACGCCTAAGAGATTAATAAAAACATGAAATTAAAAGAATTTGCCCATGGTCTGTGTGTGCATTGTGATGGACTGACATCCTGTCCAGATTGTCTCCTACCTCATGCCCCGTGACAAACTGGCATCCTGTCCAAAGTGTCCTCTGACTCGTGCCCTGTGACGAACTGGCATCTTGTCCAGAGTGTCCTCTGCCGTATGCCCTGTGATGCACTGGCATCCCATTCAAGGTGTCCCCTGCCTTGTGCCCTGTGACAAACTGGCATCCTGCCCAGATCGTCCCCTGCGATGAATTGGCATCCTGTCTAGAGTGTCCTCTGACTCGTGCTCCCTGTTGGACTGGCATCCCGTCCATCTTGTGCTTCCTGAACTACACTCTACACTTACCATGACCCTCCAATGGATAAGAAGTTCAAAAAAAGAACAGTACACTTTCTTTTTATAGCACTTTTTTTTCACATTTGAGCCTATTTAGCAGATACTTTTAACCAAAACAACATATTTCTGAGAAAACAGGGTCAGAGATCCCCCCCCTCCGAGCAATAGGGGGGTTATGGGCCTTGCTCAGGTGCCCAACAGTGAAATCACTCTAGTAACTTTAGGATTTGACCCAGAACCATTCCGGGCACAAGTACAAGCATCCTAACCAGCTGAGCCACATACTACCCCCTTGATTAACCAAAGATGTCCTTCCTGATATTTGCTGGGACTCCTCCTAGACACGAATGGACATAGATCCCCCCCCATATGTAGCATTGGCAGGGGGGAACCTAAGACCCCAGCTCTCAAAGAACACAGCTGGCGTTATGGAAAACCTCATTTTCAAAACAGGAGTATTTTTTACATGTATTGCTTGGAGTAATTATGAATTAGGATTTCCTTGGCACTGACATTAATTTAGTATACCTTTACTTTGAAAAGCACATTTGAAAACATTTAATATTTTTCCCAATTCTAACTAGTACTGGGAGCAATATTCACCTCCATTCCATGAATTGTAAACAAAGAATTAGTTACACATGGTAATAAATAGGCGATATGCTTGGCTGTGATTTTTTTTTTTTTTCTGTTGTTTATCTTGCTTGTGCTTAGTCACACACTGGACACCACTACCCTTTTATATCAAGACTACAACAAAAAAAAACACAGACTCCATCATTAAAAATCAGCCAACTGTATTATTATGGAAGTTCAGTTCATGTTTTAATGCCGTGAACTCCTACGGTCTGTGGAGATCCATCTCATTCTTCAAAATGAAAGGTTATTCTGAGGTGTTGGGGTGATGGATCACCCTCTGTGGCCTTCAGCCCTTCTGAATAGCTAGTGTAACGTAACTCAAAGCTTTTTTTTTTTATTTTTAATTTGTGTGTCCCTTTGCCCCCACCCAAATCCCCAAGCCATGCCATCCATATTAAAACGATAAAAGCCCAAACACGCGACCTTTATGGTGGACGACGGCGGACTTAAAAGGCTCTGTTCGAGATCGCCCAGAAACTTTGTTTAAGCAATATTCGGGTTCATTTGGTGGGGCTTTAGAGCCACTTAATTGTTTTTTTAGTTTAGAGACTTGTTTCTCCACTTTAAAACAATGTGGATTGCAGCTGTTTCCTCAACATACATACTAATGCAAAGTCGCGTCACAAGGTTATTTAGTGCTGATCCAAACCAATCCCTCAAAGTTTTGAAATTTCCAGATCACAGGAATATCAGCCAACTTAAAATTCACTTTTAATAAAGTTAGTAAAGCGTGAAAGGTCCATGCGAGTTTTTTTTTACGTCTTAGAAAGCATTTCGTTTATGGACTATTTTGCAAGCTATGCTACTATTCAGACCCCCCCCCCCCCAAAAAAAAACCCACCACAGCGAAAGTATTTTGAAAATAATTTAATGGAAACACATTTATATTTAAATACAAAAAAACTGAACGATTTATCACTTATAATCACTTGGAAAATCTCTTTAATCAGCGTTTGACAGAGTTGAAATTGCATGTCAACAGAGTTCTTCGTGGACCCATTCTTGAGCACTGATGGACTGAGGGAACCTGGAAGACCTCTCGCCCCATTTTCGGCCCGTGGCATAAATGTTGCACGTTCGGCAGTCTCTACATCAGTCTCACTAGCACACGGGTCGCTGGGGATCCCAAAAAAATACTTTTCCCTCCTGGCGACCATTCCACATGCCAATTGTTTTTTCCACTTTTTTTTGCTTATTTTCCAAAAAAAAAAAGCTTAAATTAAGAATTTTAAATTTCCCTCACAAAAACCAGGAAAATTAAGACAAATTATCACTATGTGGGACCGTCCTAAAAACAAGTTAATGTCAACATCACAGAAAGATGTCACAGGCATTAGACTTGAACCTCAAGTAAAATGGAAAATAAAAAAGGACAATACGGGGAAAAAAAAACAAAATTAAAATAAGGAAAGCAAGACATCTGTCATTTAGCAGAGCCATACTTACGTACATGATGTAAGAGGATAAAAGCGGCCCAGATATCGGACAACCAGGAGTCCATTTGTCTTCCAAGATGCCATCCGATTTCAGTGTGCTCTCAGCTAGACAGAACACTGAGTCTGGGAGGTCTGACAACTTGCCAAGTCTAACCTCTCCAGCTAATTTAGGCTCATAATTATTTACGTCTATTTTGAGAGAATTAAATCCCTTTTTTTGGCCGATAGAGGGACAAATTAAACTGTACCGGTGGTTGTGTGTTCCTTCTCCTGCGTTCTCTCTGAGCCTGAATTTAAGAGCTCATCTAGACTCACTCCGACCTCTTGGCACGCGTCAATGACCTTTCTCAGTTTATCAGTTTTACCTCCTTCTGCAGCTTCGTACAGCAGGCGCTGCGATGTGCGGCGGGGGTCAAGGTTCGGGGGTGGGCGCCAGGAGCAGGAAGGCGAGAGACAGACAGACAGATGGACAGGAGAGTAATGTCAGCAACGTTTCGCCAGTGAAGAGGCAAGAAATTCTGCATTTTGGGTCGGAAGGGGAGAGATTACATCTTTCCAGAGAGCGGCACACAGAGGCAGCTTCTGAAGCGCTTGACGGAAAAGACGGCGCACCTGGAGACACGAGAGAGAGAGGGAGAGAGGGAGAAACACCACCACGATGTGGGACTGAAGAGAGGGAGTGGAACGAACACAGCTGTAGCGGCTAGACGATAAAACTGACAAATTGCTCTTATTGCATTATTTAAAGGAAAACAGAGGAAGGTACTCTAGTTAGTACTGAGCAAAAGTTTTCACAAAATCATGTTAACTTCGAATAAAGGCCAATTGAACTAAAACGGGAAGCCCAAGGTTAGGTCTGTCGGGTACTGACCTGCCTGGGGCACCTGCTCCCCACGCTCACTTCCACCTGTCCTCTGAGCTCCGTCTGCACCGCGATGGCTCTGTGGGGAGAGAGGAAGACACAGAAAACAGGACTCAGCAGATACTCAGCCAGTCAAAGATACAGAGAGTTGCAGTAAACATCCAAAATGGGGTGGGTGGGGGGTTCGACTTACATCTTCCAGGTAGCGAGGCAGCTGGGGAGGGAGCTGCACAACATCCGCGTTTGGACCTTGACGTGCTGTATGTTGCCGTCCTGCCACTCACACTGCAGGAACCTGAAGGTGACAGCGGAGAGCCCACATCACGAGAAACGAGCGTCACGCAGATTCGGGCACGGCGCACATGCAGTGTGTGTGTGTGTGTGTGTGGTGAAGTGAGCAGCAGGCTGATAAAGAGACCGCCATTGGGGAGGGGGGGGGGGGGGCGGGGAATGAGTTAGCAGAGTACCGTAGGACCAGAACAGTGTTGCTG
>JABFEA020000001.1:13902049-13929797 GCA_019775915.2 Cyphomyrus plagiostoma | reverse complement strand
CCCCCCCCACCCCCCCCCCCCCCCCCCCCCCCCCCCCCCCCCCCCACCCCCCCCCCCCCCCGCCGCGCCCCCCCCCCCCCCTCAGAGAGAAGATTAATCGGCAACCACATGAGTCTTAACTGCTACAGGATGAGCCAAAGCCTGCTGCAGAAACTTAAAATTAACAAAAACCTTCTGTCTATCCACATAAAATATGGGAACTACGAGATACGGAAAATCCTGCAAATTTGCCTTACTGCCTAGAAGCAGCCATTAGACCTTAATGGCATAACACAGACTTCTATTCAACTGTAAAAGCAAAAATCGGCAAAGCAAGAAACATGTACACAATAAGGAAGACTCAGGTCTGGTCTTCCAAAATTGGAATTCAAGCACTTTTGACTGGTTCAAAAGGGAGATAAGACCAGCAGAAAGGAAGCCCTGTCTGAAGAGGCTTTTGTCAAAGAGGGAGAGGTATCAGATGAAGAGCTCTGTGTTGTGGACACAGAGACCCCCGTCTGCCTTGAGGCATCCCAGAACGTTCCGTCCCATCATTCACTGCGGCCATGCCCGGGGTGACAATGCCTTCCTTTATGCAGTCTCCATGAAAGCCTAGAGGTTCAACCCTGATCACTTCTTGTGTTTACAGTTAACTGCACACCACCTTGACACAGTAAGATCCCCCCCCCCCCCACAAAAGACACACAGACTCAGGCAAATGTCTCCCCGCGTGCCAATCAACTGGGGGAGCATGACGGCACCCGGGAGACCAGTGCGGGTCTGTGTGAGCGCAACATCAGAACGTCGCTCAAAAGGTGCCGTCTCTGCCAACCGTCACAAGTAACACGGCGCCCCGCAGCCGCCAAAGGGCTCTCTCTCCAGGCCGGGGCACGGTAAATGGCACAGCCAGGATGTCCCATCTCAAGTAGGCGACAGGAACCACACTTTGTTCCTGTCCATTAGCTGCCAGGCGGCTGAATGCTGAACCACACCTATGCACTTGAGCGACATTAGCGATAGTGGTGATGGGGGGGCGGGGGTGTTACGGGGAGAACTCTTAAGTAAACAACCTGACAGAACGAGTTTCAGAGCGCAGATGGGGACAGGGATTTTGGTGCTGAGAGAGTTTACTTTACAGAGAAATGACGGCGTCTCCAAGGACTGATGGACCGAGCTGTTTGTTTTAGCTGAGAAAGGCTTCCGGCCCACAGTTCATACTGTCGGTGACTAAAATAAATTCTCTGCATAAAAGAAAAAAAATTGACAGGTGACAGAAGGCACCCTTTTCACAAAGGGCATCGGTACATCATTACGGGAGGAATGAGATGACATAGGGAGAAGAGTCAGTCATTGTCACTGGGGAGGAGGACCTGCCTTTGTTTCTCAAAGAACCTACCACAGCACGTTTACGGGACGCTGCTCGCCTGCCGTGTCCTCGCAGAGAGACAAAACAAATTCCTCGAATAGTGGCGCTGTGGCGGACGACTTCTCCTGCAGAGGGACAGATAAGATTGCATTGGACATGGAATGCTATTAGGTCATTTTATGACGTAATCCCAGGTGGCGCTTTCAGTAGGAAAACAAAACTAAGAAAAGAAATATCATCACTCCACTAAGAGTAATATGCAACTGCATTGTAGCTCTACCAGAAAGTCAGTACAGGACTTAAATTAATGGGTCTAATTAGGACATCTCCTGACTTTAGAGATCAGTTTCATTACCACTGGATGATTACTTTACTAAGCCGGGTTTGGTATTTACATAGGTGTCCAGCTGTGGTGGTCCAAAGGATTTATTTTAAAAGATAAAATAAAAACCTTAGCAGAACTGGACAGAGATCCCAGCTTGAATGTTCCATACCGTTCCCATAAAAGATTATGGGCAATAATGGGTTTTTCCTGGCACCTGCAGAGTTTGGGGTGAGCTGACGATTATCCAGACTAACCTGAGAAATGAGGAAACTGCAGGCGCGATAGAAGATCTCGGCATTGTGAGGATTCCGAGACCAGGTGCTCAGCCATGTGCTGACGGCCTGGTCCCCATGTGATGACTTCACGTGGAGCCCCGCAAGAGCCTCCAGCAGGGGGCAGCACTGAGGACATGACTCCAGCAGCGACTCGCACAGTGTTACAGCTGATTCCAACCTGCAGCACAGGAGAGGGGGGGGGGGGGGGGGTCTGTACCCATGTCCATGCCCAAGAAGTTTGACAGATGCGGTCACGACCCTTACTTTCCCAGCAACTGGTTGAGGGCAATCAGATTGGTGTAGAGAGGGAGGCAGGCCAGAACTTGGTCACTGGGCGACAGGGACTCATCTGTGCAGTGACAGACAGCATCTGCAACACAGGACCACTGATGAGACACCAGCATTTCACAATACTACATTACGGTGCTAACCATTGGGTCCTCCTTAACCATATTCAGCATTTCTGGCCAATATTAATCAAGAATCTCTCAACAAAACAATGAGAACAGCTGATCGCAACATTCAACAATTACTCACCTTGTCGTCAACAGTATGTTAAAATATACAAGCACTTACACACCCTGACCACCTCAGTGGAGCGTGTCACATCCTCGCACTCTCTCACTCATGAGAAATGTTTCTCAGAAGCGTTTCCCAGAATGCCACATAATAAAGCGAATCATTGAAGAAACGTTTGATGCTCCCAAAACACTCGTCTTGTTTGCACAGATTTCCTCATGACGTTTACTCGGATGCGTGAACCAGTTCGGATGGTAACAGCCTGGGTTTACCGGATCCTTGGGGAAATCGAAGATAAATTGGGCAATTAACCCTTTGGTGACTGGGGAGAGGGGGGTGGACATTCAGGAATCTTTCCACATTATTCCTCCCTTCCAGTGACCTCTGCCTGACCCCCAAACCCAATTTTGGGTCACAGGGGGCTCCCCCCCGTAAGCCAATCCTATCCAGGCCTGAGGGTCCGATGGGGTCGTTCTGGGTCACCATCAGCTCAGTTTACATTTTTCCTACCCAGTTTCCTGCTTGGATTTGTTTGACATCACATACTTAACCATGAATGATCTTCTCGGCCTCTTGGGTACCGCAGGCCATGCTTCTACACTTCAGTCTCGCCTGCTGCTCACTGGGATTGAGTCCCAGGCAGGTGTAAAGCCTGACTGTAGTTACCCTTCTCTGTAACACGCCTATTGGCTTTCCTGCAGCCGTTAGGTCAAATCAACAGCTGTGTTTTTTTTACAGGCCAGATTTTACAGGAAAAACTGAGAATAGCGGTGAATTAGAATAGGGGGAAAAATCCAGGCTCTAGAAAAATGTGCAAAACCTCCACAACATTAATCTCTTATGAATATTAATTTTTTTTTACATTCTGAAGCAGACAGCAGATGCTTTTGTTTAAAGTGATGAGCCAGGGCTTTGCATAAGAGCCCCATGCTAATATTTCTCTGCTGGCCACAGAATTTGAATTCACGACCTTCCAAACAAGAATACCCTTGAAGATAAAAATAAAGCGAGCTTATTCTCACCTGTTTGGGTGCCTGTGTTTCTGATGGAGAGCAAAATGAGCCACGCAAAAGACAACTTCCTCATGGAGACCAATAAAACATCCCTGTTCTCTATTGTATTTGATCTGGTCAATCCACCAGCCCTCAGCCCGGCTCACCTTCGAAGAGGCCAACGAGGACGTCGGGAGCCAAGCTGAGCTCTCGCGCTGAGCGCCAGGGCAGGACAGGGGCCTCCTTGCACACCAGCCGGGAGGGACTAGCGTCGGCGGGATCGAACAGGCTGGCCGGCAGGCTGCCGAACTCGCTGAGGTGGATGTAGCAGAGCCAGGCCAGGGAGCGGTCGGCGGGGCTCAGCTGCTGGGCCAGGCTTAGGGCTTTGCCTGGGGGCTTCAGAGCATCCTGGGCCAGACACGGGGGCAGAACACTGAGACACATCCAACCACACAATCTCAAATGTAAAAAATGGGCTCATTCATTATTAAAACTTGTTTTTTACTGTGGCAATATTATATTCACAGTGTGGAGGCTTCTGGTAATGGATAGTATTATGTACGTAATCTGGTAAAAGCTATTTAAATTTATATTAAATTTCATAGTAGGAGAAAAAAGGTGTAATAGTATGTTACTCTCCATTTACTGGTATTTTGTAAAGGAAATATTCATGGTGTAGGTATGGGTCTGTGTTCCGGCCAATTGAAAATGGCCACACTGCTCCGCCCCCTGGAAGACTGACCTGTAGGATGGCCTGGGCGTTCTGCCGGCGTCCACAGAATAGGCTCAGCTGAACCCTGTACAGCAGCGACTCCAGCAACTGGAAGGACAGACGCTCGGAGGTGGCGCCCTCCGCTGTGTCCCACAGGTACTGCAGCATGCGTCCGCACACGTAGTCCTTGCAGTCAAAGGAGCTCTCAATGTTCAGATACTGTGGGGGGGAGGGGGGGGGAGGCTTGAGAATCTATTTCCATATTTCTGAGAAGTGCTGGCAGAAGAGTCCTGGCAAGGGAAAGTGATTAATAGAAACATCCAGAGGCAGCGGTACCTGCCAGTCTGATTTACAGAACAGGCCTCCGTCACCTCACAGGCTGAAGGAGCTGGCAAATTTCGAAGGGGAATACAGGCCGTGACTCACTCCAGTCACCCAAAACATTCAGCAAATGTTTTGACGCTCACCCGTAACGTGCAATGAATTACCCGCCAAATCACTTCCAGTATATGGATATAAATCATGTAAATAAGAGGTTCATTGGAGGAGAGAACAAGATGGCTGAGTCAAATAAAAATTCTGACCAATCAGAAACTCAGGGCGACAGCCACCGTTGCAGACTCACCGTCCACCAGACCTGGTAGTCCGGGGCGTACTCCACGGCCATCTCGCACATCTCCTGCACCTCTTCCCGCCGTGCCCGCCTGGAGAAGAGTGTCAGGTAGTGGCACCACACCTCTGGGTGGTGCCTGTTATCCTCCAGGGCACGTGACAGCGTATTCAGGGCAGCATCCAGGCACTCCGACGCAGAGCTGGAATGACATGCAGGGGGTGAAGATGGGCCTTCAGGACTCAACCACACAATATACTAATATAGAAGTTTGAGAGGGGTAGCAGGATCCAAGAGGCAATCAGCTGTTGAACCCTTGACCAACAGCTGATCTAAATAAATGCCCACCCACCTCTCCTTCTGAGTGAGGTATTTGTAGGCTAGCTTGATCCACAGCTGTACATCTTTGGGACTCTCCAGTACGCTGGTCTCGAGGTTCGAGATGTCGTCTGTCTCGCCCGAGAAGTAACGGTCGTCGTCCTGAGTGATGCAAGCGTCCATGACGGAGACCCTGGGCCAGCAGGCCTCACTGCTGCTCTCTGGAGGCAGGATGGGGAGGGTACAGCCCATCAGATAAACTAGAACACAAGTTCCATTTCCAGCTTGACCTGTACAAGGTCACTTATTTACTGCCTTCCAATCGAGAGTAAAGAGGACTTCCTGTTCTGCACATGGGATTATCACAAGACGTCTCTACTTTTTTGGGACAGAAAAAAAAAAAAAAATCAAAGCACAACTAGCGAAGGTTCTATCCCTACAGACCAAACCCAGTTTGCATGCAGGTTCTGCGATTAGACAAGTCCGATGACCAGAAGCTGCCCCAGCAGGACTTCAGCAGAAGCGCATCTCTACTGCCCTCCACATGAGCATCCACTAGGGACCACGAATGGCAAGCTGGCACTGCAGTCTCCCATCAACCTCAGCACAGACCCTCTCTGCAGAGTCCAGTCTCTGAAGAGAACTAAGATTTACGATTCAATTATTTCCAATCCCAGGGGCTAACTGGCTTAAATGTGTCATAATTTCCTGCCGGATAAAGTAACGTTTATGACACGTGGCATTCTCTTTCACACGAAGCAGCCCAAAAGGGTGGTATCGCTCGATTTTACTGGCGCACAATTCAAGACAGTGAGAAGAGGGAAAGATTCTCAACAGGTGTACTGTCAGTGGGAAGATTCTGATAAAATAGCTAACGTCCATTTCCTGCTAAACAAAACCTGGACACAGACAGCGACGACGCCGTTTGGCTACACTCACCGGGAACAAATGAATATGTTTGACAATGAAACTGTTTTTATACAGGACACTTAAAACACTGTGTTCCACCTTCTCAGATGGTACAAGTCAATAAGCAATAGAATTAATGAAGAACAGGTCCGCACTTAGCGGATTCACGTTATTTTTATTATAGGTTGACAAAGGCCTAGTGTAGGAACATTTGCATTGAACCCATGGCAGATCCCTAATAAGATTTAATCTTTCTATTGTATCTTTTTAAATATTTCCAGCTAAAAGAAACGAGACGGGAGACATGTTAGCCAATAGTAGCTCAGTAAGTGGGGGCAAAACCCTCCCTGAAGGTGCCCTCTCACCGTATTTGACAGGCCCCGCTTCCTCGTCCGTACTGTCCCTTCCGCTCTCCACATCCGGGACAGATCTCGGCTGGGGTCTCCACTTCCGCCCGTCTTTGTAGGTGGTGAATGGGGGCACTAGTGACAAGAGGCACAAGCTTATGTCACAGACGAGTGATACAAGGTCGGATGGCAAAGCACTGAGCTCAGAGTTGAGCCGGGGTGGTGGAATCCACGTACCGTGTCCCCTGCTCTCGTTCACCTTACTGACAAGCAGCACGGCCTTCTGGTCCATTCCCATGCGGTCCTTGTTTGGGCCGAAGAGCTTGCTGATGTATTTTTCTGTGGGGTGGCAGCACACATACACACCAAAGGTAAACAGGCATGCTAGCAGTTAGCATTCCAGGTACACTGTAGATATTATACCCCATTGCTTACAATCAAGTAAACATCAAAATTGAGGTGGGGGGCGGGCATTTCTTTTAATCCCCAACCAAGGTACTCTACCTTTGCATAGGGGAAATTCCACAGAAGAGTTCATTTGATATCACATCCATTATGCTGAAAAGCTATGCATTTCTAAATTGTAAATTCAAATATGGATTTTGAGGATGTCTATATTTCAGCCCTTAGATTGCAATGGGGGGAAAATTCCCGGAAACTTTCCATTCTATCGGCGGTTAAGCTGGGGAATTTTTGGAAACATTCCAAACTTGCCATGGGGGATAATGGGATATATGGTAATTAATGGGAAAATTCCCAGAATTCTGCAAGCCTATTCAGCCAAAGGCTACTTGACAAGGTATGCAAAGTGACTCACTGACAAAGCCTGCACATGCTCTAAGGCATTCTGTCAGTGAGCTGTAATGTCATTCATAATACTGAAATTACGAATGTTTTCGTATATACGATAAAAGAAGAAAATCAGAACCCATAATATTACTGGGGAGGGGGAGAAGTGTCACCTGTGGCAATGCTGATCTCTTCATTGGTAGTGTTCTCAGAACAGCCAATCAGAGGCAGACTGTAGGAGAGGATGTCCTGGAAAAGCTGGTTTCCTTTCAAGGAGCAGTCCCTCATGTGCTGCCTGCAAAGGGGCCAGAGAGCAGCCTCCCGTAAGAGTGGGAGAGGCGTGGTTATGCCAGGCCCCCGGGCCCGTGGGCCCCCAGTCACTCACCAGGGGCAGCTGTCGTCGTTGCATGTACCGGTCAGATCAAAGCGGCAGAAGCATTTTCGGGGCTCGATGGCGTTGCTGTATGACAGCGAGCTCAGGGACAGCTTCTCCTTTGTGCGAAAATACGGGCTGAACCTGAGGGGTGGAGGGGGGCAACGAAGACCACGTCAGAGGTCATCTCTGCGGGGCTTCCAAAGACCTTCACGTTGAAGTTAAATGGGAAATGGTGGGTCAAACGGTGCACCTGTATGACTTGAAGGCTAACAGGGGACTGTGATACGGTCCAAACGGTGCCGGCTTCAGCTCAGGGCGGCCAGCTTGGACTGCCAGATCCAGATCTGCAGGGAGCTGCTGTACGACAAAATGGCCAAGTCAGCTTATTTAGCTAATTAGCCATTAGGGCTACTAATGCTAATGAAACATCACTTTTCTCACATTAACGCAAATCACCCTCCACCACTTTGCGGTAATTAACAAAACAGTAACCCCTCTTTCACTGCACTCATATGCAATTTAACCTTAAATGCCACCCTTTTTAAACTTGATTCCTGTTAAAGCAACTAAATGCTTGCGGGTGTCCTAAAAGAGGAAGTTTTAATGCTCAACTTATTCTTACACCCACGACAGGAGGCAAGCGGCCACAGCGTGACCTCACCTTCCTGAAGGTCGGCGTGCCCAGGGTCCCGGTGGCGAGGGAGGGCCCCATCTCCATCAGCTTGGCCAGACAGGTGGACTGCCGGTACATCTTCTGCAGGCCTCCCACGTCGAGCCCCAGAAAGAGCTCAGGCTGGGCAAGGCCCTTCTTGCCGGGGTCAGCGGCCTTGCTGGGCGTAGCCTTCACTGGCGTGGCCTCGGGGTGACGGAGCTTGGGTTTAGTGAAGGAGCCCGACTCGCGGAGCGAGCGGCGGCGCCCACCCGGGGGGCACGGGGACGACGTCTCGTCTTCTGCTTCTGGCTCCTCATTCGTCAGCACAAGTTTGTCCTGGGTAAGGTCATGCAGAGAGGGCTGGGGCAAGGGATAGGCAGTAGGGGGTGGGGACTGAGGCAGAGCCAGCGCTGGGGACGGCTCCACCTGCACCTCCCGGTTGCGCAGGGCCTGAGCGTCCTTCAGCATCTTGATCTTGAGGGCGTACTCCGACTCCAGCTGCTGCAGACGTTGCTTCTGGGCGATGAGCTCGGCAAACTGCTGCTCCGAACTGCGGGTGGGACCGTCGAGGCAGAACAGCTTGCTGGGCTGGAGATCAGGAGCGGGGCACAGAAGCAAAAGAACGCTAAGCCTTAATAGTTTAAGAGCAACAGAGTGCTGGGAGGAATGGGAAGCATGCATTCTGTGCTTGTGGGAGGTGGGTCCAAGCAACTAGAGGAAGCAGGACCAACACATCTGATTGGTTGGTAACCTATTCCTCTTCATATTTGAATCCACCTGCTCTATAATCTGACTGGTTCAGAGAGATAACCAATCATTTTCCGTTCTGCCCTCGGAACATTTTTATGTAATACTCCTGAGAGCGAATCCTGTTTGTATAGTAGAGGTACCGCTTGGCTATATTTTCAATAATAGCACAGCAATAAGTACTGCACTAATATTAGCACAGCAAGATGAAAAACAGCAGCCAGCACTCACACTCAGGAAGGACATGTCGCTCTTGCGCTTGGCCCCAACTCGCCCTGCAGCCGCCCGTGCCTGCACCAGGTCCCTCTCCAGCTTCTGGGCCAGATGTTTCTTCACAGATACCCGGTGCTGCACTCGGTGGATCTACAGGAAGCAGGATTAACCGTGCAAGGGCACCCTGGATGAGCTCATCACTAAACTAAGCGTCGCTAATCTCAGGTTAGAGGACCTCCAGCTCCCATAAACATCAGGAAAGCCTACTGAGATACTGTGGCCTCCCTGTGGCAACTAGAGACTCAGTCTGAGCACATAAGCTTTCAAAATGCCAGACTGTGGACACTGATCAGCTTGCCTTTGCTTCATGCAGATTAGTCAGTTCATTCAAATAGGCTAACAGGCCACCGCGGAGGGCTCACCTGCTCTTGCAGCTTCTTCAGGAGGACGGTGTTGGCATTGACGATCTTTTCCGACGCCAGCAGCTGTTCCTTCAGCTTGGCCACCTTGGCTTCAGCCACCTTGAGAAACTCCTTCTTCTTCAGTTCCTGCTGGAGGAGGTGTTTGAGGAGCGCCTCGTCTTTCAGCAGCAGGTTCCTGGGGAACGAGAGAGTGGAAGACGTCTGCCGTTAGCACTACCTGATTGGCCCAAGATGGAAGAAGCCGTTAATCCTATTGCAGAGTCATTCAGTCCCACAGACAGGCTGACCAGAGACAGCCCTCGGTTCCACCTTTACCGGTCTAGCACTCAGAAGCACTGAGATTAACCAAGACATCCAATACCCTTATTTGTTTAGCAGGAACTTCAGGCCGATGGAGGAACATACTTGTGTTTGGTCACCCGGTTCTGCGCCTCGGTGACCTGGAGCGTAGCAGCCACTGCCCACGCTTTGGGGTCCGGCTCAGAGTTCATGCTAGCAGGTGACGAGACGCCCCTGCCGGGGTCCAATTTCAGAACCCTTTGCTTCTCCCTGCTGCGCAAGGGGCCAAGAGTTTTAATAAGACCCATGTGGAATGACCTACCCATAACCATATATTATAATTGAATAAAGGAATCACTTCACAGTCCCACAATTCCCCACATTCCAAGAGATTAGCCTTTGTGAAATACCTGGCGATTTCCTCCTTAAGCTGGCGATACTCCATCTTCTTAGCCTCCGGCAAGGCATCTGGGGTCCTCATGGGGTTATTCTCCTTCTCAGAACCCGACGTCATCTTGGGCTTTGCAGCCTACACGTCAATAAAAGACCATGAGGACCACTGAGTGACCCTGAACATTTACGGGACTCTGGTGACAGTTTGTAGAGTCCCTGCGACGTGCTTCAGAACAAAGCCAGCAGTACCTCCGCCGTCCTCCTGGCCTCCTTGATCATAGACTCCAGGCCTCCGAAGACGATGCGGGTGGAGTCGGGGGTGGCGCTGGGGGTCTCCCCCTCAGAGTCACTGTCATCGGAGGCATTGAGCCGCACCACCACGGCCTTGTGTCGGGGCAGCTATGGGCAAAAACAGAGGCCAGGCTACTTTAAATCCACATACAGACGTAACATTGCTTATCCTGCCTGGAGCCCACAAAGACGAGGCCAGCCAAATCCCCTCAACCCCCTTGAGTCTGGCTTTAGCGTGCTGCTAACTGCGCACTCAAACATGGACAGAACACTAATTACACGCTTCATTTCACTGCCGAATGGCGGCCGGTGCGCATCACAAACTGAGGGGAGGGGTTACCAAACAAACACCATCCGGACAGCTTCGCTCTGCACGTTAAACCTGCCAAAACACTTTCAGGTTCGAGCGACACGGCTGGCAGGAAGCGTCAACAACACAGTCAATTTAAAAACATATTTCACTGGCTCGGGGCGAGTTAATCTGCCTGAGCCCTGGAATAAATTTAGCCAGTCTAACCTGACACTTCCTTCAAATCTGCGGAGTGAACACCCCCAGGGCAATCTGTCCTTCAGGGAGCCAGAGGTTGCTTGGACGATAGTGTGAAAAGGATCCCCCCCCATCCACCCCCCAAACCCTCCCCCAACCTGAAACACCACAAAGGGAACCCACCCGAGTATGACATCACCACACAGCACAACAGAAGGACCCATGCTGTTGGGCAAGGCACAGACTTGGGCGGAATAAAAACAAAAGAGGAAGAGGAGTAGGATTCAGGTTCCTTTTAGCCGGGACAGGCCGTTGCCCGCGGTAACTGAGAGACACCAAAAACAATGTTTGTGTTCCCTGGCTTTCTAAAGCTAAACGTCTTTTTGTCCCCATTCCATCCAGCCCCATGCCGCCAGACCTGAAAACCCCAAAGACAGTGGATTCAGATAAACTTAGAAGACGCTCTATAAAAAGCTTAACAAAACTGCCGTTTTCCCGTCTTTGACGACGCCAATATTCCATACTACACATGAATTTACTTGGTCATGCCACATTACGACTCCGCACTTCATCTGGCGGTGGAGTAGGCTGTTTAGAGAAGGATGGGAAAACATTAAGAATGACGGGAATTCCGGGCTGAAGTCATGGAGGTGGTCGGATGCAAATACTCGCTTTATCCATTCCAGCAAAACAGGGTGGATACATTTTTAAACTTAAAGTTCCTCAAACATGATTACAATAAAGTTTGGGCCTCTTGTCATACTTCTACTGGAAGTACAAATAATTCCCAACAATATTTAAAAACAGGATAAAAGTTTCTACCAACAGCACAACTTTGTTTTTCCAAGTCATTTTAAAAGGTGATGGCATTTCACAGAATTAGCAGACCGTGTCAGACATTCTATTTCCCTCCAAGCGTCCAAGGCTTCCAGCCCTTTCTGTAAACCTCAAGGTGCCTGAGCTACATTGTAGCCAAACGGGGTAAAAGAAGGCCAACAGTATACATCTACATAGCTCTGCACAAATATACTGAGCACTAGCCATTGTGTAACACTGGCAGATGGGAAGTCATTAAGAAGAACAAAGCAGCCGTCTGAACGAGCATCACATCCTATTCTGTTCGCTCAGCTTAAGGTGGATTCCACTCAAAGATGGAGGGGGTAGACCATCCACATCCACCAACAGTGACCATGAATCTGCAGGGTAGGTCTCAGTACAAGCGAGGTCGGCAGTATGAGCCCTGGCTTTGGCAGAATAGTACCGTCCCTGGTGGGCCCTTGAGCGGGGCCCTTACGCCCCCAAATGCTGCAGGGGGGCCTGACCCTGCGCTTGGACCTCAAGCCTCACTATTATATACACATATAGTCAGTCCTGCTACAATACGACTAATGATTTCACTAAAAACACACAGTAATACACGCAACCATGACTCCAAAACACAGTAACTTACAACAAACACAATAATATAAGCAACAAAAACATGGATACCAGTGACCGATAATGTAATTATGTGAATTTAAAATTAGAAACATTATTGTATCATAGACGTTGCATATGGGTCTTAGGAGTCTCAAGAGTTGCCTAGTGACCACTTCAAGCGAACGCGCCCAACTCACTAACATTCGATTACAGAGAGCTGGGAGTAGTGAGTCAGAGCCACCATGCTGCCGCATGAACAGATTACGGTAAATGGAGGGGTGCCGAAGACAACATGGCTATAGAGAGTCTATGAAACGCAAATGTAAGTGGATTTTTAAAAAATAAATTAAAACACATTTTTATATAATTTGTGAAATATTTCTAGATTTAGAATCTAAGACTGAACTGTGCAATGTGTAGACGTAAAAATTTCGAATCTATTAGACGCACGCAGGCACACAGATATTCCTATACTTGTGTCAGTCCCAGTCATGACACCCTTAACCCCTACCCACCCCTAACCTTAACCATAAGCAACTAAACAATACACAAGACTTTTGGCATCTAGTTTTTTGATTGCAGTCACAGATTTTTAATGAAATTAAGATTTTTTTTTTTTTGATTAGCCCAAGGTGTTTTATGTCAGGATTTGCTGTTCTATATCGTCCTATGTTTTATGTGGGTGTGTGCGTCATTTCCACTGGCACCGGACGTACCACCAGGAGACGGCGAGAGTGTCCGCGGGTGAACTTCGCACTCTGGCCCCGTGACTGTGACTCTGCTAGGCTGCTCTTGGGCGCCGTGTGGAAGGCGGGGCCCCCCAGGGGTGAGGGAGGGCCGCTATTGCTGGACGTCTCCTGTTGAAGAATAAACACCATGGAAACGACGACTCAGTCGCTTAGGCTGAGGCACAGATCCTGAGTGATTAATGGTGTTTTAACCTTATCTCTCAACACCAGAGGCAGGAATGAAATGCTCTGTTCATTACAGCGCAGTCTGACATCAGACTCAAATCGATACCTGGCCAGCATAACCATAACCTCCACTATTTAAAAACTTTCTGCATAAACTAAATTACTTAAACATCGATTCAACCCGTGTTTGGCAGGGAAGCGATTAACAAATCATCAAGGAAAGCATTTTTCTCCCAGACACTGTTATAAATATATCGAGCTGTAACCACATATCATGGGAAACAGTGCTCTCTACAGGCCACATGGAGAAATGCTCAGGCATCACGATCCTAACCTCGGATTTGACAGCACGCTTATTGGCCAGGGACTTCAACAGCTCCTCCCGCAGCATCATCTCTTCCTCCTCCTCTTCATCAGCAAAAGGGGGTTTGGGAGGCTGCTCAGGTTCATCTGGAGGCAACGGGGGCAGGGGCGGGGGTGGCGCCATTGATGCCAGGGCAAAGGGGTCCAAGTAACGATGGTCGACATCTTGCAGAGCCTGAGACAAGAAATGGCCGAGGTCAACACACAAAGCGGTCTCCATCTCCACAGCGAAGCTATGAGTGTCGAACAAGCCTTTTGGAACAGATACCCACCGCGCTGTGGGGTGGAGAATCCACAGGAAACGCCGGTATCTGATGCCGGAATGGGGTACCCTCACCCAGAAAGGGTTCACGTGTGGGAGAAGCAGCTGGTCGCAAAAAACACGAAAGAAAATATCATACGCAAGGCAATGACATCACTACTCTGACAGAAATACAACATGTATCACTGCCATTTGTGTCACAAACAGGAAGCAGAGGGGGGAAAAAAAAAAAAAAAAAATCAATGCAGAAGCTTCTCCCCTACCTGGTGAGTTGGTCTCGCTGTCCGTTTCCATGGCCACCTCATCGTAGTTGTCATACTGGTAGAGGTTTCCGGAGATATCCAAGCCCTGTTTGCCCAGAGACTTCCTGTGTTCGGAGTCTAAGGACTGGGACAGAGAGTACCGGATCAGGACCGCAACATCCATCACAGCGGAGCGAAGGCAAGGCTGCTCTGGATAAACCTGAATGCTATGGCTGATATCCACGCCCGTCTCCATAGAGACCGTGTTTACTACACCAGCGGGCCACTGGGACTGTCATGAATCATACTGGAAAGGGCTATGCCTCATACTCTGCCAAATCTTGAACATCTCCTTAAATACCAGTCTGTTTTTAATCATCCTTCAAGAGAGTAATGATTATTCGCAGGCTGCTCAGGTGATTCTTTAGTCTTCTTTAAATTCTAAAGTAAAGTGTGCGTCTCTTAAGGGGTATTATGTACCAAAGGAGTAAAAGTTAAGTTAAATAACGCTCCATTCATCCTCTTCGCACCCATTCATGCAGTGGAGGGTCACATGGAACCTGGAGCCTATCCAAAGGAGCTTGGGGAAAGGCAGGATTACACTACATGCCTGTCTATGGAGTCCACAGAGGAATCATTTACACCACTTTTTACATTTATCTACTTAGCAGGTTGATTTGGTTAAAGTGACACATGAGGAACTTGGAATCAAGTAGCACAACTGGAGATGCTAAGGATAAGGTCCTTACTCAGGGTCCCAAGAGTGAATACTGCCAGCCATGGGGTTTGACCCCAGAACCTTCAGGATGCAGGCACAGGTGAATGGCTTTGTTACCCTGCAGCCATGAGTGTCATGCAGCTGGTAAGTAGGACGCTGCGGGGCTAACCTTTCCGCGCGGCCGCCGCTGGCCCCCCACCAGCTTCATGAAGCGGTTGTACTGCTCGTCCTGGTTGGAGAGGTCGCGGATCTTGCGGATCTCGTCCTCCCGCTTGCGTCGCTCCTCCTCCTCCTGCTGCTCCTTCTGGTGCTGCAGCTTCCAGGTGCGCAGCTGCTGCTTGCGCCATGCCTGCTTGGCTGCAGAACATGCGACCGGGGTGGGGGGGGGCATTGCTGATGAGCCATTTTAGAAGCACATTACAGGTTTCCTAACATGTCTGAAAGACTGCGTGTGCCCCATGTCATTCATTTTTATATAGCGCCTTTCATTTTGTTTAGAATGCCGCCAGGGCCTCCCATTCAGAGCAATTCCCTGGCCCAAGGCCTATCCTGCCCAGGATAGGCTCCAGGCCACCCTGTCTTGGATAAAGACAGAACATTGACTGACTGAATGCTTTTAATGACTAATAGAGACTAATCTCTATCCAATTTAAATCCACTTAATTATGACAGGGGTCAAACGAGGCTTGGAGCCTGTCACTGACAGCGCATGATACAAGTCAGGTGACACCTTGGATGGGAGGTCATTCCAAAAGGGAGACTAGCACAGCAGTTGTCTCACCTGGGCTGATGTTCTTCTTGCCCTGGTGGGCCTTGGCCGCCGCCTTGCCTCTCTCCTGGGCTGGCTTGGCCTTGATGATCTTCTCCTTGCTCTCCTTCATAACCTGCTGCTCCTTCTGCTGCCACTTCTTGCTGGCGGACTGCAAGGCCAGCAGCCGCAGCTGCAGCTCTGAGAGCTCGTCGTCCTCGTCCCGGGGCTGTAGGTGTGAGGAGGAGGCGGCCAATAAGAGGATTCGGCAAGGGTAGCCAATCGCGGGATCATTCATACAAAACGGGGCCATGCATTAATTACCCAAAATATATTATATGCGAGACGATATCTTGGAAGAAAAAAACAGAACGGAATGCTGGTTAACACAGCTAAATGCCAAGACATTTTTGCGCAGTTGTCTGTGCTTGCATGCACATGCTGAAAAGGAACCCCTCCTTAGTTCCACTATTCATCCCAACCTTGACATAGTAAGACAGGGAATTCCACAGTTTCAAAATTATCCCCAGATGTAACAACCCGAGACAATGTTCTGCACAGCTTCAGACAACAGTATCTCTGAATTATGCAGAGATGAAGGCCCTACAACTGCTGAGAAATTGTTCTTCTGTGCGCACTGCCTTGACATTTTCTTTTTCAGTCCCCTTGGGAAAAGAAAGCAAGCATGCGAACAGTATAAATATATGAGAAGCATTAGATACGCAAATAACTGTGAGATTACTGCGGAATATAAGGAGATGTAGCCGTAAACGCGCTTGGCATACATACAATGCTGGTTTGGAGGATATTTCTACATTTGTGAGTTACTCATTTTTTGTGTATTGCCTGTGGCTTTTGCAAAAACTCCCAAAAAGAAAAAATGCATGTAATTTCTTATGCCGACCCTGCGATATATATAAAAACTGCAATGGGGAAAGTCAATGAACTTATTTTAATGTACATTAATCACATGAAGTGAATCTTACAGGAGGACTGTACCACATAAGGAAGGAGATGGGAAAAACAAACACACTTATGGGCCATGTGACTTTCATACCAAGAGTATGAGTCTTCAGTCACCACAAGGAAACCACTTCCCACCACAACAACATTAATCAAGTTCATCACTCATTCATTCTTCTTTCCCTTTCCTGTTGAAAGGCAGGGATTAAATACATATAGGTTACCCAGATCACTTGGGCATTTATATACATCTACAAACATTTTTATTTCGATTAAAATGTCCGGCTATTGGGTTGAAAGATTGAAACTGGTCTGAGTGAAACAACTAGGGAGGATCAGTATTGCACCACATTGGAGGTCATGTGACTCTCACATGTTTGGTGGTTAGGACACAAATGTTTGACATTACCTAGAAATTACTGCAGAATTTCATAAAGAGTGACTTCGATGTGCCAACAAGAAGCCTAAAAACAGATTTAAATTAGAGCCGTAATAGTCTGATTTACAAACGAAAATGACAAATATGGAATTCTCAGAATGTGTATGAAGCAGCGCAAATCTTTGGGTATATTTTCTAGCAATTTCCACATCCTGCACAGTGGGTGTGCCAGGAAGAAGCTTAGGTGTGCTCTAACTTCCACAATGACCCCACACCACCACTCAAAAAAAAAGCTTCCCCCCCGTTTTACAATGTCTGAAAATCTGTACATCATATGATGCCTTTTCTGCTTTTTCATACTTGCATATTTTTTGTCCAAAATTCACATGGAGGCTGTGTGAACTACAACGTAACTGATTAGCATTTGTATTACATGCCTTATCTTGGCTTATGCTTCTATGCATCTTACCTAAAAGTTAAAGAACCAGTTCAAAATGATCTAGCTCCCCTTATAGCAATGATTCCCAAACCGATCCTTAGGAACCCCAAGAATGTCTGTGTCTTTGCTCCCTCCCAACTCCTGTCAGGCAGAGAACTGGAAGGGAGCAAAAATGTGGACTGTATCCCCTAGGACCGGGTTGGCAAACAATGTCCTATAGGATATGAAATGTTAAATCACTGGCACGGCCTCTGATGCTGCATCAGTCGGCCATCCATAGCACTCCAAAGGCTGTCAGAAGACCAGGGGCCTGGAGGTTTCGGACAATCATTCCTCCTATTTGCCCTCGCCAGCCTGTTTTCTCTCCCAGAAAGCCAATCACACGACCACAGGCATGACAGCGAAATGCTGATTCATGGACAAATGCTTCTTGGTGAGGCAAAGGAGCAGTTATTTGGATGATAGCCAGATGGGACACGCCAGTCAGTTTAATGTGGAAAACGAAACTGATCATGTTCGACAGCATCCTCAGCTACAGCAGACGTCTGACCTCCATTTTTACAACATAAACATGGCATCTGTGAACTCATTTAAGAAGAGTCACACTCCTAATCAAGTAAGAGACCTGTCAAATTAAACATGGTCTGTTTGCACTTCTATTTACCTTCACAGGAACACCAACACGATCCTTGTCACTCACAGAAGATATATTCGATAAGACGATATCAGCTTCCTCCTTTTCCTCATCTTCTTCATCTTAAAGATAAAAAAAAAAAAAGTGTCCCTCAGAAAAACATGGGAAATTGGAATGATTACCCAGCATGCTTTTCATGGGATCTACAGTCTGAGCTGTGTGCCGATTTCAAATTTTTATTACAGAAGCAGAGACATGAGCAAGTTTCTGTCACATGTCTATGCCCAGCTGTTCAGGAAACCAAGTGGATTTAGTGTGACGGTCTGTACCTTTCGTCTCGCTGGGTTCAGTGGGACTGGCCCCCTCCAAACCGGCTTTCTCCGGTTCTTTGGTGGTTTTCTTGTTCATCTTATCACGCTCTGCAGGAGTTGGCAGCTTCTGCCTCAAAGGCCTGAGATTAAAAGCCTGAAAAACCTTCTTCACCTTTTCTGGACATACTGGTTCTTCAGTGGCTGCAGCAGCTTCTGTTTTAATACTGTCCTCCTTCGACCCTGGTGCAACATTAACACTCATGGCGACCTGCTCATCTTTTGGAGAAGATTCCTCCTTAGGCTTCAATGCCATCTTCTCCTCATTCCTAATGCACTCCAACTCCAGCTGGATCTGCTTATACTTCATGAGCAAATCCTCAAAGCTCTCGTCAACACCATTTTCGGCTTTGGCAACATTATATGCTGGCTTTCGGGCCTGAGTTCTCCCAAATACCTTTTCTGAAGGCTAGAGTCAAGGACCTTTACTTGTTAACATAATGTAGAATGACTCCACACATTGGTCAATACATGCCTAAGAAATGGTATCAAGCAGTCCATACTAGCTTATTTGGGGGGGGGGGATGCATCAATGTATGACAATGAGCTGCCAACTGGGCAGAACCAGGACCATAAATCGGACCTCGTTCTCCGTACAACCATCTATGAAATCTGGTAATGAATGTAAAACAAAAGCCATGTAGGAAACTTATTACTGTAACTGTGGACCGCAGTTAAGACGCCCATTTTGTACGCCATCTGTAGATCAGAGACACACGCAACCGAAACGGGTGTAGAAACTGGAGATCGTGGTGAATCATTACGAACAGTGTACACAGTGTCCTGTGCTGTTACACAGAAGGGATCGCTGCGCATTTTTTGCAGGTCCCAGCCTGTTGCATCGATGTATCAGACAGGCACGTTACATTATAAATACCTGAATCGTCAGAAAGATCGTTTGTATCTTAACCGTGACCGACAGAGCTGGTGCTGGAGCGACGTCGACGTTAAAGGATACGCTTTCTCAGCGGTGACTCCTTCCTGTTGTTGTAGTTCTCCCCAAACTCGAAGCGGCCCGGGGGAGGCCTCGCGTTCTCCCTCCCTCCCCCACCATCTCCCCAGGCTCCCCGGTTCCAGTCCCCGCGGGGCTGATTCGGCTTTCCCCGGTATCTCAGTCGGCCTAGAGCCGTGTGGCTCCGCTCCCAGAATGAAGACCGAGGGCAGGGGTCGCCGTGCTGCCCCGGGAGCGGCCGGTCCGGCCCGCTTGGTCCGCCCAGCAGTCTGTGAGGGGGGAGGAAGGACGGGTGCGGGTGTGAGCCGCGATTAAACGGCCCCTTGGCACGGAAATCCGCCCCGGGTGCCCCCATGGCGGCGGGTAATGCCCGAGTCTGGGCTTTGCTTTTTCGGTTACACCGCGCCGAGCCGACAGCACTAAGCACGCCGACACTAGGCCTCGTATCCCGGCGTAGAAGCTGCTTTTCGTCGGCGTCATCGTCGCAAATCTCGCCGTCTTCCAGCTCCCCTTCCTCCTTCGGCGACCCGCCACTCGCAATGGTCTCCATTATCAGCGACAATCGTCGGGCAGCAGTCGTCGGATGGCTTAAAGGCGGACTCGGCAATCCCGGCTGCCTTACTGCTTTTCTTCGTATGGGGATTCCCCTCCCTTGTCCTACCCAGAAACTTCGGTTGTGAAATATCGCGAGACCTCGCCGTTAGCTCAGCGTTAACTTTCGGCTCGGGGGGGGGGGGAGGCTCTTTCCACTGGAATGCATAGAACGAAAGTTCATGGTGTTTAAAACTATTAATGTGATTGTTACTGTTGTTTTATTACTATTAGTAGTAAATAATAGTACAATACTATCAATAAAAATCCTGTCATTTCACCCTCATTATAATAATATATTACTTATACGCCACGTATGCTTTATAATATATTTGGCCTTGTTCATTACGTACTGGGGCAGCGTGTAGCTCAGTGGGCTAAGGCTGGGTGCTTGTTGCTGGTTTAAAACCCAGTTGCTGGTTTAAACCCAGATAATTGTGTCTTGACTAAGACCGTGAGTTTTTGTGCTTCCATCCACGATTGATATATTTGATCGGGCTGATGTTATTGTTATTATTATTATTATTTTTTAAAATAATATTTTAATTATTATTTGCTGGGGGGCGGCATGGTGGTGCAGTGATTAGCACTGTTGCCTCACACCTCTGGAACCCGGGTTCTGGTCTCCGCCTGGGTCACGTGTGTGGAGTTTGCATGTTGTCGTCGTGGGTTGTTCCCTGCCTCGTGCCCGTTGCTTCCGGACCCCCCGCGACCCAGTAGGATAAGCGGTTTGGAAAATGAATGGATGGATGGGTTTGCTCTGAACTTGGGGGGCGCAATATGAGATGCTTTCACAGGGCCCAAAATCTCTAGCAACGGACGTGCCTGTAATAGTATTTGTAATATTTAATACCATAAAGTGGTATGATTTGGAATAATAGAGATAGAAAATATTAAGTTTCCTTGGCTTCATGAGTTTTTAATCAGTTTTGCAACCATGCAAAAGGCAAATCAGATGCGACCTGTGCTGTACCTTTAAGGGGAATCGAGCGACGGAAGTCGGTTTTTTGCACTTACGGTACTTCCTTCTAGAGCACAGTCAACTGCAATCTGCTGTGCAGGGCGTATAGAAAATAGATATTGTAATATAATAATGCGAGTTCTGAGGTGCCTAGCTAATGGTTCTTACATTTGCTCGCCGTGTTCACAAACAAATTGTGTTAAGGGTGACTGGCGATCGTAATGCAACAAGTGAGAGGAAAAAATCGTCATGGCTACAGCGATTGCAGGTACATTTTGAGAATATTTCAAGAATTGTTTGAGTTAATAATACATTTAGTGTTACACATTCAGATAATTTTTGTACGAATACGTTGTTTTGCTCTAACATATAAACATGTAGGTTTCACACTAATAATCAAGAACAAGTTATTAAATTTCTTATCTGAGTTTACTGTTTTATATGTCTAGGACAAAAGGGGTAAAGAAAATGGATGGATGGATGTACTTTATATAGATATTGCAATACGTATTTGTTGTACGTTTGTAGGATTTAGTTATAATTAATGACATTTTTGGTTAGTAGGTTATATTCTGTTCAGACTGCAACGTGAGTGTTTGGTCAAGAATTACACAGCTTTTAGCTGTTTGAATTAAACGCAATACTTAAGTCCTACATCCTGTGTCATGCTGTTATGTGAAATATGAATTACGAGATATTTCAAAAATGAATGATTGGATATTAGTGATCATGGCACTTAATTTTTCATTATTAAGTACAAATAAGCAGTCAAAATCATGCCACATGTTAAGCAATCTTGAGAGCTATTCATAATTTATCAAAATACTCACTTTTTCCACTGTGCTGCGCTTTTATGCAGATCTGTTTAATAATGAAAACACTAGTTTTAGGAAAGTTGTTCTTTTGTTGTTACAGAAACAGGAATTTGTAACAATGTTTACATGTCCGTTAATTATTAATGTATAGCATTGCTATATGCTAATCATTACAACACATTTGTTATCGTAAATGCCCCTAGATAAAGAGTAAATAAGACTCGCCCTCAGATGTGACAAACATGAGTCTTTGATCCACTTACTTGGTTAGATTCTGGATTTCTGCGAGTAAAATGCTTCCTGCAGATTTTGAAATGTCACCTCACAGTTCATCGTTTGAATAAACCCGACATCCAGAAGCATAAATCTGTTGCTTGCTGACGCTTCATAGGTTTCCAATGGGATTTAAATGGGGCAAAGATGCTGGCCACTCCATGAGATGGTCATTTTTGAAGTCCAATTTCATCAAGTACTCCTTTGACTTCCGGGCAGCATGTGGTGGAACTTATTTTTGTACAAAAAAGTTGCTTTTCATAAATTTAATGTAAGTGTTTTCAGTCAAATTTCCACATTCAGGAACTTGTCAAAGAGAATTCCCCACTTGTGGGACTAATAAAGGATTATCTTATCTTATCTTATCTTGCCAATGACTAATCGGCTCAGCACCAGTTATTTGTGCACAAAACGTCACACCATCTCCTCCTTGCTGACGTCTCAGACTGAGAGGAGGAGATCTGTTATTTTTGACCACCACTCCATAGAGATGTAGTTATAATTAATAGAGAATTGACCAGTGAACAGCAAGGCTTGGGATTTTTTTGGGGCCACTCCAGATGGCTCACTTTGTGGCTGACTTTCAACGATGATCAGGCCTTACTTATTTTTCCAAGGTGGCGGAGGTGGTTGATCTCGATACGTTTTTGAACCAGCCTGGTCAGACATGTCCTTGGCAAAAGACTTTTTTTAGCACTCACGTAACAAGGAAGAGTTTGGATGGTGAAATAGCAACTTTGTTAACAAATTTACAAAACTTCCTTGATACCATGGTTCAACACGTTTTGGGAGAAAAGCACAAAGCTTTTACAGGTGTGGTAATCAGTGAAACACAGAGATGATGGGGGTCACATTCAATCCCTTGCAATGTTAGACTCGCTAAGAGGGAAGGTATCATGAAAGAACTCTAATACACCCTTTTTACCTTCATGAGTATATCGAATATATCTGTACGTTGTCCTAATCGCACATATGGTTCTGTTACAGGTATGGTTATTGTCATCAGTAACAAATTTTGAGAAAGAGACATTGGAGAAAAACTACTTCAAGATGATGACGGACATGATCGTGCTGTGCTTGGTTCTGGCTGTCTCCTTGGCTCTCTGGGTCATTTCTATGACAGCCAGCACATATTATGGTGAGCTCTGCTCCAGTAGCATGTCTGATTGGTACTGCCATTCATCAGTTCATGATGCTGCTGCTTTATAATAGTAACGTGAAAAATAACACAACACATTTAACTCTGCAAAGCTGCAAGGCATAAGTGACGAGAGTCATTGTTTTTAATCTTAATCTTTAATCTTATGCTTGCAAGCCACTGATGGTGTCCCCATCACCTTTCAGGCACACTGCAGCCAGTGTCTCCCTGGCGCTGGTTGTTTTCCATGCTGGTCCCTATTATTCTTGTCACACGTGCTGTCAAGCGGAAAAGCCTCGACCACAGTGGTGCATTAGGAGGTAAGGAGTCAATACTTGATTTAATACTAATAAAATTGCTACAGAAATTTGATCTAAAGTACATGAGGTTTAACAGTCATCATGCTTGTTTGAAATAGGCCAACTCTCCACAGCATTGTAATAATGAGCTGGCTGTTTTATGTTATACATTGAGATGAGTTATGTGTTTTATTTGTTGGGGTAATATTGCAGTGCCAGTTACAAATTCTGCTACTAGCATCATTCGAGCTATTGTAGATAAAATGCATAATTATAATGGAATGTATATTTAGTGTTGAAAACTTATGGGAACTATATTTTGTTTGTTTATTATTTTATTATTATTATTATCATTATCATCATCAGTAATACACTATTATTATTATAAGTGTAAGTGGTGTTGGAGCCAGAGTTATGCAATGCACTTCCCACATAACAAGATGCTAACAGAACTTTTTAATTCAAAGATAACATGCAAGGCATAAGAAACCGGCATGGGAAGATAGGCTAGTCGGTGTTCCCAGGTTCCCACCCAGAACAGATGAGTCTAGAGCTGGTTCTTAAAGGCTGATGACTGGATGTGGTTTGGCAGCTCATTCCACTATCAAGGAACCATACTTGAGAAACATCTAGAGTATGACTTCAGACGTGGCAGAGTACTGTCACTTTAATGGCCCTGAAGGCCAGCAGCAAGGACTCAAACTTGATGTGAGCGTGAATAGAGAGCCAGTGAAGAGTGACAAGGAGGGGTGTAACATGAGAGAATTTAGGCTGAGTGAATACCAGACGTGCTGCTACATTTTCAGTCGTCTGTGGTGGGTTTGCAGCACTGGCTGGCAGTCCTGTCAGCAAAGAGCAGCCATGGTGTAGATGCCAGCTGATAGCCTGAGCCCAATGCTGTGATTAAATTATTTAATGACTGTCTTTCGCTATGTTAATAGGCCACACAACATTTTGATGACTTTAGCTCGAGGTGGGTCGACCTTATTCCAAAAACAAGATGGCACTTCTTGTTGTCACTTTCACTGAAAGTTCTGCTTTGCTTTTGAGAACAGACAGGTGCCATCATTTCAAATTATCCCACAAATTTGTTGGGTCGCATCACACAGGACAGCTGGACCTGATTCTCGAGGCTAGATTCTCTAGGCTTGTTTTGACTAGTTAAAAGATTTGGACTTTTACCATTAGAGGGAGGTAAAGCTTACTTTTTCCTGAAGTGAACTACAGTGGTACCTCAGTTTTCAAACTTATTAGAACTAGAGCCCGACCGATTTATCGGCAGGCCGATATTATCGGCCGATATTAGGGATTTTCCAAACTATCGAAAGTAAGGCACCCCCCCCCGATTTTTCACTCCCCCTCGGAAAATAAGGCACCCCCCGAAAGTAAGACACCCAACTTGGGCTGATCGATAAATCTCGCCCAAACGATGGAAGCCATCTACCGCGCTGCCGATATGCCGTATCGGTACATCGCGGTAGGCTACTTCCTGTTTCCGGTGTGCACTGCGTGCGCGGTCTCTCTTGCGCCGCCCGTGCACACAGCACAATGAGTGGTGACGTCGTGAGTGGGGAGAGAAGGCAGGAGGAGAGGACGAGGGGACAGCTTCAACAAGATGTAAGAATGAGAATGTGACACAGGAGAATCAGAAGTAGGGGTGGCCGGTATAAGGGGTATAACTGTGTAAATGTACCACACCATAGATTGTTGTACGTGGAAACAATGGCAGCGTAGTAACAAGAAATTGGATCCACAGTTTGTCTGGTTATGCTGGTTTGTGATGACAACTACCGGGCCATTTTATTTATCAGAACTTTAATATATTTTGATGTTCCTCTGTTCTGTTGTGACAATAAAAGAAACAAGTTTCTTTTTAAAATGCATTATTATATTATGTTAGTTAAAACTCATAAATAACTACAAATAATTAATGTTAGGGAAATCTGTTAATGTTTTGTTGCGCGTTTCTGAAATTAAAAAAATATATATATCGGCCGATATATCGGATTTTAAAAACCAACAAATATTTGTATCGGTATCGGCCTTCAAAATCCTTTATCGGTCGGGCTCTAATTAGAACTTGAACTCCTTAAAAGCAACCAACCAATTCGAAAGAAATTACCTAGAACTCGATCTGAATCTCAGAAGTCAAACCGTGAACGCCGACTTAACTTGTACGCTCTCAGCGGAAGCTTCTAAGCTTCAGTCTCAGCCTCGCATTCCCTGTTATAGCATTCTGCATGTTTACACAAGCCGAATAGATATATTTAGACAGTAAAAATACATTTAGACAATGATAGACAGTAAAAGTAATTTTTATATATTAAAATGATTTGTTAAATTCTTATTAATTATTTTAATAATAAACCATTAATACATTTAATTATAATAATATTGTTGTGCCTAATGGGACGGAATGGTGAACAAAGGCGCAGACATCAGAGTATCGGGGAATATGGGGTTTAATTACAGGTAAGGCAGGCAAAACACAGACAGACAATACAATGACCGGACTGTGGAAACAAACTGAAATGCGGACGAAATACAGAGAGCTAATGACAACAACCAGGAACAGCTGATCACATGGGGATTCCACACGGGGTTAACGATGGGGCGTGGCACACGGAAGGAGTGGATGATCGGCGCAGGACACATTGTGTTTTTTAACTTTACACATTGTTTGGATACATTTATTTTCATACTTTACAAATTACTGTTTTGATAAATGTCCTTAGATGTGTTAGCACAGTATATGCTTTCCTTGTTTTACCTGGTTCATTTTGTGTTTAAATGCTAAAAAAAACATATTTAGGTGTAATTTTTTGGGGCCGGGAACCAATTAATTGGTTTTCCATTATTTCTTATGGGAAAATTCGATCAGAACCCGAACTTTTTAAGATTCGATCCGGAGTTCTGAACGGATTAAGTTCGAGTTCTGAGGTACCACTGTACTTGAGGTGGACATTAATAAATGAGTTTTGAGTTTAGCAATGTATCCTATTGGCATTAAAAAGTATACATTTTTCTTTATTGATTACTCCTTTGTAGCAGTGCTGATTGGATTCCTTCTGACGATGGCCAACCTGAGTTTCTTCTCCTCCTTGCTGGCATTTTTCATAACCTCCTCGAAACTCACCAGATGGCGGGAAGATGTTAAAAAGCGCATCGATTCCGAATATAAGGAGGGTAAAACATCTAAAACATCTGATTTTACATGCAGCATCCACAGACCTTAGGATGGTGTTTTTTTTTTTACTTTAAAATACTGAATATTTTTAGAAAATATTATGTGTATTGCACATTTAATCATCCTTCCAGCTTACTGTAAAAATTTGTCAGATTAAAAAAAAAACACTGGCGTTATAAAAGTGCTTTTTAAGCAGCATCTACCAGCAGCAAATCTGTATATCTGAAAACATAACTTGCTGTGTGTATTAGGCGGTGGGGAGTGAGATGGGTGAAAGCAGAGACAGCGGTAGCTCCACCGCTGCAGAACTATGTATGGAGGTCTCAGAATGGAGAGTCAGGGTGGCTGTTGTGGCTTCTTCCAGGTGGCCAGAGGAATTGGATACAGGTGTTCTGCAATGGGGGAGTGCCTGCCGAGTTGGCCCTGCTCTACATGATCGAGGTGGGCCCTGGGGAGATACCAATAGACTTTGGCAAGCAGTATACCGCCAGCTGGATGTGCCTCGCCCTGCTAGGGGCGCTGTCCTGCAGTGCAGGAGACACCTGGGCCTCAGAGGTGGGGCCCGTTCTCAGCAGAAGCTCCCCCAGACTCATCACCTCCTGGAAGGTGGTCCCGCCAGGTAGAATTTCTCTCCCCACAGCTGGTTTCCACTAGGTCCTTTTGTATGGCGTTAAATTACTGCGAAAATTCGAACCTTCTGCGCTCACGTTCGCTGGAGCCCATCTACGTGCTCGTGTCTGCATAGCACTCGCTCCACAGGATGAATTCTGACACTTTGGAGGTTTGCTTTGGTAGAAGATGAAGATAACTTAACCGTGGGCAGTGACAAGTTAACTTCATATTCAATATTCAGTTTTATGGCTTTAATAACTTTTAACGGAAGGTGGGGCGTTTTTAATGACAGAATCGTGATATCTAGTACATAGACAACCATGCACACCGATTATTTTTGCGCTTCAAACCACTTCGTGATTTGTGCAAAATCTTGTTAATAGTAATATTATATGGACCGCAGATTTGAGACTATGGACCGCAGATTTGATAACATCACGGAGAAGCTCACGGCTCTGCAAAGGATTTTG
>JABFEA020000001.1:13891241-13901949 GCA_019775915.2 Cyphomyrus plagiostoma | reverse complement strand
GGTCAGGTTGATGGCCTGTTATTTCGCTGGTACTTGTGACTAGTGACATGGTGTATTGCAACAGCAATAAAGGGTTTTTCTCATCATATGTTCTTTCAGCTGTAATGACATGGTGGTTCAGCATTTCGGTCACATGGCGACTGTTGCACACGCCTTTGTTTCCCATATTACTTTACGTAGAAAATTTTTATTAATTTCTTAATGTTCAAATGTATCCATTTAATGTGCAATGGGATAATACATGAATAGGTTAGTAACTTTAAAACTAGATAAGACAGGCACATCTAGTGGAGTGTGCTTTGATCAGTGGATGACAGGGAACAATGCACACCCCTTGGATTTTCAGAATAACTTTCTCTCCGACAGGTATTAACACATTGTATGCATATTACGTGCCATTGCTCCATTTCATGCATATTGACAGTTAATTGATGACACAAATTAATCCATAAATAAGTTGTAAAGTATGATTTAGGCACCGTGCACAGTGGGACAAAGCAAATGTACCGCAGTTGAATTGTTTGATTACGTGTTTCGTTACATTTGAAGTGATCTTGAAAATCCAAGAGGTGTGCATTATCCCCCAGAGTCCACTGATGGAAGCACACTCCATAGGACATGGCTGTCCCATTTTGTTTTAGAGTTATTAACCCCTTAGTTGTCGTTCCATTGCACTTTTAGTGGATGCAATATAATAATTAATAACTATTACAGACAAAAATAATCTGAAAATCTATATGAGGCTAACTTATCCGTGGTCAAAGCAGGTCTGTGGATGCTGAATAGCTAATCGTAGTCAATATTTTAAAAAAACGATCAAAGGGCGGAGCCACTGTTCCCGCCTCCAAAGTGTCAAAATTCATTCTGTCGAGCGAGCGAGTGCTGTGCAGACGCGAGAGCGTAGATTGGATCCAGCGAAAGCGTAGAGAGGATGGGTTTTCAGCTCACAAGCACACACACGCTCATGCTTTTACTTTTGGCACTAATTTAATGCCGAACGAGCGAGTGCTGTGCAAACGGGAGCGTGCTTGCGGACACATACGCTCGCGAGTTTTGACACTAATTTAATGCCATACTTTTGTCAGAAGGGTTTCTCTCTCCACAGCTGGTTTTTACAGGGTTCTTGTGTCAGAAGGGTTTCTTTTCCCACAGCTGGTTTTTACAGGGTCCTTGTGTCAGAAGTGTTTCTCTCCCCATGGCTGGTTTTCACAGGATCCTTGTGTCAGAAGGGGTTCTGTCCCCACAGCTGGTTTCCACACGGTCCTTGTGTCAGAAGGGTTTCTCACCCCACCGCTGGTTTCCACAGGGTCCTTGGGTCAGTGGGGTTTCTCACCCCATGGCTGGTTTTCATAGGGTCCTTTTGTCAATAGGGTTTCTCCACCCACAGCTGGTTTCCACATGGATTTTGCTCCAGTAGGAATTCTCTCCCGACAGCTGGTTTCCACAGGGTCCTTGTGTCAGAAGGGTTTCTCTCCCCACAGGGTCCTCAGTAGAGTTTCTTTGTGACTTTCCAGCCATCCATTTACAGCTGTCTGGGCCTAGAACCTATCACAGGCAACATGGGATACAGGACAGGGGCTCACAGCAATTTTATTTAATTAAGTTGGTTAACACTTCATGTGTAAAATGGGTTGTAGTTTTTTCCCAAAATGTTATTTAGTATATGTTTGGTCATTTTTCATGCCTGTTATGTTTTAATTTTTGTGGTAATAACTTTAGAATTTACTGATCAGTTGTCATTGACACACTACAGCACACAGTGCACAACAACGAAATGTGTTTTTTGCATTTAACCCATATGTGACATTGTGACATAGCAGGGCTCAGCTAATTCAGTACAGTACTGTAACAGTGCAATTTATACCTACATAAACTTTACATATAAAATGAACTAAATAAATGTAAAATGAAACACATATAAATGTATTTCATTTTACATTTATTTAGTTCTTGTCAATTAACTAAAAATGTATCCATTGGTGTTGATTTTTGTGTTATATTCAGGAAGAGTCCACTACATTTTATGTTTTTGAAAACTCAGTGACAGTGAATTTTAAGTGTCCATGTGATTGTATGATTTTACCAAAAAGTTACTTGTTAGTGGAAATTACTCTATGGAAAATGGCACTAACCATGACATAAGTTCTATATTTTCTTTGCCACAGGTACAAATGGAGGAGTCACCCCTGTAGGCCTAGTGGCAAGCCTTCTAGGTGGGATGACAGTGGGTGTGGCTTACTTCATCTCTCAGATCTTATTTGCTAGGGATTTGAATCTGGCAGCCCCTCAGTGGCCAATCATTGTGTTTGGGGCTGCTGCTGGTCTCACTGGATCACTTCTGGATTCTTTCCTTGGAGCCAGCATGCAGTACTCAGGTGGGCTTTGTAAAAGCTTCTAATGTCCTCAGTACAGGTCTAGGAACGTGACATTGCTGGAATTAAGTCACAGCAGTCAGGTAGTCCACTACAGTTTTTTGCAGTTTGTGTATATTTAGCAATTGTAATGCTTGGCTTTGACTCAAGGACAAAGTGGTAGGACAGGGGTGGGGAACATGTTCCACAGGGAGCCAGTGTGGGTGCGGGTTTTTTGAACGACCTCTCAGTCAGCCAATAACAGTGGGTCCCTAGGACCAGCGTTGAGAACCACTGCTTTATTATTGGCTGATTGAGAGGTCATCCCAAAAACCCGCACCCACGCCGGCCCTCCATGGAGCAGGTTCCCCTGCTTTAGGAGGATTTATTGGGATGAATAGACTTAAGACCTCTCTAATTTGGAAATTGATGTTTAGATGGTCCCTTTGTCTCATTGCTGGTTATAGACACCTGGACAGGGGGACAGTCATTATGTTATACAAGTTGGCAAAGGTAACCAAGCAAGGTATATGTACAGTATGTGAGAGGCCAGTGTAAATAAATACTAGTATTATAATATGCTGACTTATGCCTGGAAGAAATGTGTGCTGTTCACAAGAAAAGTGACAACTGGTGAACAGACATGTATGTCTTCCTGAATGTGTGTGTGTTTCTTTCAGGTTATGATGAAAGCACTGGAAAGGTTGTGAATCATGAGTCTAGGACTGTTAAACACATCTGTGGAAAACCCATTTTGGACAACAATGCTGTGAATCTGTTCTCTTCCATCCTCATTGCCTTGGTTATGCCTGGCATCGCATGGGGCATCTGGCCTAAACAATAAAATCTAAAGCAGCCAATGGATGGTCAAAAATCAATTTTCATAGAATATAAGGGTGCTGTATTGAAACCATTTCTTCTGTAAGAGAGACGAGTGCACTATTCTCTTTTCAAGTCTTACTATTTTATATTGAACCTGGAAAGGGTGATTTAGTCTAAAACTGAAAAGCATATTTTTTTTTTATTCCGCTGTTTTCTTCATTGTCTTATGAGTTTTTTTGCATCCAAATGGATCCATGACTTCATTGATTCCTCTGATTACTGCATAGTAATATTTACATTACCTTATGATAAATAAATAAATCCCCAGCACTTTGTTAATATTGTATTGTTTGTTTAACGGCAGTAATATATTCATATACTGGTGTTTGTAATGTTTCCTGAAAGAATGTGAATAGACAAGTAGAGTGTTGGTGGTCTAATGGTTAGGATGCTTGCCTTGGGACCAAGAGATGGTGGAGTCCCACCTCTTAACCCTTAATTTGCTCCAGGGAGACTGGCCCTGAATTCAGAAAAAATGGAAGTTGCTCTGGATAAGTGTCTGCTAAATGCTGTAAATGTAAATGGATACACCTCTGTTTACTAATATATTTGCATACTATAGTGCTATCCAGGACTTACCCACCACGTTGGTCAATATTCTGCTCATTTTGTAAGGAAACAATGTAACTTTATTTTCAGTTCAACAGAGTAAGGAATTGGAAGACAGATTGATTTGTCTGAGTTGGTAGTTAACATTTTAGTACATCTTTGTTGTTGAAAGTAACCATACAAAACATATAGTTATTTTAACAATTTTAGTGGAATTAATCCATTTCAGTGTGATATGAAGTCAGTAAACACACAACTTACTGTATGTTGTTTAGTCATTTGTTAGCCAAAAAGTTACCGTAATTCCATACTTTCAGTAAGTGAAATGGAAAATATTACCGTGTAACGAAAAGTATATTAAAATGGCACTTTTGGCATACTACCCCTTACCCTGTCTTGATCTTTAATTGCCTTCCTTTCAACACCATTTACTGGCTGTGCAATGCGATAGTTCCAGCATCAGAGACTGTAACATGAAGGTGGACATTGGACCCTGCGGATAACGTGTCCTTCTGAGAAGTAGGCGGAAGCTCAAGGTCGGCTGTTAAAATTCCTCAACGTGGGGTTGTTGCTCTCTGCCGGGTAATGGAAACTTTTTCACTGAATCACAAAATCCGTTACTCGCTCTGATTTATTTGCTGCCCACAACTGTACTAGTGGCAGAATTACTGTAGTTCAAAATGTGTAGCGTTATAAATAAATATATTTAATCGATATATTTCGTTTTTGTTTTCATAACTGACCAGCTGAACTTGCTCTACTGTTGCTGCGAACCATCCATTTATTAATACGTTTTACTTATTCATGTTCATTGAAACATATATATCTGTACGCATCTTTTTGGTCAACGAGCGACACGGTGATCCGTTTGTAAAATTCTCTCTTGAACAGGTCAAATAAAGCACACAATTAATTCATTTTTTACAAATTTTGGTGAATTTCTTAAAAGCATGCTAGTCGTCGAGTTAATTGCTTTCAAAAAGGGATTTCGTCCATTCAAACGAGCCAGCTTAACCCGTTCGACCTAAAAACTCCCGAAAGGTCTCTAAAGCCCTGCGGCTCCAGCCAATCATTTTATCGCGTTTGAAATACGGCTTACGCCGAGGCTGCAGCCAATCAGATGCTGCTATTTAAAACACGTCACACGGCGCCACCTTCGAAATGCTTTGTTGACAGAAAGCGCAATACTGTTAAACAGATGAGATGAGAGAGATTTAGCAGTACAACAAGTGAATTAGCTGCAGAATTACTACTCGACGGTAAGGTATGGTTTTAATGTAAACTATCATTATTATAGATAAGCATGGTCAAGTTCAGTTAGATATGTGATACCAAAAGCTAAATTATAATTAATATGTTGTATTTTCTGGTTGGTTGGCAATATGATGGCATGGAGAATGTAACTGAATCATTTATTTCTAAATCGGTGTCACCCACTTTGGAGGGTGGCTATAAATTTGCTAGATCTTTTTCAGAATAATCAGTTGCAGTACAATGTGACAGCACGGTGACACGGTTCGTTCCGTTGACCTTTTTCCGGAACGATGTCATTTCGATTTGATATTTGTTTTCCTGAACGAATCGTGGTTTGTCAGTTTCTGTTAAAGCTGATCCCGCTTCTGTAGCTTGTGGAAAAGATGCAGAGAGAAGCATGTCCACTAGGTAGCCATTCTGAAAATGTTTACTTGAGGTTGAATGCTACTATTTCATAGTTGAGATTGTCCATTTTTAACTTTCCTTCAGATATTCAGTTTAATTATCTTCACCAGGCTTACAATGACAGTGCTCCAATGTGGCTAATGCATATGTGGTGAACAAAACGTTCTGTCTACTCTGCGATGTTTGTGGTGGCACATGGGGTTGTTGTAAGTGAAGTCAAATTATTCCTTGTTAACAGAAAATGAATTCGGGAAAAGCACTACAGACAGCTGCTCACCCAAACCAGCAGCCACCAACCCCAAGCTTTGCGAAGAGAAAGAAGGCACAAGAAAAGTAAGTCTTGAGTGAGTAATCAAGGGTGTGGTGTGTCTATGTGCCAGCCATGCTATAGTGTATCACAGTAATCTAAAGGTGAGGTCATCGGGTAGCTGAGGTCCTCAACTGACAACACACTTGGTATGCTTAACTAGACAAGTTCTGTCTCTAATTAAAAAGGGATGTGTTCTGTTCAAATGTTGTGTGTGCACGGTATATATTTTGGTTGACCCCTTTTGTGTTCCTTCGTACCCAGAACAGACATCAGAAGTCCAACAGACAGCATGATGTCTCCATGCACGCGCAGACTCATGAAGAAAGTGACTAAGGACGTGTAAGAACGAAGCCACAAACAGTCCTCTTAACAGTCCTACCTAACATGGAAATTTCAAAAAGAAAACTTCTCTTTAGTGATACTATTCATTTGGTTATCCTGTATTACCTTAGTAAAAATTGAGTTATTTATATACGTTTTGAAACTAGCTACCGATGTGTTTACAGCAGCATAACAATCAGTACAAACGGACAAACAAGCTACACCTACTGAAATGCCAAAATGTTTTTTTTTTTTTTCTTGATATTTCTCCTCTAGGCAATCCTTAACACCTGTGCCTGTGTTTACTGCAGAAGACAAGGAAAACACTCCCTCATGAATATCTTGCATCTAATGAATGGAGGTGTCTCAATATTTAACCTGCTTGCATTTTGCTCTTGATGTGTGAAATGGCTGGTAGTCTTGGGTGCATCAAACTAGTTTGGTATTGACACAAAAGGATCTGGCTGTTTGTTTCAGAATCTTTCATCCACTCTGATAGTTATCCAGTGTTCTGTGCTTTGTAGTTATGACTCATATCTGCATATGGCTTGGCACGGGGCACAGCCAAAAGGCCTGGTGCCAAATGTCATTAGGCGTTGAACCACTTATTTAATTTAACTGCTGCTTATTGCATCAAGTAAAAATCTGATGGTACCTATGCTTATGCTGTAACTGGTGACTGATTAATAATGAAAGGAAAATTACGGTGTTAGTGCTTTTAGCAGTCTTGGGTGTTATCTGATTGGAGCGTGAAATGTCGTATGGGTGGTTGGTACTATGTAGGCCCCTTTGATCTAAAGGCACTTAAATGGGCTTTTGGGGACTGTTATTGTTCTGTTGGGTGGGGGCAGCTGGAAAGCCTAGTTAGTGTTAAGGGAGTATTTCTGCATTGCAAACTGCATTTCTGAGACTCTTAATGCTACCCGACTAATGTTCAATTTGCACACTGTCAAACTGCCTATGTATGATTTTGCCACACACTATATCCTTTCCTAAGGAAAATAAAGTTAATATATTTATTGGCAACTTCGGATAATCATTTTGTCCACTTAATGTGCAGCTTTGGTGTACCATAACAAGCTTGACTCTTGATTTTACTCTACTGCCCAAAGAAATTGTAAATATTTCTTGCTGGCTGGATTGTTGTAATAAAACTGTTCAATGGATGCTGTCTTTATTCACCGAAGAAAACACTGAAATAATGAACAAGTAAACCTGTATAGAATACGGAAAACAATGGAATTTACTAATGTTTGGCAAAACTGCATAATATTTGACAAAATTATGAAAAATACTGAGCTAAAGATGAATTGTACATTGCATTATAAAAGTAGATCCGGTTGGTAAAAATGCTGATACCATAAAAATTCCAAAAGAAAATCCAGTGTTTTGGAATTTTTAATACATTTTATGTATTTTTTATAAACTTTTACGTTTTTTAAAACGAACGTTTATTGTACGCAGCGGTATTAAAAGCTACATTTACGTTCAACATACCTTAAGCCGTGAGTTTGACCCTAGTATTTTTTTATCTTAGTAATTTGTTCCCGTTCGTATTTTTTTAGTTACACATGTAGTTTTTGTAAATCAATATTTTGTACTTGTATATATTTTAGTTTTTTTGTTCCCCTATTTATTGCCACCGATGACGAAAATATACCCCAACCTCATTCTACTAAAGTGCAACGACAGTAAAGCTTTCGTGTTATATAACTTTATATAAATATATCGATCAACTGCCCGTTCTGGTTGTTTTTCTTAGCACTTGACCTGCTATTTCCGCCCGTATAAGAAAAATAAAGCCCCTCCTCGGCCGCGTCGATCACATGACCCACGGCCGGCGTGACGTCGAGGGAGAAGACGCCATTAGACAGGTTGACAAACTGGGAAGAGCCGATCGCTAATGTGGCGTTGGTTAGCTACTTTCTCTTTTCCACTGGATAAAGTGACGGAGTTCGGATCTTCGTTCTTCTAGTTTCTCCCGCCACGTATTTCCTCTCCTGACCGCTTATTTTTATTCTTCCTTCGCCGGCTGTGTCCGATGTGAGTCGCCAGTCCGCGGCTGTGCTGGGTTACACTCTCGCTCCCGACCGAGGAAGGATCAGACGATGGCGGCTGGCGGAGCGGGGGGCGGCGGCAAGACCTACTCCTTCAAGGTGGTTTTGTTGGGGGAGGGATGCGTCGGGAAGACGTCGCTGGTGCTGCGCTACTGCGAAAATAAGTTCAACGACAAGCACATCACCACGCTGCAGGTCGGTGTGCGGCGCTTTTCACTGCGATATCGCGGCTTTAAAGCGCCGTTTATGAAGACGCTCCCCCTCCATACTGCCGTCAGTCGCGGTGGTCCTGCCTTTTAGCCGCGGCGGCGAAGCGCCTGCTAACACCACTGTTAGCTCGCTAAATATATGTGTGTGTTTACATTATTTGTCTGTTTGTATAATACACATGTACGTATTCCGCATATCCGTATTATATGTGTATCATGTATATACACACTGTGAGCTTTCAGGAGTGTGTACGTACATGTCTGCTGTCGCGTGCGTGTCGGCATGCGCGTGCCCGTCCCGTGATTAATGGTCACCCGTGGATCATATATAATCACAAACAAAGGGTGTATTTTCTGTTCATCGGCTGCCAACTTCCAGTCTCTGTGTTCGTGAGCTCGGCCTTCCTGCTTTGGCCTTTGATCAAAACAATAATACTTTTGTTCTTCGTGTTTTTAAACTTTTAAGGGCGTTTTAAAACTTCAGGGCTAGATTATTTGATGTGCTGGGCTTTTTCGTAAGAGCAGTGCTACCGAATCTCGACGCCAAAACACGGAAAGGGCCGTAGAAAGAGACCCGGAACCGTCTGAGCCGGAGGTGTGGCGTAGTAAAGCGCCGAGCCGCCCTGGCGTCCTCCCCCGGCGGAGCTGTCACTCCCCAGTTGCCTCCCCATTTCCCGGAGCTGCATGATTAGGCAAAAAGGGTTTTTTGCTGGTACATTGTCGGTTACTGCCAGCCGATGTAGGATTGCATCAGGATACCGGATTATATTAATGCCTTTCGCCTGCTGTTCATGTTTCCAGCAACCTGTTGAATCCGCTGTCAATACAGACATAAAATCCCCCAGAAAAACTATAACCGTGATACGTATTTCAGTAGTCTTTGTTTAGAGGTGGATGGATATCACTCCGATTACAAGATATCCACAAAATGCACATGTATGGTTTGGGTTTGAGTTTTGGCTGTTTGTAGGATTAAGCGAGAATTTCACCTTTTCGGGCCGCTTATTGCTTTTTTTCTTTTGTTCTACTTAACTCTCTCATCTGATAGCCTGCTATTAACTAAATTGGTTAGATAATTTTAATCCGACTTGCATTTTCTTGTATCCGTGTTATCTAAACTGGAGGATGGGTTGGATAATAAAATGAGTGTCTTTCTAATTAGCAGACTGTCAGCTTATTTGAACCTCATTTACATGTCATCTGTATTTTGATGGGACACAGTGACTGTGTGATATTGTTCTAACATCTCTTGAGAACTGCCTGCGCATTATTTATTTTTACTGCTCAGATTGTGCTCCCTGCAGTTCATTAACGGTCCCTCTGTGTGAAGTCTCATGATTGTTTGGAAATATAGCCTACCCCAATCCCGCCCTCTTCCCACCTTCTTAGAGATTTTGCAGCTGAATGGTATTTGTAAGTTGACACCACCGTGGAGTGACTGTGAAAGTGTCTAGCTGCCAGTTGCCACCTGTACTTGCGGTGCTTCTGCTTTCATGCCTGTAAGGTTCCTTTTCCCCTCTGTCTTAGCATTGTGCCGCCCACCCATGCCCCGCCCGCTTGGTGTTTGGCCTGGGCTGAATCTCCATTCACGGACAGTGGCGCTCACTATTGTTTCGCTGCCGGGCCCCACTCCTGTCAGGGAATGCGGGTGAGCTTCCAAGAAGAGTTGTGGTGTTGCATCATTCCTTCGAAGCTCTTGCCTGGAACTTTCCAAGAGCCTCCTGCCTCTTTTAGTGGTCGCTGTGCCCGAGGCTACATTTACACAAGGCCGTCGGGTTGCTTATTTCGATTAGGCCTCTGTGAGAGGCGTTATTCTGTCCAGCTTAAACATGCGAAGAATATAAAGATCGTGGGGAACCTTTCACATTTAGTAACATTCATTGGTTAAAAAAAAAAAACATGGAAAAAACATGCTGGTTGTCAAGAATAACATTATGACTTGAACGGGGGAAAAATGGGGAAACAAAATAATTATTGATTTGCTGATGCACTGCAGGATTGCAAAGAACAGACATGGAACTGTATGATTGTATGAATTTCCACTTGCTTTGGTATAAGTAGTTAGCTTGTCTTAGCGGTGACAGTGCCTTAAGGGGACAATGCGTTGCATTGTTTTACGTTACACTTGAGCAGACCTAATTCACCAGGGCTTACCGCCGCATTGCCTCGTTTTAAAGGGGATTTGGTGCAAACGTGAGTCTTTCCCGGCCTTTTCCTAGTGAGTCCTGTATGGCTGACTTGTATTCCATCCATCCATCCAAACCGCTCATCCTATTGGGTCGTGGGGGGTCCAGAGCCTATCCTAGAAGCAACGGGCACGAGGCAGGGAACAACCCTGGACAGGGGGCCAGCCCATCGCAGGGCACACTC
>JABFEA020000001.1:13841608-13853902 GCA_019775915.2 Cyphomyrus plagiostoma | reverse complement strand
CCCCCCCCCCCCCCCCCCCCCCCCCCCCCCCCCCCCCCCCCCCCCCCCCCCCCCCCCCCCCCCCCCCCCCGCGGTCTTCTGGTCTTTCTGAGATAATGGTCCTCAGAGGGATTAAGTTCAGATTCAACAGTAACTGAAAGGCTAAGTTATTCCATTTCATTTCAAAAATATGCAGTGTCACAGCAGCACAGCAGCCGTTCACATACGTTACAGTTTCTTTTGAAAATTTTCCACTCAACTTTCAAGTCCAGATAATTATTTGTGCTGAAGTTTTGGTTCAGTCACCATTGTTAATTACTGTAGCAGTGATAGAACATGAATTACGCTATTCATTTTAATGCCATTTTCATTTGACTAATTGACTTTAAAAAAAAAAAAAACAGTTGAACTTCCAATGAAGCTGAGAATGGAAGAATTTTTCCATGAAATAGATGCCGTTACCATGCAGATTGAGAATAACAGGTTAAAAGGGAAATGCCTCTTTCAGAAGTGTGCCACATTTCAATAGCAGCAGCATAACATTATTCTGAATGATTTTGATTGACAAATGACTCTTTTTCCTTTTTTCCACATCCTCCTAAGCTGTGACCCTCCGGTGTCCAATTCCACGCAGTCATCGAGATCCAATCACAGGTGGGATGCAGCTGTGACCCTCCGGTGTCCAATTCCACGCAGTCATCGAGATCCAATCACAGGTGGGATGCAGCAGATGTAATCCCCAGCAACAGAAAAAACATTTGGGTCACATGCTCCACGGTCTTAACAAATTAGCCTCCTTGCCATAATGCAGGAAACCTTCATCTGTGTGGGTATCTAGAAAAAAAAACAATCAGTATTTAAAGAGGCAAATACTCCAATGAGCTTCAATTAAACACTTTTATGATATTCGTATATATAATGTATAAATGTATAATAAAATATAAAATGTAGGACAGTTATATATATATTGTCCTGCATTTTAAAAGCAATAATTTATCGGCATTTTAATTGGGGGTCATCTTTCGTTTTATCTGAGGGATTGTTTTGGTGTGTGATCGTGCTCTTTTATTTAGAGATTTTATCATCTGTTTCATGAAGACACAATTATAGCATCGATTAACTCTAATCCCTTCAAATGTGTCACCTTGATGTGTAACATATAGTTATTGAAATAACTGACAGATTACTCAGTCAAAGAAGTGTGTGTGATTTCTTTTTCTTGACAATGGATTGTTTTGGCTCAAAAATGGAAAGACTTTTCTGTCTCTTCCTCATGGAACCCTTGCCTTACATTGATGAGTTATCACCCTACTCTATTATCAGGTGAAGTCTGTTGTTTCTTCATCTGTGTGTAGAACAGCAGACCTCTGATGCACCTCTTGCAGGTATCTTCTGTGGATTGGTGAAAGTAAACAATATACAGTTATATAAATAAATAAACATATGAGTAAATAAATAGTCTTTAGTGCGCCCCTCGCACCTCCTACTGCTTTAGTCAGAATAACCCAACCTGATGGTGCAATTTATTGCGATCTGCACTGAGAAGCAATATTGCACTTCGGGGAAAGAAGTTGCCATGGAAACATATAGATCATAGACACATAGACGAGGATCTAAAGTGTATAGATATGCTTAACCTCTTGTGAAAATTCCAGGGCAGTCACTGCATAACAGCCTTGTGTTGTTATCACACTGTATCATTGGTTATTCGGTTCATGCACAAACATGATGGAATTAGAGTTATGGAATTCAAATTCTATACGCTCTGTTTGCCTTAGCCAGCACATAATATCTAGATATTCTGCAGGTACATGCAATTTTGCTGCATGATTTTTATTTTCACAAAGAAAATATTCCAAAAAATAACTTTAACAGTTTTTCATCATGCAGCTATAAAGTATATAACATTTTTGAAGATGGATGCTAGTAAGCTGTTTTGGGTTATATGAGTGTAAAGTTGGTCATATTGTTGTATTTTGTTCAATGTAAGCTCTGCAGATCTAGCGTTGGCGTTCAGCACCTAAAAATCGTTCCAGAGCCAAAAGTAAGTTCCGGAATGAAAAATGGGTCCTCTGCTGCTTCTGGCTGTAGTGACCATTCAACCCTACAAGTACTGAATTTCATACAAGCAGGCTTTGAGCTGTGTTTTTACATGGAAGAGGATCAACTTAAGCACTTGCTTGAAGGAAGGAGAGAGCTGCTCCAGGGAGTTGGGTAGGGGTTCCTCTCGTCTTTAACCCCCCTGACTTACAGATTGTATCAGCTGAATGCATAATGCATTCAAATCAGCGACCAATGCTAATGCTAAGTGCTAATTATGCACCGAGGCCCAATTTCCTCTACTATACAACCCAGCGGCCGCCACTCTTACAGGACCCACTCTTACAGGAGCCAGAAGACATTTCCCGAATCTCTATCTGCAGTGACAGCTTCTCTGCCTTCGCCAGAGGACATGCGGAGTCCTTGTAGCAGAGGAAGCCAACACGTTAGCCTGTTGACAAAAATATCTTTAATCTGTTCATAAGGTGACGTCACATTCGTAACAAAGCGCCGCCTTCACGCTCGTGTCTCTGCTCTCTTTCATTTCCTGTCCTGCAGGAAATTGCCTCCCAGTCGGCTGATAGCTTTCTGTACAGACACAACTTATCTCCCCCTTGTTTTATTAAAGGGAGGTTTGTTTTAGGGCGCAGTCATGTGGAATGTTATTTAGACAAATGTAAATCATGTGTCAGTTTCATAGTAATATATATGACTTATAAATACAACTCAATAGGATTTCCACAAGCATGGTTACAATTAAAAACATCGGCACCAATCCTATGAAAATGTGAATGAATTGTACACTGATTCATTTTACAGGCTTGGAAATTATTAACATTATTGCTGATGATGACTTCTTTGTTTCTGGATGTACACAGAGAACCCCATCGTACAAAAATACACGATACCCACAAAAGTAATGGAATGTGCATATATCGTCAGATTTATAACTAGCTATTTTATAATCTTTTATGTATGTTAAATGTAATACTGTCTTTGCCTTCTTGGAGGAGAAGGATAATACAGAAACAAATCTCAAAGGGAAGTAGATGGGCTGGCATTATATAATGCTGCATCGGATGTCTATGCTAATTTTAAGGATTTCTTCACTGTAAAATGTAGGAATTGCAAGCATCTGTTTTTGAAAATTGTTAATATAACCAGAATCATGGTGATGATGCACAGGGTATCCCAGAAGTCGTGTTGTGAAGCGCAGGGCGTCGTCTGGATGGGATGCCAGGCAGCAGGTGTCACCGGAGCGTGGTTGGGGGTAGGAACTGGAGCGCAGTGGGAATGTCAGCGGGAAATAACCAAGAGCACGTAGGATCGGGGAGAACGGGGCCTGCACTGGCTGCCAGAGCAGCTGCCTTCTAACGCCTTGGTGACAGGTGTCCAGCCCCGAGCTCCCCGAGCCGCTTAATTTCCAGCAGCTCGATGTGGCCTCTCATCCACAGGAGGTGCCACGGATGCTAGGGTACGGCGGATTAACATGGTGGGGGGGGGGAGGGTTATCTGAATGAGACGCGCACCATTCAAAAGAGGCGCGTCAGCCCTTATCTGCCCGTGTGCGTCTTTCAACGGGAGTATAGTCGGCGCGGAGTGTGGGGGGGGTGTCGCCATGGGCCTTATCAGCATCTGTGGGACGCTATATAAAACGAGTCTGCTCCTGGCAAGCACGTGCAGAGGGAGTAGAGTCCTTCTCGCCGGATGATCAGATAGAACTTCATCTGAGCTTCATCAGAAGGAGTGCCTACACAGAGCAGCCAGCATGCAGCCGGCCATGATGATGTTTTCCAGTAAGTACTGGGCCAGGAGGGGGCTGTCACTGGACTCGGCTATGTTTGACCAGCAGCACCTGCAAGAGCAAAGCGTGAGTGTCTGCTTTTGCTGCCCATTATTTCAAAGTCGCAATTTGATTGGCTGTTTCTATCGCCCGGTGGACCAGTCATTAAATGTGATGTTTTTAGAGACTTTTTTTAACGTAGTATTAAAATCGATGTGAAATCGTATTAAATACTTTTTCATGGAATAGCTGTTTTCCCAGTTTGTGCGGTATAGTAGAGTGTGTTATTATGGGCCGCTGAGGGGGCAGGCCGCTGAGGGGGCAGGCCACTGAGGGGGCAGGCCACTGCCTCTGTGTCTAAGCAGTCCCAGGAGTCTGAAATGCTTATTTAGAAGAAACCATGTGAAAGAGTGCCCATCAGTTTGCCGCACGAATGGCCACCAAACCTGTGAGCTTTGCACAGTCTGGGCAGCTTCTTTAAGATGAGCGGCAGGGTGGAGCATCTCAAAAATGCACAGATACTGAATATCTCCACGGGTCAAACTGATCCTAACCTGCAAGCAGTTTCCTGAAGAAATGCTATTCCTTTCAAAAACTAGCTGACTATGACACTGTTGGGGGGAGTTAAATATGCAGAGGATGGGGTGGAACTTGAGATTCACTCAGATGTTTCAGGTGCGAGGACAGCGAGAGTTGGCTGAGTTGAAAATGCGGCATTTTCTTGGTCGGAAGCTGAGATGTACGAGCTCCGTAGTGGCAGTGACAGTTGGTGCTGCCTCTTTCTTTACAAGAGTGCGGGATGGGGGGGGGGGGGGGCATCACAGTAGCCTGGGGTCCCATCTATATGTGGAGTTTCTGAATTGCCTATAGTGTGCAACTGGATTCAAGGATTATTGTCATTCATACAATTCAAACACAATGAAATACTTGCTTGTGTACTTCCCTGCAGTAAATGTATATTTCCTCAGATGGAAAATAATGCATGCAAATTAACAGTAGCAATAAAAATAAGAATTTCTTCCGTTCTCAGAAAAGTTATTGATATCATGTTAGATGGATAGATGAACACCGCTTCAGTTCCCAAACCTCTCCTCAGCTGACACCCTTTGGCAAGCAGAATATTGTAATTTTACACCAACATCAGGATAATTTAAACCTCATTTTCTTTGACTGCCTAAGACTTGTGCATAGTACTTTATAATATGTTAGGAGTATACAATTACATACAAATAAGACAACAAGGTGCTGAGGTTTAAAGTGGCACTGCTTATTCAACACATGTGGTTGGGAATGTACAAGTCAGCATGTATCCTACAGCGGACCGCCGGCCCATCCAGGGTGCTCCCAGCATTGCAGCAGTGAGCTCTGGGATCTGGCACCACTGCCGGAAGTCGCTATGGTCTACGTGTTTGTCCGGGGGCTCAGGCTGTCGTCTGTCGCTCAGACCCGTAGACCCTCCTTCTCCCGCATCGAAGAGAAGCCCAGTGGGGCGGGCGAGCCGCAGGCTGAAGACACGGGCAAGACCGCCGTGGTGTTCGCCCTCAAGAACGAGGTGGGCTGCCTGGTGCGGGCCCTGCGCCTCTTTCAGGTGGGTGCCCCGTGCAGGACGTGCGCATGGACACATGATCGGACTTGAGTGGCTGGACGGGGGAAGAAGCACACAGAAAGAGGAGCTACTTCACACTTGGATCTTCATCATATTCTGGGAAGATGGTAGACTGATGTTTCTCAAACCAGTCCTTGGGGACCCCCAGATGGTCCACGTTTCTGCTTGAGAGGGGGTCCCCAAAGACTGGTGTGAGAAACGCTGTGATAGAAAATATTGCACATTCCTTTCTCAAGGAAATTTGTTCAGTTCTCCAGTAGGAGAATACAGAGTCCCTGCTGGACAGGAGCAGGACAAGCTAAAAAAGGGGGTTAGCCAGTTACATGACACAGACAATCTATAGATGTCGCTATACATTTCAGCAACCTAAAATGTTATGCATATAATTACGATATTTTGGGTGTGTATTTTAAGGCCTTTCTTGCCCTTGCCGAGTTGCCCTTATTTTTTAATTTACGGTTTATTTCGTTATTCTGCAGGGATTTTCATGGCACCTTTACATGGCATTTTTATGTTATTGTGCCTTTAAAAAGTACCTTAGTGGGGTTTAGTGACAAAACATTTGGAGAAACTACACGAAAACCAGCTCCTTTTCCCAGATGCAGTTCCTTAACCATCGGGTCCCCTGATGCATGACTTCATTATGACAAGAAGCAAAAACTTAAATCATTCGTGCAGCATGAGAACGAAAGGTCAATAAGTGAACATTATCAACAGCGTGTTTTTGAAAGGAAACTCCGGGTGCTTCAATCATTGTGCCATTGTGCCGAAAAAACAGCCCCTTGAATAGAGGACAAGCTTTCTTCAGTGTCTTATTTCTGGAGTGCCTGTAAGGGGATGATTACGAGTTTGATTGTATGTAATTTGTAATAGCTATGGAAACACATAAGCCTCTTTCTGGAAAATCATAAAAATCCCATTGTCTCATCAGCTAAAATGCTTTTATACTTTATGTGCACTTGAAATCAAATAGTGTTTGTTGTGAAGTAGCTATATATAATCACTGTGTTAGATTAGGGTATGAAGGCTATTTCTACAAGTGAAAACTCGGTTCGGCATTACTGTGGAATACAAACTCCTCTCTAGAGAGTTAAAAAACATTTACTAGAAACACGTGTATCAAACTCAAGCTTGCAAACAGCAGCAGATCGGCAAGATACCAGGTGGGCTGGGGATATATTATTGGCACCTGTGGGGGTTGATGGGCAGGTAACCTGAGCAGCATATAAAAGAGACACTTTCACTGTGACCAACGACAAACAAAACAGAAGCTTCAGTCTGCTGCTCTCACACGTAAAGTGAGCTTTATACAATCACTAACTGTAAAACTGAAACGGGAGCTGTAATTTTCTGGCATGGTAGCTTAAAGGTTTCCCCTACAGGGCTCTGGGTTTGATTTCCACGCCTGGAGGGCATGTGTGCCGTTTGCATGTTCTCACAATGTGTGCGTGAAAATCCTTCAGGTATTGAAGGTTACTCTCACAGTCCAGGAACATGTTTAGGAGACCATGTTTCTCTGAACTTCCCATAGTGCGCGAGTTTGTGAGTTTGTGTGAGTGCCTGCCCTGCGATGGATTGGTGCCCCCTGTCTTCCTGGGATAGGCTCCACCCCCCCCCAACCCTGCACTGCATAAATGGTTATGAAAGATGGACAGATGTATAGATGGATGATACCTTCCTTCATAAATACCCAGAAAAAGATTATAATGTCTTTTAGTTTATCATCAACTTACTCACTTCTCAAAACTCAAGTTAGTCTCAGCTGAAATGGGAATTACCTTAGCTGTATATGTTGGTTCCCGCAAATCAATCTTGTTTTCTGCACTTCCTGTTCTTGAAACTGGTGATAAAAAACCAGTTTAACAGTGCAATGAAAATAAATCAAACAGCCTGTAAAATTGAGTTTCTGGATTGTTACAATGTTTGAAATGTTTCAGAAAAAACGTTGCAGTTCACTGAGAAACCACAGGTGGCAGTGTAGTCCATGTCTTTGTGTCCTTAAGGTATTTGAAACACGTGTCAAAGATTAAGCATAAAGATAATGATATTATTTCATTTAAAATTTGTCTGTTTAGCGGCTTCGGGTGCTTTAAATAATGAACTTGCATATTTTTATTTGTAATGGGATTGGCTAAGATATCATGTTTTGTTTACCCTAGGAGAAGCATGTGAACCTGGTCCACATTGAGTCACGAAGGTCCAAGCGCAGGCCATCTGAGGTGGAGATCTATGCTGACTGCAGCTGCAGCAGGCGTGAGTTTGGGGAGCTGGTGCAGCACCTAAAGCAGCACATCAGCATCATTTCTTTGGACCCCCCAGAGCAGATCTGGCTGGAGGAGGAAGGTGGGTCTTGGGGGCACCCCCCCATCACGTAGAGTCCTTGCCGCCATCATAATGTTCTATCTATCTCTAGCTGTCATGTACAGACCTCACGCTGTCCTCACTGTCAGGTATAGACCTCACTGTCTCACGGCGATGTACAGACCTCAAATTGTCCACACTGTCACCACGCTGTCCTCATGATCTTCTCACTGTAACAGTGTCTTCCTCACATAGTCCTTGGGTCTGTAAAAGCCACACACAGCCTTCAGTCTGTCGCAACTGTCCTCAGTGTCACACACAGCCTTCATTCTGTCCCCACTGTCCTCAATGTCACATAAAGTCTTCATGCTGTCCTCGCCATTACAGTCTGTCTGCTGATCATATCACATTACACATCAGTGGGACCTGTGAGATACTCATCTGTTAATTGAATTATCTTTTATGAAATTAAAGGACTACTTCAATATCTCACATATTGACATAATGTTACTTTCCCAGGCATATTTCTCATAAGGAGGTTATGTTATACACTTGGATTGCTAGCAGGATTCATTATAACACTGTCTTCCTTTTTGCTTCCCGGGGTCTGAATCACCTCGTATTCTCATCATCTCCATTGGAGTCGTGCAGTGTCTCGTTTAATTTGCTGCTTTATATGGTTCCTGAAAGTGAGCAGGGACAAGAAGCAAACTTTGAGCGAGCTGGACGGGGGGGCCTTCTGTTTCATCTTGTGTTCAGCTACCGGGGGTGCCTGGGAGGCTCATTTTTAAGCATTTGTTTTCAGTTTTTGGCATGATCCAAAGCAGAAGCAGACCCCTTTGGGCATAACAAAGAACCGTTAAGGTTAATGGACTTTGCAGAAACCAATCCAGCACTTCCTGTTTCCTCTTCTTTCTCCTCCAGCTCAGCAGAGCTCTTCCAACGATCTCATGTTATTTCTGCAAGACATAAAGTGATTCATAATATAGCACTTTGTATATGCAAACATATATAAAAATAATGACCAATGACCAATATAGAATCTACTTGCATTCCATCCAGAATATCTTGTGTCTTGTGCCCTGTGCTTCCTGTATCAGATTCCAGGCTCAATGAATCCTCTTAGTGGATAAGTGGTTATTAAGGAACATCGGTGGATGGATAGATGGATGGATAGATGGATGGATGTGTGGATGGATGGATACAACATATGCATAGTGCTAAACAGTGTTTCTAATAATAAACATAACCCACATTTTCACCTTAATATACTGTTAAAATGTTTCATACACCTGTGTCCCATGAAGCAGGGAGGTTGGGGCGATGAAGATGCCTCACACACTCTATTTTATCCTCTCCTGGCAGCAGAACTGGATGGAGTTCCATGGTTCCCCAGGAAGATCTCTGAACTGGACCAGTGCTCCCACAGGGTGCTAATGTACGGCTCGGAACTGGATGCTGACCACCCGGTAAGGGAGCGTAGGGGCGTCTTTTTTGTCATTTTGTTGATGTTCTTCACAGCCAGTGTGAACCTACAATATCCTGTTAGACTGCGCATTACCTGAACTTATTCCCCTTCCACTGGGAGGAGCTGGATGTTGACTTTGTCAGATATGTTTCCTGATACACATGTGTGCAAAATAATGCATTACGGTTAGATGCATTGTGACCTCTCACCTGGCTGCACAAACTGGAACTGCCTCCGTGACGACACACCTTTGTCCTGATTGGCTGAAGAATTTAGTTACATGCATGATGTTTGTATCCTAGGCAGTTCTGATTCGTAGTCTGATATTTCTCCCGAATATCATGTAAAGCAGTGAGAACTGGTTTTCAGTTAATTTACCTGGTAAAACAAAGTTTAAATAAATGACATAAATGCTCTAATAGTACACATAAGTTAGTGGTTTATTTATTGTTAGTTACTGTACTGTTGTGCTGGTTTATTTGGTTAATTGTCCAGTCTGTGAAGAAGGCATTCAAGTAACAATTGCATTGTAGTATGGCTCCTGGCGCATACAATTTATATTAGGACAGCGGTCACAGTTCCACTTCTGATATTTAGATCGAGTTCTAGATCAAACTGGTTTGTTCGACTTTCAAGAAACTCGAGTTCTAGTGAGTTGGAGAACTGAGGTACGACTGTATATTAAGAAACATTTGAAGTGGACATAGTGGACATGAGCCGACATATTATAGCCCATGTGCGGCATGTGACAAGAACCACAATAAACTGATTGCGCTGCCACTACAGAAGTTTAGATAAATGTATGTGACATTTTATTTTACGTCATGACCTCTCCCCTATAATGATCAGCATACGTACAGACTGACCTACATCCTCAATTCTGGGCAAAACCGAGAAATATATAGCAATAATTAAACAATGGGGTCCAGGAAAACCTTATTACACTCATGCACTCGTGTGGTGAACTGAAAAACCTTAAATGTGTCTTTGGACTGACTGTCAATGATCCTTGTGTTTTGTCTGTTTCCTATCTTTAACACGAGAAACTTCATCACTCATCCACTGTCTCCGATGAGCTCATTTGCTGAAAATAACAAAGTGCCGTTTACCTTTTGGGTAGCTAGAGAGATACTTAAACTCTGACAAAATGTGATGAGGCATGTCAAATAAATGATCTGAGTATGGGTGAAAAAAATATCTTTTTTTAGTTTTGCAAAAACCAAAAAGAAAACAAAACTTGATGAACTTTTGCATTTGACATAAACAGAATAAACCATCTCTCTCTTTTTCTGTGTGTCCCATGTTATCCCAATATGAATATATATATATATACATATATATATATATATATATATATTTATTCATATTTTGCTATTATATATAATATACGTTACGCTTTGGAGGAAATGTACTGTACCTTGTGAGGATTAATGAGGAGAGTCAGCTGAATAGGCCACTTTGTTGTGGATTATGGGGTGTGGAGGCTGTACACTCCTCACCCAGGTGCTAAAAGGAGACGTGAGGCTTCAGTCTGTGTTTACAGGGCTCTCATGAAGAGCTGCGCTGAGAGCAGGCGATTATCTGCCTGGTGGTGGGCTGCTTCACATCACCCCTCGGCACACAGGTGGAAGCGAACCATCACTGCAGGCGGAACGGGATTTCACACACTTGTGTGATCCGTAATCTGAATTGTTTCCATCGTGAGTGTTGAGAAGCAGAGGATTTTCTCGCCAAATCGTGTACAGACATATGGATGCAGAAAGATCAGAATATACAGTGTCTTGTGTCCTGAACATCCATGCCTTCTCTACTTGATTGTTTATTGTGGATGTTGGATAATGAATCGTGTCCCGCTATGCCCTGGGACTGGTTGGCCATTCAGCCTGTAATTTGTCTCCAGCAAACCTGCACACCTCCTTTGGCCTGGATGAGACTCAGAGCTCCAGGAGCCATCTACGCTCATGCTGTGGCATGTGATGACCCTCTTTCCTCTGTTTCAGGGCTTTAAGGACACTGTTTACCGCCAACGGAGGAAATATTTTGTGGAGGTGGCCATGAACTACAAGTTGTGAGTAGAACATCTGCTTGACTAAGCGTATATTGCCGCTTCATTCTGACACGACATGCCACTCAGTGCAGGTCTTCACAAGATGCCTAAATCTGCCGTAGTTATACAGCGTGCAGTTGTACAGAGACTCTTTCGTCAAAACGCCAGGAGAGTCATGTCGGAAATGCAATAAACTCGAGAATGCCAGCATCTCCCGCTCGGTGCTTTACTCCAGCCCAGGTGTTGTACTCAGTGTGGGACTGTTTGGATGGATAAGGTTATCAGCAGAGTGTCGTCTCACATGGCTCCCCCTTCAGTATTCAGGATTCGGCCTAAGGCTGTTGGGCTGCCAAGATGCAGTGTGGCAGGACACGGGCCCAACTTGTTAGCTTCATTGCCAGCCATAGATCTATCCTTTAATCTTATATCCAGTGTCTTAAATCCAGTGCAGTTTAATAAAAAAAAGATATCCCTCAGTAGTCTGAATAACGTGCAAAGAATATAAAAATGTAAAATACTCATTCAACATCATTTGAGTAACTGCTTTTACATTAATTAGACATTTTTCCTGGGATAAATTTTATGAAATTGCAGAAAATGTTTCTATTGTACAGATTTACTAAGCAATTAACATACTTTCAGTAACAAATTCCGCTAATTGTATCGTACTAATTACTGGTCTATAACGAATCCAAAGACTGCTTTAGCGCATATTGGACAGCCACCTCCACTCCCATGACCTCGTCTTTGAAAAAGTGGAAAAAATGCATAACCACTGAGACCTGTTGCATCCATCTGAATCTTGGAAGCTTGTAGTTTTGTCTGTGTTGTTGTTGTTGTGTGTGCGTGTTCCTGCTTGATGACCATAGCAAAGCACACACATTTGAAAGATGAACACATGAATATGTGTAACACAGCAAATGGCTCATTTTCATCTTCTCTTTCCCTCTACCATTATCCATCCATTTTCCAAACCGCTTATCCTACTGGATCGCGGGGGTCCGGAGCCTATCCCGGAAGCAACGGGCATGAGGCAGGGAACAACCCTGGATGGGGGGCCAGCCCATCGC
>JABFEA020000001.1:13823173-13841508 GCA_019775915.2 Cyphomyrus plagiostoma | reverse complement strand
CCAGGCGGAGACCAGAACCCGGGTCCCAGAGGTGTGAGGCAACAGTGCTAACCACTGCACCACCATGCCGCCCCCTCTACCATTATGTCTTTACAAATTCATTTATATAAGTACAATTTTTGAGAGATTTAGCAGGTCCCTTGAGTGTTTATGAAAGTCATCAATGAAGATGATGTTTTCACATTTCATATAAGGAATTCAGAAATTATATGCAAGTGTTAAATAAGGTAGTTAACTGAAGAGTCCATTTTATAATTATCTAATTAAGTATAATTAAATTGTCATTTGGCTGGAGAGCACATAATTAAAACCTCTTAGATCAGTGATTAAAAAGACCAAACTCATACAGCTTATGCAAAGATGTGAACCTACTGATAGGTCTGCGCTCCGATCATTGTAGAAGATTCAAAGTGGAGGAGGTTTCTGGGCTGAGAAGCATCCAGAGCCTCCAGAGGACATTTTCATACAGCCTAGATCATAGAAAATGAGCTCAGTTTTGGGCTTGCTTTGATTTGTGCATTGTAGGGATGGTGTAATTTAAAACGGCAGAGAAGAGTGAAACTGATATGGTACCACGACAGTAAGCTGACTCTGTGTTGATGTGTGGTGCTGTCACAGTGTTCACTGACAAAGGGCCTTTAGGCTTTGAAAGTATTCAAACATTATTAAGGGCCTTGCTCCCTGGGTGCCACTACAGGTGGCTGCCCTTCACGGACAACTTACTCCACAAAGAGCAAGTTGAGGGAGGTGTAAAGAGAATTTCCCCACAGGGATCAATGAAGTACCTATTATTATTATTTAGGAAGACAGTCTGCAGGTCCTGCACTTTCCTGGCTTTGTAATTAATGTTTAATGATGAATCACAGGAGCATTCAAGTAACAATTGCATTGTAGTATGGCTCCTGGTGCGTACAATTTATATTAGGACAGCGGTCACAGTTCCACTTCTGATATTTAGATCGAGTTCTAGATCAAACTGCATCTAAGAAGAGTGAAAGAAGAGTGAACAGGAAGATCCACGTGCAGATACAAGTGGCATGGTGGATAGGGGCTATGCTGCCACTCGATTCCCCTGCCGAGGGAAAATACCACGCCTTGAATGAAGCACGTGTGCTGATTTTTGGATGCCCACGGCACATATGATACCAAACAAAACAGACATCAAACTCATTTAGTGGAATGTGGAATTATACGCTTTGTAAACAGGAAATACTGTGTTTCAACTAGTTACAGTGTAATAAGCCGTCAGTCTTTCTATACGACATCTGAGTAATGCTTTATGGTGACATGCAAGTATTAAGATCTAGAATTTGTCATTTAAACACCAAAATGTCTGAATACTCATGAATGAAAACTGCATTTAAAAATATGTTGCCCTGCGATCAAAAGGACTTGTCTGTTTAGCTAGTTTTTTTTGGATGGTGGCCAGGTGGTTTTGGTCTTGTTGACTAGTTGGTGTGTAGACACCAATGAGTAGATTTTTAGTCATTACTGATAGGCAAAGGGGGTAATCAATACCTATGATGACTTCATCTGGTGGTCCTGAGTGTTTATCACAGGGAGGGTTCTTCAGCTCCGTGTTCTAGGTGTAACAGGCCTCCCACCATCTGGAAGAAATTACTTCTAGGCTCTGACTATGTCAGAGAAAAAAAGGAAGAGAGAACATGCCTTGAAGGAATTACAAAGAGCCTGCTTTGCAGAGCGATTTATTCATTGCTGTTTTCTGTTTTCCTTCGCAGTCATGAGATTAGGTTAGGGGCAGGAAAAGAAAAAAAACCACAGACCAAAGTGGCTTGAGGGGATAAAGCCAGCCAATGCTTTTGCTCCACAGGAGGGGAAAACATCCCGGTCTGTGGAGAATATACTGCAGCAGGGAGCCAAGCTCACAGGATGCAATGGCTGCCCCCCCAGGGAGAGCAAAGTCAGTGGGCGCCCACTTGTGCATGTCCCTTATGTTGTTGTCCCTCTCGTCTCCCCACGCAACAGTGGACAGCCAATTCCCCGTGTCGAATACTCGTCTGACGAGGTGAAGACGTGGGGGGTTGTGTTTCGTGAACTGACCAAGCTCTACCCCACCCACGCCTGCCGGGAGTACCTGAAGAACCTTCCACTTCTCACAAAGCATTGTGGGTACCGGGAGGACAATATCCCCCAGTTGGAGGATGTGTCACTCTTCCTTAGAGGTAAATTCCAACATGCTACCTGTGTCGTCCATATCAATGTCAACCTCAACTTCTGACTTTCTTTGACTGATCTTAGGTCTCTTACCCTTACCTTATCTCTGGTGTCTAACCAAAGGTTTTGACAAGAGACAAGAGAAATGTCTCAAGATTACTTGAGTACTTGTCCTTGTTGCTATTATATCTTGTGTGTATATTTTGTGTAAAACTCTGCCTGTGTGACTGAAAATGCCTCAGTCTATCAGAGGAGAAACAGTCATAAAATGGTGCCTTAGATTTTAGTAAACAGCATCCTCCTTTCTGTTGAAAGAGGGTGCCATTCATTCAAGAGAAACCCTAGTGTTATCTGGCTATCTTCTGTGGGGGGCACTGTGGTTAATCAGACCAGTTCAGAGCCATCTGGGTCGGCAGAGGGATGTTACTGTCTACAGAATTCATTCTCTTATTTTTTTGCAGAATGTCTCAGGGTAGTACAGAGGACAATGGTGCCCTTACAAACAAGGCTAGATGTGTGACTGTGAATCACACATCTAGAAGGTAGAGGCTTCTGTCCCCATATCCCCCACAGACCGAGGGAACTCTTATTCTCCTAGTACCTCAGCTGCCAAATTTATCTGAATAAGTTAGGGTTCTATCAGTTCCTACTGACTGACGCAGCGGTTCACTTTGAGTTCTCGCTGGCAGATTCTGGATTATGAGTCTGTATCCATAATCGCTCTGCAGCACAGTGCCCCTAAAACACAGGGCTGTCCGAATGGAGTCAGCCTGGATTTAGAGCAGTAGGATAAAGCCCTGGAAATGGCAGCTGGGAAAATTACCACACGCCTGGATTCCCCTGATGGGAAACCGGGGAAATACCCAACCAGGAGTGGATTAAGCCTGTCAGTGACTGACAGTGTAGGATCCCGTAGAAGCCGATCCTGTTATGACTCCTAAGCCTGCGAGTGTATAGCCTGGTCTGCTACTTTCTATACCCAGATGTCTTCTCATGATCTCAGTGTACCTTTCCTTTAATATTTATGAGAATCTTTTCTGTAGCAGTGAAGTGTGAGTCAAATAATGCAATTAAAAGCATCATAGGCACACATGTGTCACTCTAGGAAGCTTCATCACTGACATCCCTCCAAAGTTCACCGCCCAGTTTCACCCTGTATTAAGGGGTTGGTCATGGTAAAACCTGTCAATCTAGGTGATGGTGGCTAGCAGATGCCACTTGACCTTGCCAGAATCCACCACTGATGGTTGAATGTTTAACAGAATTGCAGTTGATGCCAACAGCCTTTGAAAAAGTAACTTGCTTCAGCAGAGTAGTGAGCATGTTCGCAGCTGCGGCAGAGCAGAGGAATTGCTCTCTTTTGACCTCTGGATGTGCCTCCAGGATCCGTGGCTAAAACACATCCTGTGGCCTTCCGTCCATGGAACACTGCCTTGGCGTTAAGCGTGTCTATTACGGAATAATTAACCTAATGAGCCAGAGCCGCTGGTACAGGCGGCGTTGATGACGGCCACCTGGCACAGGGTGAGACTTGTTTGTTCCTGTGAGCTGCAGGACAGACAGGGCAAGCTTGCTTTAGCCATCGCGCTCAGATGAAGTCATATTCCTGCCATGGGGCTGTGGGTACGCAATGGAGCTTTTGTGCGGAAAATAAACTTGCGTTTTTGAAGCTGTAATATGTCAAGAAATGTAGAAAAACTAATGTAATTTTACAGAAATGTAAGTTTAAAGTGGCTTCCACTTTGTTAGTTCTTACAACAACTGCAGTTGATTGACATTGGATGGTTTCAGAGTCGCTTTCTGGGAAATTTGCAGAGCTAAACTGGTGGGCCATAGAAGCCTCCACACTATCCACAGCAACACGTATGAATTTTGCATCACACCGCTGCTTTCGGTGACCGTTGGGTTACACAGAGGTGCTGTTTACATCCCCCGTAAGAAAGAATAATTGTCATGCAGTTCACAAAGAATATAGTATGTTGGCTGCGAGGGCAGCAGGGTGGCTCAGTGGGCGGTGTAGTGGCCGCTCTCTTCCTGGGTTACAGGTTTCATTGTAGTGGCCGTTCTCTTCCTGGATTACCGGGTTGATTGTAGTGGCCGCTCTCTTCCTGGATTACCGGTTTGATTGTAGTGGCCGCTCTCTTCCTGGGTTACCGGTTTGATTGTAGTGGCCGCTCTCTTCCTGGGTTACAGGTTTCATTTTAGTGGCCGTTCTCTTCCTGGATTACCGGTTTGATTGTAGTGGCCGCTCTCTTCCTGGGTTACCGGTTTGATTGTAGTGGCCGCTCTCCTGGGTTACAGGTTTGATTGTAGTGGCTGCTCTCCTCCTGGGTTACAGGTTTGATTGTAGTGGCCGCTCTCTTCCTGGGTTACAGGTTTGATTGTAGTGGCCGCTCTCTTACTGGGTTACAGGTTTAATTATAGTGGCCGCTCTCTTCCTGGGTTACAGGATTGATTGTAGTGGCCTCTCTGCTCCTGGGTTATAGGTTTGATTGTAGTGGCCGCTCTCCTGGGTTACAGGTTTGATTGTAGTGGCCGCTCTCCTCCTGAGTTACAGGTTTGATTGTAGTGGCCGCTCTCTTCCTGGGTTACAGGTTTTATTGTAATGGCCGCTCTCTTCCAGGGTTACAGGTTTGATTGTAGTGGCCGCTCTCCTCCTGGGTTACCGGTTTGATTGTAGTGGCCGCTCTCTTCCTGGGTTACAGGTTTGATTGTAGTGGCTGCTCTCTTCCTGGGTTACAGGTTTGATTGTAGTGGCCGCTCTCTTACTGGGTTACAGGTTTGATTGTAGTGGCCGCTCTCTTCCTGGGTTACAGGTTTGATTGTAGTGGCCGCTCTCCTCCTGGGTTATAGGTTTGATTGTAGTGGCCTCTCTCCTCCTGGGTTATAGGTTTGATTGTAGTGGCCTCTCTCTTTCTGGGTTACAGGTTTGATTGTAGTGGCAGCTCCCTTTCTGGGTTACAGGTTTGATTGTAATGGCCGCTCTCTTTCTGGGTTACAGGTTTGATTGCAATGGCCGCTCTCTTCCTGGGTTACAGGTTTGATTGTAGTGGCTGCTCTCCTCCTGGGTTACAAGTTTGATTGCAGTGGCCACTCTCTTCCTCGGTTACAGGTTTTACTGTAATGGCCGCTCTCTTCCTGGGTTACAGGTTTGATTGTAGTGGCCGCTCTCTTCCTGGGTTACAGGTTTGATTGTAGTGGCTGCTCTTTTCCTGGGTTACAGGTTTGATTGCAGTGGCCGCTCTCTTCCTGGGTTATAGGTTTGATTGTAGTGGCCGCTGTCTTCCTGGGTTACAGGTTTGATTGCAGCCCACAGTGTCATGTGTGTGGGGTTCACATCCTCCCTGTTGTGTGGATTTCCTTCCACTGTCCAAAGACATGCTGTTACGTGAAATGTTCTCTCTGAATCGCCTATAGTGAGTGAGTGTGTCCTGTGATGGACCCGTATCCCATCCAGAGTGTGTCCTTTTTCCTTCCTGGGGTATCTCCAGGCTCTCCTAGACTGGATACAGGTGTGTCCAAGAGAGTACATTTGGGTATGGACGGTAGAGACATGTCCTTACCAATACTTTGGAAGTACAGCATATGTTTTAGGGGGCGAACGGTTCATGGGTGATTTGGTCCCAACCAAAGCTGAAACCAAAACTATGCCTTTGGGTGTGCAAAGCATAACCAAAACAAATATGACTGTGCAGCGAGTTGATAAATTTTGCTTAATGGAACTGGTGCTGGTGGCCTGTGGTGAGGACGACTCCAAATGCAGGAATAACTGAGATGGCTGCCAGACCCAGTGGAGCTGGGAAGACAGGAGGAGCCAGATCGCTTTTGCCAGGCGGGGAGGAAAATCTGCAGGAGCAATGCTGATGGCGAACAGAATTCACAGGACCATGCATTTGTGCAGTGGATGCACCTTTCCTGGTGTGGGGCAGGTGTGCACTGTGCAGTGCTTTAATGTTACAGAACCTTGTGCTCCTGTGAGGCATCACTCCCAGCTGCAGGCAGATGTGCAAACTGAGCATGAACATTTCGGCTCCACCCACTGGCAGGCCCCACCTCGCATGTCGAGAGCCTCCTCCGTCACTCTTCTGCATATTTCGGGGGGGGGGTGGGTTCCAGGTTGAGAGTGAGGGGGTGGCCCCAGTGCTTCCATTCATGACATATAGTAAAATGGGGAGTGAGATCTCCCTGATATTAAAACGATATTTCATTGGAAGGATCCACATTTAGCAAGTCTGGGGCTTTCTAATTAAGGCCATGCAGCGAGTTCCGTCACGCCACATTCTGTGCCGGTCCTCCTCCGGGGGATGAATTCAGCCGTTGTCGCGGCGGCAGGAGGGAGACGGACTCTTTAAGAGACTGATCAGCTGCCTTCCCTCTGATGAATTGAGCGGCGCCGAGAGAATCATTTAAATGACACTGCTGGCACTTGAGGCACTCGCGGGGTCCCTGTGAATCATCGCGGGATGCGGGAAGCAGCTGTGCAGAGTCCGCTGCTCCTCTATTTATCTTAACGATGTGATTTCCTTTTGTTCCACCGAGTTGACAACTTGGCCCAAATTCCTCTCCTCCTATTTAGTCTTTCCTACAATAGCCATTCCCCCCCACCATCAGGGGTGCACACAGGGGCAGGGTCACAGGGTTGCCAGCACCAGCTGAAAGCTGATTGGCCACTGGAAAGCCCCTCCCCTGTCAGTGATTCAAAGCATGTCATTGGTTAATAATAAGGTTGGTCTTTTGTATGAACTATAGCTAACTTATGCCCCCCAATTCAAAAAATCATAGAATCGCCCCTGCCCCTGAGTACAGTTCAGCATACATGTAGCCTGCAGTCCCTCACTGAGGCACAAGGTCCCATCTGTGATATGCCCCTGTCCCCCCCCTCTATGACTCACCATGCTTTCCCCAGAGCTGGCTGCTGCCCCTCCATGCCATGTTTGCAGAGTGCTCACTGGGAGACTCTCCTTTGCTTTACTCAAATGTGTTGTTTTTTTTTTTAGCGATATCTGTGATGGAAACACGCTGATGAATACTAAACCCAGTTTGATCTGGATTGCTTACTGGTCATCACAAGTCCTATTACCATCATTCATATCAAATTATATAACTACATTTATATAACTGCATTGAAATCTCTGCATTATAATTAGTATCTTTGAATCTATTTGTTGGTTGAGTGGTTCTGTGAATTGAATTTGAATGTGAATGGCAGTAAATATAGAATTCTGATAGGTCAGAAGAAAATAATTCAATCCTAGTCTGAATTCTTCTTGTTTTTGAAGGTTTGAAACAGACCCTTGTACTCAGACATGCCCTTCAATGGTAAAAGTCCATATGCAATTGGCTGGGCGTTATGACTAAAAAGAAACGATTGGCTCATATATGAGGCATGCTGGGTTCCCATTCGCTGGGGCCCAAGGGCTGACCCTCACTTCTAAAGCCAAGCATTATTTTCCAATAAGGAAGCACTAAAGTTGTGCTGACTGCAGGTAAATCTCCAAATGTAGGCCCTGTTTGTGCTCTCTGCTGAACCCACAGCAGTGTGGTACCATTGCAAGCTTGAAGTGGACAGGCTGTTTGTTCAAAGTTGTAGGCTGCATTATTAGGGGGCGCTTGTTTCTATTACAGAACGTTCCGGTTTCACCGTGCGGCCCGTGGCGGGGTACCTGTCACCCCGGGACTTCTTGGCTGGCCTGGCGTACCGTGTCTTCAACTGTACCCAGTATGTGCGGCACAGCAAAGACCCTCTGTACACGCCTGAACCGTAAGTGCTGACTGCAGAGAGATGGGACGCATTTAATCTTACCGCCACTGTAACTAAGCCCAAGCAGCCGACTGTGATAGCGGGAGGATTGTGTTTCTGCCTCAGATACTCATGTTTTAGTTTAAATAGTGGGTTTAATAGGAGTTTACAGCTGCCCAGCATTATCAGAACTATCTGTTATCTGAACATTTTTTTTCGCCAAGCGCGTATCTGAATGTCTGATAAATTTTCCCTGTTGGTGGTGTTACACATGAAAACCTAAATACATACAGTTGTATATAAACATAGCATTTATTCTTCTGCAAACGATCAGGTAAATAGGAAGTGAACACAGAGACAAGGTAACTTCAGAAGGTTACATGAGGTCATGGAAAGATCTGAGGGGGGAGTGTGGCATGTTGGAGAAGGTAAGCGGCCAGTACAGCAGAAGGCATTGTTTGAGCAGTAGTGTGAGGCAGATCCTTGTGTGTAAAGCCTATGTCATATTAACACATAACTGGAAGGACGCCTGGATTATTTTCATCATGTTTACACTGGAAAAACTCTAGAGGACCCCAAAGCCTGGTTTATGATTCTCGGGACCTTGCAGACAATCCAGATTTTTGCTACTGGGAGTTGGCAGGGAGCAAAAATGTGGACAGCCTGTCAGGGAGCTGGGTGGGAGCAAACATGTGGACAGGCCAAGGGACCGTGGTGGGCAACACTGTCCTAAAGGACAAATTGTCCCTGTCTCTGCACTGGAATCACAATGCTGTAGCAAAAACTCCGTAATTGCACACTTAGGATACGGTAACCAACATGCATTATTGCACATTGTCCATACAGCTCACTGCCCATTTGTACAGCTGTGTGTGTGTGTGTGTGTGTGTATATATAAAGCTTTTTTTTTTTTTTTTTACTTTTTTTCTGTCTATGACTCTTGTCCCTGTATATTGTTCACATTGTTATATTATCACTATTTAAATGTCTGTTATTTTCATATTTATATTGTATTTATCATTGTTTCTTACACAATGACCAACAAGATCGAAATTTCATCTCAGTGTGTGACCCATAGATCATACAGCTGAAAATGACAATAAAGATACTTTGACTTAATACTGACGTAATCGAACTGAGGTCACACCACCCAGCTCTGAAGGGCAGAAATGGAACCATACCGACCTGCATCTGGAGAGATACAATAATATTTTGAGGTAATATTTTGCATGGAACCAGGTCAGACAGCAGTATATGAATCCGGACTGCTCTGCGCGCTCTGAGATTTCACATTAGCTGTGGTGTCTGGCATAAACCAACAGGGAATGGGGAATGACTGAAAACAGAAGCGTTTGGTTTCCATGGAGAAGCACATTTTTCAACAGAGATGGGAAATACATCTGGAAAAGTGAATGACCATGGAGACAATGAAATAATATAAATTCTATATGTATACTACTGTACACCCAGGTCAAGCACCTTGGGGTGACTCTGTTGTGAAAGGCTCTATATAAAAATAAATTGAATTGGGTTCACCATGACTCAGTAGGCTCACGCCTCCAGAGTTATGGGGTCAGTTCTCTTCTGTGCTTTTTGTGCATGAAATTGTGTGTTTGTATGTTCTCTAATAGTCAGTCTTAGTCCTCTGGTCCAAAAACATACAATCAGGAGATTTGGCATCTATAAATCATCCATCTTGTGAGGGTGTATGTCCCCTGCCCAGTTCTATGAATAGGCTCCACGCTCACTGAGACCCTGTACTGGATGAGCATTTATGGAATCTGGAAGAGTAGTTAACTTTATACATAGAGTTAACTGTCAGAAGCTGCTTTACGCATCATCAGTGTGGGACACGGTAACAGCGATGCAGTGCTACATATTCTTGATTAAATCTTCAGAGCTACAGCTACGTGTAAAATATCACCTCTCTGGGAAACTAAAAATATTTATTTACGCAGGAGGCAGAGCAGTGTCAGGAATAATCGTTCCAAATAATATTTGTCAACCCTGAATTTGTGTGCTTTGCTGCATAGGTTTTGAGAATTCAGATGAAGTGAACTAGCTCTTACGCTGTTGACATTTCATACATAATTTATTTGATTAACAAGAGATCCAGAGGAGAAGACAATTTATTTTTAAGTTTGTCGTTCAGATGAGAGGTTTCAAAATTAAATTTAAAAGGAAGTGTTAGATGGGCTAGAAAGGCATTAGCGCACAGTGGGGTGAAGCACGGTGATAGTGGAGGATTTCAGACACACAGTGGGGTGAAGCGTGGTGATAGAGGAGGAAGTGAGACACACAGTGGAGTGAAGCGCAATGATAGCGCAGGAAGTGAGACACGCAGTGAGGCGAAGTGCGGTGATAGAGGAGGAAGTGAAACAAGCAGTGGGGTGAAGCACGGCGGTAGTGGAAGAAGTGAGACACAGTAGGGTGAAGCGCAGTGATAGTGGAGGAAGTGAGACACGCAGTGAGGCGAAGTACGGTGATAGAGGAGGATGTGCCTGATCACTATGGTCAAAAGGAGCAGCTCGCTGAGCCGAGCAGACGGACGTCTCACTTGTCTCAGATTGCAGCCGTTTCATGCTGATTAATGAGAAATTAATCTCACCATGACCCAGCTTTTACAATTACGTTCCCATTAAGTTCTGGCAATTCGGGTTATTGATTTTTAAATAGTCATTTCGTTGCTGGCCCAGACATACGGAATGGCAACGGAGCAGAGATGAGGCCTTGCTGGTCCGTCAGCCATCCGTGGACAGCTCATCTTCAGCTCTGCTGCTCTTACGGATGCCCTCTCAATGCTGATGTTACTTCCACTGCCTACTTACATTTAAAAAATCCATTTACTGAGTTTAAATCAGTTAGAACCAGCCCTCAGGTTAAAATGTGATCATTTTCCTTACATCTGTCATCCTGTGCATGTTCTGTGCACTGGGAAAAACCATCAGCATGCTTGTTCTTTATTATGTAAATAAAATCACATAAAATGGCATGTACAAGTAATGGATTCTTCTCTAATTAATGCAGCCTGTGGCCTGAAAGTAGGACAGCACCTGTTAGGCTAATCTGATTCGTCCTTTATGGCACGTGCATCCCCAGAATGGTTTTCTTTATTATGTCTCTGTTCTCTCCATTTGCAAATCCCGTGGATGGCATCATTAATTGAGATAAATATCTATGCTCTGATTAAATTCGAAGCCTTGGAGCAGGCGGAGGGGGTGGGGTGGGGGGGGGCGCGTGTGTGTTTAGTAAATGGACGTGCTCCCCACAACGACTTTTCACGAGGCAATAGGACCGTTTTAAGAGAACAGACATCTCTCCAGGCTTGAATGTCAATGGAGTGATTTGAATGGTTCCTGAATCCTGTAAAGAAGCAAAATTGCCAGCAGGCTGTAGGCTCTGTGTGGAGATAAAGTTCCTGTTCTGTCATAACATAGAGGTTTTATGATGGCAGGAAGGCAAGTGGACAATTCCAGGTGACTTAATTTAAGGATCCATGCATTTCCAGCTCAACAGGCACTGCCCATTGTGTGTGAGGGGATGTGCATCCCCATCCCACACCATCTTACGGCCCATCGTGTGACACCCACTGGTGGCTCTGTCTTGTTCCAGGGACACGTGCCACGAGCTACTGGGACACGTCCCTCTGCTGGCGGATCCCAAGTTCGCCCAGTTCTCCCAGGAGATTGGCCTGGCCTCGCTGGGGGCGTCGGACGAGGACGTACAGAAGCTGGCCACGGTGAGCCCCCCCCATGCGCCGTCACACCGGCCATTAAGTCACCAGCAGGGGGCATGGCACTTAAGGGCACTGAATGCTAACCATATTGCTGGCAATTCAGGATATATGTATCTGCTGTTGTACCTTTGAACTAGGTACTTAATCTTCTATAAAGTTTTGCTTCTAGAAACATCTAATTCCTTAACTCAAATACCTAACATGACAAGTAATATCTAATATTTACCTGGCGGTAGCCATGATATCATCATAAGATCAGGGGTAAATTTTATAATGTAATATAGTTCAGTCTGAACCAAAGTTTGGAAAATAAAAATATAAAAACATAAAAGCAATGTAAGACTTAAGTATTACAGTAATCATAGCCATTTAGTAATACAATAAGATGTTAGTAGTGAGTGTAGTAATTAACAGTAAATTAACAATATCTTACCCATAGTCATGTCTGAAAAGCCATTCAGTCCCCATTGCTGATCTCCCACATACACTCTATTTAATGCTGTTATAAACATATAGTCTGGCTGAAGATAGCGCCCAGTCATTGTATACTATCTGCATTGCTGGATGTCGTGGCGATTTCACTGTGAGTCAGCCATAATTAGTGCACGTTAACTTCTCTCACAGTAATTACTATTAACATATTAGTGGCCGAGTTCAGGCACAATTTCATCTGGGGGTTTAATTAACAGCGCTTCAGTAAATCAATTTCCTCTAAATGTGTTTGTTTCCCGAGAGGAATTCGTAGGGGCAGATGAGCCGGGCGTGAGATCAACCAGCGCATGTGAGGCGCATGTGAGGCGCATGTGAGGCACCGTGTTGCTTCCTGCGACGGCTGAGTGGAGGAGCTGTAACAGGCCGTGGTGCTGTCTAGGCGATTAGCACTGTGCAGGGGCGTCTACTAGCCTGAAGTAGGACACCTCATTTTCCTTAATGACTGCTGCGGTCAATGGTGCACAGGTGCGGCTGCCTCAGGTGTGTTGGGGGACGGGGAGGGGGGACAGCCTGGTTCAGCTCAGCCTCCTGCCCTCAAGATCTTTTGGGCACAGAGCAGAATAATTGCATCTTCTCCCATGTTCCCGGCTGTTTGAAAGATTCCCGTATAAATCCGCAAGCATTGACGGAGCTCGCAGTGATGTGGACACAGCGTGGCGGATGTTTTGTCCGCCGCGTAGTTGTTCTTTGGTCTATTGATCGTATGGTGCAGGATTAATGTTCGCCTCCTGAATGTCCACCTGTTTCTGGGCAAAGACGCTGCACCGCTGTGCATTTCACAGATGTTCTGACGGGCTGTAAACAGACTCACACAACGGGAAGGTCGTCAGGCACAGATTGTTCTCATGGAGCCTCCCCCCCGCCCCCCAATATCCAAATCCGGTTCAGCTGTGTGGATTCGGTTATGCACCGTGATAATTTCATTACGATTCAGGCTTAATCCCCTGTCTCTGAACAACACTTTCATCCTCTATCTTGCTTTTAAACCCTCTGCCCCCCCACCCCCACATTAATGGAAATTAAGCTGACAGTGTCTCAGTGGCGAGTGTCACGGATTGAGTGACAAAACTGACGGCGTGAGGCAAAGTGGCGGTAAAGGTCTCTGTGACTCCAGAGAACGAGCCAGAAAGGTTGGACAATCTATAGGTGAGGGAGACGTTATGGATTGGGGGTCCTGAGGCAGTGATTTGGCCACAGTGGGACCCACCTGAGAGAGGCCAGATCCAAAGGCTGCATGAGACAATGCTTTGCTTCCCTTAACTCGTATCAGAGTGCAGAACAGCTACGCAGTGCTGAAGAACAGGCTGGCTGGGTGTGGGACGCAGTGGATAAATAGATTTCACTGTCTACAGTGAAGGCGTGCTGCACGGTGGGGGCTTTTTAGAGCGACAGAGTACTAAAAACGCATCTTTGCACGAGGACCTTCCTCTGCTTTTGCTGACTGCAAAAATTCGAGGGTCAAATTTTATGTTGCGATAAGCAGGATTTTTCTGTTGCCACTGCACCAAACTAGCCACGGATAACAGGGAAGCAGAATTGTGGTGAAGATGGGGCAATAGCACTGACCCCAAATGAAGCTCTTCACGTCCGCTATTTGACACGGCAGGCTGTTTGAACCTTTGTGCGGCTTCCAGTACAATTGGAAGCTGCGGAATTTGAAACCAATGTTTCTCAGCGCTGTCCTTGGTGAACCCAGTACACAGTTTTGCTCCTTCCCAGCTCCCAGCCAGTGAAAAACACTGAATACGTAATAAAAGTGTATTAGCACCTGAGAGGGAGCAAAAATGTGGACTGTCTCGGGGTCCCTGAGGACTGGGTTGTGAAACTCTCGATTAGACAATTATACTTTATACTGATAACAAATAAATAAATTTATTTTTTATTTAAAAGATGTAAATAACGAAAAAAGCATAATGATATGCTATATTTATCTATCATCATTTCATTATCCATGTAAAGCAGGTATACATAAACCTCAGCCATCACAGACACAAATGTAACTCAGGAAAAGCACTGAGAAGCAGAGTGCAGCACATTAGCATGTCTGAAACTGCAGCAGAATGAAGTGCCTCGCAGCTATGAAGGGGGCCACCACCAGGGGGCAGCAGAGGGGCAGGTGGCGAAAGGGTTGCTTCATAGCTGGGGAAAATTAATTTAAGCCTGACAGGAGATGGGGGCGCTGCTCTACCGCAGCACTCACGCTTCCGAGTTTCCACACGAGAACGCTTGCCTTCCCTGCCTCTTTCTTCCCTGTCTTTTTTAACATCACTCCTGCAAGTGACTGTTGTGTTTTCTGCGTCTAAATATCGCCCCCCTGCCATCCCCCTCAAGAATAGCTTTGTGTATGGGGGAGGGGTACTCCTGGGTTCAATAGCCAAGTGCCAATTATTCCACTTTCTATGGGCACAGCTGTAGGAGCCAGATAAGGTTGCTGAGAGGTGCAATGCTTTTAAGGAACAGCAGTCATGTGACCCCTGCGCACTGCATCCCCATACTGGCAGCTCTTCAGGCCCTCGGTCGGCATGGACACCAGGGAAATATGGAATATTCCAGAACACATAAGTATGAATACTAAGGGCATAGCTAGCTATTCATGTTGCATATTTGTGTTGAATTTCTTAATTACCTGTCAGTGCTAATCAGACCTGCACAGCTTATCCTAATGCAGAGTAACCAGTCAGTGCCTGAAGTAGACTCATGTCATAACGGAGCTGTTTCATGGTATGGTTTTGATGGGCAGGGTTATGATTTTCCATTACAGCCTGCTTGGGCCTGAATTTTACACCATTTACACTGGTCTGCCAATCGAAAGGAAACTATTTTGTGGTACCTTTTCTTCCTGTGCTTTATCATCTATGCTATTTTAGCATTCCTGACAGTTTGTAAGCATTTCAAACATAACTCTAGCTCCGACTATGTTAGTCCAAGTTATTTTGTGCCAAATCAGTTTGTTAACTGAATAGATAATGTGACATTGTGTTATTAACACTCTTTGTCAAATGGTGTTAGTCTGCTGCAAAATTATGTGAAATAATTATTTTCCTAGTTCTTTCTTTTACTTCTCAAATTATTATCACCCAGTGTGTAGTATAATGAGAAACGGACTGACCCGGAATGTGTTTTAAAGATGCTGTAATAGTGTCGTACCTTAGGTGAGTTCCATGAATCTGGATATTATGGAACGACGACGACAGGAAAACATCACATGATAACGGCCCCTTAATGGGGGGGAGGGAGGACACAGACCAAACTTATAGGGGGGGAACCCAACTTATAGGTCTTCTTTGGTACATCTTGCTGAACGGGGGCCAAACCCGTGACTTTACTACCTGGCTAATCAGGAGCAAATAATTTTTGGGGGTGGGGTGGGTGAGTGAGGGGCTGTTTAAACTCTGTGTTACTACATGGCTACATGTCTGATATGATTGCTTTTTCAATGAGCTGCAGGGTGAAGCAGATGGGGGGGTTTAGTGGGTTACCCCTATCTTTGATGACTGGCAACGTAACGCCGTTAAAGTAAAATCCCAAACTCGCTCGGCATGTACCTTGGGGACAATGCCTTGGGTGACTGGGGCAAGGACGTGGGCAGGGCTGTAACTCAGGCTGCGCTCTCGGTGACTAATGCCGACCTGTCTGACTGGGGTACGTTTAAGGAATGCTGAAATATGGCCAGGAAGCGGCCGTAAAGCAAAATATTTTATGCCTCCTGTTAAGTTCGGGGAAGCGTTGGAGACGAGAAGGCCCGAGGCCTTCTTTAATGAAGCCGTATCGCCTCTCGGAAAGCTGCCTGCCCTTGTCATGTGAGATATAGTACGCGAGTCAAGACTTTTTAGCTATATGGTTTCAATTAAATCTTTAACCATCTGCAAATGGAAACTTTTAAATGAGCCCGGAATTACACAAAAAAAAAGATGCTCCCTGTTATGGATCAGGCACGGAGCAGTGGGCTACAGGGTTTGCGGCTAAGAAATGAAAGCGGGGATTAATGGAGCTTGAGGAAACGGTAAGGAAGCTGACCTCTCAGGGCACCGTGAAATCCGAACGGTACGGTTTCTATCACAGCTTCCCTCTTTACCTCTACTCTGGCCACTCTGCTGTAGACTCACGTCATTTATTCTGGGGAGAGAAACGGAGAAAAAAGAAGCAACTTGGGATCAAAAAGGCAAAACTAAGTGTTTAAATCACCAAATGCATGCAAGTCCAGAGACTGAAAGTATCCAAGTGGTGAGTGATCTGCTTATGCAACTAACACCGATTATAACTGAAGTATGTGTCAGGGAGGTCAATAAGGATGAGTTGCTTTTCTGGTTTTTTTTCTGTGATCAGATGCTTACAATACAGCTACTATAGACGTGAACCCAAACGCATCTCCACAACATATCTTGCGTTTTGAAAGGCGTTGCATCTGCCAGTTCTGGCATTTTAGCTGCATGACAATGGAATTGGTGGTGCAAGAGTGTGTTGCTCTCCAATCCCTCTGGTGGGATACTTTAGGGCGGCAGGGGCTTGGGAAAGTGCTTCCAAATGTACTGTCACATCCCTGCAAGCCTCTGCCTGGGACAGAAGCATCGCTCACCTTCAGAAAACACACCGTAATAATAAAACACATGAAATAATGCAACGTTAAAGCTAAACCTTAGAATATAATATTATATAAACCTAAACAGTATACCTTATGTACCTTACACTGTCAGAAAAGCATGCAGCTCTGGTATAGATTTGTTCCCCGAGATACAAACAACAATACAAACAAAAAAGTTTCCCCAATGGTACAACAATGCTCCTCGGGGACATTTCTGTACCTTAAAAGATACATTTAGATACAGCTGGGTTACAATTGGCAGAAACTTGAGGGTACAGCCCGAGCGATAAGTAATTGTTACTTTTCTGTGTCCTAGTGCATTGGCGCTTCATTCTTATGGCTCTGTGGTCGGTTCAAACTAAAGAAAATACAGGGAAGAAGATGCAATATCAGTAGTTTCCTGTTGTACTTGTGTACTTGGCCAGAAGGTGTAGGTGAGTCAAAGCAGGGCGCTTAAGCGCTGATTCATGTAGCCTTCTGTCTTTCCGGGCAGATCTGGTGGGGAGGCTTTGAGTGAGGGACCCCAGACTGCTGATGGCAAGTTCACAAAGGGGCGGGTCTTACCTATCTCCCTCCCACAGAGAGATGTCGACCCCTGGGTGTTACGGATAAAGGCTATTAGCAGGATGGACTCGCTTTCTCGCACCCTTTCTTCCTGAATGAAAGTAACTGAGATGTTACATGAATCGCAGCTTCTCTTGCGGGAGCCGATAGCGTGACGCGGAAGCTAAACTCAGGCTAGGGCTAATTGTTTTCTCTGCCTCCCGCCTGATAGCGAGGTCATTCCTCAGAATTATACTTTTCTATTGTCAGCAAAAGTACCTGGGTGGCATGGCGGGTCAGCTAGGAGAGAGAGGCTGACCTATGGAGGTGAGGGGATAAGCTTCCCGAGCTGGGTGATTTTTCCCACGTGTGATGTTCTGCATGTGCATGCCCACATGTCACATGACTGAGGGAAGGCAGTCAATGCCAGACGAAGGCTACAAGACGCAGGGGGAGGAGTAACAACAATATGTCACCCCCATCGGTAGACCAAATTCTCTCAGGCTATGCGCAGATGCTTGTAAAATCGTCTCAGAGAAATACACGAATGAACCTTTGAGGCTCAGCAATTGGAAAGAAAACTGATGTGCAAGGTGTCGGCAAGGTGGTCTTGCTAGTTCCTTTGTGGGATTTTTCAATGATGATCCATCTTGATCAGCAATGAACAAAAGTAAGATAATACATGTAAAGGCATGTTTTAATCATTCAGAGAATAAGACGGTAACTTAAACAGTGTTTAATTCTGAAACATCCACATGACAGAATCAAATAATAGATTAATGTTAATAATATTTATGGTAACTCCTGCCCTGAAGACGGCTGCAGTTTAATATCAGTTATGAGGTCAAGAGAAACAATATGGATACTACAGTATGGATACTAGTTTTCCCAGCATCTGGGTAGCTTGGCAGCACATCTGCTGCCTTTAGTGATCCGTCTGTAGACTGCCCATGTAGAGGCGGGGGGCGGGGGGGGGGCGGCCCGGGGGGGGCCGGGGGGGGGGGGGGGGGGCCCGCGGGGGGGGGGGGGGGGGGGGGGGGGGGGGGGGGGGAGGGGTGTGGTCGCAA
>JABFEA020000001.1:13811744-13823073 GCA_019775915.2 Cyphomyrus plagiostoma | reverse complement strand
CCCCCGGTGTGGTCTGTTTCATTGGCATCTGGCTGGATCCAAGTATAGATGTGGCTGGACAGTTTTCCATGTTCAATAAGGATTCTCGAATTTTTCACTTGCCTTGTTGGAATTTAACGTTCCCTAAGCTTGCTGTCTTAAAGGCACATACACAGAAATATAAATATCAGCTCTTAATTTATTTAATTCTCTTTGAATCCTCTTCTTCACCATTTGATCTCCTTCCACACAGTGTTACTTCTTCACCATCGAGTTTGGCCTGTGTAAGCAGGACGGACAGCTGAGAGTCTATGGTGCAGGACTACTATCTTCCATTGGAGAATTGAAGGTACCGCCCCTCTCACTGAGCAGGGTCACTCCCCCTTTTCCCCATTGGTCCGGCATGTGGCTCGGGGGAGGGCCTTGTCTCCCTGTTGATTCCCACTCTGTCTCCACAGCATGCACTTTCAGACAAGGCCGCGGTAAAGCCATTTGACCCCAGGACCACATGCTTTCAAGAATGCCTCATTACCACCTTCCAGGATGTGTACTTTGTCTCTGAAAGCTTTGAAGAAGCCAAAGAAAAGATGAGGTACCACGGATAATATACATAATATAGCACTGACATGAGCAATGACCAGTGAGTGAGCTTCCTTTGCTTTAATTATGTAAGTGAAAGTGCTTCAGAATCTCATTGCTGTATTTATGTATTGAGTACAATGGAATCATTATCTAGTCATGCATGTGTTCATCAGGTTATTGCTATATGTAAGTAAATGTTTCTCCTGAACTGTTACCTTAGCAACCACCATACTAAATGAAACAGATTGACTTCTGGGAGCTCTTTAAGAGACGTTATAATTGGAAACTTGGGATATTAGTTATGCAGTGTGAGGACACTGTATATATTAACAGTGCAACCACAACAGCAAGAACAATGAGTTTTATCCCTCCATATTTTCTCTGTATTGTTATGGAAACTAGTGTTGGTGGCACAAGATATCTTTCACTGTTTATAAGGATAAGATGATAAAACTTTATTGATCCTGGGAGTGTGGGGTGGGGGTGGGGGGTAGTTTTCTCCTTGTTAAGCAAATTAATTGGTCATGGAAATACCATTCAAACTGGAGTGAATATGTCAGACTAATACCTGTGCTCTCCCTTCTTCAGGGAATTTGCCAAAACAATTCAGCGACCCTTCTCGGTTTACTACAACCCATACACGCAGAGTGTCGACTTGCTTAAGGATACCAGGAGCATAGAGAATGTGGTGAACGACCTGCGGAGTGACCTGAACACGGTCTGCGATGCCCTGGGTAAAATGAACAGATATCTGGGGATTTAGGACCCGGCTAGCTTCGGGAACGGGTACCTTAAGGCAGATCCAAAACGTCAACGCGCTACACCGTCATCACAAATGTAACGGAATGTGTGGAGCTGTCAAGATGCATGAATGGCGTACTAGCCCCCGTTTAGCATTTCGCGAGCCCACCTGCTCATGATGACTGTCTTGGCATCACCTGTGTTCTGTGTTTCCAGTCCATCCCAGAATTTTCCTGTCAGGATAGGATCTGGGTTTGCTGTAAGCTTAAATATATGCTTCTTCACTCGTGTTTTCTGGAAAATCAGTCCCATGATGTTTGGTATGATAATGTATGTAATGCTAATTCAACATACAGTATATATCACTTGATATGTAAGTATTAAAGTGTTACATAGATTTGCTACATGGGTCTGTAATAGATTGGAATTGCTTTGATATTTTCCTTTCAAATGCTGTTTTAACTTTTGTTTTGGCCTCAGATTCTTGCATTTTTCCTGAGGCAAAATATCATCACTGTCCAATGAGAAAAATGCACTATTTCTGGAGTGTGAAACGCATTTTCGCAGAAACCGCTTTGTAAAAATATACATAATATAACACAATGAAACACCCTCAAGATCACAAATAGAACCTCATCACTATACTGTGAGTGAACAGTTTAATGTTTTAAATGGATTTATTGTTGTTAGTGGACGCAGACTTAAGTACTTTTCTCATCATGTGTTCCAATGACGCATTGTTAGTTTGAGCCTCGTCTCCTGTTTGCTATATTCAAAGAACTCAGCAGGTTATCGATAGCCAGTCTAAATGTTTGGACATAATCTGTGCCGTATCGTACTGTATATTTGCCATCACACAAAGCTTTTCTAATGAGACAGATAGGTGACTTCATAACACATTTTTTTATTGTCAAATAAATGCCAAACATTATCAGTAGACAGAGGCCGATGGGTCGGAACTATAGTAAAAAGTCACAATCATCAAAAAGTGGGACATATGCAGTTTTCACTGTTCGGTAAAAATATATAACCAAAATGTTATAACTATAATGTTAGTCCATGCGGGTGTTGAATTAGTACTAAAAGATTGCATGAAGGTTCCCCTTGTCCATGCGGCCTGGTTACCAAGAAGTGACATTCCGGCTTGCCGCTTGCCCTCACTACTTCCAGTTTGTGTGGCACAGCACCGCCCTCACTACTTCCTGTTTATGTGGCATAGCGCCACCCTCGCTACTTCCTGTTTATGTGGCACAGCGCCACCCTCGCTACTTCCTGTTTATGTGGCAAAGCGCCACCCTCGCTACTTCCTGTTTGTGTGGCACAGCGCCACCCTCGCTACTTCCTCTTTGTGTGGAACAGTGCTGCCCTCGCACCGCATACTTGCTCGTATGCTTTGTTTGCTTTTACATCTCATCTCCTACACTTGCAGCGGCTGCATTCTGTTAGGGGGAGCGTGGTGGTCACCTTCCATGATGTTCCATGAAACACGACAACCACTCCAGGTCCTCCAGGCCGCCAGATTCCCAGGCTGCCAAACCTGATATCCCTGGGGCTGTAGAGTGAAGTGCATCTATCATCGCAGCATAACAAAATGATCATTTAAAACCTGAAAGGTATTTATGAGTATTTATGAAGAACAGCACTTGTCACCACTGAGACCTCATGGTGAACATCACCACTAAAACCCTACTCTGCCGAAGACAACCTGCACCTCTTACCCGGTTGTCCTGTTTCATTGGCTGTTTGCACTAAACAAACATTTCATAAATGTTTGCTCTACAACCCATGTGTATGTAAAGCGATCAAATAAATATAGCCTATCCTGCTGTGTTGTTCCTTGTAACTCAAAATGAATTTGATTAATTTAGAGGTTGAGGTGCAGTTTCACTGGGATTCAGGACCTTAGAATGTCCTGGAAAAAACGTAAGGCTATAATCTTAAAAACGTTATCTTTACAGTGTACTGACCCTATATGACTTCTTAGACACATGTATATGTATACATGGATACATTCATTTTAGGAAGAATGTCACCACTGTGCTGTTCCAAGGTGCTGACTCACTGAAAAGAATTCTTGAGTTTTAGTCTGTAAGGGAAGTCCATTTAAATTCAAAAGTGTCTGCCTGCTCTCCTCCCAAATACTGTAATTTGGGGAGCAGTGCTTTGAGGCTATCCTGCAGGAAATTTTACAATTTTTACAGCTCAGAGCTGTCTTTCCGTTTCCTGAGAGAAAGGCTGGATATCTCATTTTTCATTTAGCAAGGAATGTTGTCGTCTGAAATATTTCTCCGAGATGTGCTGTTGCAGAACATAGCATGAAAAGAGATTTAAAGAAGGAGATATCAGAGTCACGAGAGGAAGAAGTTAGATTTCAGACGGAGACATGCAATGAATGGTAAGCAGGAGAGGAAGCAAGTGGGATCTTCCAGTAAACTCATGACAAGACGTCATGGAGTGCAGTAAAGATAAACTGCAACTCCTCCAAGTCCCTTCAGAGATATATTTTCCTATGCCTGCACTTCCCAGTCTGATTTCTCATTAGGAAGAAGTGAGATGAGTGAGTTGGAGACGTTTGGGCAGAGGAACAGAAAATCCTGAGATTTCACTACAGATTTTCCTCTCTTCCAAGCAGTGGCACTGTGATCTCCAGCACAGTTGTCGTTGCTTCTCCTCAAGGGGCAGGAGGGAATTTTCATTTGCTAGATGTCTCATGTGGACGACATCATTGCATTATTAAGACCATGCATGATTCTCAGTTTACTACAGTGTTAGCTATTCCCGTAGACCAACCTTCAGTTATCTTGGTTGGCTGTAGTGATAGTCATTATCATAAACTAAAAAAAGAGTCTGCAGATGTCTTATCTGGCTACATTATTAGCTGTTCCCATAGACTAAACAGGACCCTGCAGGTATCTTAGCTGGCTATAGTGTTAGCTATTCCCACAGACTAATCAGGAGTTTGCAGGTATTCCCATAGACCTGTCAGAAGCCTGCAGGTATCTTAGTTGGCTATAGTGCTAGCCCTTTCAACAGACTAATCAGGAGTCTGTAGGTACCTTAGGTCATCTTAACTGTTCCCATAGATTAATCAAATCCCTGCAGGTATCTCAGTTGCAAGTTTTTCCTGGGTAGTGCTAGACTGCTAGTAGGCAGTGCTTTGACACCCATAGTGTCCTGCAGCATTTCAGTTCAAATGAGTCAGTTACCAGCTGTTAGAATATTTTTGCTGCATTCTGGAGTGGAAACCAGTCCAGTGGCAACGGAAGACCCCACGGTGAGGCTTAGAGCTCAGTCTGTGTTACTGGAGATGTGTTCTGCCCATTCGAAGGTGTACTCTGCTCAGTCATTGGAAAAACATTGTTCTGACATGCTGGATTCCCAAATCGTAATGGGCCATCTGGCATTCCTTTTGTGATGCCAGTGTGGGAAGGAAGCCAATTCAGAAACTTTTTCCACATATCTCATATTTTATGCTGCAGAACTGAAAGGATTATGACAAATGCAGAATGGAGAGTCAAATGAACTTACTGTCTAATAAGCCGCTGTATCAGACTGTGGGGAAAAGAATTGGATTCGCTGGGAGCAACTTGTCATTTTTTACATTTTGAAACCAGCCAGTCAAACAATCCAGCTCGTCACTGCAGGGGCATCATGCTGGCTTTCAAAAGAATCGAAGGGGAAAAAAACAATAACACAGCACATGTAAAAGTGTCAATAGCTCAGAAACCGCAGAGCATTGTGTATATACGCCTGCCATGGTACTGGGGCAGCGAGTGCCACACAAGAGTCCATTTAAATCAGCACTAGAGCTTCGGCACAAGCTTGGCCTTTTGTTACAGGGAAACTAACATAATGGATAAATACAGCACATTTACCATAGAGGGGCAACCAGAGAAAGCAAAGAAACAGACCAGCTGCTTTTTACAAGTACTGAGAGAAATTCCAGTCAAGTTCATTAAAGCGAGAACAGGGTGTAATAAGGGGCACATCCTACAGGGGGTGACAATCCAGGTTCAGGGCACTGCTACATGCAGACATACTGAAAGGAGACACTTAGATTCACTTATTCAATCAAACAACTATTTCAAAATACCAATTTAATATTTTGCATTTAACAAAACATGCATGTTATACTGTACTGTATAGATCAAGCAAATTCACACTGGCCACCATATAAAAGGGGCAGTCTGCTTTGTGAGATATTAACTTAATTTGTCCATAGATTTATAGATACTAATTAGTGATTGCTTAAACTTTAGGGCCTTCTGAAGTCTTGTTATAGGACGTTTTTCTTGTTATGTTATATATAGTTTCACTTCTAAAAGGACAACAGAGTGCTCTTTCCAGTGAAAGGCGGGGATATACAGTAGAGGGTCTGTATATTTCCCCGAAGTGCACTTTGCACGGGAAAGCTGGAGCGGCCTGAAGGAGGCTTTATGAAAGGAAAGCCTAGACACTTTTGGAAAATAGCCGCAAAAGCAGAGGAACTGTTTTTCTGTCCTTGATGAGAAAAAAAACGGTGAGCTTCACCGCATGGACATTATCATTAAAGACCCCTTAACCCATGTCATGATCATTAGTATCAAAGAGCTACAATGTTAGCGATAACTGACGATGTTCCAGTAATTATATTTGGTAAAGTACATGCTCTTAAAGCCCTAAACAATCAGTTTCAGTTTATTAGATTTTTACTCACCGACATAATTAAAATGAAATGTAAATGTCCGTCTCGGGTGATTGACTGAGGCTGGTACAGGAGGATGTGTGTTGTGAGTCAACAATTGGTTATACAACTCTGAGAAGAAATTATTATATGCTAATCAAATAAGTTGGAGGCAGGGAAAAAAAAGTGTGATCTGATGTTTGTGAGGGAGCTGGCAGGAGAAGCCGACGCATTAATGACCTGAGGCGGATGCATCTGCCGCTTGACTACTGCTCAGTTTGCATGGGAGAAGGCTTACAAGAGGGAGCAGCAGCAAGGCATGAGGAATTATGGGTAAATTGTTTGTGTGTGTTGGGGGGGGGGTGGGTCGGTCGTCACATGATCAAAACGAGGGGGTGTCTAGGGGTTTGTCAAAGTGTTTAATCTGGCTTGTGTGATGCTGGCAGCCTCAGTGGGGTTTTTGGTATTTGAGATCCAGATGATGATGACAAGCATTCTTGTTGGTGAGACTTACTCCATATGGAAGACAAGGCTGGAAAAGTGCCATCAGTTATGGCAGCATGGTTATAAATGATCATATTATTCACCTAAGTAATGGATACTAACCTGGACATCACATACCTATATGGATTCCATCAATAACAACAAGAACGGCATCACAGAGGGTGTGAACAGCAGATGCAGTGCAGCCACCACTGGCTCCGTCAGCAGCAAAGGCTGCGTGAATAGCCTCGCGTCTTCAGAAAAGGGGCAGGAAATAAAAAATTAGGGAGCAGATATCTAAGGTGAGGCTGTCGGAACAGCAGCTAACGGGAAGCAGCATGGCGGGTGGGGGCAGGGGCTAGTGATGAGGCGTGGCGGGTGTCCGTCGTCGTGCCAGATCATCCGGTGCCCACCCCGCCACGTCTGCCAGCTGCCTCCTCGACCGGCATGCAGCGGGCAGATCTGTAAGAGACAGAGAGGTTGGAGGTGCCACTTGAAATTACAGGAGCATGTGGAATGAGAGTCCAGTGCCAATCAGACGGGCTTGCTGGCACATTCTGGCACACCCTGGTACCGCTCGCCTCTGCCAGGCCGTGGTGGGAATCAGGCACCCCATGACATTGAAACCGCATTTCAGTTGTCCTTGCACGGCACTCATTTTCTCATTGTAGCTTTCCATTACCGCGATGTGGAGCTCTGTCTCTGTGCCACTCAATAGCAAGAGAAATTCGTGCAGCATCAGCTTCAACATCGACGTGGTCAGCGTGGTTAGAAGCCAGTGTGTGTTACATCCACATCAGGAGAACATGCTACCATCATGCTACCATCTTTATTGCAAGGGTGTACCATCATCCTGGTAATACGTATGCCAATGACCAGAGGTCAGTATTTGCTACTGCTTTCTCAGAATAACCAAAGATTGTATTTATAAGGACCTTACAGTGGATTGTGTCATATGTTGAACTGTCTGGGTATGTCTAACCTTCATTTATTTTATTTAAGGCAGCATCATTAGAAAAATATATTTAATATACCCCACCATATATCTGAGTGTGCATGGGGGATTTGGTGAGATAGCTGTCCTAAGATCCTGTTGAAGCCGCTTTCAATGAGGAATGGTGCAAAAACAGCTGGGTGAATCCAATCCGGCGTCCTGGCTGGTTTTTAGCTGTAGTGAGCTACATCCTGGGACAGGCGTTTCCTTTCAGGAGGTAGATCGTACGGCCCTGATCTGACAGAACAAGGGCTCCTTGCATGCCTGAGTTATCGCTCACCCCTGACCTGTACCATCTGGAGCCAGGAAGATGGTGACGACCATCATGCTCAAAGCAGTCTGGCGAGGCCTTGGTTTCTCCTGACAGACTAATAGCTGCAGAAAGAAGCAGGATACGAACCAGAGAATAATATGGGGCAGCGTTAATTTGCTGTCATGTACCAGACCCACTCTTTTACCCTGTCCTCCTCCTTTGGAATTCCCTAGTAATTGATTCTGGCAGCAGAGAGGGGACGTGATTTCACCACTGCATTGCCATGGCGACCTCGTGTCCATTTTGTGAGGGACTGTGGAACACATCTGAAGATAGGGGCATAACCTCGTGTTTACTTGTCTGCTTTCGAAGAACTCAGATTTGGCCTTTTGTGCAAAAAAAAAAAAACGTATATAATTCAGGCTTTTATTAGTAAAGCTTTATCAGTTTGCATTAAATTCTAGGTAATTTTTTTATGATTGATCATTACTGTAGGACAGGGGTATAGTTAGAGATGAATGGATGGGGGTGCTGAATCTTTACTAGGGGGGACTGATGGCAAACTATTCATGACTTAAGCCAATAAATACATATTTATTTGGATGCGCTAACAAACATTTATTTGGAGGAGGTAAAACAGGCCTAATGACAGACCTGCTGTAGGGGTGGCACAATGGTTAGGACCATTGCCTCATATGTCAGGAGGCCAAAAATTGGCGAGGTTGCCAATCTGTCTATGTAGGTAAATGCTGTGTGTGCCTTGTGATGGGTGGGAGCCCCGTCCTGGGTTATTTCCCGCCTTGTGCCCATAGCTTCCAGGATTGGCTCCGTGACCCAGAACAGTTATGGAAAATGGGTGGATCCTCATCACTGCATTCTTAATGATGCTCCAAAGCGCAGACCCTGGTGCCCCCCCTGCTTTCATGACAAGGCCAATTATACTTTTCTCCTGAAAAGCCAGTATGACAACATGGAAGGGTACAGCACTGTGGAATTTGGCCCCTTCCTGCTTGTGAGTCACAGCTGGCGCTGTCCGCGGTCCTGGAGCGGCAAGTTTGGGAGTACGGTCCAGGGAAGGGTATCTAGGCCATCCTGCCCTGGAATTACCATCCATTAAGCAAGAGCAATAAAATGGATTAAACCTTTCCCACGTAATCTAAATGTAAATGAATGTTTGAAAAGAAGCAGGCAGTCTGTCATCTCCAGGAACAAAGCAGGCATTGCACTATAGTGTAGCAGCTGTTGGATTTGTTCACAAGGTCCTCGCACACATATATCTGAGGATAGGGGGGCGTTTTGCGCAGGAGCGGCATGTTCGAAAGCCGTCCTGCATGACTGAGACGGCATGTGCTCGTCTTAATATTTCATGAATATCTGAAATAGACTCAGCTTATCGTTTATTTACCCGAGACCCTTGAAATTTACACAGTTTGAAAAGGAGGTGGTGTGACCGCACAGAAAAGCATAAGGCTTGAAATGTCTGAGGTTAGAAATGATACATTTCAAATGAGCCAGAAGTTGATGGCTTGCAGGGATTGTGTGTGTGTATCAATCACTCCTATAGTGCAAGGGCAGCTTTTAAATCAAAGAAATGAAACAGTAATTTGACCTGCAGGTGGCTTAGTGGGTGGCACTGCATTCTTTAACTTATTATTATTTAGCTATTGATTGGTGATCAGTTCAATGTATTTACGCCACCCATTCATGAATGATTACAGTGAAACCTTCCCAGTCACTTGTTGTTTTTCTATGTCATACCATGTTTTGTTTTGAGTTGGTGGGATGTTATTCCATGTCACTGCGTACCTGAATATCGATGCTCTGACAGTAAAGCCCACTCGGCGCGACTCAATTCTTAACCCCAGTGGTGGGGGTTGAATTCCCGGGACTGCGCCAGATTTCCATGCTCTCCCAGTGTGTATGGATAATATCAATAAACTGAACTGGTCTTTGAATGAATAAAAGTCAGTATCACATCACACGGTCCTCTGTAAGGATGTCATGTAAAGCCATAGAAGGGGCAGAATGGTGAGTTTCCTGAAAGTGCAGATGTCTGTCTTGTGATGCCAGTGTTGCTATCGTCATGGTACCACGCTCACTGGACAAAGGAAACCACACTACTTGTCATCAGTGCTCACAGCCTTTGCTTTGGTGCTCATTAAAGTGTAGTAAACCTAATCTGCAGGCTGTGTTGTTCATGCATCCAGTGTCATACTCTGCGCTCTTCATATCACTTGTCTATTCCATATCAGTCACACATCCTCTGCTAATATAGTCCATGTCCAGGTTGCATCCCGTTTTTAATGCACCGTTAATTGTTCATACATCACATGTGGTCCTCTCATATCTGCCTCTTTCTCCCTTGTGACTAAGGTGGACTTACATTTCTGTTAGCGTGGTGCCCTTTCAGCAGGACCACCGGAGGAGGGGAGTGGGGAATTGAACAAACAACCCTGGGGGACACAGGTACCTACAGCAGGAACATTCCATCAGGGATTCTCTGGGATCTGTTTGTGGTTCAACATGGATGATACATCTGAGTGCAAAGACAGTCACTCTACCGGCATGTTTTATGTTCTCTTTTATGATTTGTATAACTATGACAGTAATTGACAGCATTCTTGCGCCAACCCACTAATTGTGTGAGGTTAGGATGCTGCGCGCGTGAACGGAACGTCACTGGTTCGAATAATCTGGTCAGTAGAATCCAGGCTGAATCCAGAGTATTAAGTGCCCCTGGGCAGCAGCACACGTGACATAATGTCAGGATGAACGCAGAGCTAATTGGGAGCTCATGAAATTCAGAAATTTAGAAGAATTACGTTGTCAGTGGTCATTATTGACACACCACAGCACAACAACAAAATGTGTCCACTGCATTTAACCCATATGTGACACAGCAGAGGGCAGGTAATTCAGCACCCAGGGGGCAGTGCTTGGGGGTGGTATCTTGCTCAGGGTACCTCGCTGGTCAGTGATTCAAACCAGCAATCTATTAATTCTAAGTGCATTTCCCTAACCATTAAGTCACCACTGCCCAGTGTATCTGACATAAGAAAACATCACAAAAGCTTTTCAGTGACTGCCATATTAAAAGAACAATTATATTATGTTTTCGATATTAATGTATAGGCCCGGGGGTTGGCTTATGCAGGGGTTGTTCTGCTTGGTGCCCCCTGAGGACATAAATCCGAATGCCTGTATGGTTATTCTGAGCCAGATCAGAGTCAATTCACCGCTGGGCCTTTCAGAGAGACCCTACACCCTCAACTGCGCCTGGGGTACTGTCTTACCCTGCGCTGTCCATACATCGCTTCGGTTGACAATTTCTGATAAATAAAATGTATATGAGGCATTATTCCTGGGGGAGGAAATGATGATGGATGATGGGAGCTCTGTCCAGGGTCGTGTTTGTACTTTACTGAACGGGCATTAATGACTTTGACCTGGTGTGTCCCTGAGCTTCATTTAGAAGCTACAAGTGGGTTGGGTGGTTTGCCGTGATGGGGGGGGGGGGGGGGGGGCACCACAGTAAATGAAAGCCGTAAAACAACACCCCCACCAATAACAAATACAGACATAAACCAACAAAAAAGAATAAAACCACCCCACAATAACAAACCAAAAAAGCAGC
>JABFEA020000001.1:13798390-13811644 GCA_019775915.2 Cyphomyrus plagiostoma | reverse complement strand
CCCCCCCCCCCCCCCCCCCCCCCCCCCCCCCCGCCCCCCCCCCCCCCCCCCCCCCCCCCCCCCCCCCCCCCCCCACCAGAGGTCTGGAATGCCTGTCATCTCCACCACCTCGAATACCATCTACAGACATATCCCAACAGAAGCTCTTAAAGCCTGCCCTCTTTATCTCACCTCATCAGCTGCATGTTACGTTTCACCGTAAACCCCTGGGATTGTCACCGTGTTCAATAAAGGTGTGACAAACGCCGCCGCCGACCTTTCCTGATGTTTGATGCAGCCCGAAACGGTCACTCCCCTTCCTTTTGTGAGTAGTGAAAGCAAACTCTTCCTTTTCCAAATTGCGAGCTTCCCCCATCAGTCAAACGGTCTGATTGGCTGACATGAAAATGTAACAGCTTTGGGAGCTCACTTATCCCGAAGCCAGTCAGCCAATTATCAGCTTGGCAGGAGCTTTCTAAATGGATTTCTTGGGATTTCTAAGAGGAGAAGGGGTCTGAACAGCTGACTCATTGCCAGTAGACTGACTCCAGCCCCCGAAGGACAGATTCCTCTACAGTTAGAATTAACAGGCACCACTTAGGGTGTCGAGAGCAAGGAAACCTGCTGATTTTAAACTCAGCCATGAGCTTGGTAATTAAAGCACAGAAGAAAGCCCCCTTAGTTCCTTCAAATGCTTGTAACAAAGCAAGTGAACAAAGAAAGGCTTCTAAATTTAGCTGAGCTGCCATATTTGTTGTAAACCAGCATGAAAGATGGTGACATGAAAGACGAGTTTCTTCTGCTAAATGACCGCCCTTCTCAATGACACGACCCATGCTGGAAGTAAGTTTCACCCCATGATTCTTCAGCAATGACATTCCTTCTCTCTTCTCCTGCGTAACAAACTCCCTCCTGCCCCCCCCCCCCCCAAGTTATCCATCATAGTAAAAATACAGAACCAGCACAGTACAACCTACTTCATTTATTTGAGTGGATTTACGGAAATCGGAATGCAGAAAACCATCGGGGTGCATCAGAGGGGGCTGCATCTCCAGACATAACAAACTGAACTCCATTAATCGGAGTGATGTTTGCCACGTTTGAAGAAGTGCCCGTCCTTGAGCTTGGGTTTGAAAATACGCTTAGCTCTACAAAAGGGGATCTTGGCGGAATTGGCCTACGTCACCCCGTCAGAAGAATAACAAAGCTAATCGATGAAGCAGTAATCGGTCTCTGTCCTGCTGATTGGCAGATAGCAGAGGTATTGCTTCTGTTGGCTAACGCCCAACGTTGCAATATGTTAATGAAATGCTAATTCTTCTGTATGTTTATAGATGTCTTTCGTCTTTGGAGAGGTCTGCTGGTGGACAGTCTGGCCATGACCTAAAAATTGTTAACTGGGGATGTGGGTGACAACAGTATTAGTTGTCAAATTGGGGGGGAGGGGGTTCTTAGAAAATGTTTTTGAAGGGGGGTGGTTCAGATCTTCCTTAATTGGAACACTGAATGTGTCTGTGTGGCATCCATTGACAAAAGCCTAGGAGAAATATCGTACTCCTCTGAGCTCAGGCCTTGCAGAGGCTGGTTGGTCCTGTTCTCCGGACGCTTCATGGCTGAAGCCTGCTGCATGAGCTGCATTCCATTTCAATCCCACGCCGAGGAGGCGCCGTCACGCTAACATCTCACAGCCAATTGTTCGGGAAAACATCCCACCTTCGCCTGGCTGTCATGGATAAAGAGAGTAAATAAACTGCAGTCATAGAGCGGATCGATACGCTGAGAGGCTGATCTACACTGTAGTCAAAAGCTCAATTGAATATATGTCTCTTTCTCAGCAGCTTGTTCCTGACTGTTACGTCCTGCGACGTCCGCTCCTCTCGTGTGCCACGCCCACCTCGTTTACCTCCCGTGATTACCTAGTGTTTCCACCTGTGTGGCGCCTCCGCACGCCAGTCTTGTGTTTTGTCTCATGTATTTAGGTCTGCGTCTGCGTCTTTTCCGGCAGACGCGGCATAAAAGTTGTTTATGTCGTGGTGTGGAAATAAACCCTCGTTTTCCCGTCCGTCCGCCTGCCTGGCTCTCCCTCTGTTCGCCCGGCACTCACCCACGATCACAACAGTATGCCGCGTCTCCGAAAAAACATGGAGCAGCAGACCAATGGCGAGCGGCTTGGTCTGCTGCAGGACTTCGTGTTCTGGCGGTACCAGCCAGAGGTGCGGTATCACCCGGAAGCCCTGGAGCTGGCCAGCCGAGGCTGGTCAGCAACCCCCGTTGATCCGAGCGCGGAAGCTCCTTCAGCGCCTGCTCTCCTTAATCGGCGTGGGAGAGGAGAGGAGCACCGGGCGAGGTCGAGCGATGGTGAGCTTTCCGGCAGCTCCCACGCTCGCCCTGCACGCCTGTTCACTGGTCCCAGTCGAGGAGAGCGGCGAAGAGCGAGGGAGCTCCCCATTCTCCTGGGCTGAGGCTGCCGCCGTTGGGAAATGCGTCCACGGTGAGCCAAAGCCTCTTTGGGAGACATGCCCCTTCCGGCCAGAGCGCCTTGCAAAGGGGTGGGTCAGCCCGGTTAGCGACCCGGTCCCTCGGATCCCGAGGGCCCTTAAAGGGGCAGTGCCCGCACGCCCAACACTGGACCTGCCGCCGCTGGGGCTGCCTGAAGCGGGCTATGAGGTGCCTCTGCAGCCCGTGGCTGCGTCTACAGAGGCTGCCCAGCCCGCAACCGCCGCTGCCCAGCCGGCTGCCAAGCACGCAGCCAAGCCCGCAGCCAAGCCAGCTGCCAAGCACGCAGCCAAGCCCGCAGCCAAGCCCGCAGCCGAGCCCCCTGCCCAGCCCGCAGCCGCTCCTGAGGCTGCCCCCCATGCAGTTGCCGCAGCCGCTCCTGAGGCTGCCCCCACGCAGCTGCCGCAGCCAATCCTGAGGCTGCCCACCACACCGCTGCCGCTCCTGAGGCTGCCATGCCCGCGCCCTCGCCCGCAGCTGCCGCTGAGGATCCCGTGGCTACTGCGCCATGCCCTTCCTGGGGCACGCCCGGAGTGCGCGCCTTTGGGGGGGGGTTCTGGCCCCGCCCGCGGCTCTCCCAGTTCCTGCTCGTCCCGCGGCCCTGCCAGTCCCTGCTCGTCCCGCGGCCCTGCCAGTCCCTGCTCGTCCCGCGGCCCTGCCAGTCCCTGCTCGTCCTGTGGCCCCGCCCGCGGCCCTCCCAGTCCCTGCTCGTTCCGCGGCCCCGCCCGCGGCCCTCCCAGTGCCTGTTCCGCCCGAGGCTGCAGCCACGGCCATCCGGGACTTGTCCAGCCCGGGACACTGTGCCCCCGAGGAGGTCCCGGACAACGACCTCGAGTGGGACCCCTCGGGGAATCGATGGCTGCATTCCCCGGATCCTGGAGGACACCCGGAGCAACCGCCGGTGCCCCAGAGGGGTGGAGCCCATCGGGGTCCCCGCCTCTCGGTATCCCGGAAGGGTAGGGGGCACCGTAGGTCCCTCCCGTCCCGCCCTCTGCTGCGCCTGTGCGGCCCCTGGCTGTCACCCGGTGGCTGCCTGCGGGCCCTCCGGCCCATGGTCGCCGGTTGCCACCGGGTTCCCCTCCGGTGCCTCGGTGCCGGTCCTTGGGCCCCCCTCCAGACCCTCATCGGCCGCCTCCGGGCTCCCCTGCTCCGCCTGGGCGTCCGACGTCGCCGTTCCGGGCTCCGGCGGTGCCTTCGCCGTCTCTGGCTCCCCCCTCCTGCCCACCTCCGCCGGTGTTCCCTCCGGCTCCCTCCTGGGATCCCTCGACCCGTCCCCGTGGCCCCTGTGGGGCCCCCTCCAGCTCCTGGCTCCCCCTGGCCTGCGGCCCCTCCGGTCGCTGCCCGTCCTCTGCCTGGGGGCCTGTTTTGTTTTTCAGGTCTGGTCTGCCCCGTTCGTCTCGTCCGTCGCCTCCCCTGGGGCGCGCTCGGAGTGCGCGCCTTTGGAGGGGGTTCTGTTACGTCCTGCGACGTCCGCTCCTCTCATGTGCCACGCCCACCTCGTTTACCTCCTGTGATTGCCTAGTGTTTCCACCTGTGTGGCGCCGCAGCACACCAGTCTTGTGCTTTGTCTCATGTATTTAGGTCTGTGTCTGCGTCTTTTCCAGCAGACGCGGCATAAAAGTTGTTTATGTCGTGGTGTGGAAATAAACCCTCGTTTTCCCGTCCGTCCGCCTGCCTGGCTCTCCCTCTGTTCGCCCGGCACTCACCCACGATCACAACACTGACTCCTTAAATATCCATCCATCAATTTTGCTTTGACTGTTTGCACAGTATAGAGCTTCCAGGGAAACAGAGTGCAGGGGTGTGCTTTATCTAAAATACTAATAAATATCTATGAAGGCTGAAATACGAGTCTTCAAGGATCGTGACCTTCTGTGGGACGCACACTGAAATCCGTGACAGACCAGCAATCAAATTACCCAAAACCGAAATAAAATGATTTCCGGCAAAAGACCTCTTTAAACCACTTGGGAACTCCACAAGAAAGACCCAAGATTTAGGCTAATGCTTATTGGTCCCACTCTATATCAAAACTGGTGTATTTAGATCATAAACTGTGCTGGCTGTTACAATAATGTGAACTTGGAGCTGTGTTAGCAGGGATCTACTGCCCACATACTTCACAGGGGTAAAAAAGACCTTTAAAGTCAGTTGTGAACTGCAGGAACACCCACGAACAACAGAGAGCCACTTCCTCTGCCCCCAACATGCATGCTGTATCCAACTATAATTAGCAGCAGCTAGTTAGTGCGCAGATGGAGGAAGGCAGCTACACGGCAGATGCATCACCGCTCGCCCTTCAACTTTCTCCTGGCAAGCTCAAGCTCTCCATTTTTTTAAGGAATGTCTGGGCAACAAGTCTTGCTGCTTGCATCTGTGCAAAATGAGAGGGCCGGCGCCTGTGTTGAATAAACCATCGATTAACAGGCTTCATCATCCTGTCTTTTGATGTTTTTAAAAGACCTGTCGTTGAACAACCTGCCTGTAGAAATGCCTTCAGAATCTGCCTTTTCTTTTGTCCGTGTGTTTATGATATATCCATGTATATTCTATACCCCTTATCTAGTATAGGGCTGTAGAGCCTGGAACCTATCCCAGGGCAGAAGATTCTGGATGGGATGCCAGTCCACCACAGGACACACACTCACATATTAGAGGAAATTTAGTGACATCAATCAACTAAACCATAACCTTGGACCTTAGAAGGAAACTCACAAAAACATGAAGAGAGCATACAAAATCCACACTTAACCCGCAACCCTAGATGGTATGAGGTTGCAGTGCTGCCCACTGGTCCTCTCTGCAGCCTGTTTACGATCCATCGTGCACTTCATTGGCTGCTCTGTCCCATGTCATTGTGGCGAACAGCTCAGCAATGGTTTCCTGTGTTCATAACCACACAACTGATGAAATGTACGGGAAGTGTGATACCCAACAGGATCCCCATTTTGAGCAAATGAAAATTATTGGCAGGCTGTGAAGCCTATGGCAGGCACATTTAATTATTGCATATGTTTTCCTTGCGGTTATAGCACTAAATGCAAGAGCCTATCTTAAATAAAATGCTTAATGATATGTAGTGTTCCAATATAAAAACTCCAGTTAAGCAAGTTAACGACTATCAATGTATTTAAAGTATATTGTAAACCTAAGATATCTTAGTAATGCTATTTGCTCGTGCATATTTTCTACATTATCTGTTATTTAATGCATATTGTCTACTTCTAATAGTTATCTTGTGGTATGATAACTATTCAAGTATATGTCACCTGTAGAACCAACAGCCTTGCTAATTACTTGGTTAATTTTGTCGATCTTTAATAACCTTTACTTTAATTGAATCCTTAGTACATTTAACAAGCTTGCCTATTCAGAGGGTTCTTCGACTGGGTAGTAATTTTCACGAAACGCCTGCTAATGTCAGATTAGGCCGACTGAAAATAATAAAAAAAGCAAGTCTATTGAAATATCACTATATTCGCTTTTTTCTTGCTGAAAATCCGGCGTGTATTTGCAGGAATTAGACATTTACAGCTATTGTATTGAATGGTAATTAATAGCAGCCTACATTTTGGTTTGCATTTTAATTATCCTTGCTAGAAAGTGAGGGGTGTGGGGCAAAGAGTTTCTGGGGCAAGTTGTCACACAGAAATGTGTGTGACAGATTGATTGATATATTCAAGCAGCTGGTTTCCACAATCTACCAACAGTCCGAGGTAACTTCTTGCTTTCACATTTTGACCAAATATATGAAGAAACTGTTAGTTTTTATGTTTTAAAAACCCTTCTCTTTGGTTGTCAAACTGGTTCATATTTATAATAGAGAAAATTGTTTGGCTTTAATATATAAATAATTCATCAAATTCATATAAATCATAATAACATACAAGCATAAATACTAATGTGCAATTACTGTGTAATTAAATCAATATGAAATTAAGAATGAATATACAATGCATATTAAACCAAAATTAACCACTTAATTTTGGTATGATTGTGACTATTCAACAAGGTCGTCTTTTCTACTCATTTTGGGAAAACTTAGACAAAATTAAATGTGTGACAACATGCCCCAGTCTCCCCTACAGGATACTTACGTTGCATTACAAAACAAAACATAACATAATAGATTGTCATAGTAGGTAATAAAAAGATACACGAAATGGCTGAATTTAACTGAAAAAGTGGTAAAGAAAATGGTACTGATTCGGCAAACAAAAATGCAGTGAAAATTACAGAGAGGAGTCATTGCCAGCTATAACTGGTTATATTGACTGCACGGCTTTGTCTTTTCGGGGGCCCAAGGCAAAGCTTTATTAAATGTACTACCCTGCAAAGATAAATGACGATCGTGCTACATCCTCTACAATCCGCGTAATTCTGGGATCTAGGGAACTGCGTGTTTGCCTGTGGCTAAAGCCGGCTCTGGCACGCTTCCACTATTTTAATGTAGGCCTAATTAATTAATTAATTAGCTGTCAGTCTACATGGATTAATTAATTAATTTGACGTGAAATTGTTTTTTCTCCTTTCTAACATTTCTTAAGCCTCTTGACCGCTGCACGAAATCAACAGAAAAACAAACAAACTGATAAGTAGCTGTTGTGGACAGGTATGAAATTCAGTCGGCATGAGGTCGTGGACGCATGATTTTACCAGCTCAGATCAGATTTACCTGACAGATCAGGACAGTTTTCTATTAGTCTCCGCCATACAATACATTTCTCAAAACGTCAATCAAACTTTGACATTACAAAAAGGGGCCAGGTCAGTGTTATTGACGCTTACGTTCTATTCTGTAACATTCGTATATAATTTATTTGTATTGCTTTTAATGAACACTGAAAGAATGATATGGATCTATACAGATTATTATTTCCGTGTAATATATAAAATAAAATTACGGACATACTTCTCAATTGCAACTAGCCTACGTTTAAAAAATAATAACGAAAAAAAATTCTCGTTTGATTATCGCAAAATGCATAAAGCCACCAAAAATCGTCTCCACCAACCGAACAGGTGAGCCATGTCTCCCTGCACGTGGAGACGTACTGGGGTTCAGAACAATTTATTCAAAATATTCATAATTAGGCCTACACCCTACGGACGGTTTAATCAGAGTCCCTGATCCGTTGTACAAGCCCCCCAATTAACACACCTATGTGTAACGCGTGTTAACATGCGCTTCATCGCACGCTGATTCGAAATCAATAAAGCAATGCCGTCAATAACCCGGGTTGTTGGAAATAACTTTCCATCGCATTCGATAGATTAGGCTACAATCTCATCATTGACGGCAAACTGTTATATGGGGAATTTAATACCAGCTGCAAAAATACTAATTGCGTTGATCATGGTATTAACGTCATATTCTTTTTAGTCAGGAGGGACTGTGTAATGGAATTCTGAATTCGCGTCCCTTCTTATGCTTTAGATTTTGCCAATTTTTCATCAGCAGTACCTAAATATTTCCGCGGGGTGGCGTAGTTCAGACTAACACGGTCAAATAGCACTAGCCTAATATCTACATTCCCACTGCCCTAATTGAACACGTAAGTAATAAGCCGTTTGGGACAGCTATTCTCTTTCGAAATATTAATACATTCACTGGATCTAATTTTCAAGAGAATTCTTTTTATAGGTTGCACATTCTGTATTTAATAATAAAAATGTGTGACGAATGGTACGTATCCTTCATTCTAAAACCACGTTTAAATCAGCAAACATTACGCTGTTCTTAGTTAGCGCGCAAGTTGGAAGGCGCCTGTCTTTTCGTGCGATGCGTATTTCTACGTGGCTTTACCCGTATAAGAGGGGGCGTGGCATCAGTATGTGCAGGTGCTCCTATCAGTCTGAGATCATTGGTTTGTAAGCCCACACAGCCGGTCAGTATGCTGCCTAAAGTGTATTTAGGCAGGGCAAACCCAGACACGTTCAGCGTAAGCAGTGGTTCGTGAAGATCCCTCTGAGGATATAAATGTTTCATTGTAGTCCGCAGCTAGAGAAAACACCAAACGCGCTCGACTGGGCATCACTGCGCTTCTCATTCTACTCATCATCCGATCACGCAGCTGCAAAGTTCTCCTTCCGTTGTTTCTCGTATTACAAAACATTCAAGGATATAGGAGTGGAAGAAGACGGCTAATATTTGTTGCTCCAGTGATTCATACTTTGCTCACATCGGATCGGACAGGAAATCCGCGAACCCCCGTATTTGGGAGCGCAGCTGTTGGCCGGGGCGAAGTTCGCTCAATATGCGGAAAGCGCGCGGAGACGCCAGGAGCCCAGCTGCATCAGCACCGGAGCCCAGGATAGATGGATGCACTTCCAGGAGCCCCCTTACCCTCCATGGACCGGGACTGTGATACAGACATGATATGATACTGAATAATATGCACGACGTCCTTTCTTTGCGCTGCCACTGACACGGATATATCCTGTCATTGAAGTTAAAGCAACACTTCAGTTGTTCCTTTTTTGTGCGTCCCTCGCATCGAGCTACTTTTGAAGTGTTTGCAGGACTGCATGCATGACTGCTGTCGGCTGCTGACACCGGAGCTAGGACTCCGGTAACCGATTCACTTTCTCGCCGCCGTCCTGCAACTTAAGGTCATATTCAGTGGAGTATGGCTTTGGAAGACAAGAGTGGCAAAGGCTTATCTTTCACGCAGATGGGCATCGAAGACAACTCTATGAGCAACGGGAGAGGCCTCCCGGATCAATGGGCCGACACCGTTGTGGTGCGACCCAGGACGACCGAGCGACACATCACGGTGCACAAGAGGCTTGTGCTGGGGTTTGCCGTCTCCATCCTGACGCTGATAGCGGTGACGGCGGTCGCCGTGCTGCTCGGGGTGCGCTTTGATGAGTGTTCCAGCGAGAGCGTCCACCGGGCTGCCAACGGCACCTCCACGAAGTCCAACCAGTCCCGGGATTCCCAGTCCAACCACAGGGAGGAGGACACTCAACCATGGAGGCACGTGCGACTGCCAGCATCCCTGCGACCGCGCCACTATGACCTGAAGCTGTCAGTCTACATGGATAACTTCACCTTCTCCGGGGAGGTGAACATCGAAGTGGAGTGCATCACCTCCACCAGGTTCATCGTCCTGCATGCCGACCGGCTGGAGATGGAAAAGGCGGTGGTCTACTCGGACAGCAAGAAACCCGGCGTCATGCGAATCAATCGCCGCTTCAGTTATCCGGCCAACCAGGTTTATGTCATTGCTTTGCACAGGGAGCTAAAGCCCCTCCGGACATACAAAATAAATATCACGTTTGAAGCGCAAATTGAAAACGAACTTCTGGGATTTTTTCGCAGCTCCTATGTTTTGAACGGAGAAAAAAGGTAATATATCATCTGTGTTTATCTGTGTAAAACCGTAACAAATGTTCTATAAAGTAATGTAGACTTTGTATTGTATAACCACATAGTAGCCTAATCGAAGATTTACTTTATAATTTGACTATCTATAATTTAATCGAACTTTGAAATCGTAAAACGTTTCCATTTTATAATTGTCGCGCAAGCTGAGGTTAAGTCATATTTTAAGCATTTTGAGTAGCCTAAACACGTGGCTTTGTTTACTCCTCGCCATTCCCATCGATTGCATTTGCCATTAATCATTTACAATGAGAAAACATTTTTTCGGTTCCTACCAACTGCATCCGTGCCATAAACTAATAATCTTATTGACAAATAAATCATTTGCACTGTAAAGTTGACTTTGCAGCTGTAGGTTTCATAAATAGTCAAGATATTAAATTGTCTCTTTTAAAATGAGGACATATATGTGTCGTAAATGATGTACTTTCATGTGAAGTCATAATTGGTCATTTATTGGCTTATTGTGAATCTGCTTAAAGTTACCTAGAGAGGAGCATAACCTGATATAGGTCAGTGACGTGAACGGGTTTTTGTGAATAATATCCTTGGCTTTAGGTTCCTATTTCCTTTCTTGCTCTCTTATCTTCCTGTAGATTGGTTAGCTCTTAAGGGTTTCAATTGTTTCAAAGTTCCTGCACATGTAACATGCCTGTGATCACATGACCCGTAAACATGCTGTCAGTCATGTCGCATGATACGCCGCTGTCACAGCATGCACTGCTCAGTGTCTCCTGTTAGCTGTAGCTACACTGGCTGGGCCAACGTGTTTGTCACCATGGCACCTGCTGAAAAGAGACCCCGCCATCACAGATTTTCAGCCTCTGATCCAAATGCTGGCATATTTAAGATCCTGATTTTGTCAGCAATTATGGGCGGATACTGCTGACATGCAGGTTCCATATTTAAACAGACCTGTTATGTTTTAAAAGTTCATTTAATTAGCATTATAAAAATAAGTGGATTGATCTATAAATTAAGTATACAATTTTGGAAGAGCTGCAATATTTATCAGGTAGCTAATATCAGAAACCACCTGGGTCCGCGATAGCTTGCGGAGTTTTTTTTTTTTTTAACTTTGCGCAGCAAATTTATCAGTAGCGTTTTGGGCGCGGTGCGATCGGGTGCATCGTTTTCCACTGCAGCAGCCGGTCTGCATTTACTTTTTTAAAAAATAATTTTGACTATATAAAACATGCAAACTACCAAAGTTGGACTAGGGAACAAAGCCAAAAACATAGCAAAGTTGACACGTGTAGAGACGCAAGCATAACTGAAAGCGAGAAAAACTATCGCTGTTGGTTACATTTAAGCTTTTACGTTTGTGTGCAATTACCATATTACAGTGATATTTAGAGGTTCCAGTTGCGTAGGATCCCTATTGTTTAATTAACATTAGTGTTGTTCTTGCGCATTATAATAAATAAAGTAGCAGTAGAAGAAGAAGAACACAATGTTTTTTTCATATCTTAAAGTCCTGGATCTGGTGTCCAGCATTAAGGGCGGTGTGTGACGTCACGCCCTTTGCCAGACAGACCCTCCTTGGAGCTCTAACGGTGATACTCCCGCTCCTGGCTGGTCTTTCAGCTTTCATTCACACCCATGAAAGAGTTTCTGTCTCTCCTGTCAGGGGCGCCCTTCATCTTCCCTGTCCAATAGATTCTAGCTGTGCTTTTACTCCTTGTGCTCACTGCATGCGGCTAGCAGAGCTAAGCGCTGCTAAATTTCCAGGCTCCGTATCTTACTCACTCTTTATCCTTGTGATGTGACGTCTGTTGCTTGGTCACCCTGCGCCAACATGTTACCTGTAATGCAATGAGAAGACGGTCGGGTTTTAGGCTAGAACCGTCAGATTCGAGAGATCATGACATTATGAGGTGCTTAAGTCACGTGTCATAAAATGTGTTCTACACAATATATGCGTACATTTTGATGATATAACCAGGTTTCACTCATATAACCAGTAATTCACGCAACTCCCACAACTGCACGCTTACATATTACAGGGGTGTGGTAAGCCTGTAGCCTATACTGGGAACTGCAGCATACAAAGCAGTGGTCACGCTGGATGAGATGCTAGTCCATAGGACTAGGAGGGCACAGACAAACATTTTAGACAGTTTAGAAAAAAATAGTCCTTCAAACCTGGTTTTTGGCCGGCAGGTGGAAATTACAGTAGCTCAAGGGAATTCACATAAACACGAGGAATATGCGAGTAAAGCATAGGGTGCGGGGCGGGAACTGAATCCAAAACACCCGCGGTATGAGGCAATACCCCAGTACTACCCACTGAACCACTAAATCCACAACATTGTGAGAAACTTTTATTAATATCACGGTTATTAAAACAGGCTTGATTATAAATGTAAACTATGCGCCACAAACACACTAAGGTCTAGTTAAGTATGCGGTTCCCTCACAGTGTTGCAGCTGTGGTCCTTAAAAGCTGGCGTTTCTTCATAAACATTTCAAAATACTTTTAAACTTTTAGTAACAGTCTCTTCTTTCACAAGCAGAGATTCATAAAGCGGTATAGCCTACTTGCACTAAGCAGTAGTGTCGGGCTACGGGGACTGAGCTCATGAAGCGTGAAGCGGTTAACAGGCTCCGCGCTGCGCTGGTATCAAACACCAGAGCCCCGGTGCCGCCGCGGCGGGTCATTCTCAAAGTATGTGTGCCGGGCTGTCTTTCTTCCCAGCGAGTGCAAGTGACTTTTATGGCTGTTTGTCTAGCTGCAGGCGGATAAAGTGATACTGCTGTTCCCGATATTATGTTTTTTTTTTTTTCTAAGGAGACCCGCTTTAGCGCCGTTCTTGCTGGATTTTGTTTTCCAGAAAATGCCTCCAGCTCCCAGCTTTGGAAAAAGAAAAACCCCTGAGCATTTTAATTTTAACATAAACAGTTTGTATTTATATTAACAAAAATTGCAGTACAATAACAGCCTTTACTTTAGGGATGCTGCTGAGATTGGTAATTTGAGGAGAAATACATCTTTGAAGGAGTGTAGGGACGTGTACCCCCTAAATTATCATTTATCTTTATTTTTACTACCTATAAATAGACCTTTGCCCTTCTTTTAGTTGCCCCCCGCTTAATATCAAACGACATGGTTACGCCCATTACTCATGTTTTTGGAGGGAAATTGGCATGAGATTAGCTGGATCGCGGATATCGATTTACAGCAAAATCATTTTATTGGCCTAGATATGTGAAGTAACGTGTTTATCATCTGAAAACCAATATAGTTAGTGTGTAAGTGTGTCATAAAGTCAGCAGTGATTTAATTAAAATTATATTGGAGTATATCCAATGATACCCACTGCGCAAAGTGACGTCGGAAATACGTCTTTTATGTGTCGTTTTTGGACGTCCAATTCTGGTCCACTGAAGGG
>JABFEA020000001.1:13769698-13788623 GCA_019775915.2 Cyphomyrus plagiostoma | reverse complement strand
TGTGATTGGTTGATTAGATAATTGCATTAATGAGAAATTGAACAGGTTTTCCTAATAATCCTTTAGGTGAGTGTATATTGATAGGAAAAAATACAGCAGAAATTGTTGACGTTGTAGGGGTTAAAGGGAGGTAGAGGAGGCCACAATGAAGGACCCCCTCATTTCTAGAAACACATGGCATCAGAAAGCAAGCAGGTCCCATATGGGGGTTGGAGAGGGGGGCATACTGAATCTGCTGTCCAGTGACATCGTTCATGGCAGATTGGGAAAGAGAGCTGGATAAGGGACATAAAATGGCATTGTGGCCATTTGGAAGAAAATAACATGGTGGATAGGCCCATCAGCCAGTGTGGTTGAAGAGCAGGACATTAGGATTTGACTGAAAGGAGCTTACTAATAACTCCCGAACACAACAAAGAGTCTGGGCCCCTTTAAATCTGACTCTCAATGTCACATGTCAGCTCTGGGCTTCAGAGCACTCATGCACGACCCCCTTTGGCTGGGAGGTGAGCCTTCCGCTCCACAGCAGCCTTCTGAATTCACACAGCTCGCCATATTTACCCTAAATGAGCTAATGAAGCTCGGATCGGTTTCATTAGAGTAAAGGTGTGTCTTGGCATGGGCCAGGAGTGGGCCGGTCTGCGGCTCTGCAGCGTATGCGCAGGCCATGTCATCCTGCAGTCAGCCGAGTGATGTCACCACTGGGCCCCTGAGCAAGGCCCTTAACCCCAATTGTTCCAGGGTTTGGCTAAGCCTGCTCTTTCTTATATTCATCTGCTAACAAAAAAAATATGGGCATGAAAGAGTTCAGATAGTGTGGGAAGGTAGTTCCACAGCCACCCCCCCGTGTGCACCGACAGGGGGTACAATAAGCAGACAGTGTGCTTGCGTGTCAATGTAATGCTCTTAAAGCACTTCTACAAGAAAAGATAAAATGTATTTTTCTCATGGTCCACTTCATTGATTTCATCCACATTAGCAGTGTTTGGATTGGAAGATTTGTTAGAACACGGCTACAATTTGGCTAATCAGGTGACTCTGTATTTAATGTTATGGATTATGTTACGGATTGTTAAAAGAAACATATATGGATTGATTGTTTGATGGGAGGTCCAAGGAGCAATTACTGGTAATTTCTATGCGTAAAAATTTACACCATGGTTTATGCCTAGAACCTGGTATTAAAATTCGATATGCACTCAGAAATTGCTGTTTTTGCTTTTGTTGAGGGCTTGTGGTACCTCTCCTGAGTGTGAGTGGTGTTTATGCAGTAAGGTGTTATTGTGCAACAGTAAGTGCAGAAATATAGAAAGAATGATGTCATGGCTTAAAAATGTGCATAATTACAATTGACCTGGGGCTGTACATGATAGAAAAGCAGGCATATGGTGAGACTCATGAATTCATTTTAGCTTTAAAATGCCATTATCCACTAGATCATTTTTCACCGGTTGTTTCCAGCACATCCTCCAATGTCGAGCGTCACTGAAAACCGGAGTATTTGATTCAAGCTTTGGAGACGCAGAAAATCTGAAACTGCTGTTAAAATTTAACAGCGATCGCGAGCTGATTTCCTGCTGCTACAGGACACGTGTTGAACTGCAGTTGTGAATGTGCAGCGCTTTGGGGGAGAATGGCAGCGAGCCCCCCGCTGTGAATTCACGCTAAGCTAGTATGACTGACATCATGCTGACTGGCAAGTGAGGCCTCTCCCGTTTCATAGCTCCCTGTTGGCATCCGTCTTCTCTCCCAGTCCTTTGCCATGACGTGTTCCCTGCCGTGGCACTGCACCAGCCCAGCCTCCCGTGGGGGGCCCGCCGCAAACGGTCTCTCTACTTTTGCACGTCATTTGGGTTATACTGTTTCGTCCCCCGATGCCTTGCATGTTGCCGGCACCCAGCCTACCATCACCCGCCAGCGATCGTAATATCTCTTTGGTTCCGGGGTTGGCATGCCATCTCAATGACCTCGCCTCGGGTGTGCTGCGAGAGAGGCTCAGCCAGGGTGTTTCAAGGTTGTTCGCGTGACTAGAAAGCAGCCCGGATGCGTGACCTGTGCGGCAGATAAACAATCCCTTCATGGATAAACAGCCAGTGGTCAATGGAAGGCTGAGATGCTGGCCATGTTATTAGCGTTGAATTAGGCTGGAATGAGCTTTGGCCCAGTCCTTTGTGGAGTTTGCATGTTCTCCCCATGTTTTCAAAGGTTTTCCCTCTTTACTGGGCTAATTGGCATTGTTAAAGGCCCAAGTTTCTGGTGATGGACTGGGATGTTGGCCTGAGTGTCCTCTGTGTAATGCCCTGTGCTCCTTTGTATAGGCTGCAGGCTCTCTCCAACACTGTATGGCAATGTTCCAATCTGTTCCTCTGGGGTCCACAGGCAGTCCACGTTTTTGCTCCTTGCAAGCTCCCTGACAGGGTCATAATTCAGGATGCATGGACTGTGTGGCAGCTAAACAAACCCTTCAATAAGTTATTGCTTGGAGGGAGCAAAAAGATGGACCGACTGTGGGTCCTCGAGGACCGGGTTGGGTAACACTGCTGTATGTAATAAGTGAATGGAAGATGGATGGATAAACTGAGGCTGTGATTGAGAGGTTTTTATTGCGTCAGAAAGTTCCTGTATAGAGTTTTCTCTTACTGAACACAGAACATGAGCTGAATGAGTAAAACACACATTACATTTATACGTCAGGGGTGTATGCAGAGGTGAAGCCACTGAAGCTCTGGCCCCTGTTGAAAGCTCATTGGTCCCAAGAGTACCCCCTCCCCTGTCACTCAACGATTCAAAACATATCATTGGCTGCTGACTAGGTTGGCTCCTTTATGTGATTTATGGCTCCTCTCATGCCGCCTAATCTACAAGCACACAGCACACCTCCCTTACTGCATGTTAATGAACGCCTGGCAGCCGTCACTCTCACTCTGATTTGCTGCCTCATCCTTGTGGGGGGTAAAAGCAGAGTACCATCTGATTGTTTCTGACATTTACATTTCCTGTGGCCAAATCTGCAGCAGTCTGCCTGAACTGATTGGCGAGCAGAAGGCAGACCTTGTCTCCTGCGGGGGGGGGGGTACAAGGGAGTGAAATGGCAAAATGGGGATAAAAATGAAGGCCGTCTTTGTCTATTTCCAATTTACTGAAAAAACACATTCTTTAAATGACATAATTCTTATGGCTAGGGCCGGGAGATATGGCCTATTAATAATACCTCAATATTTTTAGGCTGCATCTAGATACATGCTATGTATCTCGATATTTCGAAATTTCCTCTAAATTCATAAATGCTTGATTATTCATAATATTTATTCCAAAAAACAGTATTTATTCAAGGCTATGTAGTTGTACACATAGGTATTTAACAGGTGTTAAATGAAAATAATGGGCAGGCAAGTGCATGTAACATTCAATGCATGTGGATTCTTTTTGTATCTGTGAAGGAGAGAACTGAAAAGTCAAAGCGACTTTGCTGTCTTGTTTTTTAAAAATAAGCAACAACTTGTACCATATTCAATCTGCACGATATAGTAATTTACTACATCTTGTACAGAATAGGCCGCTATACATGAAATATATTCAATATATCCCACAGCCCTACTTATGGCTATCATGTCTTATTATTTAATTGGTTATCCAAGTAAGTTATAGGAAAGAATAGTTTTCTAATGTCTTCTAGTCTTTCACTAAAACAAAACATCTATGACCTCTTTATTTTGTTTTATTTTCCAAGACACTTTGCACTCTTTTATTAACATGCATGCAGTACAATGGTCAAGACTTCAAAAGAGCTTCTAAAGAGCCTAATGATCCCCTCTATATCTGAGGCATTATGAGTCATCATCATTGTTCAAAACTTACTTCACACTAAGTCTTAGTTGAAGTTGATCTCTGAGCAGTACTAAAATTCTAGAGACCAGAAAAATGAAAAGATTTTCAGGATAGAATACCATAGACATAATGAAAATCTAGCAATTATATAGCATAGAGTTATTAATATTAATTCAGGTCACAAGGCAAGTACTTTTTAGATGTGTCTTTATGCCAGAAAGACATAAGTGTTACATAATGGAGACAATAGTATAGAACAAAAAGTAGCAAATTTCAATGCATTGGCATCACTAGTAAAAGTCCTTATTTTAGGGTGTGTCTGTGCTCTTTGGAGGGTTTGCCTGTGAAAGCCCTCACTCGAGGGTTTCCCTGTGAAAGTTCTCTTTGGAGGTCTGCCACTGAGTAGCCAGCTAGCTACCTCTTAGGGCACTAATCCTGAACCATTCCTAAGATCACGTTTAGCCCACTGTTTACAGTTACAGTTTTTCCTGGGTCACTCCCCCCAGAAAAATTGGTGGTATATTTTCAGCTTTCTTTGAAGGATCCAGCTAGCCAGAAAAGAGCTTACAGTGACATTCTGAGTGACCTTGCCTTGCAAAGCGCCACCATGTCTTGAAAAGCAAGTTTGCCATGCTGACTGTAGGTGTTGACGGCTATGGGTCACTGAATGGGGCAGTTTCCTGTGTGACGTCTGTTACCGGTATATGAAGGCAGGTTGTATGAGGCGTCAAATACAGAGATGTGACTGGCTAAAGGCCTCCTCCCTTTGATATAAGCAAAGAGCAGCTCTTTCAGAGTGGCGGTCTAGAATGAACATCTAATAGAGAGACGCTGGGTGAGGCAGGTCGAGGTGGACCAGTGTGGGTCCTGGATGCCGCTTGCCAATGATTGGGACACCCGGGGCTCGTAGAGCCCGCGCCAGGTGAGAGTGCCCACTGCTTTCACACCTGCGCCACAGGGAACAGAGCTGTCAGGGAGAGACCGACGGGCCGACGTGCGAACGTGGCAGCGAGCCGGGGAGCGTGGGCTAATCAGATGCACCGTGAAACCTGGTAAGTTTGTCACAGCGACGGGACGAGCTGATACTTCTATGGAGCAGCATGTCGGCCTCGCGAGTGTGTGGGGGGGTGGGTGATGAAAACACACTCTGCGGGGGTATCATTCACATCACCCTGCGCTGCCTGCCTGTCTCCCTCTGCCGTATGTGAAGCTGCTCTTTCCCTTACTGTATCACAGCTCTCTGAGGTCATATTCCACATGGGGAGAGTGAATGATCTGTTACCTGCGATAGTAGGCAAGCCACAATAACAGGGAATGATCTTAATGTCTGTAAGATGCTTGAAGGAGGGTATGGACCTTCCAGAGCAGGTCTATATCAGGTGAGGTGTCTTTTATAGGTCAGTAGACTTGCCTTTCATCCTCATCCACAGGTGCAGAGTCTGTTGCTCCATCTGTAGACAGCCATCTTTTTCCCCTTTCATAGCACTGAATTACTTTTTCAGACATGTTTTTTTGTACTATTTTATCTGCTCTGGTTTATTGAAAAGACAATTCAGAAAAGACAATTCAAGTCAGGTGGATGGGAAGTCACCCCTGAAGTGTGACCCCCAAGAGTGGAAAGTAGGGGCGTGATACGGCATCATAGGGAAGCACCACGACACCGGCTGCAGGCGGCCGGCGAATCCTGGGGAGGCAGTAGTAGGGATTAGTTGCGGACAAAGGGGACTCGGGAGGAAGAGCCATTGATCCGCAATGTAATCCTGTAATTGGGCTGATTATGACGAAAAAATAGGGAGAAGGCAGGAGAGGAGGACCGGTGTGTAAACTTCACATGGGGAGCCTGCTGCTGAGATACTGTGCCTTGGGGGGGCTTTCTATGACCAGCTAGCTGCTATACTCCCCCCCCCCCCCCACCCCAGATTTCTCTGCTCTCTTCTGCAGGAGAACTAATCGCCAAGCAGCAATGCAGCAGTAAACAGTCAGTGAACTCCGCTCTGCTCTGTTTGCGACAGCAAACACAGCACTTTCGAGAGTCTTTGCTCTGAAGTGCACAGGGGGAATCACGTCCAGCGCTTTTGGTGAGATTGTAACTACATGGATCTGTCACATTTCATTGGTTGTAATTTAATACATCTATATTGAGTTTTTTTTTTCCATTAATATGCATAAAACAACCTAGAAATATCCCATTTGGATATTTATAAACATTCACAAACACTGTCATTTGTCAAATCCTAGAATCGACCTTGTCCACCCTAGCCTAGTACTCATTGCCCCCTGGGTATTGATGACACTGTCACACCGAGCGGGCTTTTAGCACACCGAAAATCCTGCCATTTCCTGTCGTAAATCAATACTCTGAGAGGGAAAGCGAGGCCTGCCATCACTTCCTTGCCAGTCGCCCTGTCACATTGCGCTGTCTCATTGGAGTTGCTGACGTTGAGAGACAGTGCCAGGAAGCGAGGCGGCATCGCAGCCTTTGGAAAGTCGGCTCCCGCCTGAGCTCCTCTCTGCCCCGGATAGCCCCTCTGTGTGTTTCAAGCCACTCTGTACAGAATGAGTGCAGTGTGAACTCATAATTGATGTTTACTTGGAAGTAAGCCAGGGCATCCAATAAAACGGATGAACCTAAAATCCCAACAATGTGGTTTAGCACATGCTGCCTGTCTAATTTTACATAAACACAGTTTTACATTTATCTTCCTTTATAGCTTTTACTCCCAGAGTCAGACTCCAGTTTCCTCCCACAATACAACTCACTATTAGGAGAACTGCTGTGTGTGTGAGTGTGTGTGTGTGTGTGTGTGTGTGTGCCTGGAGCCTGATTACTGTCCTGTCCAAGGTGTTCCCTGCCACCTACCCTGTGCTTCCTGGGATCGGCTCCAGGAAGACAGTTACCCTGTAACCAGATAAGATGTATGAAGAAAGATGGATGGCTGATTTAAATAAACAGGGCACAAAGTAATCAGTGAGTATGAGGAAACTTAAGCAATTATAAAGTAAACTTTAATGCTCCAATCTCATTACTGCACCTGCATTCTTACTTTGATTGATTTATTGTTGGTCTTTACTGATAATTTTCGATATTTTTGGGTTCCCCCATGGAATTTTTGCTGAGTAAAATCCTTGATTAGAAAATGAGATTAGAAAATAATTCCAGTTTGATGAAACCACACTACACTCTCTGGTACTGAAGAAAATACCTGTCGATCAAGTACATAGTTTGATGCTGGGAGAGAAACAACTTAATCATTTAAATATCAATGGTTTTTTTTGGGGGGGGGGGGGTGAACCCAAATTAAACGTTGGGGGTACATGTTCCACCCCCATCCTCCCTGGTTCTTATGTCTCAGCTATTGACCTGCACTTTGGCTCCCGTGCATAGAATCCTTATATTAGAATGGATATAAGGTGAAGTACTGTGTTATTTTGCTCTGTGAACTTGGGAAATAGAGGAAGTCAAAGAGCCTTCACAATGTTTTATGATATGTAGAGGAAAACTTCCAAAATGAGTCTTATGCAGAGGTTGAGTGATGATGCCATTCCACTTGTTGCTTGATGGTCCTGCTTATGTGAAAGAGGTGTGGGTGGGCACATAGCCGCATGAAGACGGGACAGGGGGCTTCAGTGCCGCCACATCTGTCACTCCAATGAATCATGGGAGGACAGGCCACTGGGAGCACTGGGAGCTGGGCTTTCCCAAAGAGGTCACATGATGGGATAACCTGGAGCAGGTTCTGAGGGGTGTAGCAGAGTTAGGGGGAGGGCTGAGGGGCATGTATTTTCAGTCTTTGGTAAGAAAACAGGCAGCATCATGCTGGAAGGTGAAGTGGCTTTCCGAGGTGCAAAACGTAACAGGAAATTCACAGAATGGTGCTAAAAAAAGATGGTAGACTGGCGCTTGGGTTGGGACTGCCAGCGTCGCCCATCTGTCAGGAGCCAGGCAGAATGCAGCAGATGCATTCTGCCAGCCCAGAGGCCAAGATCCCCCTCAGCACGCTGCCATCATGCTTTGAATGCCCATAGTCAGTCACTGGATATAGGGGCTAAATCGAGAGCAATGGATGTCATTTTCCAATCTGCGTGGTGAGCCACAGACTGGGACTTGTTCAGAAGCAGAAAAGCGGCCTTCTTTACCTCTATCACAGTGGGGAAACCAGGTGAGTAGTCCGACAGTCGGGCAGTACAGGCATATCAGGGGACACGTCCTCACACCATGTGATCCAGCTTCTGGCTGGTCCTCATGGAGTTGGCTGGTAGTGGCACAAACAAGCAGGACCTGATCATGCCTTGTCCTTTATAGCTGTCCAAAAGAGGTGGAAAGTTTAGGTCTAGAAAGTACAAATCCAGACCAAGGTTTTGTTTCAACTATTCAGTTAAGTACTCTGTGACTGTGACTCTTTATGCTCAACTGATTAGTTGGAACAAAACCTTGTTCTGGATTTGTACTTTCTGGACCGGACTTTCTGAACCTGAACTTTCCACCTAAGCTGTCCAATACATTCTCCTCTTGTTGACACATTTTTGCAGGTAAATTTAGATATATAGCTCCCTGGTATCCTGCCCAGGGTGCATCTAAGTGCCACCTGGGATAGGCTCCAGGCCCTTATGAGTGCCTGACCTTTATTGCAGATTTCAAATGGAATCATGTGACATGGGGAGGGTAGGTAGGAATAGGGCCTTTGTTTTTGATAAAGGATTCGAGATTGATTGCTGAAAATGGAATTGAGGAAAGAGAACAGAATCCCATCCATCCATTTTCAAAATCTGCTTGTCCTGTGCAGGGTAATGGGAGTCTGGAGCTTACCCTGGAAACTGGGATTACCCAGGATGCATCTGCTAACTCCAATTCACCTTAGCATGCTTTTGGACTGTGGAGGAAAACTGGAGAAACCTCCTCCATGATGACACAAGAAGTGCATGCAAATTCCATACATATGGAGCCATGGCAGAGGCAGATCTTATAGAACTGGTAATATTGAATGAATGTACTCATTACTAGACCTCACCCTGCCTTGGGACATACAACCTCCATATAGTGTTGTTATGAAATTGAACTTGACCGTGATCAATAGCTGTGTGCAATAATCTCTGTCACACCAAACGAATCAAATGCCCATTTATTGCCAGTATGATTAAGGGGACTAAAAAGCATCTCAAGGAGCGATTCCGAAACCTCATACTATTATGTAAAGCACAGGCTGATATCTATTACTGATAGAATCGATGCCAGAATGCGAAATGCCAAATTAATAACTGAAAAGATGAATATGAAACCCCTGAAAAGATAAACAAAGGCAAATGGGAAAGACATTGGCACTGCTTGTGCGACGGGAGATCAGATTGCAGCTGCAGATTACTTGTAAGAACCGCGGTGTCGATATAACAGTCAAGCCGTTGCCTGTCATCGGAGTGACACTGTTTTAATTAGGTTCCTCAGGCAGAGTCCTTACCTTTGAACTCTGATCTCCGAACGGATTCGGCGCCAAGTCTGGTTGAGGGGCTGCTGATGTAAAGTTATGTGAAGCGAGGCGATAGAAGATTTTAATTGGACATGTCGCAAGCCAATAGATTTGCTGTCATGTCAATGAGAGCGCACAATCACTGATTAATGTCGGCGTTTGCTGTGGTGCATTTCACATGTAACTTCTTTTCGTCCGGCTGCGGTTTGTTTGGGGGGCTCATTACTTCATAATTAAATGCTGTCGCTATGGCCAGACAAAACAGTTTTGTCACTTCTGAAGTCCAACTTTCCAAGTTTCTGCCCTTGGGACCGTTTCCAGTCCAACGAGATGGTGTCTCTTGCCCTTACGGGGTTCTGATTAAATATCCAAGACGGCGTCTTGGCGGCGAGGACAGAATGCTGATATTTTGAGGATTTGTGAGTGGAGCTGATGTGAATGTACCTGTTACCCATGTGTCACCTGGGGCTTAATTAAAATCTGGTGTCCCAGACCCAAACGCACGGTGCGGCTCTCCTCACAGAGCCAGGACTCCACGCTCCTGTCTGGTCAGCCTCATGTCAATGTCTTTAGCTTTGGTTTCGTAATCTCTCTGTCCTGGTTTTTATTTCCCCTCGGTTTCACCGACCATTCACACTCGAGTCCTCCTGCATCGCACCTTGTTCTGGAACCTTCTGTTCAGTCAGCATCTCTTGGGTCCCGCCGGTTACCTGTGGCGTCCTGTCTGTCGGGTAGAGAACCTGACAGTATATGTCTGGTTTGGGGTACTTTGTGTCTGGGTCTGGTCTCGTCTTGCAACAGTAAAGTTAGTTTTGGAGTTCCGGAGTCTGCATCATGGCCTCTGAAACCGTGACCAGGGTTGAGCACTAATTGAGGATATTCAGCTTGGGACACAATGTGGAGGATGCAGAAAGGTTTAATGATGTCAGGGGTCTTCAGCTGCTATGTGTGGTCTTTGTGTGGCTGGTGTTGTGAGCTGGGAGAATGAAAACAACTGGTAGCAAATACACCTACAGCGCGATATCCCAAAGAAACACATTCTCAGTCACAGAGCACATGAAAGCCAAAGCTGCTAGCGCGTAGCATGGTGTAGTTACATTGGCAGGATGTGATGTTCACAGGAGAAATACCCAAGCTCAGTGTAGAGACCCCTCCACATGTTGATGTGTTACAGGAGTAACATTCATGACCTAAGCATTGATTAATCATACTTTGGAGTGGCCCTAATGAGGGACTTAGGATAGGTATGAGCTAGGATGGGATATGAGACACATGCTTTATATATTCATCATATATTTTTACACTGACATTTATAATAATTGTGTAAAGTAGTTTTCTAGCTGTAAATGAATAAGTACATTTTATCTATCTTCCAAACACTTATCTTGAGCAGGGTGGGGGGATGCATTCAAACCATAGCATGATTATAATGTGTAAATATTTCTAATATTAAACTTCCGCTCTTGTGATATTTACTATTGCTTGTGTGTCCAGAAGTCAAACACCTGCTGCAGAATTCTGGGTGTGCTGGAAGCTTCTGGTTAGTCCTCCGGAAAGTCAGGTTTCAGTCTGACAAATATCAATGTCGTAAATGTTAGCCGCATTTCGGATGAAACACACAACATCAAGGGTGTGACTTACAAACCATTCAGCATTAAATTCCCCTGCAGATGAGACTGTGTGCATGGACTTCTAGTCTGGTCCTCTCACCAAAACAAGACAATTTGATTCTGTGGAGCGTCTCACTCCCACAGGCTTTCAGGGGGCCCACAGCCAGTGCTGCAATCGCAGAGATAAATTTGATCCTAGGAAAAAAAGAAACAATGCTCATTTTTTCTGACAATGAATAAGAAAGAAGGAAAATCTACAGTTTAGTTCAGAGGTGGCCTAAATCGTTGGAGCCCTGGACAATGAGTCCTTTTATAGTGTGAGGTTACGGTCTATGGATTGTTCAGGAATAAACTGCATTGCTGCTCTGTTTCTGCTTAAGCATCAGATCAAGATGTCGCATTTCAGTTATCAATTGTACTGTTTTAACTCTTTTTACAGACAGGCGGGTTAGTGAAAGACCTCCTAGACCATGAATTTCTCACAGTGTTTGCAGAGAAATGTCCCTGTACACAAAATGTGTCATCATGCTCCTCTGGTTTATTTGTCTGTCCTGTCATCTCGTCCTCTTCTCTGCTGTTATCTAACTGCCCTCCTGCTGGTTATTCTGCTGATGTCCCTGAGGGCGTAGGTGCTGTAGGAAGCACATTTCACTTACCGTTACCGTGAAACTAATTTGAAGGACTGTCCCACGAGTCAGACGGGGTACATCAGACATCTTTACCTTTTTAATCTGGAAAATGACTTGCTAGTTTTCCAGCGAGCGCAGTACAAATTTTGTGAAGGAACAGTCTGGCCAGGTCTGTCTGGGTGGGAGTGGCAAGCGATTTCCATCCCACATTAACACTAACGAAAAATTCTAGGAGGATCAAAGCAAGTCGACAGAAAGTGTGGAGAGTCGCACAGCTATGATCTTGGTGGGGGGGGAGGGGAGGTGTTTGCCTAGTTGGACTGGACACTTGATCCTGTGGCCCTGACGTGACTGAATGCAGGTGACAAGCGGCATGTGACCCCGTTGTTTGTTTGGGATGAGGAGGCGCTGTCTACATCTGAGGTGCTGAATTAGCGGTTTTCTCACGGGAGCCGGTGTGGTGCTGACATCCACGAGGTCGCGCCGTTAGATGAGGGAGACAAACAGCCGCATGCAAAGACATACAGAAGCGGTACTTTGTTAACATTAAAACAAGTCCCATCTGGACAGTTACAGAAATAAGCCACTTAGCCACATGTGCATTTTTAATAGTGACAAAGTGAAACAAAACAGCTGTGAAAACAGAAATGAAACAGCTGAAAATGTTCTTCAGCTCTTACAAGAATTGATGGCCTTCTCCATTGCAGAAGGGTCCTAAAGAAGCTTCTGTCCAGCTATCGCTCAAGAGTTTGTCTTGATCAGAGTGCGGGAGGTTGGGGGCTTTGGGCTATCTCAGGAAGCACAGGGTACAGAGCTGGGGTGGTATGTGAGGGTAGTGAATTGCAGAACACACACATTGTATGCAGTTTTAGAGACGTCAGTTAGGCGAGCTGCATATCTTCAGACTGTGAAAGGAAACCAGGGAACCCAGAGGGGACCCACTGGACAGGGGGATGACATGCAGACACCACACACACAGAATGGAGATTCAAAGCCCTAAGCCTGCAAGTGGGAGGAACTGCAGTTTTGATAAGTGGCCTACAGTTAAATTCTGCATCTGTTGTTCATGTCAGGTTCTCAGTCGAATTTGAATAATGAGCAAGTTTTGCAAAGGGAAACACACTTTTGAATAAATAAGCACAATTTTTTCACATGACAAAGTAGTATGTCAGAATGACACAGGCTGCAAATTAAACTTAACTACTTGTTATCATAAATAATTCACTGGCTTTGATTGTATGCCTGGAATTTTATTTTGAATACTAGGATATGTAGGTTTCTGTCACGCTCTACCTGCCATGTCCACCTCACCTTCCTATTACCTCCCTAGCGTGACCTTGTCTTACCTCTCATTCCTAACACTCCCATTCCATCACTGTTACCACTTAATACCAACTGGGGTTGTCGGGGTGGGGGGATCAGAGCCTATCCTGGGAACAAGGGGTGCAGGTGGGAACCAGGGTGTGCGTGCACGCACACACACACATACACACACACATACACACACACACACACACACACACATGCCCTGCATGCTTTTGGACCATGGAAGGACACTGGAGCCCCTGGCAGAAAACTACATGAACACGGGGAGAGCGTGCAAACTCCACGCAGGAAGGACCGACACCCAAACCCAGACCTACACCAAAACCCAGACCTACACTCACAGTGCCATCATGCTGCCCCACTCTCCCACTCCCCAATCCTAATTCCTAATCATTCCCACCTGCCACTCGTTAGCTTTCCCGTTGGTCTTGTATATATGTGCTTTCCAGACTTCTGTTCCGCAGTCTGGTCATTAATGTCACTCCACCTGTCAGCCAGTGTCCATCCCCATTCCAGCCTTCTTGTTTTGATCCTTCACAGTCTCGTTAATTTCCAGTCCTTGTTTGTTTAAGTCCAATAAAACTTCTTTCGCCTCACGAAATTCCTGCACGTTGTGACAGTTCGTGTGACATGTTTTAAGATCTGGTTTGGGTTTGATTGGGATTCTTAGGTACAAAATTCAGATCCTGTAAAAAATCTACCATTTTTTATCGTTTTACATTTTGCAAAGCAATTGTGGGATTTGGTGCATCCAATACCCAAAAACTTTCCATAAATACCGCACTAGAAGTGAAGTGTCAGTTAAACCTCAGCAGGCCAGACCCGATGTCTTCTTCCATGGACGCAGATTCTATTTGGTTTTTATGGATGCCTAGATGTTCTCAGCTGGGAGATTTAATCCCTCCTTAGTCCTCCCTGGGCCCTGTGCCCAGTAGGATGTGCCTGAAACAGCTCCACTGGGAGTCGACCAGGTGGCGTCATTAGAAGATTCCCAAACCACCTCAGCTGTCTCTGATCTGAAGGAGCTACTGCTCTGTTTGCCTACATATCCACAAATTTCTCACCCTATGAAGGGGAGTGACTCCAGAAATCATATGGAGAAACTTCATTTTGGTTACTTGTACTTAACTGCTTAACTGCTCCAGAAACATGACATCATCTGCTGTATTTTGATACCCTGTCCATAGAAATCACTAACAGGAGTAGAGACAAGACACACCTTTGATGGTTAAGCTGAGGCTCTTTCTAATCGGCGCTGATTTTATTCCAAGGAGGCAGAGACAACTCTTACTAGGAAATGTAGTCATTTACCTTCTCCAAGGCACAAAGCACATGTTGACTGTTTTAGCGTCTTACCACAAACCCACTTATAACTGTGCCAAAGAGTTGGAGAGGTTCTACCTCTTATCCAGAGGTCTGGTTCCAGACCCCACACTTTTTGTGCAGCGGTATCCTTCTAGTTGATTATTTACTAGACTGAGCTCCTTGCCGAGAAAAGTCAGTGTCAGCTGGCAAAGTCTGATCTACCTGAGTCCATCCTGATCATTCCTGTTGTCCAAAAGGCACTACACGTGATCACCACCTTTCACCTTGAAGGTGTAGTGAGCCCACAGGATGGTCCACGTAGCCGTTTCGGGCTGGGCCAACGAACACCACCTGCTGGTTCATTTTGGTCCCTGGACTCTCTATGGGTCTTGGGGGTCTTCTTTGGTTCGTAGTTATCTGGCCCCTATCTTTAGACCTGTTCTCCAGGGGAGGCTCTATCATGATCACAAGATCCAGACCAGGCACAAAAACACTACCCCAGACTAATAATACGACTAAAGTATGCCAGCTTATTGTAAAAATGAATAAAATAACAATGGGGCAACTATCCTCAATGCCCATCAGAGAGGAACAGATCGAACAGTGTTTGGCTCAGTACTCTCAGTAATGGCGTGACCTTTATTTTAATGACTTTGGTGATAAAACGGCAAAGCATTTTACTAGAGACTAGTGACTTTTATACCTAAAGATACTTACTCTTCATTTTCCTGTCCCGATCTCATAGCAGGTGTTGAATGTTTTTAATATGCTGTTAAAGTACAGAATCGATTTCGTTGCGAGGCATTCGCTCAGGGCATTTTAGTATTATTTTTTTCATTAATAAAACGAGCTGCCATACCTGTAATACCACAAACAGGCCTCGTGCTTTCAAACTGCTGTTGTCCCAGCATGAGACTTGAGTAGCTTTCCATTCATCCATCTTCCATGCAGCGAATGCACTGCAGGGGAAGATTAGCACCATCGGGAAGCAGGGGTGGTCCTCCGTGTGCGTATCTGCCACGCATCACATGACGCTGTCAGGGTGATGTATGTGTGTTTGGTTGCAGCGAGTTGCCCGTTGATACCCGTTACCATGGTGCCTGCTGTCATATAGGACGCGTGCTCCGCAACTTGTTAATTGACTTGTTTATGCATTAGAAGTAGAGAAGAGTTGCAGGGGGAGGAAACAGAGATTGTCTACAGCAGAAGCTTTGGTGAAAATGGGCTGGGTCGGTGAGTTTGAAAGCTGTTCAGGGAAGCGTGTAGGGTAACGCTACAGCCTCACGCCTCATGGATTGTGGGTGCAGGGTCTGCCTCCACTCTGTGCGTGGAGCCTACATGTTCACCCCTTGTTTTCTGATTGGTGCCTTTAAATTGCCCTCAGCTTGTGTGCTCTGTAATGAACTGGCATCCCATCCTTGATCTCTCATCCATCCTGGTATATGTTCACCACAACCATGAAGTGGCTACAGAAAATCCTTGGATGGATGAAAATATATGAGGGCGCACAGCCTAGAAATTGAGGACTTGAGCATTTTTTTTTTGCCAAACATCTCTTTCTGTGATCTTCAGAGTCTTCTGAGTCACACTGTGTTTTATTTGTTGTTTCATAAAATGAACAAACAGATGTTCGCAATTCTCATTCTGTGGTGGGCGTGTCTCAGTATTCCTGGATTCGTAAGCTCCTGTGGCTGGCAAACCGCCATTCGCCCCCACCCCCCGCCCCAACCCCCCAAGCCGTGCCTCTGGAGATGTGGCATGACTCTGCTGAAAAAGTCCCTTTCAGCGTGGAAGAGGGAATCCGGGGAATCTGTTTGCTGCTGGCAGTGGAGCCGAATCCTTGATTCCCATTATAGAGAAGCTGCAGATGGAAGAGCGCTTGGCTCAGTACTCGCAGTAAGGTGTGACCTTTATTTTAATGACTTTGGTGATAAAATGGATGTGCTTTTTTCTTCCATCGTTTGATAGGCTTGCTCCTCACCGTCGTCCTCAAAGATGAAGCTGGTCCATGACAAAAAGACGGGTATGATGTATGTTTTGCTGATGGAGATCCCTGCTGGACATACATGTTAGCTTTCACTATGCAAATATAATTTTTTGCCCTGCCAGATAGCATTTTTTTAATTCTAGTGTTGTCATACTGGCACATAGCAACCACTTTGTATGTGTGCATTTTACCTGATTAACCGGGACATGCCTTTCACAGTAGCTAAATAAAGCATGTGCACAGTAATTATTGGAGGTAGCAGAATTAAATGTCCATGAGTTATCAGGATCTGGGGTTTGTTTGGTAGTTTGGGATTTATAAAATAAACGCAGTGGCCACTGTACCTTTGTAAACAGCATTCATAAGTCTTCTTGTGCTGAATTTAAATCTGTATCTCAGAAATCATTTGAGATTTTCAGTGCTTTTCAAATGAAACAGGATGTGTTCCTGAGGCTGGATTTGACATGATGGTTTTGCTCCATATCTGGGCAGACGTCTTTTTTCCAGGAAGACGTGAGACCCACGCAAAGCCCCTTGTTCAGGATTACCTCTGACAAATAAAAACAGCCTGAGAAGATAAGGACTGACACATGCCCACATGCATCTGAACCAAAACTCTCCCTCTCCTCTGCTCCTCACCGCTTGTCAGATAACTCAGCGAAGTTTTCCAGCTGCTTCAGATGTTAGATTTTTCCCTTTACTTGCCTGTTCCGAGCTTTTCCACTACAGAAGCCTTGCTGGGGAAGACCAGAGCTATCATCCTTGTAGGGTGACTCGGTTGGATCAGCAGGTCGAGTGGTTTGTCCTTGGGCATGTCGTCTCAGGAAATGCGTGCAGGGGAATGCAGAGACAGGGATCGGCATGTGGTACAATTATTTCCTTCACCATCTCCATGTCAGTAGGGTGAGAGAGACAGAGGGTAAAGTATGGCATCCTCTAATGGACTGCCAAAATACCATACCCTACAAAGTTAGCAGGTAACAACCCATAGGAAAACTTCTGTGATTCATTTTACGTGTCATATTGTGTGAATGTGAGGAAAGCAGGGAAGAGGCATCTTTACAAAGTTATATAAAACATCTTGAAAAGAATGATGTTTGTCAGGTACAGGTGAGAGAACCCAAAGTAGAAGCAATTCTGCTGGTGAGGTTACCTCATGGAACAAACAAACAAATAAATGAACTGAGAAAACGGATGGTGCAGAGCATTCTGCCAAGGTGAAGTAGATTCATGTCACACTGGTGCCTGTTGCCTCATGGGCATCATTTGAAACGAGGTCGTACTCTAAAATGATGAGTCATGTGACCAGGGTGATGAGTGGCACATTCAGATCAGTCCATTCCCAAAGTGCCCTAAAGCTCCACTGTATAGAGACTGTTTTGCTAGCAATTATTACAATCAAGTTTCTAAATTTGATTATTTTGAGTACATAGTTCAAAACATTCTGACATGTGCATCCTTCATATTAGTGTCACTAAACAATAAATGATAAATCATATCACCTTAGACAACAGTCTAGGATCACCTTTATATCTAGATCGATAATATATTCAATACATTTTTCTTGGATGGAAAATGTTTTCTTTGAGGATCTCCCGCTAGTGGTCTTTGGGATTTCTCATTTACAAGCTTTTATAGCAGGTTGTCTGACGCAGCCCCCAAGTAATGGTATTCAGTTGTAAATTTATGCTTAGGCCTCAGAACAGTTTCACATAGACACTTCAATAGAAGTCATAGCTTTGACCTTTGACCTTTCTCTTGGGGAGTCATGCCCTGCGTGGGAAAAGCTGATGTGGATCTAAGGGTGTCTGTCTGAGTCTAGCCTGGCTGAGCAGGTTGGAAGTGGATGAGCTCACGCATATGGGGGAGTGTGGACAGATGGGGAATCCAGTGACTTGGAAAGGATGGTCCAGCTGGGGTGAGCATGGCCCAAGGCCCAGGTGAAGACCAGAGAACAGAAAACAGGCCACTGCACTGCTTATAGGCATCCCCCACCCCACAAACATGTTCCTGTAGCCTTACCGGTAAAACCCTTCACCAATGACCCTGAAATAATACATGTCGAACCCCAAATGATGCAGCTGCAAACAAAATCACGTGAATATCTGTGACTGTTTGTCCATCGGGGGTTTTTTAGCATGCTATGCTGTGCTTATGCAGGATTCACATGCAGGATGGGATGCCAGGACGCACTGTTAGTTCCAAAACTGTTTTTAACTGGAGGGAATAAAGAAGAGCTCGTAGCTGAAGAACGCTGTTCCTTTACTGATTAAAAGGAGATCGTTACTTACGTAAGGAAATCAGGACGCCATAGCTATGTGTGTATGCAGCCTGTTTGTAATAATACTCCCTGCATGATGCAAGATTCCCGTGGCTCTAAAGGGCGAAATGCAGTCAGGTAGTTTCACTCATGCACTTGTAATCCTGCTTTATTTCACTGGCACGAACACTTACATTTTCACATGTTGTTTCCCTCTGGAAAACCTGTTCAGAACTTCCACGTAAAGTAGCTTGTTCAAACGGCACACGCGAAATGTGATTAAGTGATAGTTTGCCTGTCCTAGCTACCCTATTCTGTCTGCTGACCTCATTGCAGCACTCATTAGCATGATTAGGCTATAAGTGCATATCAATGATCTGGTACTGTGGTCCTGTGAATGAGGTACTGCTGACTGACTCTGACTCCACTGGGTGGAGTCTGATGGGTATGCCATCATCACAGACTCAGATGGGTATGCCATCATCACAGACTCAGATGGGCATGTCATCATCACAGAC
>JABFEA020000001.1:13742164-13761406 GCA_019775915.2 Cyphomyrus plagiostoma | reverse complement strand
TCCTCCCCCCCCAAAAAAACACCCCACAACCCGGGGGGGGGGGGGGGGGGGGGGGGGGGGCGCGGCGGGGGGGGCGGGGGCCAGGGGGCGTCTTCAGCCCCCCAACTATCTTCTCAGCCGCTGAGGCTGTGGAGGCAGATAATGGCACCTCTGCTGCCATCGGGGCCCTGGCTCCGGCAGAGGTCCATTCCGCTCGTCAGCAGGGCAGTAATTAATCTTGCACTTTGGTTCTGATGCAGCAGATGCCTGCTCATCCTGGCTGGATCCGCCCCTCTCCAGCCCTCATACCTTAAAAACTGCACTGTGGATGTCATCTGCAGTGCCAGATGAAGGCACCGTTGTCCTGTTAATGCTGTAAATGCTTAGAATATGACAATAAGATGGACAAAATCAATTTTATTTAGTTTGATATTTGCAGCACCCGTGACTGAATTGTTTACAACTTCATTACTGTGTTTTCCAGCCTTGCCGATTTATAAGTAAAAGTATTCGGGAGAGATTTATAATTCAGGGAAAAATTTTGAAATGCATGCACTCGTTTATATTCATCATTCTGTCTGCAGTCAAAATAGTCCAAAAATCAGCGGCAATCAGCAAAACGGCTGCATCACTTCTGACATAAGTGTCAGACTCGCCACCTTCGCTGTTGCTGGAAATTAATCAGAACTGTGTTGCGTCACGCAACCTGTCTGCCATTTAATTAGCGTCCCCCGATTAATCAGATGCTCTGAATTGTTAAGGGTGTCACATGATCGTTGCCCAAGCAGAGCACGGGTGTTCACTGACACCCCGCCTGGGTGTAGCATTACCGTGGGGGGTGCTTCTCGCGGACACCCCCCGTGCCGGCGGTTATGGTGGCGGGGTTAAGGTAGAGCAGCAGCGGGTTCTCTACCTCTCGCCAGTCACGCAGGACATCAGGAGCAGTTCAAAGCGGGCCGATCAAAGCCGTGCCGTTCTCCTGTGGCACACGTGAAGAGACCTCACTTTCATTACCAAACCCGGTGCGCAGACATTGCTGCACAATTTCTGTCTTACGGATTCATCATTTATTTATTTATTTGTTTTGTTCCCCAGCCAAGAACATTTTATCACAGCACTATGGCAGCCTGTGCTTGGGGGAGGAGGGGAGGAGCCTGGAACCTATTCCAGGCAGCACAGGGCACAAGGCTTTGGGCACATTCTGGAGGAGACGCTAGTCCATCGTTATCAAATTTGTATTAACAGATTGAATTAAATATTTACCTCATGCCTATATTGATTATATGTCTGCAATGAGTAGCTGATACCCGTTAACTACCTTACTGAGAGCTCAGTACTGCTAAATGGAGAGTCCAGTCTGAGAATGGAGGGATGTGGATGGAAGTGGGGGAAAAAGAGAGTGAGTGTGCGAGAGTGAGGGCAAGAGCAAGTGAGGCCCAGAGAAAGTGATGCTGAGACAGTGGGGGAGGGAGAGAAAGTGTGAAAGAGGAGGGTGTGACGGAAATTGGGGCCATCGCAATTAGTCGACGTAGTCGATGATGTCGGCGTGGAAAATGCATGGATATCGATATTTTAAATTGATGCATCATTTAAATTTTTTTATAAAATTATCGTTATGATTTCTAAAACGCTTCAATTAATCAAAAAATGTTTTCCTTTAATATCACTGTATAATTATGGGAGCAGTTCAAAAATGATAACAAAACAAAAAGGTGGTTGTGCACTGTGCACAGTGCGACGGCAAACCGCACGGGCAGCAGAAGCAAAAACACACAGGCACTATTCTAGATCACCAGAAAAGGTGACGCCACCATGTTGTCTATTCATGTTTATTAAATTACCATCATGACGGAGAGCTTTTTAATATGTTTTGCCCTTGTAGCTACTAAAAACACTCATTAAAGCCATAAAGTTGTCCGCCCGCTACATTAGAATCTCCACTGAATAAGTGTTAGTGAAAATGTTTAGACTAAAATTTGGGCTTATTCTATGTTGACTGACGGTGCCAGTGTTTGCGTTTCTGCGCATTGGACTAATTGGGACCTGTGTCCTTATTGTAAACTAAAACTGAAACAAAAATGGACACTAAATAAAAGGAAATAATTTGTGAACTAAAATAAAAATGAAAAGTATATTTACAAAAAAAAAAAATCTGTTGGAATCCGCAAAAGTTAGGCATAGGTCTACTACTAATCTGCTTATTCTACTGTGGGTGAAAATATAGTGCCAATTAGCCTGCATACATTATCTGAAGCTCTGTAACGGCATGCAGGTTGTTGTCATCAAAATAAAATCAACCTAAATTAAACCACATTGATTTTCTGGTGGAAAATTAATCATATAGGTTAATTGGCCAATCGATACAATAGTCGATAGAGTAATCAATAGAAATATAGTCGTTAGCGGCAAGACTAACGGAAATAGACGGAGAGACAATGAGGCTGAGAAGCAATGAGTGAGCATTAGAGAGTGAGGGTGATGGGGAAAGAATGAGCATGAGAGAGAGAGAGAGAGAGAGAGAGAGTGAGTGAGTGAGAGAGTGAGAGAGCAGGGAAGGGTGAGAGAGAGCTCATCCTTACTTTTTGACTCTCATATTTCCATGGCCCGTTGGCCCTTTGTTAAATCCAAAAGGACGTGCTTGTGTTCCACTAGAGTCCTAATCAAGTCCCCACACCATCCCATGTCTACGGTAACCAAAAGCCAAAGCAGAAACCCCATGTCTATGGTGATCTAAAGCTCCAAACAGAACCAGGGGATGTTGGAATTCTGTCAGCCCACGGGCTTCTCTGAGGTCTCCTGTCCTGCTATACCTGGAAATAAATGCTAATGAAATGTTTTTGAAAGTGAATCCTCTTTAGATGTGTTTGACTTTAAGTTCAGAGGTCCTGCCCAATCTCTGATGACCACTGATGAACATTTAATTGCATGGAGATCCACTCCCCTTCTCGCTGAACTGGGAGGAACATGTGTTATTTCCTAATGCCTGTGACAGTCTCAGATGGTAACATGAATACATTGTCATGTTTCATTGCATGAAATCCTTCATTGCAACAGGATCTCAGCGAACTGTGTAATACAGGAAGGGCCCTTTTCTTCACATGCCTTATCTGTGAATTCAGATGCTGATTGTGGTGCAAGATAACTGCTAGTATCAAAGACAGGGTCACTATCTTGCAGCATTCATGAAGAAAAAGTACAAAGTCGATACCTTGGGTTTTAATACTCACTTTTATTTTTTATGTGAGTGAGAATAATATTGTTGCCCTTCGACCCAAATAAATATGAACTTCTGTATAAATGAAAGTGCTGTCCTTGAATACTAATGATTGTGATGTGAATGGGTGAACACAGTCTAGCTGGGGGTAGGTCATGAGAGGTTGCAGTAAAACTCTTTGTGTTGTTCCCCTGCAGTGGTTTGGCGACCTCGTGACCCCTGTTTGGTGGGAGGATGTCTGGCTGAAGGAGGGCTTTGCTCACTTCTTTGAGTATGTGGGCACTGACTTCCTCTTCCCCAAGTGGAACATGGTAAGGTTACATCTCACAGCTGCTAGCTTCAGATGTTCTGCGGAGCTCATTTGTAGTATAGCATAAATCCTAATCTGTTATGACTCACGTCATTCAATTTCTCTGTTTCCCTCTTGCTAATCACAATTAAACCTCATAATTATCACTCTTCTCATTGCCACACGTGACAAAGAGTACCCAGTCATTGAGTTGTTTGCAGACGGCACTGTGCGGGACCCTCATTTCCCGTGTACATTTCCTCTCCCCAACTCAACAGAGAGTAACAGCTGGCAGTCCTATTGCCCATCAGATGTGTCAAGACACCTTATTCTTTGGAGATCTCCTGGGCGTGGGTGGGATTTTGCATTGCAAATCGCTGTGCTCCATTGGTCAGACAATGCCAACTCATGTCCTAAGGACTATGGCAAAGCCCAAGAGAACTACACTTCATCCATATGTCACAGCCACACGACTGCACCCTGCTCACCTCCAAGTGCCCTGTCTGCGCGCTGCTTGCCTCCAGGTGCCTTGACTACACTCTGCTCACCCCCTGCCTCGTCTCCTGGTGCCCCATTGATGCCCGTCTCACGTACCTTGTCTCCTGTCCGGTTGGCTCCCGCCTCGCCTTCTGCCTTGCCTCCAGCTGTGCTATCAGCTCCTGCCTCAACTCCTACCTCGTCTCCTGGTATCCCGTCAGTGCCTGCCTTGTCTCCTGTTGTCACCCTGACGCCCTCCTTGCAGGAGAGGAAGCACAGCGCTCTCTTGCTTCTACCTTGCAATCCCCTCAGTACCCTCTTGCTCCAACTCTGGAGTGCCTTCACCATTTGTTGATGCAGCTATCCACTTGGCGAACTCTGCTGGCCCCCCGGTGTCCTCCATCCCTGCTGGCCCTCTGAAGCTCTTAGGCCCTACGGTCTGGATGGGGTCAGCCTTATGAGGGAGCAGGCTCAAGAGGGTTTACATCCCAGGTTCACTGCCTAGCTTCTGAGGATCTGGAAAACTTCCTGTTCCATGTTCACTCCAGTCCCTCCTTAGGCCCTCTCCTGCTACCCAGTGTTGCCTCCGTTTTGATATGGCCTATGTCCCCTATTGCTCCCTCCAGTGTTTCCTTCCCTGTCTCTGTTGTTGCCCTTCCTCATTTGCCGTCATCTGTTCTGTCATCTCTGTATGTACTGCTCCTCAGTCTCCTTTGATATCTGGTGTTTGCTCCTTGGGTTCGGTGTCCCTGGTGCCTGGTCCCATCCTGTGTTTGGTCTGTTTCATCAGTGTGCTTCTGTTCAGTGTTGATCTTTCCTGTTGTCCACTTAGTCCCTGGTCGCGCCCCTGCCTGTCCCATGTACCCTGTTGCTCCTGCCATGCCTTATTCTGTCTGGTGCCTTGTCTATCACTCGCTTTTGAGGCACAACACCGGCTTGAACGTTTAATCTGTTTTATTCCTGTGGAACATATAGCATTAAGTCGAAGGGACTTTTTGCTCAACAGCCTGCTCATAGTTCTTTTCCTTTAATGCTCTGGTCTTAATCCTTGGGGTGGCACATTGTCAGATGGTTCATTTATATCTATTTTGCCCCGACACTGACATCAGCTCGGATACCGCAGCCCTTCTGAGGCTATTCTCCACACGTCATAAAGCAGTGATAAGTATCAGCCGTGTCCCTGTCACATAGTTGTTCTCTGTCCTTTTGAAGAGATATAGTCAATAAGAGGATTGGACTAGCCCTGCCAGGCTGCCTCCGGCTGGCCCTGGAGGTCTGGAATAGCTGCCGGAGTCCACTTTTCTCAGAGTGGGGCAGAATTACAGCAGACTTGTCTGTGAGGGTTCCCCCTGCTGGATGTTCCTCAAAGACAAGGTGAGGTCTGAACAGACAGGAGCTTCATCAGACCACATGAGTACTCTGAGTTCCTCCTTTCTTTTGTAATCATGACAGGGCCTTGGAGGGACAACTGCGTTGGACCCTTTCATGTTGCTGCCCATGAAGATGAAGATGAGAGCTCTCACTGGTTGAGATGCTAATCTTGTCCACCAGTGCTCCCCCCACTTGAAATGGCAGCAGCACGTAAAAGGGGATCCATTAGGCTTTAATGTAAACCTGCTCGCATTACAGCAAAACACTTTTTTTACTTTTGTTAATGGAAAGCAGGGGGATTCAAGGCACAGGAGCAACAACGAGCGGGAACGCTGAAAGAGGACAAGCAAGAGGCAAGCAGAAATGGAAAATCATACAAAAAGCCAATTAGTCTCCACATTCCAAGTCCCTGGCGTTCTTTGGCTACTGGATACGATCCACGATCATATCGCGTCAAACCTGCTTTGGGATCCGGCCTCAGTGAATTAGCAGCGCTGACTCGGGCTACTGTCTTTGAAAATATGGACCTTTGCGGACTCCTCTGAATGTGACTCACACTCTATCAACTAAAATAAATCGATGGATGTACGCAAAACTTTTGACTGTTTCACCTCCACTGGGCGTTTTTTCTAAGTGTAGATTCCCAGTGTCCCCTTGAGTGTCACAGGCCATCTCTCTCATTACAAAATTGAATGCAATTATAAAATGGTACATCAATTGGTCTTTCACAACCACTCATCCAGTACAGGATGGTAGTAAGGCTGGAGCCAGTCACAGGAAGGACAGGGGGCAAGACAGGTTTCACCCTAGATGGGACCCAAGTCTATCACAATCACACACACACACACACACACACACACACACTTGTATATTCAACCTATTGTATATTATAGCTGAGATAGCTGCACACCTGCAGTGTGCTGGATATTCATGCCGGTCTTCATAGATGTATAAAGACTAAGTGGAGAATGGAGGCCCCTGTTGCCGCTTTGCCTTCCTTCATACAAGCTCTTCATGGACAGGTGAGGATTCTGTGAAACCCAGAGGTCACTTGGTGCGGAGATAGGCTGTGCTGTGGTGGACCTCAGACGACAGTGGTGGCCGGGGTGGGGTTCCAATCACCCGGCAGCATCTGGCCGTGATGTTATCAACAAGGATGTGGATCTTCCTGGATGCACAGCCAGTCCTTCACCCCTGGATCCAGTGGCTGTGAGATGCTGGGGTGCCGTGGCGATGAAGAATGCAGTGACACCTGTGCACCTGCACACGTGGGTGTGTGACGCTCTCATTCCAGCCTAGGTGTCTCTGCTGAGCTCCCACCCCCCTCAGAGGTTTTTAAAGCAGGCAGATGGAGAAGAGAGCCCTCAGAAGATCGGCGAGTCATATTCACCCTCAGGGCAGCCCAGGACACTGTGCTCGCAGTGTTCAGAAAGCAGAGGAACTGGGTGCAATTCTAGTGCGCATATGTGCGTGCGTGATGTAGAATTTTGCAGCCAGGTGTGTCGGTGACACGGTCTGTCTCTGGGATGTTACACTGACTCATGGCAGGCTGTTTGAAGAATGATTTCCAAAGGAAAATTCGGCTCCTGAAGCTGTGGAGAACGTGACTGGCAGATGTGGGGACTCACTGACCTCCAGCTGAGAGGCTGGCCATGTGCGCCGTCTGTAGCATTAGCGTACTAATCGGCATGAAGCAATTGCATTAATCAGTGTGCAGGCTGGAGGTCTACGGTCCTTACCACCTGATTTCAGTCACAAGGCCTGACAGACCAAGCTCATGGTAGCTACCCCCAGCATTAAACACATCAGGACTGGGGTACCTCATACTCAGGCCACGGGAGGGGGGTCAGGGCAGCACAAAAGCCTGAAAATGGAATATCAGCATATTGTGGTATCCTTGCGGATATGCAACAAGGGTTTCCTAGAGGCTGAATGTTCACCTGGCTCGCTGTATCCCTCAGAAAGATTAATGAGGGAGGGTCCGTGCACCTGCTTGCGTCTACACTGTCCTTAGGCATCTGTGGAGTCTGGTTTGTTTTGTAGGGTGTGTATCTGTGTGTAGGGGGGGGTGGAGGGGCATAGCATGGTGGTGTAACATCTGTGCTGTAGTTTCACCCTGTGCAGCTTCTTAAAGGAGCCTCACATGTACAAACGAAAGCCCATTTGCTGCCCATGCAGATGGCTGATAGCCAGTCCTCCAGGTGTAACCATGGTTACGGAACAGGCCTGAGGACTAAACACTTGCTGGTTCAAACCCTGGAAAGTGGGTTTCTGGGAATGGCTCATGACCCGCCTCACTTCTGTAGCTATCCAGTCTATTAATAAAGTGCAAAGGCACTATAAATCAGTAGGAGGAGATGTGACTAAAATGAGTAACATAGTTTTTTAGTGAGGACTTTTAGCCAAAACCCACGATCGTTGAAGATGGCCTACAAAGTAAGCATATGGGAAGAAAGAGGCCAGCTATGACTGCATGTGGTCTGTGTGGAGTCAGGCTTTGAGGTCCTGGCCTTACAAGTCGTGGATCTAACATGGCTTTGAGCATCATGTGCCTGTCAATGTCATGTGTGCCACCCTGTCCTTCTGGTGCCCTTATAACCAACTACCATACCATTTTTTTGGGGTATATGTTTGCTTGTGTGGCGGCAATTGTTTTTTTTTTTTGCTTGTGCCCATTTCAAAAATTGAATGTATAGTGACACCATGACCCTATGATGAAAAAATGTTTCAAAGATGGACGGATGGATTTCTGGTTCCCTCCTGTAGTTCAAGAACATGCAGTTAGGTGAATTGGTCTCTAAATCTATGGGTACATAGATACTCAATATTGATGTAAAATCTGGCCTGTCATTTTTGTGTCTGGTACTATATGTTTTATTGGAAAACACAGTGTTTGTCTGCGTGTGTGTGTGTGTGCGTGTGTGTGTGCGCGTGTGTATATATGTATGTATGTTCTGTCCTTCATGACAGCACGGTTGTTCTGAGGCCGTTATGATGATTAATTCTCAACAAGAATGCAGTCTGCATCCTCATCCATTTATTTTGAATGATATGGAGGAAGTAATTCAGGACAAATTACTCAGCACTTATCTTTAAAGCACACAAGAGTGTTTGTCATTCACATGGCCTGGGTGCATGACAGACCCTGAATTTTCTCTGCTCCACTGGTGTTTGATCACTGTCCTACTCCCATTCATGCAGCATTCAGCCAATAAAACGTTGATAACATGGATTATCTTCTTATGTTATTGTCGCAGTTTTTTTTTTTTTTGGATTTCCTGTCTCCAAGCACAAATCATTAAGTCAAAGGATATTCAGTGAAAAGTACGTTAATTGAAAGTATAGATGACATACCCAGATGTATCCTGAGATTAGGCTCAGAAATGAGATAATAAGGTTTAACCCAGAGTAGGAAAGGACACACAGAGTTGGCCTTATGACATTCCTCCCCATCATTTTGAATCTCCCCATGTGATTTCTTTGGGAATTCCCATTTCCTCACTTTTTGTTTTGTCTTGTATCCATTTGCCAGTTGATTAGCTGTGATTTCTATCAAGCTGTTGTAACTGAAAATTATTTTTTTCCCCACAAACCTAATGCTTGCATTTGCTGGAAGGTTCCAGTACACCAGGCACTTTCACACTTATCCCAATCACACTAATTCCATTCACATATTCTGCCTGAATATGTATATATACTTCAGACATCTGCTGCCTTATTAGAGTAAGTGCTAATCAGGCTAGCAGGCTACGTGTGGCATTTTTTTGGCTATATGAAATTGGGGTCTGAGGAAAAGAAGCATAATAAGTCTGCTTAGAGTTGATAACTGACTGACACATATAAGAAACAGTAATTATCTGGTGATAAATGTGCTCAGCAGGTAACAGCTTCAGCTAAGGACTGGTGGAGAAGGCAAGTAGCTTGAAAATGGGACCAGGGCTTTTATGGTGATAAAACGAAGTTTCAGATGATAATTTATACTTTATAACTGAATGGTTGCGTCCTACTTAATTATAGCCCGTACAGAGCTGGCATGGTGGTTCGTGGGTGGCACTGTGCTCCCACACCTCCCAGGGTGCAATCCTTTGAATGCTCCAGTTCCAGTCAAAGACACAGGTTTGATGTATCGTGTCCTTAAATTGCCTACAGTGCATGAATATGTGCACTGCGATGCCGTCTGACCCAAGGTGTCCTGTGCCTTAGGGTTAGGTTTGTTGTGGTCCCACAATTGATAAATAATTTTTAGAGTAAATAAATAAAGCATATCTGACGACGATGATTTATGTTGCATTTGCACAGGACAATCGAAATTCTTCTTTTTGCATATCCCATCATGCATTGAGGCATACACACATACAGCTGAGAGTGAAGCTTGGGGTTAGAGTGCAAGGTCAGCCATTTATGCATTTCTACGGAGGTTGAAGGTTTTGCTCTAGGGCCCCAGGATCTGAACCAGCAAACTTCTGGTACAGAGTCATAGCCTGTGGAACCACACACGCTGTGCCCCAAAAGCTATGCTTCAAATACAAGGTTTGTAGGCCTCAGGGAGGCTCCAATTCACAACGCTGGTTTTACAAAGTCACTGCTCTAACCACTGAGCTATGGAGCCTATCAGTATTGTACACGGATATTATCCAATACAAGCAGTGAATCTGAAGTCTATTCCATGATGAATAGGGAATGTGGCAGTCAGCCACTTGGATGGAGTGTCAAAGTATACAGTCACTCACAGTGGGTCAGACCTACACTGCATGTCTCTGGACTGCAGGAGGAGGAAGATACAGTAACATGCATCAAAAATATCAAAAAGTATTAGGCAACATCTTTTATGTAGCAGCTGCCATTGAACTCCATTGCCATTTGTGTGTAAGGATTGGAAGTTTAGGGTCTCAGGTGCAGTTGGATAGAAAGTGAAAGAGTTGCAAATAATTAATTAGAGCTGAAATTATTTGAAGAGAGTCAAAGCGACACACAGACAGATATATTCCATAGAAGCAGAAGGGTGGTAAACAGTGATAAATCTAAATCTGACAGACATGTATTACAACTCATGCGATATTTTTCTATGACTGTACATTGTGTATTCTCTTAAATATCTACAAATGGGAAAAGGAGGGGCTTAGATGACATTTAAGAATCTAATCTGACATTTAGGGATCAGGGAATTGTCATTTTAGCAGACGTGTAATTTCTGCTCTGCTGAATACCACCCTGTGGAGAGGTTTGTCTGTCGTTATTAGCTGACTAGCATGCAGGAGCAGATGACGAGGAAAATGGGCTCCTTGCAGATTGAATTTTTGATTTTTAAATGTAATTTCACCTCAGATTGCTTTGAGATGTTTATTTTCTGGTTACGGGTGGCGGGGATGTGGTAGATCGTGCTGCGCACGCGCTGTGGACGCAAGGCCATCCGAAGCCGGAGACCCAGAGAGCGATATGCCTGCTCACCTGATCCAAATCCCCCCACCCCCCAGCACGGCTTCCAGTGAGTCAGATTAATTCTTTTTAGCAGCAAATGAGGCGTGTGGCTGACTTCTGGGGATGAAATCGGACTGGGTGCTCCAAGGGGTACGGATGACCCTGAGTTGAAAATGGAAATGAATCCTTGATTCTCATAGCAGAATAGCAGATGGTGTACCGAGAGCGTATACAATGGGGCTCTCCCATGAGACGAAGTGCTCGGCAACAGTGTGTACAGGGGCGGGATCACAGGGGCGCTGGCCTGAACTGAAAGCTGATTGGCCCCTGGAGTGTTCCCTCCCCTGTCACTCTCCAATTCAAAACATATCATTGGCTAATGATAAAGTTGGCCACTCTGCATGCATTATGGTTCCTCATATGCCCGCACTTTAAAATAACCGTAGAATCACCCCCGTCACTCCCAGTATAAACCAACAATATCACTGGGGCCTATAATTGCTCTGCAGGCATGTCTCATTCTCTGTGCTGTGAAAATGTTTTGCATCCTCACCTCTCAACTTTAGCAATCCAACACGTGGCACCATGAAGCCGGTCCAGCAGGGGGTGACTCTATTCTCAGCCTAGCCTTCTGTCCTCCATGCCCAGGAAAAACAGCGCTTCCTGACAGACGTCCTGCACGAGGTGATGCTGCTGGATGGCCTGGCCAGCTCGCACCCTATCTCCCAAGAGGTCTTCCAGGCTGCTGACATCGACAGGGTGTTCGACTGGATCGCCTACAAGAAGGCAAGGCTTGAGTCACCCTCTGGATTCTGTTAAACTCTAGGGGTCTGCTGGAGGGGTGACGTCCTACATTGTTAAATTAAAAAATCATAATATTCATTGGCGGTCCACACACTTAATGTTTATAAATAAAGGACAAACAGAACAAAAATAAAGCAAGGCACAAGGAGAGTAAAACTAAACAGGGACACAAGGATAAAATAACAGACACAAACAGCAGCCTGAGGAGTAGTGAAGCTCTCTAGGGGCTGAAGGGCTACAAGATGGGTGGAGCAGGATGTCCAGCGACGCCTGCTGGCCAAATGAGGACAATGCACACAGGAGAGGGTCAGATGGCACCAACCCTGACAGTGGGGATGCTCAGTCATACCTAACAACCGTTCATATGGAAACTGGTCTGTTTTTACCAACGCTGCTGGGAAAGGGTTGGGGAGGAGTGTGGACCTGCTAAGCAGGTACCATCCAGGTGACAGGTGTTTTTGTCCTTGTCTCGTTACTCCAGGGCGCCGCCCTCATCCGGATGCTGGCAAATGTCATGGGGCAGTCTGTGTTCCAGAGGGGCTTAAATGTAGGTAAAGAGCCTCGCTTTCCCGCAGCTATGTGTAATTAAGGAGTCCTGTTCATCTCTGAGTTAAATGTAGTAAAAGAGTCCCGTTCCCCACACTGTATAGTTAATGAGTTCTGTTCCCCTGTCTCTGTAAAAATGCTGATAAAGGGTCCCGTTCCTCACACTGTATAGTTAATGGGTTCTATTCCCCTGTCTCTGTAAAAATGCTGATAAAGGGTCCCGTTCCTCACACTGTATAGTTAATGGGTTCTGTTCCCCTCTCTCTGTAAAATGCTGATAAAGGGTCCCGTTCCTCACACTGTATAGTTAATGGGTTCTGTTCCCTTCTTTCTGTCAAATGCTGCTAAAGGGTCCTGTTCTCCACACTGTATAGCTAGTGGGTCCTGTTCCCTTCTTTCTGTTAAATGCTGCTAAAGGGTCCTGTTCCCCAAACTGTATAGTTATTGAGTCCTGTTCCCTTCTCTGTGTTAAATGTTGCTAAAAGGTCTCTTTCCCCACACTGTATAGCTAGTGAGTCTTGTTCCCTTCTTTCTGTTAAATGCTGCTAAAGGGTCCTGTTCCCCACACTGTATAGTTAATGAGTCCTGTTCCCCTCTCTCTGTTACATGCTGCTAAACGGTCCCTTTCCCCACACGGTATAATTAATGGGTTCTGTTCCCTTCTTTCTGTCAAATGCTGCTAAAGGGTCCTGTTCCCCACACTGTATAGCTAGTGGGTCTTGTTCCCTTCTTTCTGTTAAATGCTGCTAAAGGGTCCTGTTCCCCACACTGTATAGTTAATGAGTCCTGTTCCCCTCTCTCTGTTACATGCTGCTAAACGGTCCCTTTCCCCACACTGTATAATTAATGGATCCTGTTCCCTTCTTTCTGTCAAATGCTGCTAAAGGGTCCTGTTCCCCACACTGTATAGCTAGTAGGTCCTGTTCCCTTCTTTCTGTTACATGCTGCTAAATGGTCCCTTTCCCCACACTGTATAGTTAATGAGTCCTGTTTCCTTTTCTGTGTTAAATGTTGCTAAAAGGTCCCCTTCCCTACACTGTATAGTTAATGGATTCTGTTCCTCTGTCTCTCTTAAGTGCTGCTAAAGGGTCCCATTGCCCACTCTATAGTTAATGTGTCCTGTTCCCCTCTCTCTGTTAAATGTAGTTAAAGAGTCCCATTCCCACTCTGTTGAATGTATTTAAAGGATCCTGTTGTTTCTCTGTTAAATGCTTTTAAATTGTCCCATTCCCCTCTGTTAAATATAAGGAAATGGTCTTCTTCCCCCACACTGTTAAATGTAGCTGAAGGGTCCTGTATCTGCTTATTCTTGTGGTAGGCTTGAGGTCAGAATTCTTCATTTCGATGTATGCCAGAATACACCAGTGCAGGGCTCTGCTTTTGGGTGTAGAGTAGACACAAATGGCTATAAATGGAGTACAAATGGCTAGTATTTCCAATGCAGTGGCAGGAGCTGAAATCTGGCTTGACCAGCTGGCTCTGGTGTGCTGCTCTCCACTCAGGCCTTCAGCAATTTCACTCTGGTCTAGCTGGACTTCCTGTCACTCTCTATTGTGGTCATTACTGAAAGTAATTACATTGAATGCACATGCACACATAGACAAATGCAAACACTCATCCACCTTCATTCCCATATAATCTAGTGCTTTTCTCCCTCATTAGTTCCTTTGAACCATCTGGTCAGCTGTGGAAGCTCACTCAGGCAGTCATCTTGGTTCTCAGTGAAATGTACCTTTACTTGTTTTCTTAGGTTTGAGTGCTGATGAGTTTCTTACTTCCTACTCGCCTTAATCTCTCTCTGTACAGCGACGGCTCCTCGTCTGCATTGCGGAAAACAGACTTCACTGTGCAGGATTAACCAATCAAACAGACGATCCTTCCCAAACTTCACCACACACTGCTTTCACGAGAGGAGAATAGGGATTGGGGGGTTGAGTCTGGCTCATTGCGCTAAATGAACCTGATGGTAAACAGAGTCCAGGCCAGGGCAATAGGAATTGTGTCACTTGAGATGAACTTCACCCCACGACTGTGTAAACACATGCCGATCGACCTGGCAGTTTCATTTGGACCGGGAGATGGACCCAATTCCTTGGGTGTGAGATGGCACCTTTTCAGAGTGGGACATTGTGCTAGCCTAATGGATCGCGGTGTTAAATAAGTTATATATAAGTATATATAACTAAAACATACTGAGTGTTAAAAGTTTTGCTATTTTAAACTGCCAAAGCTTTCTTGAGTTTGAGGCTTTATTTTCTTGCGAATTTGCCAGCTTTTCTGCGGCTCGGTCTGATGCGTGTAATGCAGGAATGCAGGAATCCGGGCATCGTGAAAACTCCTCAGCACATTGTGGAGGGCAAATTCAGCCATTCAGAAAAAAGCCAGTCAGATGAAACAAAATAAAGCAAGCTATTTGGTTTTTGTTTTGGGGAATAAGTTGCTGACTAACCATTAGCAACATCATCAGTGAGTGCTGTTTAATTAAGCGTGTTACATAACAGTTACCATGTTAGTTATTTATGAACTGAAGCATATTTCTTGGAATCCAGCGTGATCATGCACTGCTCCACACGAAAGAGCATGAAGACAGAATTCTTGCCTCAAACCACTACATGAGGTCATTGTTTTGCAGTGTTTTGTTTTTTTGTTGAGTCTTTCGAAAGAGTAATGCAAAACAAGGATATCTAACAGACACCAGTAGCATGAACATTAAAATATCACTGCAGACAGATGCTGCAGAGCTAGCTAGACCCAGGTGGGGGCTTTTCTAGAATGTTTGCTCCCACCGGAAAGAGTATTTTGTGTACACGTGAGTGGAAACAGTCCCCACAGCAGCCAATGCTGCTTGGACAGTTACGTTTAGCATTTAGCTGTAATGGGGGTAATACGTACTGCTTAATCTTTGTTGGATGGCTGCAGTTTAAAGTAAGATTATTAATCCATCCGTCTTCTAATCTGTTACGCAGGTTCAGCACATACATGTACACGCTATAGGAAAATTAGATATGCTAGGTAACCTTAGCATGTGCATGTGGACTGGGAAATGAGGCAGATTCCATGAGGGAGACCCACACAACATGGAGAGAACATGCAAGCTCCACATGTATAGCATAGGTAGAAGCTTGTGTTGGGGGTGTGAGGCAACAGCGCCGCCCTGAAGGTGTGAGGCAGCAGTGCCACCGGGGGACTGGAAAATAAAGTTAATGATGTTAATAACATGGAAAATAATGCTTGTTGATGCTACTGACGTTTCCCCTGTTTTGGATGAGAACTCAGTCTAAACATTGCTTCATTTTCTGTCATGTGCCACACAGGCCCCCAAACCCCCCGGCAATGGCTGGTCATTTGGGGCCACTGGAATTGCCCGCATGCATGGGGGATGGTTATATTCCAGTGGGAGAGGTGCATCGCACTACCGCTGACACCATGACTTCAATTATCGCAATCCAGAATAAACGCTTCTGCTGCAGCAGCCACATGCCATATTCAGGAGTGGGGTCTGAGGAGTAACCCGCATGGGCCCCCTTCCTCTGGCTGGAATAACCGGATGATTAGGTGGAGGGGGGATTGCCCTCATAACAAAAAGTTCTAGTCGCTTATCAAATCAGGCCAAAAGAGACCTATTGCCAGGGTCAGAACTGGAAATTGAAATAAGCAATCAACTATAAATCATAAAAATAGCCCCTAATATACCTTGACATGCTTCTGTTTTGCTTATAAACTGCAGTATAGATCTGCATTAAGCTTGGCAATGTGTTATGAAGGTTGCCCACGGATGCAGCATTTGCACTTACCAAGTTTCTTAATAAGAATTTATACTCACCTGCAAGTTAATTATAGAGAGAGCAGAATCCAATCTAAACGTCTGTTATCTAAGTCATTTGTCTGGAGGTCGTGTGATATTTTGATGCAAAAACTGACCAAATTAACTCAGTAAACCTTCAAATCAATCTAAAAAGAAAACAGAACACTGCAGTGGCGAAGACAGGAAATGGAAGAGGCATGCAGATGACGCTTCTGGAGTGAGTGATGGGGTCTGAGTGTGTGGAGTTGGTGTGATCATGTTTAATCCTCTAAGGTTTTGAAAGTGCACCATCATGCACCACCTGACTTTTATGTCCCACTGAATGAAGTTCCATGCTAAGTTTGTCGTTAATCCGAACAGGAAGTACAGCGTAAATGGGTCACATTCACAGTTATCCCTGCAGAAAGTTAAAGGCTAAATTTGTCTCTGTACTGAGAATATCTTTGTGCTTTCATTTTCTGAGGTGGAAAATGTTCTCGCCCTACTGGGGTTGAACTCTAGGAAGGTGGAGAAAGTTGGGCAGGTCACTGGGGTGATGGTCTTCTGGGGTGATGGTCTTCTGGGGTGATGGTCTTCTGGGGTGATGGTCACTGGGGTGATGGTCTTCTGGGGTGTGTCGCATGTCTATCCCTGGCTTGCTCTCCCCAGACAGGCACCCCGAGTGGAGACCAGCAAATGGAGTCTGGGAAGTCGCAAGCGCACATCAATCCCGCCTTTTTCAGGCAGTGCGCGAACTGGAATTCTGGAGCGTTCCTGGAGTGGCTCTCTCGGATGGGGTTGGGGGGGTTGGGAGCTGCCCGTGGGGCCGGAAAAGTGCTGGTGCTCTTCCCTGCCGTGTGGGAAACCCTCAGACGCGCATGCCAGCTTCCTGCAGCCAGACTCCGGCACTGTGAGGGTTTCATGTACCGAGCCGCAGTTTATTTTGGTCAGCAGGGATGCTGGCATGTGGGGAGGTGACGGGCATGTGAAACGGAGCTGCATGCTAGCGATCCCGTTTTCCCCCATGCTGAGATGGCTGCCAGGATTTGGGCAGTGCTGACGCTGTGGGAACAGGCAGTGACTGGCATCTCCCGGGAGTGGCCGCCCACCCCTGCCAGTGCTGCCAGAGGGCAACCGGTGGCTGACGGGGAAAAGTCAAAGTGTATGGGAGTGGGAGGGGGGGTTTTAAATAAGAGGTAGAAAGACAGCAGTGTGTGTGGCTTCCACCCTGATCCTACGACCCCCCACAAGGGCCTGGGGGCAGGGGGCTGTCTGTCTCTCAGCTGTTCCATGCAGAGCACAGTGCTGCCTTCACGGCGTGATTCTCTCAGGCATGGATGATTCCAGAAGCTCCCTAAACCTTTGTGGATGTGCCGATTGCAGAGTAAGGGGGGTGTCTCCGGTGGCTGGGGATTTTGCCAGCCTTGTGCCAGTCCCTTACTACAGGGTGCGGGGGGGGGGCGGGGTTGGGTGTTATGTGCAGTGTGGAGTCTAGCAAGTCCTATGGGTTTCCTTTAACACTGGGGGGCGTTCAGCTGAAAGCTCAGCTAAAGGGAGCCCCGCCAGCGCTTCTGTGTCTCTGCTTCATTCACAGCCCCCCCGCCCCCCCTGCCCCAATGCTGTTTTTCAGTGGTTAAATATCTTAATTTCTGTGCTGTGTGACACACTGTGACACTTTGTTCCGGGAGAATAACACTGGAATGAAATATTTTCAGTAGAATAGAAATATTGCCAAAATCTGCAGGGTTTTCCTTAACTGGGGTGGTGATCAGATCTGAGATACACAGGGCTTTTGCTTGGGAGACTGGGCGGGGGGGCAGTGAAGGCGAGGCAGATGGGGAAAACAGGGCTGACAGAGGACAGGGAGGGGTAATAACATGCAGGCTGGTGGGCAGTACTGGGGTTGGGGGTCAGGGCAGTGCAAGTTTAAATGATTGAGGGTGAAAGGGGCGTGTCATCTGTCTTTGCCCCACCCCCTAGGAAATCCACATCCTGCCCCTGTCAGCAACATCCATTTATGTGACAAGGTTACAGGTTACAGGTACAAATCAAGGTAATTTTATAACGTAATAGAAAAAAATGCTTTTATTGCACAAGTGCAACAAAATTCTTGCCACATCCCATCTTGCTCTCCCATGAGACACACAGACATGTGCAGGTGAGCGTGAAGCTCCGGAACAGAGTGCTGGGAGAGCCATTTATCTGGAGCCCCTGGAGTAACTTTCAGGGTAAAAGGTCCTTCGGGGTGAAAGAGTGATGGGCTGGACGGTGATATGGTTATTCTGACAATCGTGGGATTTGAACCGCTGACCTTCTGGTCATAAGCATGAAGAGCGAATTTGTTCAGCTCCATGGAGGAATGATATTGCTCAGTATCTAGTGTATTATATAACAACAGCAGCACAGCTCTGGAAATGATTGATTTGTTAATGTTTCCTTCAGCAAATGCATATTTTACATTTACATTTCATATTGTTGCATTTGTATTGTTACATTTTATATTATTACATTTAATGTTTCTATCTGTTTATGCTTTCCTGCTCTTTGCTCCTTGTGAAATGCCCTGTGTCCCTCTAGCAAAAAGCATGTAAATATGAAACTCATCCATATGGGATATGAAATGTGGCATCAGTGTGCTTTATGACACCGGGGATGGTGGGGGTCTGCCCCCAATGTGCCATAGAGGGGCACTGGGGCAGGTTAAATCTGCCGCTGCGGCTGCTACTTTAGTCCGCTGTGCCTTTTATTTTTTTTAGTGTAAGCTGGCTTCCTCTTGGCTGTGGCCCTGCACCAGTCTTCGCTCCCCCAGAAGATTCCTGTAAATCTCCCGCAAACAGCTGGCCACGATTTGCATAAATCACACAGATGTGGTGCCGGGGATTTGCCGTGCCGGGTCAGGACATCCCGAGAAGGGTGCTGGCAGCTGACTGCGCGTATGATAAAGAGAGTTGGCGATTTATAATGTGAACGGCTCTTTTCTTCGTTGCAGGATTATTTGATGACACACATGTATGGCAACGCGGCGAGGGACGATCTGTGGAACAAGTTTTCCGAGGTAATGCGTGCAAGATTGTATTAGTGAAACATGAGCGCGCTTTATGGAGAGCTCAGCCTTACAGTGAGGTCTGCTTTGCATCCCGGACAGCAACATCTATAAGTTTGGCCAGTAATAACCAGAACATCAATCAGAAGAAGGAAAACAACGAGAGAATGTAAACAATAAGGATTGTGGTAACTGATGTCATAATGAAGGTGATTGAGTGGCTCAGTGGGGGGGGGGGGGGGGGGGTGCACTGAGGTTTATCCATGGGTTTACACCAAAAGTCCCAGGAAATGGGAAAATTTCCCCACAGGGTGTGC
>JABFEA020000001.1:13711199-13724059 GCA_019775915.2 Cyphomyrus plagiostoma | reverse complement strand
CACAGTACCTGTGAGGTTAAACTGCACGTGATGACTGTACTGGACAGCCAGTACTGCACAGTACCTGTGAGGTTAAACTGCATGTGGTGACTATACAAGACAGCCAGTACTGCACAGTACCTGTGAGGTTAAACTGCACGTGATGACTGTACTGGACAGCCAGTACTGCACAGTACCTGTGAGGTTAAATTCCATGTGGTGACTATGCAGGACACCCATAAGATGGAAATTATAACATAGAAACTAATCCACCTTGACATTAATCTCAAAAGGCCAAAATGCAAAGGAACAGCAGAGCAGGTTAACAGATAATTTATTAGCCATGGGGACAGTCCTGATGGCTCAGGCTACATTAAATGACTGAGCTGCATGTCAGAGCTGCATCCCATCTCCACAAAACAGTCATGAATGGAGGTTGGTCCCACAATGACATTCTGGTTTAATAAGCCTAAGGACAAACAATGTGGTCTCTCGGTGCTCATCATACCAGGACACCCGTTATGTGTATGACATCAAACTCCGCTTACAGCTGTAGGCGCTTGATCCGAAGGCTTCGACACTTGATACCTTTGAGTGACACAGGCGGCCCTGTTGCTGAACGTCTGCAGATACATTTCAGGACCTTTCCAGCCCTTTATGAAACGGCAAAGGGTCCCCTGTGATTCAGCCGTTTATGTTACATGCCCCGGCAGATGGTCTGAAGGCTGGAAGTTGCGAGGGTGGTATCTCGGGTGCTGAATATTCAAAGAATTCAGACAGAAGGCCTGTTTCTCTTCTTGTTGGGGAGGGGGGGTCTCAGAAATGTTAAAAGCTTGTTTCCTAGGCATCGGTTTCCTCCATTAAATGAGAGAGGTGCGAGCCTTCATTTGGAACTGGGTTCAATCGACATTCTGGCATTCTGAAAAGCCTGAAAATGTCCCTCATACCACTTCTCCAATTTGTCCGAACAAGGGAGGGTCGCTTCAGAGGCTCATTAGAACCAGATCCAGCTTGGTATGGTGGCAGCTGCAAGGGAGCATTTTTAAGGAAGACAGCCAATCATTTCACCTTGACATTGTTCCAGCTTTAGTGCTTTGGCTAGTTTTGCTGTAAAAGATGTGTTAGTATGATGTGCTAAACGAACTATGCCTGCCTCTTATCTAGATCCCTCCAACCCTCATTGGATAATTATGGAGGTTACTTAATTGGATAAGATAGGAAGATTGCCAAAGAAAGAGGTATAGAGGGATTCCAGAATATGCAGCATTGTATAATACTGTAAAATGTTTTCTTAAAGTATAGAATTTTTTTTATTTCTTTTTCTGTGTTTCAGTGGCTCATTCATTGTTCTGGGTCATGTAAAAATATTAAGTCTTTATCCTGAGAAATAAAGCTCAGAATCAGATAGCCTTGTGATTGGCTCCTCAAGGTCTGACGTGGATGAGGCTCATTGTCGGCTCGGTTCTGACGTCCTCTGCCCTCCCTGTGTCTGCTTGTCTCCAGGACTATGTGCTGAAGCAGGTGGCCTCCATGTACCACCGACTGGGCTGGCCAAACAGCTCCTCCGACAGCTCTGTTATGCAGGCGGCCTACCAGACCGAGTAAGGCTCTATGCACCGTATGAACCTCCACCTCGCTGTCTCTGTCTGGAAAGCAGCTGCAATTCCTTAGTTATTGTGGCTAATTATTGTGTTTGAACCACTCAGACAGCTACAGAGGGAAGTTCTCATGCTGGCCTGCAGTTTCGGGAACAAGCACTGTCATCGGCAAGCCATCGCCCTCATCTCCGATTGGATATCCAGCAACAAGAACCGGTAACATTCGCCCAGACCAACATACAGCTTTTATTTACATCCACAGACAGGCAGCAAACACGGCCCAAATGGTCCTTCTGGCATTTCGAGGCTCCGTCCTCCGTGTTTATCTCTGCTTTCTGACAAGGATAAAGTTAAGGCATTAACTAAAGGGCATAGTTTACAAACATTATCTGCAGTAATTCTTCCCAGAGGGTTACTGCTAATTATAAAAGGAGAACAGCTGTTGTTAGTGCCTACTTTCTCTGTCTGAAATATTCATCAAAGGTGCTGGACTTCGGAAACATACCGTAATATTTATATCACATTATCACGCATAGAACAAATAATTTATACAGCAGAACTTCTGCACAATATACAGTAATGCAGCCATGGCTACAGGCCAGTAAACATAGTTTGTATTTGGGATTCAATCCTTCAGTCCATCTTCTGGACTGTTTATCTGGTACGGGGTTTTGCTATTAGCCTGGAGACCACATCAAGAAGCGCATGGACCCCGGACAAAATTCCAGTGCATGGCAGGGCACACACTTGCATGTACACCTGCATACTCTGCCCACTTTCCCCAGGGAAAGTGATTCTGCCCACTGAGTCGTTCCTGTGTTTATGAATATCTGCTCATTGCTCGGCTTCAATACCACGCATCCTCTACCACGTTTTCGCTGGTGAGCTTGTCTGGTGGTGCTTCGAGGTGAATCATCGCCGGTTCCATGTTGCCCTGATGCCATCTTCTCTGGGTGATGCTGCTGGAGTATACGGTCTGGTATAAGGTCGACGTGTGGGGTCGCTTAATCCCTCACATTTTAAATGGGGTCGGGATAAACTCTTAAGGTGCATGTTAAAGGTTTCTCGTCTTCTGCGATCATCACGTCTGCAAATGGGAGCTCGTGGTTCCATGTAAACTGTGGCAGCAAATGTAAAATACAGCTGTGAGGGGAAATACTCCAGTGGTCCCATGACTTTGGCTCAGCAGATGGGGCTTGATGCAGACCTGCTGCATGTAACTTTCAAACCCGGGACAAAATTACTTCAACCAAGCCCCCCATGACACAACCCCTCCCACCTAGGCCCTCTTTTGTCCCTGTGTTCGGGACAAGTTAGTTATCAGATAGTTGGCCTATCTGATGTTGTGAGTAGGGGTAAAGGAGAGAAGTGCTGTTTGCCAAATGCAGTCAGGGTTTTGCATTCAGTAAGACTGCACCTCGTTGGGCATGCTCAATGCAACCCAACAGCAAACACTGCCATGGTGCCAGGTGTCCATGGCAACAAAAACCGTGCAGGATTAGATTAGTTTTATTTCTGTTTCTCATTTCTTTTATCGGCAGCTCTCATAAAAAAAATGAGCAGCGTCACTCTCCAAATAGCAGCGTTCGTGTTCTGCACCAACAATTCATCAAGTTCATCAAAGTGGTGAGGAGGCTTTGAACCAGGAGAGGTTTCCCGGCAAGCAGAATCATGATGGCTCCCACACCGGCTACCTGCAGGGTCTCTTTAGCCCCAGGCATCATCACCTGTCTTTAAAACAAATAGCAGTAAATTACAACTGACTGCGATCTGATCTGGACAATTGTAATTGGTGCTCAGTAGATCTGACAAATGTGAGACCCATAGTACACCTCAGAAAGGTATCCACAATAAATTAAATTCCACTGCGGTTATGCCATTGATATAAATATGAATCATAATTACTTACTATAGTGTCAAGAGTCTTGGGGGGTTTGTGGTGGGCAGTTGACTAGGGGGTCAGTGGGCAGGTTATGATGATAAAATTTGTCAGCCAGGGGGCGAGGGGTATGGTTGAATGAGGGAGCTGACCCCCACCATGCCCTACCCACAAGGAGTCACTGTTCTTAAAGGTACAGCTCCCTCTTCATGTATCCTTGACTCCCACGTTCACAGGCTGCCTACCTTTTGTTCGGACAGGAAGCCGGCCTGTTGCTCTCTCTCAGATCCCCCCCTCTCCGTGGCCCTGCCCCAGAGGATCCTGCATTATTTACCACTCCCTCCTCTGCCCTATCATGAAGGCAGGAGGCGTGCAGATATACAGAGATGCCTCACCCTTCTTTACCAGCTGCTCCCCCAGCCACCTTAAAACTCAGTTCAGGGTTTCTAAGTGTGACACCCTGCTTCGCATTTTCTGAATCTCAGGGGGTTTGGCTTTTAGGGTCAGGTGGTGAGTATGAGGTCAATAACGTCAAAAACACATATAAATGGTGCGTGTACATATTATGTGGCCTGACATTCAACTTTGTGTTTAATTGTATTTAATTTAGATAAACAACCATAATGAGAGCTGTTCATAGCTTTTTTTTTTTAATGCCTTTAATTTTTAGAAATTACAGGCCTGGCCAGTGCTGAGGACACTTGAGTCCATAAACACAGGTCTGAAACAACTCTAACCTCTAGAGCACACCTGCCGTTCTGGGTAATTGCCCCTGTAAAAAACACAGACTACGCCACCCCCCACCCCGTACCAGCAATCCATCAAATCTCCAATCGGCTGCACCGTTCCTGTGCCATGTGGCCGTGATTACCGACACATTTTGCCATTTTCTTGAAATCAAATCAGGTGTGAGTCACTTGAAATAATAACTGGAGAGAAGAGTGCTGGTTTCTTTTATGGTTTCCCCAAAGGTTATTGCCCTCTGTTGTAACACAACTGTGTGTGTGTGTGTCCTTTGATGGACTGACGTCCCACCCAAAGTGGCCCTGCCTCATGCCCTGTGCTCCCTGGGATGAGCCCTAAGCTCACTGTGATGCTACACTGCAGAAGCTGCAGTTAAGAACCCCCGAAAGATGCTTTTCCCAACTGCTTAACAAACTTATAAAAAAAAAATTATCGCATCTGATTTTTTTATCACGTGTCAATTTGCCAGAAATTTAGGAGGTACTCCGAAGGGGGCAGGGGTGGTGGACGGTTGTGATTCCTCTCTGTCAGTCACTCTTATGCACATTTAATGAGGTCACTAGTTCAGTAAGCACTCTCCCCCCATAGAATGTGTACTTCTGCTAATGACTAGCCAATGGATTCAATGGTTTATCGGTTGCCTCGAAACCCAAAGCGGTGCTGACAGAGAGGAGGGAATCAAAGTTGGTTAAGAACCAGGATAGTTAGCATTAAACGTTGCCCAGGGGAAGATAATGGAGAGGAATACCTCATTATTCGGCCCGTGTGTCCTTTTTGTACTCAAAACTATTAAGCAGGGAGATGAACGTGTGTAATTAGGTATTCTCTCACCTGGATGTTAATGTGAATTCTCATTTGGCGGCTCACAAAGCTGACCTGTAATGGAGTGTAGCAGATCAGGCTTTTTGTTTTTTTGGGATATGATCATTCAGGTTTAGTGTTGAGCTTACTGGGAATGACGTGAGCTTGTGCTCATGCCAGTTCCCTGTCTGGCAGAATCTGAAAGCAGCTGTCTGGTAAAGGTCGCCGCAGAGCAGCCGAGCTATTGACGCACCGTCGATATGTTACTAAGAAACAGCCACTGTTGATGCCGAGCTGAAATGTAACGATTTTGTTTTTCTCTTCAAAAACTCGGGTAAATTTAAACATGAGCGCCATAGTAATTATTTTACGAGGGATACAAGATAATTACTATGATTATTTTGCATGTTTTGCAGGTAATTGGTTTCGTAGGGTATTTTAATTACATGAGATGATTTCCCACGCATTTTGCAAAAGCAGATATTCTTGTCCAAAGAGAGCAGAGCTTGCGGTCAGAGAGCACACTAGCCAGTGTTCCTGAAGCAGGGGATGGGGGGTATTAAAGGCCATGCTTAATATGTTTATTCTTCCAGGTTTAGCATTTGAAGCTTCTAGGCACCGAATCCAAACCATGCAGGTTACACACCCTGCAACACTCATTTTAATGCATGAATCTCAGGTCTCTTCAGCTACTTCAGGAAATGTCCTTGTGTTAAAAAAATGCATAGTGAAACAGAGGCAATTGTGGGGTTTTTTTCAGCGTCAAACTTCAGTTTAGGTCCTTGTCTAACTGCTGTCCACGTCTGCAGGATCCCACCAAATGTGAGGGACATCGTGTACTGCACGGGCGTGTCCCTCATGGACGAAGACGTGTGGGAGTTCATCTGGATGAAATTCCACTCCACGTCGGCCGTCTCAGAGAAGAAGGTACTCCTGGAGGCCCTGACATGCAGCGACAACGCATACCTGCTGAACCGGTGAGAGGCCCCTCCTGGATGGCGGCTGATTGGCCGCTCGCGTTTGGGTTTCTGTGCCCCCTCATAGCTACCAGGGTGTCAGTGGCTCAGGCGCCCTGTTACACCTGGATGTGCTAACAACACTTTGAAAGTAGCTTTTCTGAGAATATGGTACAAATGGCAGTAATATGATGGAGGAGGGTTGGGTTCAGCATCAGTGGCATAATTTCCAACTATCATTTTAAGATTCCTGTTGTTGGAAAATCAGGCATGTTGATTGTTCAGGCTTCCCCACGTAACCTTCTCAGCAGGAATCTGTTTCTCCATCAGGGTTTTCCTCGACTGGCCCATAGATTCAGAAAGCTGGGGGGGTGGGGGGGGGCAGTTCAGGGAACATGGAGAATAAAGAGCCCCTGATTCCTTGTTTGGGAGGCTACATATTCATTGTTTCGTGGGGTTAGGGGAGGGGGGCATGACTTATTGTCATGACTTACTTGATTTTGTTCAGTTTCATCATCCATACAGCTGCCATGAAGAGTTAACAGTGGAACTTTAGCTGTCATCAGGAATTAACCGCATGCTGTCAGTTCAGGCCCAAATTACCATCAGAGAATCTGTCCACAGACACACTTTGGTGAAGAGAAAGGTCTGTACGTTCAGTCAGCAGTCAGTGATGGATGACGATAGGGATTATACCAGCATTTCATTTATTCGTCGATGATGGAGTTGCCAGATGAAGGACAGAATGCAGAAGCTGTGAATGTTGAGCACGGTGGTGTCACTCTCAGAGAATGACTCTCTGGATGTGGCAACCGGCTGCTCAGCCTTTGCCAGCCGCTACTCCGGGGGTCTCAAACTCCAGTCCTGCAGGGTCGGAGCCCTGCACAGTTTTTGGTTTATTCTCATTTTGCACACCTTATTCAACTCCTTGTGCTAATTACCACACAACTCTTGAGCTGAATCATTTGTGGGGGAACAGGGAAAGTTACACAGGGTTCTGACCCCCCAGGACTGGAGTTTGAGACCCCTGATCTACACTGTCTGCTCACAGACAATGTGAAAGATAAGATTAATATCAAAAGAGGTCAATTATAGGACTAAGAGTCTTATTAATGTTTTGTTATTATGCTTATTATATATCAGCTCTGAAATATACTATTGAAACTACTGAAATATAGAACTAGTCGGAAATTGCACTTTTTTATTAATTGTTGTATAGTTATAGCTTTTCAGTGTTTCAATGTTCGCATTACCTAGTAAAAGATAATGTAACATTCCCACAAAACCCCACTGTTTCCTATTGTATGCTGCCTTGTCTTACTAAATTAGTGCATTGCATATTTTCCTTATACAGTATGAGTTCATTTCCTTCAATTGTGATGGAATATTAACTTCCATCTGTTCGTGTGGTTGTTCAACTTAAAATAATCTTGCATGTAAAATTAATCTATGGTAAATGACACGGAATAATAAGTAATTCTGAATTCACCTTGACAGTTTTTTGCACATTAATTGGCTTATGCTTCAGCTAAATGAGTGTAACAGTCATGATTATTCGGAATATGACAATTAAAGGTGTGTTAAGCAAATTCTCTGTGAATTACAGAATGACACATGCTTTTCCCCAGTCAGCATCATTATAACTGTACAGTTTGACATTGTGATATATGTATTCTAGGACTACTGTTAACTGCTCAAATTGACACAGCACAGATACATACAGATATGCTGCTTTTCCGTTTCACTTACAGTTGCTTGTAAGACTAGTTCGTATTAGAGCACTGAATATGTCATGTGACTTGGGGATGTTCAGCTGAATGAGGACGTTTTGGGGAATGTCTCACTGGAGGAGAGCAATGAACACATCAAAAGCTGAAAGCTCGACCCACAGGAGAGCTGAGAGAGGTGGGGATTTGCGGCTCGCGGTTACCTTTCATTACAGATTCCTGTTGAAACTGTCACATGCTCAAGGTCAACCTTCTGACTGACCCCCTCCCCCCGAGGGCTGAACTGCAGTGCTATAAGGAGCAGTGAATTACTTTTGACAGCAAGCCGCTGTTGTTGGTGTTTATACATCGGTGAGGTGTGCTGGAGTTCACCTAATGGTGGCATCATACCTAGCACATTATCCCACACCCTTCCAGGTCATTTTAGGGGTCTCCTAGACATTCCCAAGCCTTCTGGGTGTTTCCTGGGGTGTCCACTTAGTGGGATGTGCCTGGAACACTGGAACAGATGGGTGTCGAACAGGTTGCGTTATAGAACATACCCAAACCATCACAGCTGGTTCCTTTTGATCTGACAGAACGGCCACTCTATCTCGAAGTTTTTCCAAATTTCTGAATTCTTCACCCTGTGGTGGATAGTGAGCCGCTTTACTCGTGACCTTGTTCTTTTGGTCATGACCATACATGAAGATAGAGACATAGATTTACTGGGAAACTAGGACTTAAGTTCAGCGACAGAGCTTCCCCACCATTACAGATCCTTTCAGTGCTGGGAAAAGTGTAGCGACTGAAACAATCCACCAGTCAATCTCATACTGTCTGTTACCCTCACTTATGAACAAGATCCCCTGGCCTTTAAACTTCTCCACTATAGGGTTGAATTTCTGCTCCTTATCTGACAGGAGCAATTGAATCTTTTCCAAGAGTGTACATGGCCTTTTGATTTAGAGGTTCTGATTCTCATCCCCGCAACTTCACATTTGGCATCGAACCGCTGGAGATATGTGCAGGAGGTCCTGGCTGGGTGAAGCCAAAAGCACAGTGTCATCAACAAATAACAGGGATGTCACCTCTAAACCCCTCAGTACCAGATGCCCTTCCAGCCCCGGCTGCTCGTTGACATCCTGTCCATGAAAATCACATACAGGGTTAGACATGACCTTGTCGGAGATTAACATCTGTGCTAAATGGCTTCGGTTTTGTGCCAAGTATGCAGACACAGGTTTCCTGCATTTATACAGTGGCTGAATAGCATGCAGCAGTGACAACAGCACCCATAAATTTCTGTACCACCCCGCTATCCCAACCCACAGGCACTCTACCTGCCTTCCATGCAGCATTGAAGAATGTATCACAAACTTTATCTCAATAACATTGCAGGCCCTCAACATCTCAGGATGGATTTCATGTATCCCCACAATCTTTCCACTATGGAGTCCTCAGACCACCATAGTGACTTAGGTGCAGTGATAGACTCTGATCCACCAGAAGTTTCCAGGTCCGCTTCCTGATGAGACATTATATCCGCCAGGTTGAGGAGTTTCTCAGACTATTCATTCTAGTGCTCCACTTTCCCTTCCTGAGGCTTTAAATTGTCTGCCGCCCAGCAGTTTTGGCCACCCAACCGTCTCTCCCCATAGACTCTCACAGCTCCTTCCACTCCCAGGCTCCTGCCTACGCAACAGGCCTCCCTGCAGCCTTTGTAGCCTGTCAGTACTTTTTCAAAGTTCTTATGTTAATATATCCAAACTTCTTGAGACATTTTGCTTGTTTTGTTTTTCTCCTGAGGCTCCTGAACCTCTCCCTGACTTCAGACCTGGTTCCAGATCAGGATGTTATAGACGTCATTATACACGTGGGTCGGAATCCACATGGAAGGCACCTGGCCTGGAGGTATTTCAGGGAGAAGTGGGACATTTTAAATACCAGGTAAAATATTAGCAGAAGTTTCTCTTTGTTGTAATCTATGAAGAAATATGTATATTTGTATAGTTCTTAAGATGTTTTCCAACAATCAATGAATAACTTCATAATAATAACTGTATTCATTCTCAGAGTATTAAAGTCTTGATTTCTGTGTGTAAATGCATATTTAAATACAAAATCTAACATAAAATTAAATTATTTTGTTTTACTGGTGTTGCGCTCTGTTTTGTATCCTGTTATGAATAGCGTAGTATCTTATCATCAATAATATGTAAGTTTTGATAATATTCTTCCTATAGTTACTGTATATAGTAAATGCAAGCAGTACTAAATTTGCTGGTTAATTACAAACTTACACGATATAATTTGTGTATTAGGAATTGATGTACTTGACAGCATCTTACAGTTGCTCCAAGAAGAAAATCTACATTATTATATATTATTTTCAAATAGAGAACAGTGAAAATATAATGAAGAAGATTGCAGTGCTGAGCAAACAGGTTTAATGATTCACAATTAAGAATTACAGACTTCAAAATATATTTCAGCAATCAGGGTCAAAGTTCAAGCTAAGCTCAGTAATCTGTGCTGGGCAAAACACAAATCAAGTATGGGTCACATCCAATGAAATGGTTCAGAAAATCAGGCAGCAGTAGTACAGGAAGTGAGCCAGACTCAAAACCTCACAAAGGTGCTCATTCAAAGACAGAGTCCTTAGATCTGTTAATCAAGGAATGAAAAAGAGGTGTGTCCTGCATTCAGGCAAGGTGGAACGTGATCTTGCTGTTAGTTTTTCTGCTAACCATCAGTAAGGAATGTGTGCACGTTGTTCTTTACAGATATGGTGAGGCCTTATTTATGAATTCCAAACTAATCAACGGAGTGACCGAATTTCTAAACATGGAGACAGAACTCAGTGAGGTGAGTTACAGTACTAGACGTGTTGTGGTACAGTGTCCTGGAGAGCCAAATAATGATGAATTCTATATAAATAGAATGATAAACAGGTGAAAGCATAGGACTAGAGGATAAAGGACGGAGAATACAATCTATTCATTAATGAAGGCCTTAGCATACAGTCCATTTTGGCTCAAACATTATGCATTTGTTTGTTAATTGTCGTATTCATACATAATACAACTCCCATTAGGATTGCTTTAAATTTATGTTTCCTTATTATGAATGCAGGGCTCTATTTCTGTCTCTAATTGACTACTGAGGTTCGCAAAGCTTTTTGAAGTTTGAAATGCTAAATAGACCGAAATTTGCCGAAAACATGAAGGTGCCAAGGCGTCCGGGAGAAATAAGTTCTACTTCAGATTTTAATCACTTGTGACTTGCGCTTCATAGCCATTAGTACTTTCATTATTAACCAAATGATATGCGAGTCATTTGCATGCAAAAACACTCTCCTTGATTTAATTAGTGTTTTGCTGAGTGGAGAAATAAAGGGGGAAAATGTGTCTTGTATCAATTTTAATGCTGACCCCTGAGAACACCCTTGATTACATGAGCTAAACTTAAGTTTTAAAATGATGATTTGGATACAATTATTTTTATCGGTGCTTCTTGTGGAGGAGTTAGGGGCTTTTACACCTTGGATATTTTTTTCAACGTCAGTTGTTTAAAGAAGATGTAGGGTGTTGCCTGCCTTGTTCCCTATGCTTCTTGGGATAGGCTCCATGCTTAGACGAAGTGGAACCAGACGAAGTGTGGCTCATTAGACCCTTTATGATGAGAAACAACATGGATACACATTTTCTCTCACCCTGATACAGGTCACCAGGACCCCCCCTGGGGCCAGGCCTGGGGGTGGGGCTCGATGGCGAGAGCCTGGTGGCCAGGCCTGCAGGCATGGGGCCTGGTCGGGCACAGCCAAAAGAAGGCATGTGGGTCCCCCCTCTAATGGGCTCACCACCTGTAGGAGGGGCTTTAAGGGTACAATGTGAGTTGGGCAGTGGGTGAAGGCGGGGACCGATCCTCGGCTGCAGAAGCTAGTTCTAGGGACATGGAATGTCACCACTCTGGCAGGGAAGTAGTCTGCGATGGTATACGTGGTTGTAAGGTTCTGACTAGATATAGTCAACTTACGGCTTGGGCTCTGGAACCAGTCTCCTCGAGGGGGGTTGGACCCTCTTCCACTCTGGAGTTGCTTGCGGGGAGAGGCGCCATGTAAGGGTGGGCAAACAAATCGCCCTCTGGCTGTGTGCCTGTGCATTGAGGTGGACGAGAGAGTAGCCTCCCTATGCCTTTAGGTGGAAGGATGGGTCCTGACTGTTGTTTGCACATATGTGCCAAATGGCAGTTCAGAATACCAACCCTTTTAGGAGTCCTTGGAAGGGGTGTTTGAGAGCGTTCCTCCTGGGGACTCTCTTATTCTGCTGGGGCACTTTTTCATGTGGGCAATGACAGTGAGAGCTGGAGGGGCGTGATTGAGAAGCATGCCTCCCCTGATCCAAACCTGAGTGGTGTTTTGTTATTGGACTTCTGTGCACGTTACGGATTGTCCATAATGAACACCATGTTCAAACATAAGTGTGTCCATATGTGCACTTGGCACCAGGACACCCTAGGCCGCAGTTCGATGATCGACCTGTCATCGTACTTGCGGCAACATGTATTGGACACTCGGTTGAGGAGAGGGGCAGAGCTGTCAACCGATCACCACCTGGTGGTGGATTGGCTCTGCTGGTGGGGGAAGAAGCTGGCCAGGCCTGGCAGACCCAAACGTATAGTGAGGGTCTGCTAGGAACATCTGGCGGAATTCCCTCTCAGAAGGAGCTTCAATTCCTACCTCTGGTAGAACTTCGCCCATTTGCCAGGGGAGGCGGGGGACATTGAGTCCGAATGGGCCATATTCCGTGACTCCATTGTGTGGCCGTAAGGTGGCCAGTGCCTGTCGTGGTGGCAATTCCCGAACTTGCTGGTGGAACCCGGCGGTGAGGAATGCCGTCAAGCTGAAGAAGGAGTACTATTGGGCCTTTTTAGCCTGTTGGACTCCAGATGCTGCTGATGAAACGCAGTTTGCATCGTCACTGAGGCAAAAACTTGGGTGTGGGAGGAATTTGGCTAGGCTATGGAATACGACAGCTTTGAGGAGATTCTGGTCCACCATCCGGCGTCTCAGGGCGGGAAAGCGGTGCGCCATCAACACTATATATGGTAGGGATGGGGCACTGCTGACCTCAGCTCGGGATGTTGTGGGTCGGTGGAGGGAATACTTCGAAGACCTCCTCAATCCCACCGACAC
>JABFEA020000001.1:13699462-13711099 GCA_019775915.2 Cyphomyrus plagiostoma | reverse complement strand
GATCCGCCCGGAGTTCCTCAAGGCTCTGGATGTTGCGGGGCTGTCTTGGTTGACACGCATCTGCGGCATCGCGTGGATATCGGGGACTGTGCCTCTGGATTGGCAGACTGGGATGGTGGTCCCCCTCTTCAAGAATGGGGGCCTGGAGGTTGTGTTCCAACTAAAGGGGATCACACTCAGGCTCCCTGGTAAGGACTATTTGGGGGCCCTGTTGAACAAGGTTCACCGGATTGCCGAACCTCAGATTCAGGTGGAGCAGTGTGGTTTTCACTCTGGTGGTGGAACAGTGGACCAGCTGTATACTCTCGGCAGGGTCCAGGACGATGTGTGGGAGTTTGCCCACAATCAGTCTACATGTGCTTTGTGGACTTGGAGAAGGCATTCGACTGTGTCCCTTGGGGAGTGCTCTGGGAGTATAGGGTGACAGGCATCCTTATAAAGGCTGTTCGGTCCCTATACAACTGGTGTCATTGGTCCGCATTGTTGGCAGTAAGTTGGACTCATTTTATAACTTTTATGGGCAGAATTTGTAGGCGTAGCCAGGGTGCTGAGGGTGTTCGGTTTAGTGACCTCAGGATTAAGTCTCTGCTTTTTTCAGATTATGTGGTTCTGTTGGCTTCATGGGACCATGATCTTCAGCTCTCAGTGGAGTATTTCACAGCTGAGTGTGAAGTGGCTGGGATGAAAATCAGCACCTCCAAATCCAAGACCATAGTTCTCAGTGGAGAGTTTAAGTGCCTCGGGGTCTTGTTCATGAGTGAGGGAAGGATGGACGGGAGATCGACAGGTGGATTGGCAGTGATGCGGGTGCTGCATCGGTCTGTTATGATGACGAAGAAGCTGAGCAAAAAGGCAAAGTTCTTGATTTACCAGTCGATTTATGATCCTACCCTCACCTATGGTCAGGAACTGTGGGTAGTGACCAAAAGAACAAGGTTGCGAATACAAGCAGCCGAAATGGTTTTACTCCACAGGGTGGCAGGGCTTTCCCTTAAAGAAAGGGTGAGGAGCTCAGTCATTTGGGAGGGAGTCAGAGTAGAGCCGCTGCTCCTCCGCATTGAGAGGAGCCAGATGAGGTGGCTCGGGCATTTGGTCAGGATGGCTCTTGTACGCCTCCCTGGTGTGGTGTTTTGGTCATGTCCCACTGGGAGGAGGCCCCAAACACACTGGAGAGACTATGTCTCTCAGCTGGCCTGTAAAGGCCTCGGGATTCCCCTGGAGGAGCTGGATGATGTGGCCGGGGAGAAGGAAGTCTGAGTTTCCCTGCTTAGACTGCTGCTCCTGCGACCCAACCTGGAAAAGTGGTAGGAGATGGATGGATGGATTGATTTTTCAAATGTGTTACGTGGCACAGTGTTGGGGCGGGGGGTTGAGAGGTTCTATTTATGCTTATGAGGTTTATTCTGATGCTGCCATGTGCCTATTAACGGACTTGAGTGTGTAGGATTAGTGTGTATTTCTCACTCACAGTGTGCGTTTATCTGCAAAGAGGCACAGTCTTGGGCTTAGCTTGGTGGTGGAGGACAGGAGGGTAATGATGCGACTCAGCATAGCTGTTCCACACCTGTAGCAGGGTGGAGTTTTGCATAGAGCTCCAGAGGCGCACCACATTCCTGGCATTTTAGGCTTCGCTAGGATCTCACATTGTGCCCCCCACCTTCCCAGGCCGACCCATTTGTAATCTTCCGCAGCATTTGCGGGGACCCAGTCCCACTTACCCTCCCCTGCTATTTGTGTTTGTCCCAGCTGAAGGAGTTCATCCGCAGCAGCGGAGGAGTGGCGGCTGCCTTCGCCCGGGCCGTGGAGATCGTAGGCGCCAACGTCAGGTGGCACAGGCTCTACGAGCAGCAGTTCTACCAGTGGCTGAGGAAATCTCCCAATCTCTGATGGTGATAAATATTTATAGCATGGGATCTCTTTGGAACATTTGTACTCTGGTAAAAAGGGGGAAACTGTTTTATTTATTTATTTTTTTGAAGACTTGCAAATTAAATCGCTCGTAATCTTTATTTTCATTTTTTCGCTTCATGAAAAGAAAGGTGGATAAGACAAGGAAAGGGGGAGGTGTAGAAAGGAATGTGTGGGACTGATTATGGTCCCGAATCGCGTGAAGGGTAGCATTTTTGCAGGGTTTGCATGTCATTCATCTTCGCTCAGCGTTTTATTTTCATGCATGGTTGTTCACTCCCTTGCTGCTTCCAGCATGATGACCCATTTTTTCCTAGTCACAGGAACCCCAGACTGCTTTTAATGTGCCATAAGAAAAAGTAACAAATTAAGGCACTCGCAACAACCGCAAGCATAGAATGGGTACCGTGAGAATCCGTTTTATTGATGCTGAGTCGTGTAGGGCGAACCGAATATAACAGCTGACAGAAGACAAGTTTAGCCAGGAACTTTGTCTATTCTAGTAGCCATAGTGACGTGCGGCACAAAGGAACCTATGCCAGCCATTGTTAGGACTGGTCCACGTAGGAGATGGTGTTCAGTTTGGTGTGTAATCTGTAGGAAGATTGATTTTGTAAGTCCTCGCACTGGCCTGTAAGCAATTCAAGCTTAATAATTGGCCATGGAAGGTAAGCCAGTGTGAAGTCGGCAGCTCTGATTGGTCCGATGCTATCTCAGATGACAACTTTTTTAATGCTGGGTGGTCTTCAGATTTTTGTGTTGAGAAAATGTCAGTGTGATTTATATTGTATGTAAAATAGTCCATATCTGTGGATTCATTGGTATGTACGGATGGCCTGTTGATATCGTACTGTATAAGCACAAGTCTAGATCGATTTACTTTGGTATATTTATTGCTGGAGTATGATAGGCTACCAAATAAAATCTGTTTATTATTGTTTCATTCTACGATCTTTCAATGACTGGAATTTAGCTGTATCCCACGTATCATTACTATGAATAGCACCCTACAATCGTTCTGTCCCCGAGGCACTCCGCCTCAGATTTTCATTCCAGTTTTCAGCCGTTTCCAAATCACTGTCAGGCTTAGCGGTTCACGACGTATCCTTGCCTATCAGAAAACCAGAAGCCGTAGATGTGTGTTCCTCTGATTGACATCCTCGCCAGTCCGCGCTCATGTTCACATGTGGGAGAGCACGGTCTGAAGGTAGAACTTTTTAAGGCAAGCTCTGAAGCGTGAATCACAGATGTCAGTCACATTGCTCTTGTTCCTTTGTCTTTAATTGTTAACATAACAGCGTTATTTCTTTTCTAAATGAGAAACAATATCTTCTGTATTTTAAGCAGAACATCTATTGAATTTTAACTTGGACAATAAAGTCTTTTGTACAGTACTGCATTATTGTCTGACTCTTTGACTCTTTGATCTGAATCTGTGTCAGTGTGTTTATGGAAACAATGAAAGGGTTGTAATTACATTTCTGTTTTATCTTGATGGGCAAATTTTATTAATGTCTTTGAAAAACAAGATAATTGTAAGAAATTATTCACAATTTTGACTTGCTGACAAAAGCAATTCATCACAACTGACGTTTTAAATGAAATTTTTCGTTTTAAACACCCCCCTGGTGATAGCATGTTATCTGTTGAACTTGAAGTAAATCTTTTTGCTGCAATTTTCCATGCAGGACATTTTTTATCTGTATTTTTTTTTGCCTAAAACACATTTGTGCCTGAATTTGGAATTCTGCTTCAATGGTCAGAGGACAGTGAGTAAAATCAAAGACTAGTTGAAGTTTCAAGTTTTATTGTCCCATTTGTTCTGAGGAATGCAGTGAAATTCTTATACTACAGTAGCGGGGCAGGGTATTGGGGGGCAGGATGAACAGCACTGCAGTGTAAAACAGGACAGAGCAGGACGAGCAGTGCAGCACGGGAATAAGTTGACCATTACTGATAGATTTGTTTGGTAATGCTATACATTAACTGCAACCTCATAATGCAGTCATTATGCATTCATATAAAATTCATAAGCAGCATGTTACTGGCAGGTATAAGGGTAGCATGTGGCTCAGTGGGTAAAGCATCCATACCTTTAACTGGAAAGTTGCCGGTTCAAGCCTTGGCATAACAGTTATGTTTGTGGGACCTAGAGCAAAGCCCCTAACCCACCCCCATGGGTGATGCTGTAGGTGGCTGCCCTTTGCTGCTAAGCTTACTCTCACTTACATGTGTGCCACGGAGAGTGACCAGGGGTAGGTGGAAAAAAATTCCCCCAAGGGACCAATACAATCTCATTATCAGACAATGTTTGCTATTAAGGTATAAATACATGCTGTTTATGAATGGATTATGAAATTGCACTGAATGTTCTATGAATGCATTATGTAGAGATCGCAGCCTCGTTACTGAGGGCTTAACCAGGAAGGCACAAAAAAAACTATTTTGGAGTAAAGAAACAAACCAAAGTGCTGTTTCGGCAGGTAGAGAAGAAAAATGAATACTGCATACATAAGCATGTTGTTACTCTGGGACTCCATGCAGGCAGACAAATGAGGCTGTACTCCAGATTACTCCGAATACTCCCCCACCCAGATGTTACTATTGCAGCACTATTAAGCAGAAGTGATGAAAAATCCTAAGGAAACACCTGCAAATAATTGAACTGTTAAAACTTTATTAATAAAGGCCTTAACTATATTCATGTATTTTACATAAAAGGTTATATCTGAGATTTTCAAAAGCAAACAGACAAGTGAACATGACTTCACCCCCCTTCAGATGTGTTTCACAATCAATGCTGCTTACAATATACTAAACTTACAGCATGCAGTACCATAAACTTACTAAATGCAACCTGTAGTACAGTTAGGTCAGGTTAGGTTGAGGAGCTCACACCACATGATGAAACACCTTGGGATCCCGGTTAGTGCCCCCCCCAGGCCGACATATAGCTCAGTGTCACCCTCCAGAAATGCCCATCTATCTGCCACAGCCTGGTGTTACGTGGGCATCCCCTTGGCCTGGTCTGGCCCACAGCAATGAGGATCCTGCATGCCAGATCACCCTCAGGGAATCACGCCACTTGGCCGTAGTGCCGTAACAGACACTCCCTCACAATGCAGGTAGTCCAGTCTTCGTCTCAGCTCACTGGATAGTGTCCATGTCTCACAGCCATACAGCAAGATAATTGCAAAGATATTGGGACACCACACACCCCTTTCCAGCAACCTCAAGACCCCCCATGCTTTTCCAATCAGTCTGCTGACATCATAGAAAAAGTCAACAGACACATGAATGTCATTGCCAAGGAAAGGGAACCTCTCAATTAAGTTGATATTCTCTCATCAGAATCGACTGGGAAGAACCCAGAGATTCTGCACAGCACTCATAGTACCGGTATACAGGCTGGCCATGACATCCAGCAATTATGGGGGAATTTGGGGATGGCTCAGGATGTCCCACAGGGCAACTTGGTCGACTGAGTGGTACATGACAAAAATGGAGAAAGGCCTGGGAATAACATTAAACTGAATGACATTAAACTTAAACTTGCAGGGAAAAAAATTGGGGTTTTGTGCCGGGATTGGCACTCCAGCCACCACAAAAAAAATAAAAAATACTTTACATAGCTCTGACAAAGCAAACAGGACTCATTTCTGCTATATGCAAGAGTAGTTCTGCTGCAGCAGCCCACAGGAAGGCCGTACACATCATGAAAGGGACAGGGGAAAGGGGGAAAGCCCTCAGGAACCTCATCCACGGAAGAGTCTAAACTGTCAGGGAGCCGATGTGGTCAGGCCTGTTGGGAATTGGAGCTGGTGCTGTCTTGAGGCATCCTGGTAGGAGCCTGGAACGTCCTGCCACATAAACAGCTAAAAAAATAAATAATTGGCTGTAATTTTTGGATACTTTTATTCAAATGAACTGAATGAATTTCTGCTAATAACAGCAAAAGGGTAAAATGCTAATTACTTTGGAATCAGCAGTGAGAGAAATGCTTGCACGTGGAAAAAAACAGCAAAGCTTGATTTTTTTTCAGGTACAACACATTAACCTTTCTGAATATATTTGTATTTGGATTTTTGGAAGCATATTTGATGCCTACTCTCTTGATGCCTTCAAAATAACTTAGATTTATAGTTATAAATACCATAACACCATTGTGATGCTTTATGAGACCAATCATTCAATTCCTCACTGTCCTAATGTGGAGCATCACAAAGGATACATAAATTTTACTATGGCATGTGAATAGACTGTTACACCGTCAGTACTATGCAATGTCCTCTGTCACCTGCAGAGACATCTGCTATTTCACTCAGTGTGACATACAGTAATGTTATGATACTAATGCTGCCATTCTGATATGCTGAAGAGCCCAAGGAAAACAATTGCAAGCTCATTTCCATTATGTAAAGAGCTTATTGCTTGTTTTCTTGCCTTTTCCCTGCCACGTGAGAGTCCTTGCCATTCTTTCGCTGTCAAACTTTAACTTTGAATCTACTTTGTATACAGCTTAATTTTCCCCATTCACAATTGTAAGTGGTTTTAAACGTTAAGTTTCAGAATTGTTATGTCTTGAACCAAAGATCTGCATGATTATTAAATGTTCAGATTTTTATGTAAGACAATTCAACGCATGAGGATTCTGAAGGAGACATCATAAAAAGTATATTTGTTAAAGCTGTGTTCATGTTTGTGCAGTGTTGTGTGGACTGATCGTCTCTATAGCAGTATACCTTGTACACTGACAGTATTATTGAAATTGACAGATTTTTTATGACAATGTTATGAAGGGATTGTGGCAGGAGATCTGAAGTGAATCTGATTCTGGCTTTATTTTAAATAAGGAAAAATAACCCACAAGATTTATTTTAATTTAATACACAAAACTGAATTATTTTGTTCATGAAGTGGAACACTTACATTACCAAAAGTTAGAACAGGCAGTCAAGTGTAAAAAAAATATTATCACACTTTTTTGGATGGAGAGAAGGCTTTGTTTGACAGAAAGATGAGAGAAAAATGTGGGGGAAAAGTCATTTAAAAAGTGTTTACTTGCTGACTGTCTCCTCCGAAATGAGTACCATCCATCAAGTCTGGAGAGTGTGTCCTTCTTTATACGGTAACTAAGGTAATGTACATTTCCTATCATATTAAAAATCTTTCCTAGAGACATATACAAAGGACCAGGCCCACATGTGCATCCTAAGTAGGTGACTCCTAGTTGACAAAGGGAAGATAACATTTTGACTTGGAAGACTTCACAGTTGCGGGTAAGACGACAAGAGCAGTCTGAATTATATCATTTAGTTAGACCTCAGTGGTACCAGACAAAAAGCCACACAGCATGAGATGATCTGGTCTTCATTAGTAGAAAAGTGAATCAGTGTAGATCTGATAGATTTGAGAAAAAAACAAATTTACATCATTCATTTATTAAACCATCTAACCTGGATTAGAACCCATTCCATCACGGAAAATTTACATCAATTCAATGAAAAATATCTAGGATTTAAAGTAAACAGATAGCATTTATGGCACATAACTTGACAACTAACTTTAGCTCAGTCCATTCTGTCTACAGTGGAGCACTTCAAAGCAACAAATAGTTCGCCTATGAATATTGAGAAAATGTCGCTTGTGGTACATACACAAATTATTTAAACCCAAGACTATTCCTGGAGAAGACTTTGAATTGATCAAGACTAACCATAAGGCAGACTGTTTGAATACAACTGTCTCCCGTGAGAAGCTGTGGCACACAAAGAAGTAAATCAAAATAGCTGCAATCTGCCACAAGCTACAAAATCATCGTTAAGTTTGTCGGGAACCTCAAAGACAATATTTAAATTAAAAAGAACTACAGACATTCAAAATGTATTTTAATTATGCCTTCTGGTCAAATTATTCTGCTTCCTTGAGCACAGGATTGCTGACTGTGGCCATATGTTCTACTAAATACCAAAACTGCAGCATATTGGCTGTGGACCGAATGTGTTCACACTCGAACCCGTGCTGGAAGTAGCTACCCTAATCACATCAGAATGAGGCCAAGGCTCTTTACGGAAGCTCACAGGATCGCTTCACCATCCACTCCGCCACAATGCCAAAACATACCTCTCACTGCGCTGTGAGGCTTGTAATATGTAAGCTTTTAATCCTACTTCTAATATCAGCATAAAAGTCTCTGTGGGGACAATGCTCAAGCAGGCTGCAATCCCGGTCACCTACACTGAAAGCCAAACATCTTACTATGACCAATGAGACTTTTAGGTACTTCTGACAATTGCCTATATATTACTATTGCATTCGACTTCATGAGCCACTTCCCTCTATGGAATTGTGCTAAAGGGTGTTAAACTTTAAAGTGGGAAATAACAAAATAACCAACACAATAAATGGATGTTGCAGCTGTAATACTCTGATCTCCACATATTTTAAACCGAAAAAATGAAATACAGTAACTGAATATACTGAATTGACTTGATGCACAAACTGCCATTGAGATTTTAGGATACGTAATAGTTCTGTGTTCATATTTGTGTGGATCTAAAATGTGCTTTGTGTATGTATGCTTGTGTTGTTCTACCCTAACCCCGATTCTTCAACATTATATCTTTAAATAGATTTAGGTCATTTCCAAGTCATTTGTTATTTCAGTACTAATGCTTCAATTGTTTAAGTGTTGACAAAATGCCAAAGACTGACAGAGCAAATGTTTAGAAAATAAAGCAATTTATAGGTATAAATAAGACAGGGAGCCTGTTAATGCTGGCGGACTCCTCTAGGGGAAAGGGTCTGTGTTCTGCTCACAAGGGACCAGAGCATCAATGGCTTTTGGGCTCCTTTTACTATCATCTGAGGCATTCGAGGGGTAGAAATCAGAGGAAGAGAGTTATGGAGTAACACATAACAAATCAAAAGTTTCTATTAAATGGTTACACCTAAGCTCAGAGTTATGTTTAGTCTGTTTATACTGAAATATTAAAAGATCAGTTTAAAGATCAGACCAATTTAAATATGTATATATTTCATCAATATTTTGGGTCTAGGAGTGAATAAAATAATTTCACCATTCTTCTGACATTTAAAATGTAAACTGACCTCCCATAGATCACAGCCTATTGATACTGCTTGTGTATTCATTTTCTTATTGTAGGCTAAAATCACATTGCTATCATTGATCTCATTCGGTATGCGAGATTGAATTCTAATGAAATACCGAACAGTTCTTCACTGGCATTTAGGAATGTGTTGGAGATCAACAAAAGGCTGTCACTATATGACACATTGCTGAGCGGTACGATACCTTTGGCCCAGCAATCGTAGAGGTCAAAAGGCACAGGGCACATTACTTTTTAACATTCATTCTGCATGACATATAAAATCCTGCTCTCACCAGCCAGTTTAAAGCTTCATTGCAGAGTTTTGGAGTTTATTTCATGTATTCCATTTTGGGCTCTACTTGTTGCAAGCACAAGTGTATGCTACTTTTGTATTTCGTGTTACATATCAGTACTCATTTTAGATATGGGCTGGAAACACGGTGAGGAAAATAGCAATCCTCTTATCTCCTGTCAGGCGTCTTTTTTTCCAGAAGTTAACAAGTGTATATCCTGTATTGAATGAAAAATCGGAACGAGGGAAATGCAGAAAGACAACTGGCTATTCATACAGGATAGCATTTTGTGTATCAAGGAAGTAACACAAGACAGAGCTTAATTTTTGTTTCTGAGCATTTATCTTTTCACATCAGTTGCAGTTAAAAATGAGAAATTTAAGTTACATAATGGTGGCACTGTGGCCTAAACTTCAGGGTTGGGGGTTTAAATCCACATATTCCAATCTCAGGGCTTCCAGCTCTCACGCATCTGGTGTGACACTCAGGCTTTCAGACTCTCACACAAGAAATCTTACCGTGAATCTATATTGTTCCATTCTAAACCTAATATTGGATACATGAAAAGTGCTGGGGCAATTTGCAAACCCAACAGGTTATTTACAAGATAATAAAACCATTACATACATGCACATGTGTGTGCAGACTGGTCTTGAATTGAAAATCTCACCAGCCAGCTGACTAAAGTTGACAACCCTGCAGTCTGTGCATCTTCTTCCAGACTGTGTATATTTCCTCTTCAGTACACAGTCCAAAAACACATATTGAGGTTAGCTGGCATATCTAACCTGCCCATAGTGAGTGAGTGTAAGTGTGTGTATGTGTGTGTGTATTTATGTGTTTGAGTGTGTATGTGTGTGCGTGAGAGAGTGTGTGTGTGAGCGTAAATGTGTGTGAGTGTGTGTGTGTGTGTGTGTGTGCCCTGTGATGGACCTGTATCCTCTGCATTGTGCCATTTACTTCCTGTAATTGTCTCCAGGCTTCCTGTGACCTTGTACTTAAGCAGTTAGAAAACGAACGGGCACCATATATTCATTCCATTACAGATTTTAATATTGTAATATATTCACCCATATTATTATAGCTGTTGCTGAAATGTATGGCCCTTCTCAGTGTTTTATCACTCTTTATTAAAACTTAACTGAAGACCATAACACCCTTAATTAAAATCCGAATCATTAACAGCCGAGCTGAGCTCTTCAGACATTTCACAAGACGGCAGATGATTCACTCCTCCAAACTGCTAATTGGTTCCTTCCACTGCGTGGCTCTCAGCTTTGCCGACTGGATCCTTCATGTAATCAATATTCAATTACATTTATTAAAAGCATTGTGTATACAGAGCAAACACTGTAGACCTGATCCCAAACAAGTCTCTCCCACACTTTTTATCCCCCATGCTCAATATATTAGTTTTCCATTTGGCAGAAAATGCTTCTCAAGGTGGAGGTGTCCCATGCGAAAAAGCCAGAAAACCCTGGCTAAAGCTGGCGTGATCTCAGAAGCCGGAAAGACCAAGTCAGTTCAAAGCAGAGGAAAACGTGAATAATTTAGGCTGTGATAGATATTGTGTGACGATTATCAGTCAGCCTCTAGAGTAAAGGGGGGGCAGGGGGGTGTTTAAAGAAGAATCTGAACCACAGATTGAGAGTAAGCAGGGAACAGCACCATAATGATGCCTTACTGTAAGCAGGCTGATTCAGTCATATTATTACATCTAGAGAACATTCTAGATGAACAGCAAGGAACAGAGAATAAGCATAGCAACTAATTTTCTTGTCTTTCCCGATTGGAAATATTCAGAGAAAGGAGCAGATTATCTACAATGCAGGTTTTATAAAGCACAGCAAAGGGCATGACATACACTCTTTGTTCAAAAAATTAATACCGCATTGTCTGACTTGCTGCATGACACAAACAAGAGTGCTTGTTGTTCACTGTCTTGTCGTAAGCCGTTTGGTGCTGATATGGTGGCAAAGTGCAAAGCTCTGAAACCTTCTGGTGTCACACGTGAGCTCTGTGTTTGTCAACAGCAGTAATCAGGTCGAGACACAATAGGAGGAAGAAGTGGAAACAAGTCTGACTGAGGCATTGTGGGAAAACAACATGAGTGTGGGTGAGAGCTAAGAAAAGCAAAACATGCCTACCTATATCCTAACCATATTCATAATACGTTATCAGCATTGGAATGAGAAAATCTGTCTAATAAAACCTGCCCCCAAGTTTTGCATACCCCTTTATTGATTTAATTTTTTTTTTTTTTTTTTTTTGTGGGGGGGGGGGGGTTTGGGGGTGTGGGGGGAATTATTAAAAAAAAAAAAACA
>JABFEA020000001.1:13661006-13676579 GCA_019775915.2 Cyphomyrus plagiostoma | reverse complement strand
TATCCCGGAAGCAACGGGCACGAGGCAGGGAACAACCCTGGATGGGGGGCCAGCCCATCGCAGGGCACACTCACACGTTTCCTCCTGCCATTTCCATCCAAAAAAATAAATCATGCCACAGTAAAATGCAGCCCATCCATCCGTCCATCTATTTTCTTTAACCACCTGTCCTATTTAAGGTTGCAGGTGGTTCGGAGCCCATCCCGGAGGCTACAGGTACATTAATATACAGCTTCAGTTAATACATTTTCAGGGCAAAATGCATCTTAGCCTATCATATTTTTAAAATGTTCTACAAATTGATACAGAAATATGAAACCTTTTCATTTTGTTTTGTGTAAAAAGAGCCATCTGCCCACCTACCCTCTACAGCAGTGTTTCCCAATCTGGTCCTCGGGGACCCCCAAGCAGTCTAGGTTTTTTATAAAAACGCAGAAACATGCACTGTCTGGTGGGGAGCTCAGGGGGTGCGAGGGCAAAATGCCCATTTATTTTCTGTACCATGTTCGTCCTGTACAGGGTCACGGCGCTTCATGAGCCATGGGAGGTAAGCAGGGAGTAACCCAGGATGGGGTGCCAACCCATCACAGGGCAGACACATTCATAACCGTGGATGATTTGGTAACTCCAATTCACCATAGCATGTTTTTGAGCTGTGCGGAGAAGCCACAGTACCCAGAATAAATCCCGCAATGACACAGGGAGAACATGCAAACCTGGAGCCATGGCACAGAATCAAACTCTGGTCCTCGAGGGTATGAGGCAACGGTTTTAATCACTGCACCACCCTACCGCCCCAAGTAGTTCTGTAACAGTCATAATTTTATCCATGCCTTTTTTCAGAAAGGTTCAATTAGCCATTCAATTAAATCTTGCCCAGTTTATTAATGTACCTCAACATCAGTACTTCGTCATTCTTACTGCCGCTTTGGTTTATTTGCCTTTTATTTGCTCTGCCTTTAATCACTTTTCCGTTTCATCTACCCTTCCTCCTCGCAGTGTCAATTTCCATGGAAAGAAAAGTGAGTGTGAGATGCTAAAACAGAAGAGCTGGTCTGTGGCTCTGTGGAGACACGTCTAGAAGCTGTGATCCAGTCCCTGGCAGACAGAGAGACGTCCCTTCGTAGGTAAACACGCAAAGCAATCTCTTGGCTGCCAGTCAACCTCGTTACACTCAAACACCTCCTGGAAGTTCAGGGACCAAAGCTCTTCTCATGTCCAGAGGTCATCTCCGCACGCTATCCAGCCAAGCAAATCGTATACTGACACCAAGGTACTGTTTAGTTCCACAGGTTTGGCGCCCCGTAAGCATTTGCGGGCGTGAAAGAGCTTCGGTGCATTAGCAGGCATCCTGCAGATGTCTGAAGTGAAATGGAGAAGGTCATGGCAGATTACAGAGTGAATTTCATATCGAAGGAGTATGGGAAACTGGATGTACAGTCCGCGGAATGGCATTTTCCTACATAAACTGATTGCACAGCTGTCGTGCATGCTGTGGGTGTGCGAGGCATATCACCATTACACTGTCACCTTCACACACAGAAATACATGCATCCTTCTCTCGATTTACTGCAGTATTGTCATGCCCAACAGGTCACCATTTGACCTTAAGCCATAGGAGATTTTGTTGTTTTTCCTACAAATTCCACAGGAGGCTTCCTTTTTTGCATCCTTTTTTATTTTTCTTTTATTTTCTTCGACCTGTGTTATGAAGCCTGATATCTTGCTTAGCTGGATAACTTGCTGGATTTAATGTGCCCCAGTTTAAATGGGCGTTATCATGTTTCACTTTCATTTAGCCTAGACTATCTTTAGTCTGACAAGCTCTCTGGCCAAGTAAGAAATCATTCTTCATGATACAGGCCCCCGGTTAAATAAACCTGCATACAGGGCCAGCCTGCCCAAAACGCAACATAAGCGATCGCCTAGAGTAGTGTGTCCCAACCCAGTCCTCGGAGAACCCCAGACATTCCACATTTTTGCTCCCTCCCAACTCCCAGCTAATCAGGAACACTGAATACCTGGTACAGGTGTGCTGGGACCTGAGAGGAAGCAAAAACGTGGACTTCTTAATCTATATCTTTACCTGCTGGAGTTTATACTTGTGCTTTTGAGTCAGCCTTGTTCTGCGGGGCTCTTTTGATGGGTCTGGCAGAGGGGGCACTCAGGAAGAAGCCAGCTGACTGAGAAGCACCACTGATTTATTGTAGTTTTTACATTTGGTAAAGCTTGATATAAACTGCACATGCATGATGGGAATTTCTCAGGTCAGACTGAGGTCATTCAGTCTTATGAGGTACTCAGATATCAGCTACAGGCTAAAACATGGAAGCAGACAGAAAACTCAACAGATTGACCATTTAAAGCAGAGCATGCTGCTAATAAATGATCAAATTTGTTATTGTCCCCATAATAAATAGAAAGACAAATGATAGGATTTTCAGTTCAATCCTCAAGAACTGTGGTTAGAAAACTGTATAGAATCATGTTGCTCTAGATTGTTTAAATACAATGTAAACATTACAAACCTTAACATCGCTGTAACAAAGTTGCCACATTTTGTCTGTAAGAAAGATGCCACAATTTTCTCTGTGGGTTTAAATTTCACGCTTTCCCTGCTGACTGCATTAGTAAAGAGACGTGAGCACAGAAGGAACGCCAGAGGGAGGTATGATGAGGATAAGCTTGGGAAATATTGTTAAAAAAATTTTGGAGAGAGATTTGTTTAAAAAAAACAAAAAAAAAAACAAGAAATATAGAGGGTCATTGCATCCCTGGAGCCTGTCGCAGGAAGCAGAGAGCACAAGCCACGCAACTCTGTGTACTCCATGCCACTTCACAGCAGGACACACGCACAATGGCGCGCTAAGGGCAGCTTCAAGAAACTAATTCAATTAATCTAAGCTGTATCTCTCTGGGCTATGACCCATGTGCATAGAGAACTGGAGCATGAATCACATCCACAGCACTGGAGAGCCAAGGCCATACTGCTAGGCTCTGAACTGCTACTCAGCTCTGTGACTCATACAGGTGTAAGTGGGTTTATGTGTGACATCTATGAAGGAGGAACTGCTCCTTCATGGCAATGCCCTACAAACAAAAATAAAGTGTAATGAGTCCAGTGGGATACTTCTGAATACCAGAATTGAAAAATCACAGGCAGCCTTTGCAATATTAACAGTGGTTAAATTATGCAACGGTATGCGCAATTAACTAAAGATATAATGGAGAGATTATGACAGAATTCTGCAGGACGAGGAAGCTTTTCATGAGAAATCCAGCGACGTTAATTAAGATTTTTTAAAAAGCGTGCTGCTTCTTATCGATGCCTGCCCGCACATCACAAGTTTAATTTCCATGACCAATGTTTGGTAAAGTTCACAAGTTAATGGACTGGGACAAGCTGTACCTACTCAGTGCCAGAACTTAATTGCTGCCATATAATTAGTTGTGTAGTGTAAGGATTAACAAGTAAAATTTTCATACTTCGCTGGTAGCGTTGGCCAATTAAAATATGCCAGCCTGGCTGTGGCAGCTTCGCCTGTTATTGAATCTCATTCAAGTTTTGCACAGTTTTGTTTTTGACTGAAGGAGTCATTTTCTTTAACCTGACAATTTACGTTTGCTTATAACCATTAGTCAAGATATTGCAAATTAATCAAATATTGCAAATGAAAATTACTTTTAAATTTTGAATATTATTTTATTAGTTTATTAGGTATATTATAAGTGTGGAGGATGCAGGATATTTTTAATTATTGTCATATTTTATCTTGAATGTTTATAGTTATAATTGCAAAAAATGTTTTATATATTATTTCATATATTTTTAAATTGTATTAAAATTAGTATACTATAAAGTATTTCTTGAATTCTGTAATATGCATAAAATTTACCTATGTTGACATTTATTGCATTTTAAGCTTTATGGTAGTTTTTTTAAATAGAAAAACATTGAAAAAGCACCAAGAATAAACACATAACAGCAACCTTTTATGCTGAGGATCTGAGCTGTCTGGGGCGAAAAGTAAGAGCGTCTATTTCTGGGCAGAAATCAGAATTGCAATTTGTCTGAGCGCTGGTGTGTGTCGTTTGTTGCAGAGCTGTTATATAAATTGGACCTACAGAAGACCAATGAAAACAAATAAGAAAAATGACACCTTCTGTGGTTGTGGGGGTTATACAGTAAAAATATCGAATTCCTCAGTTTTATACTGAGAAACCAATAAAGTCACGTGTGCAGCTAATACTGGGGCTCTACTTTTTCCACTGTTTTCCCATCTGGGCATATTGCAAAGAAACAGAAGATATTTATTCATATTTCTTTATTGGGCAGATGCATTTGTCCCAAGCGATGTACAAATTAGTGAAGCTTAGGGTCAGACAGCAGGATACATTAGCAACCCTAGGGCAATTTTTGTTAAGGATCTTACTCAACGTGATTATGACGTGATTACTCTGCCAGCCATGGGATACAAACCCATAACCTTCTGGACATGGGCACAAGAACAATACTTGGTGAGCCGAATAAAAATTTACACCTCAATCTGTTTTTATTAAATTCCCATTCAAATTGGTCAGGCATCCTTGTTATGCAGAATTACAGATGCACAAACAGCTTGTGAGCAACGACCGCAGAAGACAGTGGAAACTCACATTGGCATTAGGAGAACAGGAATCCTCTGAGGGGAAAGGGGGGACATACTGGATTCAGACCTGAATCCGTGAAAAAGCAATGTCACCCTCTGAACCAGTCTACCGTGGTCATCTGTTAAAAGCAGGTCACAATGCCGAGATGTCAGTCAAGGTGGCCGTCTAGTGATGAGATTGATCGTCACGCTTGTGGTGTTATCACGGTTGAGCAGCCTTCACCGTGGCTTGCCCGAGTGGGCCCTTGTTTACGTGACCGCTGTCCAGAGACTCTCTCCGACCCTCTGCCTGCGGAGGGAGCTTAATTGCCGGGAGTCTGTTAATACACAAACCTCCTTTGTGCCAGGATTCTGTGTTTGTGGAGGGAGAGAATGTCGCCTTTATTTTCCTCGCTGCCATTCATCTACTTATCAGCCCTGCCGCATTCATAATTCCCCACAAAGCCCATGCACCGTGCCCGGGAGGTTATTAGGCTTAGATAACGTGCGTTTTCGCTCTTCGAATGCATGGGGATGCGAGATGTTTCAGCCGGGCACAATTAATGCCATTTGTGCAGTGGTTCATGAAATTAGAAAAAGACAACCTTTTTTTTTTTTTCTTCGCGAAATGCAGCATCCACACGTGCTCATTTTGTCTCTCCCTTTTACATCTGCGAGGCGCTGGCACATCGAGGCTGAGCTGATTAGTTGGTGTTTTTCATTAACTTTGCCAGCTGAGGATGAACTGCCATATGTTTCCAAAACGCCGCCATCACCAAGCTAAAACCTGCCATCTCTGTGCTGCTTCCCCTGTAAGCGATGCGTCCTTTTATTGTGATTGATTGCTCTCACACTTGTTATTCACAGTGTTATTACATGTGTGGTTACAACTCAAAGCTGTTTATCTTGAGTTCTGTAGCAGGACTTGTGGTCTTGTCAAACTTCTCTTTACTGAGACAGTCAGCAGGTTTGGGTCATTGTGAGTCATTATCATTTACACCTTAGTTCTGCTAAATCCTTAGGGCAGTAGTAACTTTTTGTTTTGGTCTTTTTGAAGAGAATGGAAGCTCAGTTAATGGTCCACTAAAATGAAATTGTCTTTTTGCATAGATTTAGCCGATTGAAAGTAGCACAGCACTTGCAAATCTAAAGAGTAAATTGCATACTATACAGTAAGTACAATTTGGATGTGCACAAAGCAATGGAACATCTTAATGCAATTATATTGGTTATTTTTTGTTTACGACCTATTTTTCAAACTTTCTCAGTTTTCAGAGAGCAAAAAAACATTCCAAGAAACTGTAGTCATAAGCACTTGCAAGACTCACCCTGAATGGGAGGGCAACAAAGCCACATGGCATGGGAGGCTATTTATGTTAGTTTAACAAAACAGTACACAAAACCAAAGACAACCATTTTGGTGTCAGCTCAGGGGAAGAAGAGAAATTGGGTGAGATTAGGGAGAGGGCTTATCTAAGTGGTGACAGGGAGCACATTCAAGCTGTTTTTGAAACCTGCAGATCCACATACAGTATATTTTATATTTTAAATGTGGTTTAAATGTAAATATCTGTGTAGGTAAAAGTAATTAAACTTATTGAAGATGGTGTCAGAAATGGAGAACGTTTTGTACAATAAGCCATTGAGAAACCACAACTAGGTGTTTTTGCCCTCACAGAAATGACAGAGAAAAAAAAGTATTTATTATTTTTAACATAGCAAATGTGTTGTGAGCGCGGAAAGCAGGAGAGTCTAGCCGGGAATTCAAGAAAACGGGGTTTATTCACCAAGGACACACCAACAATAGGGAAACTTCAATGCTAAGTCTGCCGGAACCTACACTGTTGCAGACTTAAATACACAAAACAGGTGTGCAGAAATACGAGACAGGTGAGAACCATCAGGGAAAACAAGAGGTAACGAGGTGGGCGTGGCACACATGAGGATCGTTCGGAGCGGGACGTGACAAAATGACCTAGCCTCAGTGACAGGAATTATTTGAGAACTGGTTAAAACTTATTTCTGGCAAGGAGGTCATCAGTTCTCCCAGGATCCTGTGAATTTATGTAGAAGAGCTGGAAAAATCAAAACCAGAAGGCCTCAGGAGCAAGACTCCAAAAGATGCCTTTTTTATTTGCTTCAATGATGAATGGGCTTCAATGGATGGGGCATCTCGTTAAAATGACACAGCTTGTTTAAAATGTGGGATGAGTTTGCAGTCTATTCCTTTTTGTGAAGAGGAGCCAGACCTGAAAGTGAGATGATACTTGAAGCCAAATCTATGAAGAGACACAGAGAAAAATGTGCATTAAAATTGATGAGGTATGGTCCTCTGTATTAATTCAAGGATGAGAACTAGCATTTAAATATTGCTGATGATCTGGATGATTTGTGTTCCTGGTTTAGTCATTTTTAATTTCAATTACAAAGCATTTCTTTCAGAATGTCACAACATACAGGACGAAGGACTTGAGGGCAGGTGTTGTGTTGAAGCAAAAGTAATTTTATTGAACTAGAACAGAGACTGGCTGCGAACAAAAGGTCTGCGAGGGATCAAAATGAGAGGACTGGAAGAAGGGATGGCAAAGGCAACAGGAAGGTTAGACTTCAATGCCCAGGCTGGGGCTGACAAGACAAACAGGTGCTTAAATAAAAGGGCTAATGATGGGTAACAAGTAACAGGGGTGGCTCATCAGGGCCATGATAGGGAGGAGACAGGAGGGTCAGGTGGACATGACATGTCACAGAAGGCCTGAAAGAATGTAATAGGGTGTTTTGTCATCTGTGTAAATGCATTGTTGGATTTAGGTGAGTGTTCTTTCTGTAACCAGATTTATTAGAAAAACCACATACACATATAACACAATGTAACTAAGTAGAAAACAACAAAGGGAATATCTGATGTGCTGTCAGATTCGGTGCCAAAGTGAAATGAACTCTAATTTTGCTGAGATTTATTGTGAGCATTCAGACAATGTGGCCATTTGGCAGATTTAATTGGGACTAGCATCATTAACATTATCTGTGCATGAACTGCCTGGGTGTAAATGAAAATGAGTCCAGTTTATTTTCCAGTATTTCATTTTGATGGCCATAAAGAGGACAATTTAAACAAAAACCAACATTTGGAAATAGAGAAACAATATATGCAAGAAATGCAGAGAACCTAAGAAATTATATTAAATTCAAAGTCAAGTTCATTGTCACTGTGCACGCGCCCAACGAAATGAGGTGGTAGGCTGTCCTTGTACAAGCATCACACATAGTAATAAAATTGCAGTAATATGAATGGCAGTGTACACATCTGCTGTGTGTGTTTATATTTATTCACTTCCACTTCTCATTTACTCCAAAAGGAAAATGTTTCACTATTTTTAAATATTTTTTTTAACAGTGGACCTCTCCTGGTTTGGATGAGGTATAGCTCTTCACATGGATTCATATCTGGACTTATGCTTTCACCCTGATTCTTGGATGCTCATCATTCCTCCTTGCTCTGCAGATAAGAGCACCTGGCGACTGCACGGAGAACAGGCAACCAATGCTGACAAGATTAGTAACATTTGATGAATGATATGCAGAGTATTCAGATGAGATATGCAGGCAAGAAGTTCCTGAAGAAATGTCCTCAACAGATGTCCCCACAATGTGATAAAAATCTGTTATTTTGACCTTTTGGAGATATTTTTTCAGTTCCCACAAGTGCTTTTTAAAAAATCAATTCACAAAAAAAAACCTGAAAATGCCAAAAGTTTTGTATTTTGTTTGGTTACTTATGGTTACATATGGTTAAGGTTAGGGCTGGGTAGGAGTTAAGGGTGCCATAGTTAGGATTACAGTTATACCCATAAAATTCTGGGGTAGCCTCTAGGGTCACCACAGTCCTGTACTGGATAGGTAGCTTTGAAAAGTCGAGGGGTGAATGTTTCATTACTACAGTGAAGAACATTGTATTCAGCGAGTGGTGGTTTGGTTGCTTTTGAACTCCACTGCTCCATCATGGGATATAGTTCTGAGCTGTGGCAGCAAAGGGGAATCCATTGCCCAGTCCTTTCTTTGCGTAGAGAGGCTCTAAATCAGAATGGCTTTAGTTCAAAGTGTAAGCATTTGATAAAAAACAAGCTGAAAAAACTCTTTCATGGCAACCTCTGGGAAGCCACTTTTTGGCTGGAGTAACACCAGTGCTGTGGCGCCAAATACTCACAAATCATGGAGATGGTGACACCTTCGATGCAGATGAAAAAGCAGGCTTACATCAGGCTTACCCAATCCATGTCCAGCTTCAATGCCATTTGTGTTTTCCAGATGTGTGTTTGTCGGTTGTTTGATATGTTTGACGATGTCAAGTTTTCCCCATAGCTGCTGGCTAGAGAGACAGTCTGCCTTGGTGGTGAAGGACTTTATGCACCCTGCAGAACATCATAAGAGAGGGCAAATAGCATTAAATGGAGCTGAAAATGGCTTGTTCTCAGTTACTCATGCAAAGACATGTATGGCTAGTCTTTACTTTTAGTAATTCTTTTGCACAGAATGGCAGCCCACAGTTGAATTTAATGGAATGTAGAAAGGTGTTGGTGCTTATACACAAAATAATACTGAAGACCCTATACTCAATTAAACAGGGACTGATTTAACATTCAGTGCCCTGGTCTGATTTACTTATCCCATCAGTTTCATCAAGCAAAGGCTGGACTGTATACAAACCTCATACCGTGCTGGTTGTTAAAAGATCTATTCTTTTTACAACATTTTGTTTAAAAGCTGTAGCAATAATAAAATCTTAGTGGCTTGAGATGGAAACAGTATCCTTAAGGCTTTTATCATAAAACCACTATCTGTTATATTACCCATCAGGAAGTGATCATTTACATTACTTTTATTTACTTACATCAGGAATGGAGGTCCATACTGTATGACTTACTTGAAGGTCCATTAACATCTCTCAAAGTAAGCACCTGGAAGCATCCAGTGGAGACAAGGAGAGATGTAAAATGAGAGCATTTAATCTGACTGAATAACAGACATGCTGCTGTGTTTAGAATCTTCTACAGTGGCTTACAGTATCAGCACAAGCTATTAACCTTGTCAGTGTGGTTTGACACGGAGTTCAGCTGCATATTCTGATAAAGTCCAAAATTCTTGATGTTGTAAGGTCTGAATTCATTTGACCTCTGCTCTTCAGAGGTTAGTGAATATCATTAATCCTAGATTCCTAACAAGCCTTGACTAGGAGCAAAGAGGCTTGAAGCAAGCCAGGTATTACTTCATATGACTTGGATGTGGATGTCTTTTCTCTCCAAGATAGAAAGACTGCAAAACTATAGTGGCAAGTTGAAAGATGGTGGACAGGAGGATCTGATGGTTTAATGTGTCAATGGATGGTGTCAATGGAGAAAAATAGCTTGCATGTATATGGGGAGATGGTAATCTTAGGAGAAAAGGTAGTTGAAATTAGGATAGAGTAGAGTGTAGCAGTGGCCTTATTTGCATCAAATGAAATGTTCAGGGAAGGGCAGAGCAGGGGAGATCAAGGTAGAGAGTCAAGTAAGAGAAGGAACGATTAGAGAGCTAAGAATGGAAGTCAGAAGGACAGGTAGAGAGCAACAAGATAACTTCAATAAAGTGATTAGATAGATGTAGATTGGTCAGAAGTAACCTGTCTGTGATAGTTAGATGTCTGGACAAGGCCCAGTTGGTTTCCAGCCTTATAAGACACAGTGGATGTCTTATAAGAACAGTGATGCCAGGAAGGCTAGGAAATGAGCAGCCACTGGTTTGTTAAGGATGATGTTCAGTGAGATGTCATTAGGGGTGCCTGACAGGAGCATGTTTTGCTGTCATAGACATATGGTGGTTGGGGATAGATGGTGACAATGCCCAGGGTTAGAAACAGTAGCTGTGTGGCACTGACATGTAGAATTGTTGCACAGGCAGAAGAGAGGAGTAAATGTCCAGCACTGAGAAATTTGCCAAACTGTCCCCCATCCCTACCCAATGTAGCAGGGAGTGTGGGAGAAAGAGAAGCTGGTGGACACAGCAGATGTATTTTCAATGTTGTCAGGGAGGTTCCAGGTTTCTGTGAGTTCCTAGAGTGTGGTTGATGAGTGGGTGGCAAGGGCAAGGAGGAAACCAGCTATTTTGACTGTCAACTGATAGGTCCGTAGTCCAGTGGTGGAGTAGGTGAGGTCAGCTCAAATTGTTTGAACCAGGCGAAGGATGTCATGGATACGTTTCTTCCTGTGAATATAGGCATTGAGTCTGTGATGGACAACAGGAATGTATTGGAAGCTGTAGATGAAAATGTGTAGGGAGAGAAATGGGAGACTTAGCTGAGCATGAGGCTTCATCGGTGTCCTCACACAGGGGCTGATGCTTCATGACTGTTGATGCTTTATGCTTGGTAACTGAAAATAAGCTCAGCTATCTTACTTGCCAAGACAAAGGGACAAGGTGGCAAAAGTTGATAAAAGACAAACCTGAGTTCAGTGGTTTACAGCTGCTGATTGCTAATCCTGCAGCCAGAAATGTCAAGTAACAAGCAAAACTACCTAATAACACTTATTGACCGGACACAGACTTCTATTTGTGAGGACAATTGCCTACCTAAGACTGATTTTAAACTATATCTATCCCTCTAGACCTATTAACCTTACTTTCAGATGGTAGGTAGCAGTTTTATACAACATTTGTGTAACCACCCCCACTCTGCAAAATTAATCAGTAGAATCAGCCAGGAGTGGGTTGCCCACCATAGGCATATTTGAATAATTTCAGTTCTGCTTGAACAAACTGCCGAGTAGTTATAAATTTATATCAACACTAGCACATATCACTGATCTATCATCAATATCTCCCTTTACACACACACCGACTACCATTAATAAATAGCAAAAACTGGCCCCTTCCAAAAAATAGAAACACCGCCTCAGGTAGAGAACATGAAATTGTTTTACTGTGAGTTCCCATCCCGTAACCCCGGGCTGTCACATCTACTTCTTGAGCATTCAAAAAGAAAATAAAAAAAAAAAAGGACATTTAAACAATATGCATATTTATTGGAATGTTCTCCCTCATGGAGAAACTACACGAGGAGAAAAGATACCCCCAGGTTTTGTGCTAAGAGAGTGGCATGCTGTATGCCGGCTAGTCGGTGATTGTTGGAGCTCTTACTGGGCAGGAGTACTCACACTATCAGGGCGATGAGAAAGATCTGAGCCCAGCAAGCTGAATGGTCCATTACTCTGGACAGGGTTTCCGTCCACAGCCAGCCGAGGTCCAGCTAGCTTCGGCTGCTCACACAGTTTAATTTAACTGAGCTTAACTCTGCTCTCTGCGACTGTCCAGCAACCGAGCAAATCTCCAGTGAAGCTCAGATTTAACTAAGGCTACAATCTGTACCCCAGATCAGACCAGGTAGCAGTGATGCCCAGTTTTCCTCTGCTTCATCCTCAGAGAACAATCCCACACGAGCTCTCTGCACCAATCCACCAGCCGATAGCCACCCCATGATCTCTTCTTCTCTCCCCCACTTTTTTTCCCGCCACACATGTGCCCCAAAACCATCTCTTCTCGCAGGACTTTCTCACACAGAAGTGACTGGACAAAGTAAGAAAAGGAAAACACCCCATAACGGTGTCTGTCAGGGCAATACAATTTATAAGCTCTAGTGAATAAACTTGCCACACTAATACATTCAGTGCATAATCAACTCCGACGTGAAAAAAAAAATCTCAAACAATCTGTTTCATCAACATCTCACCCATAGAAAGGAAAAAATTTAAAAAAAACACACCTGGCTGCACCTCTCATAATATGAGCATCACTCTACAATATTAACGTTGGAAAAATTTCCCTGTAACATTACCACTCATTTCTATAGGCCGCTACACCTGCTTTAATGGGATTTAAGTTCAGGGTTTCTGTCTGGGATATACTGCAATACTGAACTTATTGTTTTTAAGCCATTTTTATGTAGTAATTGTAATTTAGGTCATTGTCCAGACGGTTTTATATTCAGGGCTTTTGGGGGCTAAAAGCGGTTTTCCTCCTGAATTTAGCTAAAGTTCTGTCCATTTTTTCTTCTCCAGTCCCTTCTGTTGGCACCATAATCCTTTCCACTACCATATTTGTTGGTGAGGATGATGTTACCAGGGTGATATGATCAGTTTGTGCCAAACATAGTGCATGTTCAGTCAAAGGGGCCCTCATTTAAATTCAATAGGCAGCAAAATCTTCCCAAAGATCTCTGGTCTGTCACATTCAGGGCATGACTTAATCTTAGCAGTTCTCACAAGTGCCTTGTTTCTTTCTGCTCTACCAAAATCTGAATAGTTCACTGTCAAACGATCAGCAGCGTTTCCAGGTTCAGATCAGGACCCCTGCAGTTCTGTCAGCTCAGACCTCCTGGTTATGCTGTATCTTTTTAGTTTTGCGCCAGCCAACTTAGCCATGCATCTTAGAAGGTTCAAAGCTCTGCCAATCGTATTCAAACATTTTACAAGGTTTTGCCTCCTCACAACATCTTGGATTTCCACAGGCTGCATTTTTCCCCTTCATGTCTGTGTTGTTGCTCTGATCTGCGGTTTCAGTTTTGAGATGCCAGAAAGTCAGTCTTGCTCGTAGCCACAGCCAGATTCCGAGTCTGTACTGTCCAGGCTTGTGGGTGGGACAAATGGGTGGGGCTGGGGGACCGAGAAGCAGGGGGGTGGCAGCCTATGTCAGATAGGGCAGGGCAGATGGGTCTGGGTTGCACCCTGATGGGGATACAGGTGCATCGCCGGGTACATACACTCTACTACACACTACAGACATTTTAAAAACTTCAGTTTGCCAGACTGTATGTCTTTGGACTGTGGGAGGAAACCCCCCCCCACACACACACAGAGTGCAGGCAAGATTGAAACCTCCAATCCTGGGTGTTTGAGACAACAGTACTACTCACTGAGCAACCATTAGGACAGGTTATAATTTCTAACATAATTATAGAAATATCTAAACACAACACGCTGGCTTTCTCATTGCTTCCAAGGCAATTTATTTGTACTTTTCTGCATCCAGGTCCTATGTCATGTGATCAGTGTCAGGGCTTCATTGTGTGTTTCTATTGTGTGTTTATTTATACGGAGATCATCTCCACGCCTCCAAAGCATGGACCATCATCACAAATAGGTGGTCTATACACTCATAACACAGTCATCCAGATGCATATGTAAGTGTGTGTGTGTTTATAAAAATCAATGAATGCAATTGATTAACTAAAATTGTACTTTGTTAAGGATAGGGATAGATAGGGGTTAAGGTTGCCATAGTTCGGATTAGGGTTATGCTCATAGAAATGAGTCCCCACAAAGATATAATAAGAAATGTGTGTGTGTGTGTGTGTGTGTGTGAGGGGGGGGGGGGTTGTATCTCTCTGAAATAGCAGCATTTGTCTATGTAAATGTTTTGTCATTCACATTTTCACTTCTCATCTAAATATATGGATGACTAGGTTAAATGTTTCAATTGTGAATACAAAAAGAGAGAGGAAATGGAAATAAAGATGAATGTTGGAATGTTTCATGCAAATTGAATGTAATGAGCATGAAAAATATTAACTGAAATCTTTACTGAAAAATGGATGAAGGAGCTCTCGACTTCTGATTGCTATTATACGCATTTCCCATGATAAATATGCCCTCGTTCAGATTATTCAAGCTCCATTGACAGGCTTTTTTCTGGTCGATGGAAATGGATTCCTTGGAAGTGGAATTGCCATCATTGTAATTTTGGGATGGCTGGAGTGCGGGTAGCAAATGATATCAATGAGCAGTAATTCAAACAACTCAAGCTATGACACATGACAGGACTCATGCCAATTGTGTCACATGGATCACCATGACTAGTGAAAACAAAATAATTATCTGAATATAGTCTTGTTATATAGACAGTAATTGAGTGGGGTGACTAGATTTTCAAGTGCGGATGCTGTAGCAGACAGAGATGCTGTTATGCGAAAGGAACAAAGAACCTATAATTTATGCTGGTATGGTGATTTTCTGAAAGCTGTCCTTGAATTTTGGATCTTGTCCCAAACATTCTCTCAGAGCTAATGTTAAATGACCTGATACTCTGTCTTGTTTAATGTGGTAATAAACACAATGTGCCAGACTTTGTGATGATGGGGACGGGCGTGGCACAGGGGTCAGGGCTATCTCCAGGGGTACGGTCATGTGATCAGTCTTGTTGGTGTCTGTTTCTTCACCTGACTCTCCCTACATGAGATGGGCACAAATAGATCACAAGGTATCTTGTTATAAATTACAAATACTAGGCCATCCAATGTAAAAAAAAATAAAATACAGAATACTGCTGTGAGGAAAATGTATTTAATTACTATTAATTTGTAGTAATTTGTAATCTAAAAAATAAAAAAATACATGTAAAATAGTAACGGTATACAATGAATATGTGTACTATTACAGCCTTAGTGATGTGTAATATTTACAAAATATACACTAACTTTAAACAGAATAATAATTTTGTGTTGCGTTGAATTGTTAATTGTGAAATGAATAACTTTTGTAGCATTAGTTACATAATGGGAGCTCAATAGACTGCACCCGCAGCCGTGGGCTGGGGTTGGAGGAGAGAACGCCGCTCCACCATCCAGAACTGCGATGTGGATTGTGAATGCTTGTAATTTATACCCAGTGTTCCCCACTGAAGTAGTGCTCGTGACTGGCAGTGGTGCCGATGTGTGCAAAGTGTGCAAGCCAACTCTATTAAATTAATTATCCTAATGCGTGAATATCCCTGTCTTACAGTTAGGTGCCAAACATGCACAAAGTCAAGGAAAAACAGTTTTAGATTCACGGGCAAAAAAAACGAACAGAACCATGCATATAATATAGAACGTCAAGTCCACCAGTCGGTTCTCCCTTTTGCACAGGCTAAGTGGCTATAA
>JABFEA020000001.1:13639801-13660926 GCA_019775915.2 Cyphomyrus plagiostoma | reverse complement strand
GAATGCCACTAGCAGTTGATTCACAAGTTGTAGGGCACTGCACTGCACTCTATTTCTCTGTCCTATAATGACACTCATGGAGTAATGTCTGATACTGTACTTTACTGCGTACAATTTGCAATTTGCACCAAAGTAGCTTCTTTGCTTGGGTTACTGGTCCAAGGAAATAGACTGTATTAAAGTGTGTAAGTCTGGCGGTGAAGGTTCTATTAATAAATTTGAAGACCGATAGATAGATAGATAGATAGATAGATAGATAGATAGATAGATAGATAAAATGACAGATTCCATAAAGTATTTTAAATATTTTAAATACATAAAATACAATCTCTCACAGTATTTTGTTAGAAATTACAACTGAGTTTTTTTTTCCTTCTAGCAAAGTACAAATTACAAAATACTCAAAAGTAATTAAATACATATTTAAAATACTGCCCATCTCTGCCTACATAAATAAAGATAAATTGATATTTTCCATTTCTAGCCACAACAAGTCATGCTAACAACAAAATGAGAAACCTATTACAGTTTTTATGCTGTTTACATTTCTGTGCAAGTCATGTTTAATACCCTCTTCACCTTTCGATATGTCAGTCAAGAGTGTCAATGGGAACAAGCTCTCGTTTGCACCTGTAATGAATAATTAAGGGTATGCAGCAAATTAGCTGTGTATTAGTATGGGGGGCAGAGTGAGAGTGATGTCCCAGCTGTTAGTTTCAACCTTTGCCATCAAGCAGAATTATTTCATAGTTTCTTTGTTATGTCAGGATCTTGCCCACTAAGGAAATTTATTTTACAGACATTCTGGGCAGCTTTTTATCCAGAACCATGTAGAACATTCTGCGGTCGTTATCGACACCTGGGATTCCTGTAGGTCTGTGCCGAGTCCTAAGATAAGGACAGTCATTCATACAGGCATTCACTAAGCTATCCACAAACCAGCGGTGGAGCTAGACTTTTATTTAGGGGGTGGGGGGGCAAAGTGTGAGCAAGGGTTTCTCAGAGGGGACCATATAAATATGATAAATGAAGGGAAAAAATATTTTTCTCGTACACACACATAATAAACAATGAGTTTGGAAATGTTTGTTGAATAAACACAACAAACATTTACAAAATCATGAACACCAATTATAAAGACCAAGCCTAATCTAATTAATTAAATTAATGAATCTAGGCAGCTAATTAAACCCTCACATTACTGTATAGGGTAGTTGATTCAAAGCTTTAATATGACATGCATAGCCTGATTACATGCAGTAGAAAACTAATGGCTGGTTCTCCACATATACACTTACCACAGACTTCAAGCAAGGGCTACCTTTGTTGTTTTAATAATAAAACAACACTATAATTCAGCATGTCCACTAAAACATACATACGTACAAAGATGCTGTCTCAAAGACAATGTATATCAGCGCGAGCAGGGCTCATGGCTAATTTAAATGAGACATGGAACAGACAGTGGGAAGTTGGTGGCGCAGAAGGCAGTGCTATTGTCCGGCAACCAGAGGGTTGCAGGTTTGAGCCCTGCTTACTCCTGACCCCATCAAAGTGTCCTTGAGCAAGACACTGAACCCCCAATTGCTCCTGGTGTGCAGGTTGGCACCTTGCATGGCAGCCTCTACCACCGGCATGCAGATGGGTGAATGTGAGGCATAAATTGTAAAGCGCTTTGTAGAAAAGCGCTATATAAATATAATGCTTTCATGCTGCTATTTTTTATGTACTGCAAGTGTGTGACCACCTCTCATTAGGAAGGTGATACAGTGTAATATGTTATAAATACCTGCTTAACTCCTGCTGTTATCAATACCACGGATGTGTTTTGGATTATGTAGGAACGCGCGCCACTGCCAGAGCTTTTAGCCAGTGACATGTCAGTAAGCAGCACGCACAGGGTACTGCTGCGTCGGGATGCATTCAGGGGCACTTGGAAATTACAGTGTTCCGCTCAAATCTTTGCCCGATCTCCTCACTGGTATATTTTAATGTTAAACATTTCCAGCAGGGTGGCACTGGAGGTGGCAAGGGCTCTGTTGCAGGTGGCAGTTTCCACCCCTGCCACTTCTTTGGCTCCACCCCTGCCACAAACTGGGGTTATTTAACATCTGCTCAGGGGACAAGTCAGATTGTTCCACAGTAATGCAATGCAATTTTATTTATATAGCGCATTATCACAACATTACATTGTCTCAATGCGCTTTACATCTCTGCCACGCAAAGACCCCCCGATGAGTAAGCCAAAGGCGACGGCGGCAAGGAAAAACTCCCTAGGAGGAAGAAACCTTGGGAGGAACCAGACTCAAAGGGGGAGCCCATCCTCCTGGGGCCGGCAGAATAATAAAACAAAACAAAGTAGAATAAAACAAATTCCACAAAAAGCCTTTAGCAGCAGCTTGATTACTTTCTAGCTTTTTAATGACTAAAAAGTTGGATTAACAAGGAGATGTTTTCAAATTGTGTCTAAATTGGCCCTGTAGTTATGTGAATGTGAGTGTGTGCGCCCTGCAGTGTGTTCATGCCCGCCCAGGGTTGGTTCCCGCTTGCACCCGATGCTCCTGGGATAGGCTCCAGGCACCCCATCACCCCATTGGGGATTAAGCGGTTATGATAATGGATGGATGGATGTTTTCAAACCGCGATTACTGTTGTATTGCTTAAAGCAGGGGTATTCAACTAAAATTTAAAGAGGTCCAGTTAGAGAAAAATTCTTGAAGCAAAGGTCTGGAAGATCATAATGTCTAACTATTTAGTGTGATATATATTTAAGTAGCCTATTAGTTGCATCAACATTGTATGTAATCAGTACCTGACTGTCAAATCAAATTAATTCAGTACAATTCAAAAACATTTTGACAATATTTATTGTCACGTGACATAGAACTTCGGCCAGCTGGTCGGAGTGAGATTTTCAAGATGTCTGCACACATGTAACAGTTCTTATCTTGTAAATAGTCTGCTTTTGTATTTAACCGTATAAATATACTTTTGATGTAGCTAATTTTAGGTTTTATAATGGAATAATATAGATTTTCCGTAAGATTTGCAGCATGAGTCTGAAAGCGTGAGTGTCATGCCACAGATGCTTGTGATTTGGCAACCCTGAAAACGTACATTTTTTGTGTCACCTGAGTTCATTTATATAACAGATAACATTACTTTATACATATGTCAAAAAGCAGAAACTTCAACGAACATGAAATCAACAATAAACTACGTCTATTTATCCAACGTGTTATTTAATACATATTGTATTTGAAAACTTTGCAGCTTTACGATTTCAGGAGAGCGCAGCCACTCCATTAGGAACATTACGCTTTTGGTTACGGGTGTTAGCTTCGCTGCTGCTATTAACACGAATGGCACATTAGCGCAGACTAAGGGTTTGCGTACGCCGGACTATACGTCTTGCTTGGCGGTCAAAGGCGTTTGCCGTTCATTGGCGTGGGAAATGGCGGTTCTACTGCTAAACCACTACCGAAAAGACTACAAACACTGCGCCGGTTAAAATAAAAGTGCCCCGTCAGGTTTTAAATAATAACTTAATGTTTTACCTGTCGGTCCGGGTCCATATGGGACAGCTTCTGGGTCAGGCAGTCCGCCTGTTAGTGACCGTTGGCCTAAAGTTACAGGCAGAGGAGGTGAAGGAACAAAGAACCTATAATTGACATTTACATAAGGGACAGCCTCCAAAAGCAACACCAGGAAATTGTAGTTATTCTTACAGTACTGAACCTTTTTCACTGTACAGAGACACTTTTTATGCATACCAAAGGTGGGATTTGTTCTTTAAACATTTCTGAAAATTCCACATAAGGTTTGGTGTAGATAAACAGGGTAAAAGGAGCTATCAGGCTATTCTTTCGCTGAAATGTTTTATTGTGGTAGCAGTCATTGCAGGCATGTTTGTAGTTTCTGTTCCCTCCCTAGCTGTCACTAGGAAAACCTGAGCTTCAGCCTTAATCTGTATTGTAACAGGAATCTGGATTTAATTGTGGACAAAGCCGTCCTTTATGCGGAGAGAATTAACACTGTTTTTTCCAGCCTCATTTTAAACATGGCAAATTAATTCAAATTTGCCGGTGACCATGCATCTCTGCGCAAAATGAATTCACTGACTGTTAGTTTGTCATCTCGAGCCACAGGCCGCAGCCTCTCCAAACTGTCAAAGAACGCGCTGTCTTAATGCCCAGGCAAGCCAGCACAAAGTATGAACCCTAAAGTCACGTTACACAGCATGCATTTTGATGATCAAATTAAGGCAAAGTGCGGAACTTTGCAAACTAAGCTGTTGCGGACAGTCACTCTGGTTCAAATTCCAGTGTTGGCACAGTGATTTCAGAGCTCAGAGCTGGGCCTATAAAGCCCAGCTGCTCCAGGGACTGACTGATCATACCTTCATACTTTATATATATACTATATTGCTTTGGATAAAAGCATCAGCCAAATTAATTAAATGTATTTGGATGTCAATTCAGATATTTTAAGCAGAGAATTCCATTAATGAAACATGCCCAGCATAATATAAGTACTGTACAGATCACAGAAAACTTGATAAGACGCCTCAGCCTCTCAGTGATGCAGTGAGAGTTCAAGATTCTAAATTTTTATTCGTCACACGCATGAATGCAGTCGTACTCCAGCAGTGAAATGACACTGGCGCTACTCCAGACTGTGCAGCAAACAAGGCTGAAGGATGACACAGATAATAAGTTAAGAAAATAAATACTAAAATATAGAAATATATGAAAAGTATATAAGATTTGGTGACAGAAGCTGGAGTTTTGCAAAGAATTGGTCAAGTTATAACATCAGTGTCAGAAGTACAGTTAAAGAGAAGCGGGAGACTTAGCAGAATGTACAGCAGAATTTACCAGTCAGGATGAGCGTAAGGCTAGCATGAGGTTGTGTACTGGCAGTGTAGTAAGCCTCAAAGCTGACAGTGTAATAGGACTCACAGCTGGCAGTGTAGTCGGCCTCAAAGTTGGCATTGTTGTAAGCCACAAAGCTGGCAGTGTGGTAGGCGTCAAAGCTGACAGTGTAATAGGACTCACAGCTGGCAGTGTAGTTGGCCTCAAAGCTGGCAGTGTCGTAGGCCTCAAAGCTGGCAGTGTAATAGGACTCACAGCTGGCAGTGTAGTCGGCCTCAAAGTTGGCATTGTTGTAGGCCTCAAAGCTGGCAGTGTAGTAGGCCTCAAAGCTGGCATTGTTGTAGGCCTCAAAGCTGGCAGTGTAGTAGGCCTCAAAGCTGGCAGTGTCGTAGGCCTCAAAGCTGGCAGTGTAGTAGGCCTCAAAGCTGGCAGTGTAGTAGGCCTCAAAGCTGACAGTGTAATAGGACTCACAGCTGGCAGTGTAGTAGGCCTCAAAGCTGGCAGTGTAGTAGGCCTCAAAGCTGGCAGTATAGTAGGCCTCAAAGCTGGCAGTGTCGTAGGCCTCAAAGCCTCCCTGTGGAGCTTTGACCCCTTGTGGTATGAGCATAATTAGCAACATGTTTTAACATCTGAGACTGGGTTGAGTCTAATCAAAGCAGACATATAACAATCCTAATGTTCAGATTGCAGCCTGCGATCACTATAGACAAGACATTATTTATAAATTTGACTCATGCAAGATGAAGTGAAATCGAAACAATAAAGTCTGCCACTGTCTTTGTGTAGGAGCAGAATTGTGAAGAACAGGCAAGATCTTACATAATGCCATGGTGATTGATGGGGCCCACAGCGCCCCATATCATCTTGGTTTGTTCTCTGATGCAGGCGCAGTAATACCAGTGTACCTTGCAGCAGAAGGCTTAAAAAACATCAGAAGAATAAATGTTGACTTCATAAAACGAGTCTGCCTTCGGACCAATTTATAAGCAGAGAGTAGGCCTTAGCTATAACGTAAGTGACGTGATATGATTAAGTGCTCTTTTAACTAATATAATAATTAATCCATCCATCCATCAACTGCTTATCTAGGACAAGGTCGCAGAGAGATTAATTAAGTCATCAAAATCAATATGGTGTTAGATCACAGGAGAGTGGAGAGACATTGTTCCTTGTACAGTAATTATGCCGAGAAACATCAGACATCGTTGTCAGTCTGTGGCGTGCAGTTCAGCTGATAGCAGGAGTGCTTTGGAAAAATCTCCTTTTCATAAGGGAAGCGGGTGTCTATTAAAGGAACGTGATATAAATTTCATTGTAAAATCCAATCACATTTCACTTTACAGTGAAATTGATTTCAGTGATCTTTTTTGATGTTTTAATTGCAGCTTTAGGGCACACCTGAAACTCCCATAATACAAAGAATAATCCTAGCAAAGAGCATATTTACCCATAATGTCCCCAAATAGCTACCTGACTCTTTATGCCGTTCTTAGATGTCCCATCTGTATCAATTTCACATGTCGTTACTATCTCACTATCTCTTTAGTGGTCTTTGTAGAATATTACTGGATGTTCATATCTTTGTCTTGTGTGGAACAATAAATTCAATTCTTTTATCGGCTCTAAGCAAAAGCACCTGCTGTCAGCAAACTCTGTCTAATGCTTCTGTGGAGCCTTTGTCATTTTTGATCTTCTGTTACGCTTGCTGTATATTCATTATACGCTGCAATTATTCACATAATTGAACCATTATAAAAGGTAATACTGGACTAGCTAGAAATTAAAGTCATTGTTTTTATTATTTAATTTTGATTTTTAAATGTTTAATTTTAATGTTACTGGTAGCTTTCCTTTGAAGCAGGAGATTATGTCTGCTAAGGACAAGAAAATAATTTGGATGTTTGAGGTGATTCTTAAAATCATTTTGGGTCATGGGTTCTGGTGATTTTTTTACATGTTTGGGTTCTGTTATTCATTTTTATTTTCATTAAAGGGGTAATCTTGCAACTAGTAATTTTTAAATTAACCTCATTATGCTTGTGGTAAGGGCGGGATTGGCTCTTGAAAAGTTCGGAACAGCAGCCATCAACTCACAGGAAGCTGTAAGCCAGAAAGGCACAGTTATGCTGACAAACCAGAAAATTCTAAAAATTCACTCACTTTCAGTTGTGTGCAGGTGCTAGGAATGTCTAAAATTAGACACAGCTCTTCCTAGGATATTTTTTATTTCCCATTGCATTTAAATGTCAGGCTTCTGCAGTTACGACAGGGCATAAGGAACAACGACCCACTTGTAGCTTGTGGAAGAAGAGGTACTTGATTTGGGTCTGAACTCACCAAAACAAAAGAGACCACGAGAGTCAAAAAAGCCAGGATCAACTAAGCCACCAACTAAGGGTAAAATAGACATGTCTTGGAACAAAGGGGAGACTCCTGTGCATGCACAACATGCACAACCGACAGAAGAACTGGGTAGGCATATATACACACACACACACATGAAACAAGGGCTAGACAAGAAAAAGGTGTGGGCCATCAAGAATTAACTTCACACTAGGAGGTGCCAGGAACAAGAATTACAATGTGTCACTGAAGAACTAAATGCAAAACAGGGACAAATATGAATAAAGGCATAACACAAGAACTGATACAGAAATACAAACACAAGACATAATTAGCATGAGGCTAAGCCACGTTGAAATCTGGGGCAGAAAATGCGCAATATGCCACAATAAAAGGAATACGTGGTTCCCAATCACACACTCAACCCATTAAGCCATACTGTGGCTCAGGAAGCGAACAAAAATAATAAGAGCAGAAAAAACGAAGGAAAGTACGAGATGGCCTGTGACACCGACTGGTGAAATAGGGAAACAAACAGAATGGGACAAGGCACGGCCTATCATTTATACTGTTTATTTTAACGTACAATCACCAGAATAACATAATACTATTATTATTGTTATAGTGGTGACAAGGATAAAGTATATTTCACATTTTCTAATTGAAACTTTTAATACAAATTTTTAAAAAATTTTAAAAGCTTTGCCTGAATATTTTGCTTTACTCCCATTTATCAAAAACATGTGTTTGGTGTCTGTGAACATCGCATACTGTAGGATCGTGCACATGATTTGTGCCCTGTGATAAACTGACTTGTGTCCAGTGCTTCTTGTGATCCAGGCTCACTCTGACAGTGTACTGTAAAAATAGCTATGGAAAGTAGATGGATTAATGTATCAAAAATTACCGCGCTGTGCACTGAAAAATTATTTAAATTTTTTTCAATCATGGAATATCTGCAAGACATATGATTCCCAAGGTAAAGCAGGTTGTTGCTTTTTTTCTAACAGTTGACAGCCATATAGGTGTAACAGTCATTTATAAATAATTTTGAAATAGATATTCTTATTGCATCTTTTTTTATAGATTTCCAATTATCTTAATCTAAGTTAAGATAAGATGAATGCTATTAATCCCATGAAGGGAAATTTTGGGAAAGGTAAGACACGAAAGCAGGAAAACTGTGTATGTATGTAATTCTCACTTAAATCATACTGTCTCCATGGGCACAATGTTTTCAGAATAACACAGACTGATGCCCTTGTTCCTCTCTAATTACGAAGCCCTTGAACTTCACTTGCAATTACAACCCAGATATTAATTAATTAATATGTGTGACTATTTCTGAGGTTCTAACTGCTAATAAATAGAAAAATAATTAATAAAATCTCAAGAATGACGTGTCATGCTACCCAATTAGAAATCAGGAAATAATAAAAATTAACAGCCGTTAAAGTAGGACTATATATTTATTAGGGGTGTAACAATACATCAATTTGTATTGATATATCGATTCAACGGCAAACGACTGCATAAATATCGATACATGCGTTTTTCTTGTCTTGCCTGTTCCAGTATTGTTTTCATGATCCACTCTGACGTATACATGGTGTACACCAGGGGTGCCCAATAGCTCGTTGGCGATCTACTGTTCGATCGTAAATGTAGTGTGTGTAGATTGTATGGCATAAAAAAGAGAGGATAAATGACCTGTTCAACCACGCCAGCTGCTGCAAGCTACCGAGTCACCTAGTTAGCCTCCAGTTTATTTCTACTAAACTTAAGAAAGGGAATAAAAATGAATGGGGGAGCTGGACCAAGTAAGAAGCCTCTAGCACACGAAAGGGTCATACTAGCAGTTCATGACAGTCATGGACATACGTTTTGTTACACTTTTGTATTTGTCTGGAGAAGACAAAATAAAAATTATTCACCATGTTAATTTACATCCATCCAAAGTTTTTATTTTTACCTTATTGGATTTTTTTTTTGCTTGATTTAAGGGACATACTTGACTACACTAGATTTTGTTTACAGTTCCCAATAAAATATGATAAAATGCTAATTATATTTGCTTTTTTTAATCCATTACAATGTAAAGGATTGTGTGAAATTTTATCATTTCGACTACTATCCCCAGTATCGAACTGAATCGTGTCATAGTGTAACGCATCGCATCGTGGGAATTTCTGAGGTATCAAAAAAAATCGAACCGTTGGCTTAAGGAATCGATACTGTATTGTATTGCAAGGAAAGCTGTGATTTACACCCCTAATATTTATGGCATGCTTTTTATTATTATTATTATTTTATTTTTTTAAGAAGGAAAGAAAGTTTTTTGAACCCACTAGGTTTAAATTGCATTTTAATGAACACATTTCCACCAGTAAGTCAGGAGTCTTAAATTCTTCCTACAGGGTGGAATGGAATTTTAAAAACCTGAACTATAATAATGTAGAGCTTAATAACTTAACATAATGTCTGTTAAGATACGCAGTCAGGCTAATTGGCATCTCCACTACGCTCTGTGTGTGTATGTGTGTGTATGACCAGGCAATGACCAGGCATTCCATCCAACCTGAAATAGGCTTCAGACCCCCGTGACCCTATCCTTGATAAGTGCTTGGAAGACGGATGGATCAAGTTTATCTTGGAATGTACAGGGCGATAAATATTTCAGAGCTTTTAGTCCTTATTTAATAGAATCACTAGTTGACTGAACACACTAATCCATTTGAAGAAGCATCTGACCCTCGGTGCTTTGTCTAAAAAGGCTTTTTGTTCCACATGCAGAATCCCCACCCCCTGATGGTGGAATGAAGCAACCTTGGTGAATGTTGTCATCGGTGAAGGGTGTGTCAGGGGTTCAACAATGATCACACACCCCCCCCCCCCCCCTTCATCAAAATCCTCCATGGATTTTGTCACCTGCATGATCAGCACTCACACCAAAATTCACACCAGCAAAAGTACTCACAATAACTCTGGTAAAAATGATACCATGAAAATATGAAATTATAACACATCTCTGCAACTTCTATGGGTTTAGATTTAAAAAATGTTTCTCTTTGTGATTAATATGGCTGGAAGGCCACTATATGTAGATTAAAGGGAATAACAAAAGGTCAAGACCAAAAGACCAAACCTACCACTCAAAGTTGTGTTTTATTTTACTCTGCTTTCATTCGATCCAGGAAGATGGTTGTCTGCAGCAAAGGTCATGTCTAAAGGCCGAATTTGATTTCTTTGTTTCTCTGTAGGACAGCTGGTGGCAGGGTGGTTAAATCATAACAAGTGAAGACAAGTTTTTACACAAATGTGTCCACTTATGTTTCAAGTTATTATATAATAATCAGATAAAAAGGTTGGGCCCTGGTTGTACTGATTCCCAGGGAAAGATGGTAGGTTCATCCCTGCCTGGCTTGCCAGGGTTTTGGAAGGAGGGTTTCTATGCTGGCAGAAGGCAGACGTTTGTGTCCATCCCAGTCAGGCGGAAAGGAAAGGATTCTGTGTCTCCTAAAATGGGATCGGTGGTATAACATCCTACCTCCCCCACACACTCTGCAGTGCGCTGACTTCAGGCTGACCTTGATGCTTCAGTGAGTTTGCTGCACAAATGAGTGAAATCGTCAGCTAAGTATGTCTATTTGAATAAAAAGTAATTGCATGCATGAATAACCAGAAATTTATAACACAAGCATATGGGTAATAATTTTCTGGTGTGGAGTAATTTTTAATTGCCTTAATTTAGTAAATTGATTATTTATTGGTGCTCTGTGAGACAATTAGATTCCCATCTACTCAGAAATACTGGAGAGAGCCTGGGGGTTGGGGGGAAATCTTGTGACTTTCCCAGCGGACTACAGCTACAAAACATTGGTTTTCAGGGTTAAATAGTAAAGGAATAAAATTGCCACTTTGACAGAAAACAAAAGGAACTGAAAACAAACTTGGCACAGAACTTTATGCTGTTCTGCCCAGTGCAGACTGAGCCAAACCAGTTGAGTACTCTGTGACTGTGACTCGACTGGTTGGTTGAAACAAAACCTTGGTGTGGATTTGTAGTTTCTGGACCTGAACTTTCTACCTCTGTCTGTAATGGGTTACTTTTGTCAGTAACTTCCGCAGGACTGCTCCAGGATGATGACAAAACAGCACCATAAGATGTGCTTATGTGGAAACATCGCACCAACCACAGCCGGCTGACAGCTCCACTCTTTCTCCCAGATAGATTGACACCGGTACATAAAAAATAGTGATTCATTATGAGATTAAAGGGAATCATCCACTTAATCCACTAATCCGTGTGTTTCCGATTCACCAGCGCGACTGAGGGCTGTGGCTGAGCCATGCTGACAGCATGTGCAAGGTGTCAATATGACGTTAACCTTTCATTCCGTCACTATGCCGAGCACCTTTTCTCCGTTACACTAATAACATTTAAAGAAAAAAATGAAAACACTATTTCGCTGTCTTTTCAAAATTCACGTTAAGGCAACATGGGTAAAATTTGCTCCACTTTGATTTCTTCTCAATCAGCATTTTGTTCCCTGAAAATATGTTCCATCGATGTTGTTATTCACTTTAAGTAATTTATCTGATTGATATTAATCTACGCATGTGTCTCGCTAGCCCCGGTATTCCAGAAAAACCACTGAACCCCCCAGTGACCCATCTGTACTCAACCTACTGTCAGCTGCTGTATACAGTTGCAATATCCCATGTGAGATATGAACCTTTAGAAAATTGTAGGTGTGCTCTTTTGTTCATAAAGAAGATTTGCAAGACGCAGTTCGCTAGTACGACATTGATAACTCGTGCATCGAAGGCCTGGACCACATCTGTGAACTTTCGAAAAAGGCAAAAGGGAGAAATAGAGCACCCAGTATCTGGTTGCCGCAGTATCTTCCAGCAGTGCAGATAGTCATTGTTAGCTTATCCATTTCGCTAACAACGCCACTGACTTTTATTCTTCTGTGGCAGGTCCATTACACTGTACATTAATCTGCTATCTGTGGAAACTATTCACGGTAATTTGTAGAACCGATTGTATCTATTCTCATTGTCTGTATTTCCATTAATCAAGTGACATCTGCACATCGTGCTAATAGTGTTGAGTAGTTGGTCCATAGTATTAAAAATCTGAAAATAAATATGGTCTCTAACAGGAAGGCAAATGTTTAATGAGAAAATGATACGTTAGATTTGTGTGCAAAAATGTATGTATTATTTTACTTTATTTTTTTCTTTTACAGTATGTCCCTTACAACCCTGGTTAGAGTAAGTGGATAGATGGATGGATGGAAAATATGTACATTTGTATGGATGATATATATGTGTGTGTCTGTGTGTGTCTGTGTATATATATATATATATATATAGTATCCATAAAATAGATAAAACATAAAAATACATATTGTACAGTTCGCAGTGAAAGCAGTAAACATTGAATATGTCCTCTTTAACATTTCAGTTGAAACAGTATATATATATATCTGCTATCTGCTAAGAATTATGAACAGTAAAAATTACTTGAGCTTTGTATAATGTAGGGTGTGTGATTTATGGATTTTTTAAAGATCTGCAGCCAGAGTATATAGGACAGGTGACAGAGGGTGAGCTGACAGTCTGAAAGAACCTGCAGGTTATTAGCAGTAATGTGAAACTGTTGAGATGATTAGCTACAAACTTGTTTAATTACACTGTGACATGGTGGAAAAGGATGATGCTGAGATTTCTACTGCTTTGGGTCAGTGAATCAGCTAGGGGCAGGGAGTGGGGGGCACTTCTGGAGGGCAGTGGGGTTAATGATGTTCGCATGCAAGAGCATAATTAGGAAGAGTGCAAATGCCAGTGTAAAATGATGGTATAATATACTAAACTTTTTTGAGGAATACATAGGTATACAAGTCACGGATTTCACCTAGAACATAATCCTACATACCTGACTTTTTTTCAAACATTAAATTAATTAGTGCAGTTTTTTAATAGACCTATTTAATTGGATTGAGATGGACACTGTTGTTAGTTGTGAAATCACTTCCAAATAATTGTGTTGATAGTTTGAAGAGGCCAATTTAAAGTCAGTACTGCTGGACCCAAAAGTTAATGGCTGATGTTTCATAACCGTATTGGCAACCAATGGGAAAAGCCTCGAACATAACATAATGGCACAGTGACTTTTGTGTCTTTTATAGCGCTGATACCAGGAAGAAAGAACAGGATAACAAAAGAGCCTCCTGAATAATGTTCTATACCTGGGTAAAAAGACGAGAATGGCACAGAACAGAGTGTTGGGCTGAGCTTTGCCCCGAACAAAGAGAATGTTATCATTTTGGGTTGCTGTCAAACCAAAAGCTAAATACACCAATAAATGGAGTCATTGGGATTGAGGAAGATGCTGATTGGTGAACAGTGACAGTAATCTGACTCATCCTTTCCAGATGGATGGTACCCCCTCATATCACACCCCTATCTTTCTGTTACCACAGCTGTTACTGTGAAGTAAACATGGTATAATTAAGATGCCTTTAATACCTTAATTTATTGTACTGGTTTAATTAAGTGTACCCATGACTGAAATTTGAATTCTGGATGGATGGATGGATGGATGAATGGATGGATGAAGAAGTGGACATATAAGTGGGAGATTATAAATTCAAATACTCAGGGCTTTTTCTGCACCAAAAACAATATTTTTTTTCCATGTATTAATTCTACTAGCATATCGTACTGTGGCACATAACGTGGTATATGCCTTGATTTATAATAGAATGAATTGTGTTGGATTTGTGTGACTATGTCAATGTGATTTGTTTCATCCTTATATGCTTTAAAGGGGGGTGGCATGGTGGTTTGCACTGCTGCCTCAGACCTCTGGGAGGAGGGTTTCCACCACGGCGCCGTGTGTGTGGAGTTTGCATGTTCTCCTCGTGTCATTGTGGGCTTTCCTCCAGCTACTCCAGTTTCCTCCCACAGTCCAAACACATGAAGTTAATTGGAGTTACCAAATTGCCCATACTGTAGGTGTAAATGGGGTGTATGAGTGCCCTGTGGTGGGTTGGCAGCCCATCCTGGGTTGTTCTCTACCTTCTCTACCTTCCACCCATAGCCTCTATACCCCCTGTAACCCTGAGTAGGATAAGCAGTTATAGAAAATGGATGGATGGATGGATGTGTTAAATGCAAGTTTCAAATATTCAAGTGAGGGCCTAGGGCTTTATACACTGGCCATTCTTATACCTCGGAGGTAAATCCTGCATTTGGTCTCACAGCACATCTAAAGGTCCAAGGTCATCATTTACTTCCGTGTCACATCCTCTTCCTCAGGTTTCTGATGATTCATCAGCCCTCCCAGGATGGTATATGGTAGCCTAATAGATTTTATATGCTCTGAAACTCTCTCGCAGGTAATTAGTGGTTAATTACTTCTTGGGGATTCAGGAATACAGATGTTCCAAAGGCATGAACATAGCAGGGAACAACCTGTTAGGGACCTCCAAAAAAGAGACTTTAACAAGCTCACAACAGCTGGGCTTTCGTGTTGATTAAACATTTTCAGGTCATAGAAAAACACCTGATCAGCTAGAGCTAGTTCTGAGAGTAGCATTAATGTTGCCTTAGGTTTCCTCTACCATGCAAATAGGGTAAGTGGTGAGCTGGTGTTGTTTTCTCACACATCTGAAACTTTTTTTGATTCCCAATGCTGGTAAAGGAAAGTTTGCAAATTCTCTCTGTGTTTCCACATGTTTTATATTGGGTTCCAGTTTCCTCCCGCAGTCCAAAGATGTATGGGTGGGTGAAGCAGAATTTCTAAATGGACTTTCCTGTGGTTGTGTAGGTGAGTGTGTACCCTTTGATGGACTGGTGCCCTTTAAGGGGTTCCCCTGCCTTGTGTCTCATGGGACAAACTCCAGGTTCAATTGGACTCTTTTGGATTAGGTGATGCATGACATGGGAAGTTAAACGTAAGCAGATGAACTGAAATGTGTCCAAAGCAATCCCAAAGGGTGTGGAGTTATAGAAGGATCAGTTCAGCCCTGGGGCAGCAACCTTGGGTGGGTTTTCATGTGACACCTACAGACGTTCATCTGCTGCCTACCTGCAAGCTACATGCATTTAATCACCTGCTCAGTTTATTTGGAGTGATCTCATTAGCAGGCACCATCTTGCAATCGATACCTTGAGAGATTGGACTGGCCTTTTAATCACACCTCAGTCCCTGCCCCAGCAGAGGCAAATACATCAAGCCTTCCTGGATTTCCTTGAAGAAAAATACAGATGAATGAAGGAATCGATAAAAACAAGATTTATTGGCGTAACTTCCATTTTTCAGTAACGGGTTTGGGGCAGTTTTGTAATGAGCTGGGCATTGTGAACAGGAAGTACACCCAGTTAGCCAATGCATTGGCTAAAATGAGTTCCTTCACTAACATAAACTAACACTTTATTTGTGCTACTTTAAATCTGCACTCCACTGTTTGAAAGAGACTGATATTGGCATTTTGCAGGAGAAAATAAAATAGCTATTCATAAATTAATATGACTGAAAATATTGAATGCTTATATCTATCACTATATATTTCCCTGCTTCTTTTTAATATTTATTTTTCCAGTGTCAAGACTCCATTCAAAACTTCACACATTACTTAACAATGCCCAATTACAAATCGACTGCCCAGTATTCAAAAACTGAGCGATCCTTCAGTAATATTCGTGTTGTTTATTTGCAGCAGACACTGAAATGTTTCCTATAGTGATGTAAAATATAAACTAAATATATTGCTTTTATAATATTTTGAGAACTGAAACATATATATTTCTCTTACAGTGGAACTGAATGGTTTCATGCAGTTGTGGAATGCAGTGTTTAATTGGACTGCATTGTTCACTGTGATTCTCAAGACAAAGTATTTAATAATAAATTCAGCATTAATAAATGTAGTGATTTGTGTTGTAAGTGGGCAGTGTAGGTTCTGCAGTGTTTTGTGGGGTCTCACAACATTTACTGCAAATATCGATATGAGGGACGGTGTACCTGGAATATAAAAGTTACGGGAGTCAGGCAGGGATTGTTGATAGAGATAATGTTTTCATAGATGGGGATGGGTTAGCTTGCTGATGGTGAACAGCCGGTCCTTCTGGAATGTGATGGAACATCCATGCATTGTTTGGGCCTGTAGGGACTTTTTATGCAGTGCAATATCTCTGAGTCATTTTGGGTAAAGAGGTGGTGCCGGCTCCTTGGTACCTGCAGAATTACAAACAGAAAGTAAACACCAGTATCGGTGCTCACCTATCGGTGCCTGTGATCGGCGGGATTACGGTAGGTTTGGGGAGAGGGGCATCATCTGTCCTAGGAGGCAGTCAGGTGACTGCATGGATCCATGCAATTTTACATTTTTGTGATTTTCCCTCCACAATCCCACAGTGAGATTTTACCCAAGGAAAGTCTGGTAATCCCATTCCGTATTCTCATTCCCAATGAAGCAGCATCATTTTCTGTAATTGTTTTATGTAATTTTCCCCATCTGTCTTGCATGAAAAACAGCAAAACAAATCCATAATGAAGATCCAGTTCTTTCCTTCTCTTGTTGCATTGAAAACCTTTTAAATGAAACTCCAACACGGTCTCCATCTGAATATCACCACTGCTTGTATCTTTTAATATATATGTGTATATCTCTTTTAATGAATACATTTTCCCAGATATGTCACATATTAAAAGTAGTGTAGTGTCTCTGTCTCTGGTGAAACCAAAAAAGGTGAACCCGTTCCTTGTATTTATACAGCCAGGACGCTGTAAGCCAGGGCTTTTCAACCCATTCCTCAAGGACTCCCAGATATTCCACGTTCTTATTCCCGGCTCCTTACCAGACAGTCCATAACAAAACGTGGACTGTCTGGGGTTCCCCAGGGACGAGGCTGAGAAACACTGCTGTAAGCCGCCTGTTTATAGCTCCCACTTGATGTGGCAAGTAAGGAGGAATAGGAGAAAGGCAGTGCTTAATTAAGGGAGAGATGTGGGGTGCACCGGAAAGGGCAGGCAACCTCAGGCCGAGCGGAGAGGCTTCCTCATGTGGCAGGCTTTGGCCCCCTGCTTCCTGACTGCCCAGATGGGAGGCAGCAGTTCCTTGTGGGCAAGTGTCCTGCAGACTGTCTATATGCAGAAGGAGAGAGACAAGCACAAGCGGGCTGCTCCCCTGTCACTCTCTCCCTCCTCATGCCCACAATATGCCAGGGGAGACGATGACGCCCCCTTTCTGTGGCCATTTGAGGCTGGCAGATGCTTCCTGTTGGCATTCCGTGCAGGCAGCTCTGCGACCGCCCATGAGGACCTTGTGGGTGTGGTCTGGCAATGAGGGGCTCATCGTCATCAGCTGGGGGTTACCGGGCACTTACGCACCTGCGCGAGTCTCACTTCGGGTGGAATTCAATACCAAGAACACAAAAATCATACATCTGGTCTTGGCAAGAGCATTCTTGCTAACTTGCCTTCCAAGAACGAACTTGAGTTGCAATGAATCATGGGACTGGTGTCATTGGGCAAGAAAGCAACCGATGAATCATTGATATTTGGAGTGGAACAAGAACAGCATCCAGGGTTTTTTACTGTCCTCTGTACATCTATTCCTTTATTCTAGTATTGGAACTGGTCATCGGCCATGGAAGATGACGTAAAACGGGTACACGACAACACAAGTACCGTCAAGTACACATGATGAGATTCACCCACTGACTACCAACCACAAAGAATCCTTTATGTGCGGAACTGGAACCCTGAGTGTTAAGACGCATCATATGTATGAAACAACTTTACAGCCCATTGAAACATGTTGATCTCATACAGAGGCCCTAACAGAACTGACACATTGATTGTAACATAATCATTCAGTATTTTCCCATTATAATCTTAATATATTCCACATTTACCACTGGAAACTGCAGGGTTTCACACTGTTATTTCTTCATATGTATTGTTTTACCATAAGCAATCGCATGCAAGAAAGGTGAGCAGGAACTGTAGTTTTGTCTTAGTAAAAATCAATGAATGAACTGGAAAATGATTGGATGGGGCTTAATGCATTTCTTTTGTCAATCACATGCATTTTGGTAGTTCAGTGTACTTGATTTGACAAAATAGCTCAACTGTTATTTGTATATCATATATTATTATTCAATTAAGCCTTTGACTCCAAGCCCTTTCAAAACAATTTCTCATTTATTTGACAGGTAACCTCTACAGAAGTGTTTTTTCCTCATCAGGACAATATCAATAAATAATAGCCTTGAACTAAATACCAGGAAATGCTTTTAGCAAAGAAAAAAGACTCACTTTTAGTGCCTCCCGGCAAATGTCATCTGAAACTTTCTCCTGCAGACTTCCTCTACATGGGACAATCACCACATGGGACATTGTTTCACGTAAAATTACTTTTGCTCAGGTTTGGTTTTTGGAGTATTAAATTAATTTTCTAGACAGTTGTTCTGGTGTGGCTGAATTCTGCAGAATGTAATGGGTGACTCAAAATTGAATTTCTAAATTAACTTTTTAGGAGAGTAAATAGTATTTAAGAAATTATAAATAACAAGTAAAAAGTTCATCAGCTAATCTGGTGTGCCAGCATTAATGCAGATTTTGCACCTGTTCTGACATGAGTTAACAGCTGTGCTAAAAAGTAATGTAATACTCACTGTTACCTACATCAGCTTTGTCTTGTTAGCTACATCCAAATTTGTCAGTAAACACAAAGCTTCGTAGTACTTTGCCTGAAATTATTTTAATAGTGCAGCTTGAGATGTTTCCTGTTTTCTTTAAAGACCGTGAAGGCAAGCGAAATAATAAAAAAAACAACACAATTTTATTGCGGCACTCCATAACCATAGCAACGTGTACTTAGGGAATAATTAACATAGAGTGGCAGCGGTTGGGAAGCGCTATGAGATGCCAAATGTGTGTGTGTTCGCTTCTGTTTCCAATTACGATACTGACAACTTACCGAATGTTTTGCCTCTAACACAATCATTCAAAAAATAACTCATAAATTAGCATGAAATCAACTTGATGATGATGTACAGCACTGACAAATAATAAAAAAATAGATGTTTAGATTTCTGGAGTATTTTTAGCAAGATTTGTTTAGCAAGACTGTTGACATATTTTTCTCACTGGATTTCGATCTATGTGAAAGTAATGCACACAGGATGCCCCATCAACCCCCCACGGTGACATATGACACGTGACACACACAGGCATCTTTACTGTACCTCAGAGGGTAACTGCCTGTCGTGGTGACAGCAGGTGACTGGCAGCCTGGCTTGCTGAGTTGGGCGTCACTGCGATCAGTCGACTTGGCTCATAGTGACGCCTCAGTCTGAAGGCTGTTATGCTACCATCATCCCGCTTGGCAGAAGGATGAGCTCGCTGACTGGCAGCTCTCTGAGACCGTCGCTGTCGGGAGACGTTGTATAGCGAGAATGAAACATAAACATTATGACATTTTCATTGCTTCTTTCGCAAATAGCTGAGGCCATTTATTTTGCTTTTATCTGGGCCCTTTTATGTATAGTTGCTTTCATTATCCATGACAAGCTATCCAGCACTGGGGCTAGAGTGCATACCTAATAATTCTATGTCAAATTCTATGTCAATTTATAGATATTCTATTACTTTTCTTCCCTATCTTTGATTGCATGTAGTAAATATTTTATGTTGCATAGTAATGGTTTTATTCAGTACCAGTCAGAAGTCTGCAAACACCTACTGAAAATCATTTGGTTTCAAAAAGATAATGAGCCTAAGCTCATCTTGAGGTTATGTAGCAAGGAAAGAGTTGGAGTGCTGTGCTAGATGACCTGCCCCCCAAAATCGCCACACCGAAAATGTACAGAGCTGGTTTGGATGAGTTGGATCAAAGAGTAAGAGCAAGACAGCCAACTTGTGTCCAGAAACTCCTTCAGGACTGTTGGAGAAGCATTCCAGGTGGCTACATCTGGAAGCTGGTTGAAAGAATGCCAAGAGTCTGCAATGCTGTCAGTAGACCAAAAATGCACTATGATGAGTCTACAATGAGTCTAAAATTTGAGAAAATTTCACATTTCTCTTGGTCATTGCAATATGTATTACCTCATTGTCTCAAAGCCTTTTATAATTACATGAATCACATAGCTAAAATAAAAGCAAATGCATTAAAAACAAGAGTGTCTAGACTTTTGATTGATACTGTATTTAATCTAAATACTATGTATGAACACTAAGCTTAGTATGGTAATCTTGATGTATATTTGTTTATTCACAAAACATAAATATTTATCAGAAGCCACCCATGTAGCTTCAGGTCTACATGTTAATAAAGATTGATATTAATGGCTTAGTACCTGGCTCCTGAGTAAACTAACAAAATCCCTCCAAGGAATTCAATAGGTGGTCTAATTCCTTGTTCTCCCCATTAGAAACAGTCCTTGAAATTGAAGGACAAAACAAGTCATTTTAGTCAGCTTACTGTATTGCTTGCTTAATGTTTTCATTCAAAGTGATTAAAACTGTGCAAATATTTTTTCATGGCTGCTTTAAAAATTCAGGTCAATAACATAAGGATTCTAATTCTGGGGAAACGTACATGAACGCGAACTTAAATACAGGTAAATGGTAAAGTTATGGAGGCTATAATCAAAGATAAAATGATAGATTACCTGGACTCAAATAACATTTTGAGGGAGAGCCAGCATGAATTTAAGAGAGGTAGATCCTGTTTAATAAAAATCTGCTGGAGTTTTTTGAGGAAGCTACTCAGGAAGCCGATGATAAGAAGGCCCATGATATCATCTACTCAGATTTCCAAAAGGCTTTTGATGTTGTCCCCCACAAGAGGCTCCTACTTAAACTCAAAGCGACAGGTATTTTAGGAA
>JABFEA020000001.1:13626125-13637420 GCA_019775915.2 Cyphomyrus plagiostoma | reverse complement strand
CCCCCCCCCCCCCCCCCCCCCCCCCCCCCCCCCCCCCCCCCCCCCCCCCCCCCCCCCCCCAACCTCGTACTCCTGCATGTAACATCAAAGGTTTTCCTTAAGCCTCCAGCCATAGATCCTCAAGATGTCTGAGCTAAGAAGTGCCAAAGTGCTGATGCTCGGTACTGAGTAAGTTTGGCATCTCTGAAGGATTTACCTAAATTTCCCTGAAATGTAAAAGAACGAAATGTCTCATTTTATGACTTGTTATAAATTGTATGCCTTAAGATTGCATGCATTTCTTCATTTATCTCACTCTTTCGGAAGACATAATTAATAACATCCCTGCTTACAGAAGCCCCTGTCAAGGAGAGAAATGAGACTCTATAAATGACAGTGTAACAAATGTTGCACATAATTTGCATTGAAATATTATATGTGTCTTATCCTGCACAGGTCCATTTTATAAGCCATTTGATTTTCTTTCTTGATTTTTTTCCCCATTTCTTGAAAACAAAGACATTCTGAGCATTTTTTTTTCGAAACACCAATGAAACCAAATAATAAAGTTATAAAGTTAATATACTGTAGTAATTCTTTCCATATTATTTTTCTGAACACTACCAAAAACCCACTAGCAATTAAGCACAGTCATCTCCGTATATTAATATAAAACACTGTGAATTAATTTTTACTTATGAATATCTATCAATGTGTATTATTATTATTATTATTATTTAACTTTAACACATCTTAAATGTCTCAGACCCAAGCACGGTATAATGAACCAGCAGAAGAAAATCAGCTCATGTTCTGGCATTTTACATTTTAAAGGGGTAAGTGGGAGTTTGAAATGTGACAGTTCGTACCGCCTACTGTTTCGGACAGATTTCCTGCCGTTAGGCTTTTTAATAATAGCTTCTATAGGCTTTTCTATGATTGTAGCTCCCTCAAACAATTGATCTTGCAACACATTGTTTTTATGTACATCAAATATTGATAAACATATCCTGCTGTCTATAGGTATGTGTAATCACTCTTGAACAGAGGAAGCTGGCTGTATAGACGGCTGAGAAATTTTAATAATTTAGATCTTTGTGGTTTGTAGTAATAAATTACAATAAAAATGTAATAAATGTAGAAATATTTGTGGTTTATGTGTTTTGCCTATATTCAAAAGGTTTTATGTCTTTTTGAATGAAAAGCTTTATGGATAATAATAGGTAATGATATCCAAAGTGATCTAAGAGAGCTGGAGGCCGAATATTGCAACTTTGTGTCTTGTCTGCGAAGCTACATTCTTTATGTCTTTGCCCTTTTAGACATTCTTAGGGAAATTTCTCAAAGTCATATTTGATTGTTATGAATTGTTATGGTAGTACTCTCATAAAATAAAAGGTCTTATTCTAAAAGTGAAATTTCACAGCCTCCAAACATGGGCCCTTAAATATGGTAAGAGTAAAGAAATGCCACCCTCTGTGCCAGCTAATGGTTAAGCCTCTGGCACTTGAAATTTAATGATGGGTGTTATAACTTTATTATCTACCCCCCCCCCCCCCAGTATATTTCTGTCAAATTGGAGGAGACAGCTTGGGTATTACCTGTAGTGTAATGTTTCTCACTGATTTGCTGAGGAACTTTTGATAGGTTGTCTGAAAGTAAGAGAAGTTGAACAAAATGTATGCAAAGAAAGAAACTTTAGGGTATTGCATAAAAAAATGTATCATTCATAATGCATTTTTTATACTCCTTTGTCCATTAAGATAAATTGTTCATGTTCTGCTCATTTATTAATGTCCTAAAAGACTAAAATGTCCATGGAAAGAGGTTTTGACATATAATGCATCACACTATTACAAAAGAAAATGCATTGAGTCATTTCCATGCGCTAATTATTCACTTGCACACACAGTAGCTGCCTTGGGCAGGCCTCTGACTAATCTACTGGTAAATGAAATAAGAGATGCTGTCAAAGCTCCCTTTATGCTCCGAGCGCACTGATAAAATCTGGGCTGTGGTCTGCCCTTCCTTTTATGTTGCTGTCTCTTTTGCTTGGGTATACATTGGAGGGTCACACGCCTAAGATGTGAGATGGCAGTTGAATAGACAGCTTTCTCTCTACTTGTCTTACATTGAGCAAAGGCTGGATATCGGCGTCAGTTTAATAACACGCAGTGATGGCAATGCTGATGGATTTCACTTATGACTGTATTGTGAGCAGATTCGGTGAAAAGATTGATAGTAGAGAGAGCTATTTGAAAATGCACATGAAGATGATCCAGCTTTCCCAAATTTTCTCCTCGATTTAGTCATCTTCAGCTTGTTGGTTAACATTTCTCATAAAGTGCTAGGATACAATGAGGATCATCTTTGGACAGCTTGTAAACTTAGTTAACTTCATTTTATCCCCATTACATTTACGAAACTTAAAACCATATAATATATTCCTGATAAAATTGCAAGACATTTGAGTTTTGCAGAACCTTTACTTGAAATTGTTTAAATGAGTCACAAGCTCAAGAAGAAAAAAAACAAAATTGTCCCAAGGTACCCATTTTTAAAAAATGATGTCTACTAATTGAGGATAATTGGATAATATAAGCATGCTTATGAGTTTACTGTGAAATGTTCATCAATGAAAAAATCTGATGATATCCAGCATTTACCTATTTGCACATTATTTGAATAATACATGAAACAGTCCATGATTTAAGCTGCAAGGTGTTTAATAAATAACAGGATCATAACAACGCTCTGAAGCATGCAGTTCATTTGCAAAACTGTTAGTTTTATCTGTGATCAATATTCCACCTTTGAGCCTCCATGGTTCAGCAACAGCAGAAAAATACATAATGCATTGTTAAGTTCCCTGGGTCTATTCACAGAGTTGGCAACAACTATCTGTCAGCCATGCTCAGCTGCAAGAATAGAAGGCAGTGTTATTTATTTATATCCACGCTGAGAAATGATTTAGGACTTTGTGACATCCGGCAATCCCAGAATTTGAAAGGCTTCCAATTTATGGGAAAGCAATTATTTACTTCATTAAAGGGAATAAACCTGAGACGTCTAATAAATGCCACTTAAAGAAAATATCCAGCATATTAAATTATGTAACTAATTATTGAGATTGGGGCGGCATGGTGGTGCAGTGGTTAGCGCTGTTGCCTCACACGTCTGGGTCCCGGGTTCTGGTCTCCGCCTGGGTTTCATGTGTGTGGAGTTTGCATGTTCTCCCCATGTCGTCATGGGGTTTCCTCCGGGTACTCCGGTTTCCCCCCACAGTCCAAAAACATGCTGAGGCTGATTGGAGTTGCCAAATTGCCCATAGGTGTGCGTGTGTGTGTGTGACTGGTGTGTTAGTGTGCCCTGTGATGGGCTGGCCCCCCATCCAGGGTTGTTCCCTGGCTTGTGCCCGTTGCTTCCGGGATAGGCTCCGGACCCCCCGCGACCCAGTAGGATAAGCAGTTTGGAAGATGGATGGATGGATGGATGGATTATTGCGATTAGTTTAAAAAAAAAAATCCCATTTCCTTATACTGTTTCTTTGGTGTGGGGAGTGGTACCTGATGTCAGATATGATGGATTAGACAGGGTATACATGCCTGGAGACAAATTACACAATTAGATGCATGCTAATGGGCAAATGCATATATTTTTTAAAGATGACTGAGACTTAAAAGTAAAACAGACTTCAGCTTGGCCAGTAATGTCTATTTGGCTGTAACATTAACACATAGTTGCCTTGTCGCCTGTAGATGTCCGATCCAGGGTATCCCCTGTGTTGTGCCCTGTGCTGCCTGCAAGAGGTTCTGGGGTCCATATGACCCACTAGTAGATAACTTTGGAGGATGGATAGAGTAACATGTAATAACAATACCAGTTTATTCTGAGTTATTCTGTTTACCAAAATTATTTGCAGATTATTAAGCAATTTTTTTTTAACTATTTTAGTTTCCAATTGCCAGCTAAATAGGCCAAGTAAAGGAAACTCAGCTCTCTAAATCAGTGTCATAACTTTGCATTGAAATGTTAGTGATGCTGTTTAATATCTCAGTGGGAAACATTTTGGTACATTTTGGTAAATACCCCAACCTAATAGTCTACAATTAAAATCCCTCATAATACAGCACGTTCATCTGGATGTGTTTATCATTTTTGGCATGGGTAAATACAGTTGTGATAAATGCATCAACTAAATGTTAAATGTATTCATCAGTTTGATTGTAATGCATTTAAAAAATTTAATAGAAACTGAAAAATAAATCTGATGGCAGTAAAACATCGAAATGAGGAATGATGGCCCCTAGCAGTTTCTGCAGCCTGTCGCCAGCTATGTGCCCAGCGAGCTAAGGCTGTTGTATCGTTAATTGCAGTCACTAGCGGCCTGCCATCACTGGTTAGCTAATGCAACCATAGACATTTCTGCCACATGACTGCTGCCATTCTACATTAACTTGATTTACCCCCATGGGGAGTGTTTCAGAGTTTCTCATTTCTTATGCTGTTCCCCCCTGTGATATTATTTCCTCCTCCTTTCACTACTGAGCCCATGAGCAAGACCCTTAACCCCAGTTGCTTTGGACAAAATCATCTATCAAATAAAGAAATGTAAGGGAAATGCAAATTATCGTTACCAAATCCCTGCTACCTCACCCCCACTGCCGTTCTCATTATGCCAGAGCTGCTGTTAGCATGGCTGTGTCCGTCTGACGACGCCTGGCCGAAATGCATCTTATCTCTGCATGGGATGAGCGGTGCTGTGTCAGAGTCTGGCTGAAGGTCATTCGGGTTCACCTGATCCTTTCTTGTCTGGTCCATATGTTCTAACATGCGTCCTCTGTCACAGCAGCAAAGTCCAAAAGTCATGCATCATTCCTGGCATCATCATCCTGGAAATCACACATTCATGGCTTCAGGAAGAAAAGATATAAAAATAAGTGTGACGTCACTCAGTATACCAGTACGTCTGATGTGTTATTTATTATATATGCCTTTTTTCCCTTCTTCACCACTCCTGTAATATGGCTTCCCTTAGTTTTGAAAAGTAGGACTCAATTAATGCTTCCCAGAAAGTATATGACGGAGTCCTTAGTACTTGAAGAGCAATTGTAGCAATGTGATTCATTACAGTCTCCTATTGGTAGAGGTTTCAGTATGTAATTTTGCTGCCTTTTCTGCTTTGAACTGCATCTCCTTTGACTGACATTGGCTATCACACACTGAAACCTCAGAAGGGAGCTGATCTGATTTCCTGTCAACTCATTAATCACTAGTAAGATGACTTATTTGAAATCTGGGTACTAAGTCTTAGTCAGTCAGTAACTGCCGGTATACAATTATAATAATAACTATTATTATCTTGCCCGCCTCATGTTGAAGCAGGTCATAGAGTCCATAGAGATTCCTTTAAGAACCTGAATGATATTCCCTGTAAATTAGCCCTGTACTCCGAATAAGGACTGAATTAGTTTCCACAGCCCGTGGAGTGACGAGCCTCTTGGATCTTACCGTAACCACAAATTACACCATATTGTTTGAGCAGCTAAAGTCTCTCACTTCCTGCTTCTTTTTCATTTGGGTGGGCATATTTGTCTGTAACATTCAGCAGTTCAAGTGTGCTGTTCATGATGTCCATAAAGGCTGAGAAAATTTAAATAGACATCCATCCATCCATTCATCCATCCATCTTCCAACCACTTACTGTATGACTTATCTAGGTGGGGGGGTTGTAGGCTCTCCCTGCAGCACAGCGCAGTAAGCAGGGAATCACAGATGTAACACATCTTTTATTTTTTTTCCTACATCATATCCACCTATTGCCATTTTAAGCACTTGAATTGCTGTACATAAGCTTCTGCAAGGAGCGATATTGAATTTCAGGTGCTACACAGACAGCGGCCCTAACACTGGAAACTGGGATAAATGGATTGATCTCCTCCAGTAAAGTGGGATAAATGGATTGTTTTCCTGTAAAGTGGTAAAGGGGAGGCTGGGATTGGCTGGGCTACCCCTTGGGTTTCTCTGTTGTATGTGTTGTCCCATCTACAGTAAGACCACCATGGAAACTTTTCTCCAGCTCCCTTGATAGAAGATGTTATGTAGGTTCCATTGCCAATTTCTGTATGAGATACATACACTCAGCGGCCACTTTGAGAGACATACCTGATGGTTGCCTTCAAAGATCTGCTCCTACAAACAGACACCAGGTTAGGAGGCTCAATTACAGCTCAGCAGAGCTTTACAATGTGCAAAATGAATGTGGTGTGATTGTTTGGTGCCAGACATTGTGGTTCCAGCATGCCAGAAACAGCCACCTTCCAGAGATTTTCATGCACTGCAATGTCTAATGTTACAGCGAATCATCATGCGATAAACAAAAATGACCTAGTCAGTGTTAGTTCAGAAGGAAGGCTAGGAATGCTAAACAGTCACAACTCAAGTTTCCTATTGCACATGTCGAACCAGTTATGTTTAAGCAGTAACAGTGGCAAGTTACTCACTGAGGTTAAAAGCAGGTTAAATACTAAATATAACAGGATTTTTTTTAACTTTCAGATAGCATTTCATAAATGTGTTAAGTTTAGCCAGTGGGTGGAGGGCAGGGCATTGGTGATTGGGTGGCAGGGGGTAGTATTTTTACATGCATTTGTTTCATCTATAGCATTTGCGATACATTCTGATTCCATGCTTCACAAACCATTATGCATCTTTCATCACTGAGGTTCCAGCACCCTTTACAAAGCAAGCAGACAGTTTTTAAGAAGAAATCCAAATATTTTCCCCTTTAGAAGCTAGAGGGGACATGAAAGAGCAGGAAAGTTGAGGGCAGCACACAATTTTTAATCCCTGACAGCTAGCAAGCTCTCATTCACTTTCTCTGTAAGTCTCTGTCCCTTTCATCATGTTTATTTCTTCAGATATCACTGATTAAGTTGCGTTATCATAGAGCTGGGCGATATGGCAAAAAAAATCATCACGCTATTTTTTCCTGTATTGACAGATATCAATTATTATCAATATTATAGCTTTACAATGCTGTTCCATGCATTAATGTAATAATCAAAATAATAATAAAAATAACCCTGTTCTGACAAATAGAATGAATAGATTGAAATGAACAATATCAGTAAACAAATACTTATTTTCCAACAAATTTTACTGGTTACATACAAAATTCCCTTAAATTATAAAATGTTATTGATTTTCAAGTATTCGAAGAAACATAGCTCAAATGAACAAAACCATATAATGTAACAATGTGCAAAACTGTATAATATTGCAGATATGTTAAAGGGCAAATATAAAATAAAGCAGGACAGAACTGACAGCAACAATGTCATGTTGGAACCAGGAAGCAGGTGAAACAAGCCGTGAAGAAGGGTAAACAGAGTTTATTGTTGATGAGAACAGATTCGGAACACGCAACGTCAATGACCGGACTGGGGAAGACTGACTCAAATGCTGACTAAATACACAAGATAGACAGAAAACAACAGGCAACAGATGATGACAATCGGGAAATAACATGAGGTAAGGAGGTGGGCGTGGCACACAGGAGGAGAGAACGAGCAGGTCATGGCAAACAAGTACCTTCCTCTATTGTTGGTCACTTAAAACTTTTTTAAAATTCTGAGGTAGAAAAGTATCTAAACCGAACTAAAAAGTTATTAAAAAAAAAGCTAAATTATGGTTAGATTTTTTTGTCAGGTGCTGCCACCACACGCCACCATGTCACAATTTACAAAATCCTTGTGAGAGCAAGACAACTTGAGACAAACTGTGCAGCACAAAATCGAACCGCCTCCGTGACGACACAACTTTGCCCTTATTGGCTGAAGATTTTCGTCACACGAAATCTGCTATTATCTGCTATTTCTCCCAAAAAGCACATAAAGCAGTGAGAACTGGTTTTCAGTTCATTTACCTGGTAAAATAAAGTTTAAATAAATGACATAAATGCTGTAATGGTACACATAAATTAGTGGTTTATTTATTGTTATTTACTGTAATGTTGCGCTGCTTTATTTGGTTAATCATCCTGTCTGTGAAGGCATTTAAGTAAGAATGGCATTGTAGTCTGTACATGACAATAAAAATTTTGAATCCTCGAAATACATGTATTTGATCTTTTTCCTGGCATCTATCTTTTTACACAGAGCCACTATACACAATAGCTTTATTCACTGCTAACAGTTTGTATCAGGAGTTGGTTATTGTGAAGGAAGTAATGTGCATGCAGGTGATATTTGTATAGATTTATCTACACCCTTCTGGCAGTGCCGCCATTGCAGACAGGTCTCAGACTACGAGGAGTAGAAGTTGTCCGACTTGGCTGCAGTCAGTTTATACTCCACCCCTGCAGTCGCAGCCAGGTTGCGCTCCACGTTGCGTCAGCTGCAGACAGACCTCAGCCCAAGTCAAACACGCCCATTGCTTCTTTAAGGGAGGATGGGCAAAATGACAACATTGTCTATGATTGGCTGTTGTGCTGGCGTTCAGTAAACCTCTGCTCAATAGGCCATTGAGTTGTCTGTCTCAGCACATTCTCTAAAACGGAGCAAATTTGGTTGATCGAGTTTTATAGTCTGTGTGTATCATCGTGATCGTCTTCATTTTTTATCGATAGAAAATCAGGATTGTTTTATCACGCAGCACTATGTTATCAGAAATTAAACACACATCCTGTAATATGTTTCTGACCTATCTAAATTTCCCAGAAACACCAGTGCTAGTAAAAGAAGGGCTATATAATAACTCACACCAGGTTAATGCACAGCTATTAATCATCCGCCGCGTTATAGAAATGGAGTTGGCAGTTTTGTTGCTTTTTGCATATTCATCCAAAATCAAATAAGTATAAGAAAGCAGGACAGTATCTGGGTGATAATACAAGGAAACAAGGTTAATGTTTTACCTTCTCACCTGTGATTTTTATAGAAGTTTCTCAGGTCACATTGGGGCAGGGGACTGGGGGTTAAAACGTGAGGAGCAGATGCTGTTGGGTGAGCCGTGATGGGGCGTGGCGGCGCGCAGGAGGGCTGTTTGTGCTAGTGCATTAACATTTTGGTCTGAAGTGCGCGCCATGTTCTCGCTCCATATGGCTCTCCATGTGGGTTGTCAGGTAAACTGCATGAGCCGCTTGTCCTGTTTACTGGAGTACTCCAAAGAAAATTCACCCATTAGAAATTGCATTCCGGTTGCCGTTACAGTTGTTGACATGTTAATTTTTTGCATGCATAGAGACTGCTCTGACATTAACGTGACTTTTCATCAAGAGTGCATGAATTCAGATTTAAATGGAAAATACTTCCATTGCTAACACTTTAAAATACTGACTGATTACTTTGTGAAACAACTGGAATGACTCCCAATGATATCTAATCATTGCAAGCATTTTGGTATGAAATTCTTGAAACTCTCAAGTGGAGTATTAAGCTTATATTAGTCAGTACCTCTAATATTGCTATTGTTTAATAATCTATAAACTCAGAAGTTCATGGGATCAAATGCCACCATTTAAAGACATTACAGCAATCCTCCATTCAGTGATGTGTGTCTATGAGGAGGCATCCTTTTGGATGATGAGACCAATCTTCCAGCACCTTGCAGTGGCGTTCATTATATGGCACAGAAAATACATTTCACTGATATGATTTTCTTACAGCGTGCTTATGTGGCTTGAGAATATGCTTGATCTAAAACAGTGTGGATGGATACAGTCCAATTAACTTGGGTGTGCTGGTCTATTCAGTGTCTAATTGCTCAAGGTGGATTAATCTCTAGTTTATGATTCATAAACTCAGAAATTCAGAGTGGGTAATAGTGCATATTACCCATGAAACATATTACAGTATTATCTCACCCTGCCACTATGTTGAATTACTACATAATTAATACAGTTCAATCTAAGACAGCCCTTTCTTTGTATAGCTCACAATTGTTTGACAGGAAATGTTTTATTGTAAATAAGAAGCTAATTGAACTACAGTATCTGTGCCTGTGGCTTTTGCATCCATGTATTCACCCAAAAATCCAGAAAGTTCCAAAAAGCAAAACCTGGATTTCCCGCATGCTGAATCTACGCGAATGAGACAATGTGTGTCATCACAGAGGTGGTTCCAGTTTGTGAAGCCGGGTGAGAGGTCACAATGCATCTAACTGTAATGCATTGCGTCAGGATCATGGGTGCTTTAAACCAGCGCTGTAAGAAAGTCGAACGCACCCAATGATTGGACTGGGGAAACAAACTGAAGTGCAGACCTAATACAGAGGACTATTGACAACAACCAGAAACAGCTGATCACACGAGGTTAACGAGGGGGTGTGACACAAGGAAGAAGCGGACGATTGGGGCAGGACAGGAGGAATATTGGGATGAAATCTTTTTGTTTTGGAAGCCATTAAGAAAAAAATGCTCTTCTTTTTTATCCTGTTCATTTTGTGTTTAACTGCTAAAAAACATAATTAGGTGTGATTTTGGGGGGCCAGGAACCAATTAATTGGTTTTCCATTATTTCTTATGGCAAAAATTCATTCAGAACTAGGATTCGATCCGGAGTCTGGAACGGATTAAGTTCGAGAAGGTACCACTGTATATGCTAATGCTACACCATTTTATATAAGGGCCTTGAGCATCTGTGGATTTGGGTATCCATAAGGGGGTCTGGAACCAGTCCCCCACAGATACCGGGGGAAGATTGTATACCTCAAGCATCTCAATATATTTTGGGCCTTACTGAATCTGTTCATCTTACAAACACTCTGTGCTTATCTAGTACATAGAATTCCTGGAATATATCCCAGACATCCAGGAGTCACCCTGAGCAGAGTGTCAGTCCATCACAGGAACATACTCATGTGCAATGCATTATAGGAAATCTGGTAAAGTAAGCCACCACCCCACACATTTTATTGAACCACAGTTTCCAAAACCTGACTGGAACACATGATTCTGTATCATACTTGCTAGTACGATAGATTTATATTTGCATGTTTTTTGAAAAACTGTTTTAAGCATATTTGAATCACAGGGATAATTAGAAAGAGAAAGTTTTACGGCACAGATTTACATGTGTTGTTTGTGGTTTATTCAGATGGATAGATAATTATCACAAATGCAGGAAAATGCAGTAGGAAAAATGGAAGCTATGAGCATTTGCAAGTAGAAACGTAAAAGAATGGAATTCCCATAATTCCCATGAATACAGAACATTATAGAAGACATTATTACAGCTTAGGGGCGGCATGGTGGTGCAGTGGTTAGCACTGTTGCCTCACACCTCTGGGACCCGGGTTCTGGTCTCCGCCTGGATT
>JABFEA020000001.1:13609737-13624425 GCA_019775915.2 Cyphomyrus plagiostoma | reverse complement strand
CGTGCCCGTTGCTTCCAGGATAGGCTCTGGACCCCCCGCGACCCAGTAGGATAAGCGGTTTGGAAAATGGATGGATGGATTATTACAACTTAATCAGCAAGGCTTTTATACTTAATGTTAGGAAAGCAATTGGAACCTCAGTCTAGATTCTATGCAGAGATGAATGAATGCAAATCAAATGAGTGCCCAAGAAAGGTAAGAAGTTGAGTTAGGGCTTTAGGGAGAAGCCATTACTGCCTGCGGTGTGCTTTTCTGACCATTTTGACCATTTTTAGAGGCAGAAAGGCCTTGATAATATCCATAAAGAAGCCTTTTCAACAGAGCCAATTTATCCATGCAAGGACAGAAAGGAAAAATATATTACCGTCACTGTGGTGAGCGACCAGCAACATCGGCCTATAGCAGCCCTCAACTGTGAGAATTATGGGTAATTCCTGGGAGATGCTGCACAGAAGGAGCCACAGATGGGGAAAGGATCTACTTTTCATAGGCTTCAATTTGCTATGTAGATACCAAGAAGTGATGTTGATGCAGGAACTGATGGTTTGCAGGCAGAGATGGGTAGGATCTCAAGAGCAGCCAAAAGTGCTCAGTCCAGCATCACAGATAATTCCCTATTCTGTCTATGACCATGGATTTTAGCCTGTAACTGTCTATTCTGCACTGTGGAATACAAATACAACCAGACAAAATATCAAGTTTTTAAGGCATATAGAGATATTTTCGTAATTGTATTACTATAGTCTATATTGCTGTAAAATTATACTCATAGAGCCACCAATTTGCCTATTTGTCCTCCCTGTCTGTCTCTCTCCCTGTCTCACCTTGCCCTGCCCCTTTCCCTGTACTGCACCCTGCAGGGTCCCTATCGACCAGCCCTACTTGCTAAGCTCCATTTAGGACAAGGTACAGTGGCCTGTGATGCTTTATTCAGGGTCCCAGGCAGCAGCCCGCAAATCTTTATTGAGGGTCTATGGCTAGCACCCTGTAACCATCTATTCTGGACCATAAACAGCACACTGTACCTGTGCTACTCTGTGCCCAGGACCATGGGGCAGCAGTCTGTGACAGCAGTCTGTAACTATGCCTCCTGAACCATGCCTAGTGGTCTGTAACTCTTCATTCAGGACCTTAGACAGCGCCCTGTAACTATGCATTCAGTCCCAGGGACTATGGCAGGGGTGGCCAATCTTATCCTCAAAGGGCCGTTGGCTATGCGGGTTTTTGCTGCAACTCCCTGATTAGATTACTAATTAGAGTACTGATTGGCTGAAAGAGTCCTCACACCTGGGTTTGAACAGCTGACTTACAGGTTATCCCAAAAACCTGCATACACACCTGCCCTTTGTGGATAAGATTGGCTACCCCTGGACTTTATTACCATTCAGAAACATAGACAGCAGTAACACTGTGTACTGTAAGTCTCCAGTCAGGACCTTGGACAGCGCCCTGTAACCATGTGTTCGGTAATACAGACAGTCGCTTGTAACTCTCCATTCAGGACCTCGGACAGCGCTCTGTAATTACGCGTTCAGTGCCTGTAACTGCATTCAGGACTTTGGACAGTACCCCATAACTATGCATTCAGTCTCAGGGACAGTGGCCTGTAACTATCCATTCAGACCGATATACAGCAACCCGTAACTATGCATTCAATCCCAAGGACAGTGGCCTGTAACTCTCCATTCAGCACCATTCAGCAACAGCCTGTAAAGTTAAGGCCATGCATATAATATGTAATGATGACATGTGAATTGTTGCCTATAAATAAAAGTTCAGTTAGGATCATACTTATCGTGAGCCATTTACCTTAGGGAACAAAGCATGGTGCAGCATGTTATGTTTAAATGTTTGTCAGTCTGCTACTCCATCATAAAGCCGATTAGGGAAATGTTCCTTCATTAGGTGACCAATGAGTTTAGTCACTTTGTTTCCATCTCTCTGATTGAATATGCTCTTTCCTGCTTGGCAGATGGCAGAAAGAGGCTAATTGGAGCAAATGCTTTTCAGAAATATGGCTAATGATTCCCATTGTGCTTCATTTATTTTCATTATATTCTGTGTTTCTAAGATGATGAGCATATTCAGGAAAGGGGCCAGATTCAGTCTAATGTATTGGAAATTATATTTTTTTCCTCTTAAAAAGATGCAAGCGCAACAACAATCAAGCGATTCCTGTTAATGTGCTCCCATGATGATGAAAATGCAGACTTCAGCCCAAGTCCACGATGTCCTGAAGAAACATTGCCTTTGGAGAGCGTCCTTGCATAGAAATATGCTGTGACTGCTCTCAGTATACAGCCTGTAATCACAATGAAACAGTGAGAAATAGCATACATAATTAATTCCAAGTACGTGAAAAGCCTCATGCATAATGCACGGAAATTTATAGTCCCTTGTTTCTGTGTATTAAGTGGCGGTGACATGCACAAGTGATTTAAAGTCTATTTAAAGTCCTTTCTTTGGTATCTTTAAGCTTAAAACTGAATAACAGGTCATTCAGCTTAATATCTATATTTAAATATGTTCTCCACTACAGCAGAAGTCTTTAATTTGATGACAGCACCCTGCTTTTTGCGTGTTAGCAGGGGTTACATGCAAAGAGTGATTCGGAAATTGTTGCCATGCTCACAGGGAAAATAAGGCTACAGTACATTTCCCATTACATCATAATGCATCTGTCTCCCCTGCCAACCACCGCTGACACCCACCTGTACATCCGCTGACACGGAGGGTGTGTGGGGGAGCCTGGCATCCTACTGTGAGGGTTGTGATGCCTATAGAACCAGGGCCTGTAGGATTGGGGGGGGGGGGGGATTTACAGACCCTGACGACACCTGGCTGCGTCACTCAGTAAACTGTGACATCCTTTATTGCTCACCATTGCCTCACTCACTCGCTAATTATGAGTTTTCCCAGACCTCCCAGAGTGAGGAGATGATCGTGGACTCAGCAGAGGTGCTGGGTTTCGATCACATGCTTTGCAACATGCACGTACAGAATGGCGCAGTGCGGCTGTCTGAAAGAATTTCATATGAGATGGATTTTTAGGTTTGTGCATCTGCAGAAATGTCCGTGTCATGTTCAAGTCAGTGAACGCCGAATGACTGCATATTGGTGGAATTTATTAGAAATGTTCGCTTACTTTCACTAAGCACCATTTATTGCATGTTGAGGTAAATTCCTGTGGATAAATTTAAGCCAACAAGTCACTAATGCCCCTGTTAACACAGTCTTGCAGAAATTCTGGACCAGTCTCCGTGTTTTTGGCAGTTCTACAAGTTCGTGCTGTCTCATTGTTGTGTTAAGCATGGAAATTAAAGGGAACAAACTGGGAACAAAGAGCAGCACATATTAAAACCTGTGATCAAGACCCCGACAGGTCCAGTGGTAATGAACATCTGACAGCATGTCATACTGCCCCATGCCATCTGCTTATTTGCATCTGTTAGTGTTGCTCAGAATAATTTAACTTGCAAGCTTTCTGTGGAGGGAAGATCTGGAGAAGTTCTTGCAGGCTATAATTTGTGTGGAATGAGAAGTTTGTGGGGCAGGGTCCCTATGTGGTGTGGAAGCCATAATGAGAGTGTTCTGAGTGATGAGGCTGCATTTTTCTTGGGCTAAAAATGACCCCCTGATTCTGTAAAGGATGATTTACTGTGAAGCTCTTTTTTTATGGACGGGGTTTTGCAATGGCACCCTTTATCTTGGAGGCTCCCATATCTCCACCTGGATTGGTTTAGCCTTAATAAACCGGTGTAATCTCATTCCCTCCATCCTTATTATAAATCCCAGCCCTGCCACCGGCTGGTGTTGATAACCGCTGGCTTCTATGTGCCTGCAGGGAGGTTTTGTGGAGATGCGGCAGCCTTTAGCACCAGCCGCCTGTGATTGGTTCCTGCGAGATCAGCCAGCCGATGGAGGCAGATGAAGCCATGACTGATCGACTGTAAGTGGCATTCGTGGAGATTCAATGGGAGCAGCCGCCAAGGACTCAAAGTTTGAGATATATGCTTAAGAAGCCTGAGTAATATAGATCTGTGTTTCCCAATCCGGTTCTCTGGGACCCACAGTCAATACATGTTTTTGCTCCCTCCGAGCTCCCTGCCAGACAGTCCACATTTTTGCTCCCTACTGGACCCTGGGACTGGGGGTTCTCAAGGACCAGATTGGGAAACACTGATTTAGATAAAGTAAATAATAGTTTCCACTAGTACCATAGGATGAAGGTGCTGGTAAATTTATGTCTTCTGTATTGGACAGTACATTTATTACAAATTGAATCATTTTCATATTTTAATCATTGTGTTTCATATCTGCACAGTAACGATGGAAGTGTGAAATTACTTTGACAACCCAACAGTATTGCCAAAAAATGAAATGTCTATTGTTATATTCTAGGTATCTTACAGTACCTGTCCTAAATTTAATTTCACTTGCTTGCTCTGTTGGGTTAAAACTCCATAGAAATTACCATGTCAAAGTGTAACCAAATTTTGTAGGTAATCCAAATCTGCAAATCTCAGTGGTTCTGTACCTAAACAATATGGTTTCATGCCTGACAGTGGTACAGTAGAAATAAATATATCTAAATTTAGATATAAAACAGAGCTAAAAAAACACACCTTCAACATTGGGAGACAATTTAGTCCATATTAATGAATATTAACAGATTGAACTTATACTGCAACTATACAAACTGCAATAATTGCAGAATAACAAAGCCACTTCAAAGCCAATCAGAAGGCGGCTAAGTCACAGGCTCCTACTTTTACTGTAAAGTCTAGGGGAAATTGCAGTGGAGGGGCTGTAAGTGGCAGGCTTTCTACCCAATACTGGTGGGGAGGGCGGTGGGGGGTGATGGAGGTGGTGTTCACTGCGCAGGTGACAGCAGTCACCCCCACGGCTCCTGGCAGTTACTCAGGCTGTGACACAGAAAATCAGCTGTCAGCTTCCTCTGGCTCAAAGACAAGGGCACCCTGAGTCTGGATCTCCCGCTGCATCCCACGGCCCCCCTATGTGGGGCTGGCATTTAGCGAGCCTCCTTCACCTCGCTGACGAGACTAGACCAAAGACCTGGCCATTTAGGAAAGGATATTCAGTTTGTGCTGTTTCCTGCTATAGGTCAGGCCGAAGTTGTCAGCAGAGGTGGGTAGTTCAGGTCCAGATAGTAAATATCCAGATCAAGTTTTGTTTCAACCAACTAGTACAGAATAAAGAGTCACTGGTTAGTTGAAACAAAATCTTGATCTTTTATTTTCTGGACCTCAACCTTAATTCACCTCTGCCTGTCAGATATTCACCACAGTTTCACATCTGACAGGAAAGCCATCTGAACCAAATACAACTTTAATTCAGATATTTATAGTTCAATGAATGACACTAAAATAATGCAACTAACCCGAATATTAAATGTTCTAAATCAGTTTTAAAGAGGAGCTGAACCACAGTAGCTGAAATAGTAGGAAGACAGGTGAAGTTTCAGACCGCGTTGCCCCAGATAACAGCTCCAGAGGTGCAGAGAGAGTAAGAAGCCATTTCCTGTCTGAGCAGAAGAAGGAAACACTTTTCAGGAAGCAGACAGATCGAGAGCGCTCAATATCCCTTGGCAGTGTCTCCATCGGGCTGTGCAAAAAACTAGCATTCATTCATGTTTCCTTGTGCTCTGGTTAATCTGAGTTTAACACATAATCACATTCACACCCTTTAAAAAGTGTTTGTTCAGATACTGTGTTATATCACACCAGCCCTTAACAGCAATCATAATACTTTGTGCTGTTAAAACAGCCAAATCGACGCCATGCTCTTCTTTCTGCCTTCTGGAGCTGGCACTGAGCGCCATCCAATATGTCCTCTATTCTGTCAGAATGAAAATGTTACATTTGGGTTCAATCTCGCCGAGCTGGCCGGCACATCTCCGCATCCATCCGAAGGAGACGGCTGTTTGCCGACGGGCTTCCGGATCCATCTCCACGATGCTGCGTCGTAACAGACAAGCGGCTGTTTGTTCTGGGCCTCCCCTTTCTCCTCGGGATCTGGGCCGTCTCCCATCCTCTGAAATGTGCTCTTGCATCGCTCAATAATTCTGTTTCATGCCTTATACCTGCCAGACACCTTTCAGTTATTTCCTGTTGCCATAACAATTTACCTCTGATTCCCTGATTCTCTTGAATATTTACTATCCAACATTCATATTTCTTTCATATTCAGTGCTGTTCTTTCATATTTCTCATGCATGCTTGATGTTTTCACTGCAGGTGGCTGGTTTTGTTGTTACACCCACTGGGTAATGTTTTGCTCTGGCTAAAGTCATATTTTACTGTGCAAAGCAGAAAAATGTTTCCAGTGTAATTTTATTTTAAAGGTGGGGAGCCCAGCTGTTTATGTGTGGAGTTTGCTTGCTCTACCTTTCTAGCCACTTGGTGCAAAGACACGAGATGTAGATGAATCAGTGCCTATAATGTTCTATGGAAAATGGATAGATGTGCGTCAAGTTGAAAATTAAGGAGGAAATTGCTCTCCTGCAATCATGGACACAGGAGGGCGACGACAAGGTAATGAAATGCAGTGCTGCCACTGGGGAATGGGGGATGAAGTGAACCTGCATTTTTCTATTTCATTTCACTAATTTTCCTGCCAGAACCGAAGTTTATATAGGTAAAACCTCAGAAACTGTAATCTGATAGGATTGAATTTGAATGGTGATGCAACACAAAGAGAAGGCATAGAGTAATATAGAGTAATACAGAGTTATGTAGTAAGCGCTAGTTTACAAACTGACCCCCGTTTAAAGGCATAAAGTGCCCATCTGCTTTTAACGAGGTGTGGTGAGTCCATCGATACAGACGTGGTCCTTCCTTTCATTTGTTTTTTGATTTATCTGTTATCTTGGTGACCCACTAGGGGCTGCTGATAATGAGCTGGAGAGGGGGAAGATTACATGGCGGCATGCTGGCGGCCCATGGGCACTAGGAAGGGCCACCACCACCTGACCACTGCTGCCTGCTGCTAGATACAATGGATAAAATTAATATCAACTGGGGGAGGGAATCCAGCACAGTTCATTCCGGAGCCTGTCAAATTCACCATGATTCATTTATGTTATACCCTCCAGGTGTATCAGAGCTCCAACAGTTTTTGTTAATGTTTGTTGCAGATGCACAAATGAATGCTGAAAATTGACAACTTGTTAAAGCGGCCCACCGGCCCCCTAACTCTGTGCGCGGGGGGGGTGGTGGTGGGGGGGGGGGCGTTCGGGACAAGCAGAATCTGTTTGATTAATCACTTCTGTTTTGTTCCCAAAACCTAGGACTGGGTGGAAAATCCAATCTGTCTGTTCCACACTGGTTTATCAAGGACAGTTGACTGACCATCCTGCAGGAAATATGCCTCACCCTAGGAACAAATATCGGAGCAAGGAATTAATGCAGATTGTCTAAAACTTGGACATGTGTTTGGATTATCATCTGAAGATGGGAATTGCAATGTGATCTTAATCCTGTTTAATAGCTTGATCTGCATTTGATTTTAAACACATGTATGTGCTCATGGCAAATCTGCTGTCAGGCTCTGAAGACTTTCAGTCCAGATACATGGGCCATGCAGCATGTTTTAAAGGACACTTATGGGTCTCCTGTTCTTCAGTTGGCATAGTACCTTGTATACCATATACTGAGAGTCAGGATCAGTGTGTGTCTGTGATCAGAAGGTTGCCAGTTCAAATCCCAAAGTTGGCAGAGTGATTTCATTATTATGTTGCGTCCTGGAGTAGGACCCTTAAATGCAAATGCTTCAGGGACTGGCTGACCTTACTTTCTCATTTGTGACTTTGGATAAAAGCAGCTCCTAAATAAATAAATATGAATGCCCATACGTATTTTTATTGCCTACAGGACTGCCAGTCTGAAAGCTTTGTTTACCGGTGAGGTATGGGTTCTCTTGCCTGTGAGTGATTTACAGCTGCAGTCATTGGATCTCACCTTGTTCTCATTTTATTCTGTCCTTTGACGGTAAAATACAAAGGATTTAAAGCTTCCTGATTTAAAGGCACCCAGAGACACAGCTGTTAATACGGTTTTGTATCGACGCAATAAATTGCACAGTTGAGGAAAGAACCCACCAAGCATTCACGACTGGCTGTGGTTTGACTCTGTGCAGGAAAGTATAAGGAAATGGCATTTTCCTTGCCCCTGGCAGAATGAACGGAGTCCTGGAGGTGTCACATTGTGGTGTAACTTTGTAGCAATGAGCTCTTTGTGGATTAATTTTAGTCTTAGCGGAAAGGTCAGCGACGGAGGATCCCTGAAGCTATTTGAACATTTGTGAGACCAAAGAACACCCCTGGCTCCCCCCAAAAAAATGAACATCAGAAGAAATAGTGCCTTCCCCATGAATTTCACAAACCCTGCCCGGATGATGACACAGAAGTGACGTGTGAAGTTCCAATCTGCTTTGTAAAACTTTGGGCTCCAAAGCACTTTTATAAGAAAGGATTCCACATTAGGCATCACAATGAATGAGGTAATTTGTGTTTGGAGCAACACAATTTTTCAATGTGAGCAATATATAATATTGGTGGGTAATTAGCCTTCCTGTTGACTTGGAGGCATGTACACCTCTCCTTTATTTTCCATCCACCCCCCCAGAATGATTGTATAAGCATGAGTCACAGTTAGGTCTACAGTTCATTTTTACTGGAACTTTCATCTAAATGATCAGCATCGCAGTTAAGGCATCCTTCTCAACATTTAATCTGCCTCGGAAGGTACTAGGATGAATGTGATCTTTTCACAACATCCACAGACAAATTCTAGTCATGACTAGAATTTATTTTTAAGAAGACACCACTGCAGCATTCTCTTTCTCCTCTACCAGGATTGCTTTTTGTTACCATTGAAATGCATTCAAATGAAAGTAGTGTGCTATATCCATTAGAATGTATTAGACATGTAGGAATTATTAGCTCAAGTAAATTTTAATATCTCCACCAATATGTTCTTTAATTAATTATTATTTAATGCTTATTATTAACCAATTGTTATGCTGAATGGTTGATTCCTCCAAACTCGATTGCGATATCCCCGTTAGTCTGTTAATGTGAGACTTAAATGGGATTCACTAATTACCAGTATCACTTAGTAACCTGGGTTAGAAAGCTCGTCCACCGAGCTGTGTCACCAGGTAATGTAAACGATCGGTAGCGAAGCTCCCCTCACGGCCGATGAGAGAGAGTCTCACAATATTTCAGGTGAGTTTGAGGTTTCAGAGCGTGTAGCAAGATCGCAGGGACAATTGTTAGCACTCAAAGAACGGAGGCTAAAGTTGTGTAAAAGACATGCATTTATTCCTAACTAACACTACAACTAACACAAGAGAGACATTGCACTTAACACAAACAACAAACACGAAATAACGGAATAGAAACAGATAATGTAATTATGGAAATGCAATGACCGGGCTTAAATGAGTAAACTTAAAAGGGAAATACTGTTCTGCAAAGCAAGCAAAGTTTGTGGAAACACGACCCTAAGAGGAAGGTGGTTTACTTGGTTGCAGAGCAGGGGGGGATCTTGGCTATTGATGGCAGAGCTGATGCACTGATGGCACTCAGGAAGGCGCGGTGTTTGGAGCAGTGGAGTGGAGCCCCTTGGATTCTCTCTCCTGGTGAAGCTTTGTCTTGCCTGCTGTTCTCTGTCCAGCTGGGCCTTCACCAGAGGGCTTCTTGTGGGCTTCTCTTCTCCTGGGTTCATGTTCTCTTCGCTCTCTGATGATTTTTCTCCTTGATGATCTTTTATCTGCTCTTTGTTCCGAGGTGCCAGGTTTTTATGGTCTAAAGTTCATGAATAGAGATGACCAGGAATCCGACTCCTGGACCAATGGCTGGCCACCCATTTGGCGGGCTTTCGGAAGGGGGTCTGTATCAGTCCTTTTGGGATTTATGACCCAACTGATTCTCCCTTTACTGATGATTTTTATTAAGTTGTTATAACTTTTGATACATCCACTTTCATGGTAATCACTGTCCATATTTGGAATCAGGGGTGATTGTCAATCAGTTTGACACCAAACATGCCATACCAGCTTCATAGGTTCACACCTCATACCATCGGTATTAATTGATTAGCAAATACTTATATTATGTATGTGACTGACTCACATCAGTGTAAGATACAGGTGTTTTGGGTTGCACCTCAACAGATGTTACACTTTGTGCAGACATTACATCACCTTACAACAGCACATCTTATCCATAGGCGTGGCCGTTAGTTTGTGGTAATACCAATATAAGTTGCACATCTGGACACAACATATCTTGGTTGGTGTGGCTTATCCCAATTGATCTTCTCCAGAAAGAATAATGTACATCTTAATTCAGTTCTTTTGATATAACATGGTAGAACACAGAAAGCTTGCTAAGGCCCACCAAGATCAGATAAGGACCACGAAAGAATGTGGAGAAAAAAAGGGGGGGGGGGTTGTTAAACAAAGAAAGACTCTCTGGAAGTTCGGACACACTGGTTACACTAATTTTCCAGAATCTTCTGGTATAACCGTGAGAAGATATATACAATGGTATATACCTATTTATGTGTTAAAATTTATATAAGTTTTCAAGTGTAAAGGAGTAAAATAGATGATACTCCATGAACATGGTTATAAGGGTGGCACACAACACTAAGATTATCTAAGGACACATACAAACATAATCTACCTGTATATTGAGACTAGTAGTCATGAGTAAATCAATATACAGGGTGTATAAAAGCCAAACTTAAATGAAAATTAAATGAAAGTTGTTGGTCTGTTGGGTGAGAGGTATGCAAGGCAGGATGTCTGGGGAGGGGATTGTGTGCCAAGTCGAGGGACCCCTGTCCTTGGGGTCCACTCTGCTTGTCTGTAGGTCCCTAAATCTTATAAAAGTTGAACTGCTGGCCTCCCTTGGTATCTGTGTGTGTGTGTTTGGTGCCAAGGCCAATGTCTACCTCTTGTACCAGGCACGGCCTTGTCTCAGGCCACCTGGAATTTAAGCCCTGTGATATATGCATGTGTGATCCTACAATCACACCATTGTGAATATGACGCTGTGGCATGCCTATTACTGGGCTGAACTTCTTGTCAGAAGGTAGTCAGATTGGGGGACACCACCTCTTCCACATTAACCCTCCACATGCCCCCCCCCCCCCCCCCCAAGGATGTCTACTGAGTCCTGTGTGGCATTAAACAGGCTCAGCATCATTGTGGAGTTTGCGGATGACCTAAGAGTGGTGAGTCTCATCTCCAACGGCAGTGAAACTGTGTACGGAGACACACCCCCATCTCCATCAAGGGGAACACCATGGAGAGGGTCAGCAGCTTTACGTCCCTGCATTCCAGTAGACCTGCCATGGACAGTGCACACCACCCGGGCTGTGGGGAAAGAACAGCAGTGACTCTTCTAGCTTGGTTTGCTTTCATTTAATGTACTGAATTGCTGAGAGGAAACTTCTGACCCAATAAGTAAAATGAGACGATTTCTGTAATATAATTACTGAGGATAAGCAGATATGTGGGTGACATAGTGGTGCAATGGTTAGCACCTCTGGGTTCAAGTCTCCATCAGTGTTCCACGTGTGCGGAGTTTGCATGTTCTCCCTATATCATTGTGGGGTTTCCTCCAGGTACTCTCGTTTCCCCCCACAGTCCAAAAACCTGCTGAGGCTAATTGGAGTTACCAAACTGCCCATAGGTGTGAGTGTGCTACCAAATGGTGTGTGATTGTGCCCTGTGATGCTTTGGTGCCCCATCCTGGGTTTTCCCTGCCTTGTGCCCATAAGCTCCAGACCCACCATGACCCTGAATAGGACAAGCAGTTTCAGACAATGTTAGGAAGTGAGTATGTGGCTATATAACTGGGAACAGGTTGTTAATAAAACATTAATAATATTGATGCTAATAATAACGTCACAATTTTTTATATATTTATAAACAGCAGAAGACACTGCTAATAAAAGTACTCAATGAAGTTGCAGTGAGACATTTAAATATTTTGGATTGCTTTGCGCTTTTTTCATGGGGGAACAAAAACAATGTTCTTCGTTGTATTTCTCTTATGAAACTACTGAATAAATGTAGCTAATTTAAATGTAATTCATAAATTCATAAATGACCGACTTCCAGCAGTGAGCAGCCAGAACAATTCAACTGCGAAAGAGCAAGGCAGAAATTACAACGAGGGTAAAATGGGGAAAACAAGCGTGGATACCCTCTGGAGAGGCAAGAAACAAATTAGACTTATGCTGGAGTTAATCACCAACAAACCACGCAAGTGACCAAGCAAAGACGCAAATTTAAACTGACATGTTGCATTATTAGATACAAAGTAAACGTTGTCTAAAGGAAAGTAATCAAGAGGAGGATGAGAATTCAACTGCTATCGCTGATGCTGAAAGAAATGCAGAAACGATGGGAATAAAGAAATAAAGATTGTTTCTTGTCTAATATTATATAATAGCAGTCTAATATATAACAATAATATCACAATAATACAATAGTGTGTTACATTGTATAATGAAGACATTAAATAAACAATTAGAAATAATTAGACAAATAATTTTAATACCCCAATTGGAGAATAGTTAGGCAAAGATTTTAAGTGAATATACAGACTATAAATATACAGAATATACAGACTATAAAACCTTTATCGATGGAACTGCAACATTATAGTACTGTATATGCAAATCAGCTGTGATTAGAAAATGAATTTATATTAACAATCTGACAGCTTTTGCTTCTTCATTTGAAGTATTCATTTTTGTTGCCATTTCACATACAATGTTTTGGTCATTCTGTGCAAATCCACACACAGAAACCTTGACATAGTTTCTGTCCTCCTACATTGCAACAGAGATTTGCACCCCACATTGTGTAGCTGTTCTGTACCGACATTACAGTGGTACCACAGCGCTATCTAAGGCCTAGTTTATGCTTCAGGTTACTACGTGCGGAGATGGTCTACATATGTACAGCAATGATCTGCCCCCACATCAGCAGAGGGCAGTTGTATTGCAACAATCACAATAACTGTTTGAACAGTTGTTACTTGTCCTGAGTGGCATTATGGTAATATGGCATGCCAGCCCCACCCACATTCCCCGCTCCGCGATTATTATTAGATTTCAATATGTTCGTATAACATTTTTGACGTCTGCATTGTAAGAGTCCATGCTGCCGCCTCCTGGAAATACCTAGTATTTTTGGCACATTTGCAGTTGCGTAGCAATGCGCGTAATGTCCCCAGGACATAGAGGTCTGGGCTGCACGTGCACAGTCCACCGAATACCTCAGTGATGAAATTTAAGTCACCTTGCGAGCGGTCCATAACGGCGTATGGATAAGCTAAGCATGGTTCATGCTTACTGCGGACATGACTGCATCAAGGCATTCCTGCCAAAATGCCAGACAACCTGCAGTTCTTCATACATCCTGCATCAACGCATTAGACAACTGCATACTTTGGCATCAGCTCAGGCCTGGGGTAAAATTGTAGAGCAAAGCTGCTCACATTTTTGAAATGTGGTATGGATGTTATATTAAAAGTAAGAATTTTACTAAAACTCACCATGTATTATGTACTTAAAGTATACAGTAAGGGTTATTATTATTTAGGAAAACATTTTAGTAAACTATAATATTGTACTATAAATATTATGGGAGGTATTTTCTGCAAAAAATAAAATGAAAATGATAAAAAGAAAATACAATCTCCACTCCAAGATAAACGAATAGGAAGTTCCAGATAAGTAGCTAACTTAAGCGGCGTGTGACTTTGCCGTTAGTTTGGGCGGCGAGGTTGACCACAACCAAGAAACATGAAGACAACGGAATTGGCAAAAGCACTGAAAAAGCGTAGCAGTGATATGTAGCTCAGCCCACTGTCCCGCTCCGATTAACATACATTTGCGTGTAGTGAACTTGAAAATGAAAAGTCAAATTGGAAAATAAAAAGACAAAAAGGGTTTTTAACTTTATTTTTTAATTCTAAACATCTGACATACACGAGTGGAAAATTAAAATCCAAATGGTGCTATTTAATTTTAATTTGTGCAGGATTTTTGCGCACAGACTTTGGAAACTAAATGGCAAAGTGGAGATTGTATTTTTTTTTATCATTTTCATTTTATTTTTTGCAGAAAATACCTTCTGAAACAAAGGGAATTAAAATGCTACCAAATATCATATATATTATGTTACTGTTTTAAAATACAAGTAACCGCAGATTTACGAAAATTTGTCTTGCACCACGACCTACATTACTACGAAAAGTTGAAACATTACTACGAAAAGTGAAAATAGTGTTCTGCATTTGTTTATCAGCGAGCCAATTACAGACATGCAGTCATGCGCCGCATGTGGTCCGTGACAAACCACAAAAACGATGACGGTCCCACAGGATTAAAATTCCTGCAGCCTAGCGACATTCGTAGCGGTCGTAGTATCATTACTAACTCTAATGTGGTGATGCTGATGTAAACAAACCTTGCCAGTCGTATAAACGTATAGCACATACAATTATGTACAATACATAATTTTGATAATAAAGAACTGTTACTGATTCATACATTTACTATACTATTGTAACCTTTATTTGGGGGAAAGCTATTCTTATTTGAGTATGAAGAGTAATTTATGTTATGCAGTAATTATTTT
>JABFEA020000001.1:13586872-13600357 GCA_019775915.2 Cyphomyrus plagiostoma | reverse complement strand
AGGACTGATGGATTCACTGTTGGACTTTGGCCTGCTCCCAAGTCCTCATTCTGAGCAAGCATGCTCACTCTTAATTTCTTGTATTGTTAGCATGCCCAGGGAGGTTGGCCAACCAGTTGACCCCCAGAGGTTTTTTTTTCCTCCCCGCATGGGAGTTTTTGGTTCCTCTCCTCCGTTGTCAATTGGCCTTTTTTCTTTTCATTTTCATTCTTTTCTATTTTGTCCTTCTTTTGTCCTATGTATTTAATTTTATATGTACATCAATGTGTTCTTTGTTGTGAAACAACTCTGTTGTGAAGGGCGCTATATAAAAATAAACTGAATTGAATTGAATTGTTTAGCCACATTAGTTGGAATGCAGGTGAGCTCTGCTCCTGTGTCTATTACGAATTCAACATCATGCTCTCCTAATTTTATACTGGCATAATGTCCATCGCCTTTTTGCTCCAACAGTGCTAGCAATGGCTGTAGAGCAGGCACGTCTAGTTTTTTGGCTCGATGGTACTCAGGGGCTGTGTCTTCTGCTCCAGTGTCAGCTGCTGAAATCATGCATTGATGGTTGCCTCATCAGTGCCATTTTCTTTGGTTCCAGAACAGCTATTTCCATTGGAACAACAGATTTTTTCCCAGTGGCCTGTTTTGCCACATATATTACATTTTCCTTTAGCTCTGTCATTCTTCTTTTTCCCCGTCCTTTCAAGTTCTGCCATTCTGATCCTAGTTACAATATCATTTTCAATATTGGCAGCTAAGCAGACTAGTCTGCGCATGTCTGCATCTTCCTTCCAGTCTGGATGGGACACCTTGTACGCCTCTTGTACACGTCCCGGTAGGTGTATGTTCCATCCTCCTGTTTTCTTGCTTTGACTCTTTTTGTTCTCAGAGGAGCAAGACGGATGGGTTGGGCTTCTTCTTCTGATGTCTCATCACTTGCAGATGTATCAATCATTACTTGAGATGTAGTGCTTGGAGACACCACTGGTGGTGCTGCACTGGGTGAGTGCACTGGGTGAGTCACTGATGTAGTACTCACAGTCACCACTGGGGGAGCACTAATTTTTTTGCTTCTTTTTTCCATCGTGGCCTTTAATTCTTCCGCTGTTCTTTCCGATCCTTTTTCTGACCTTCAGCAGGATGCAGCCGCTCTGCTGGCATAGGCACTTGTGGAGGGGGTGCAGGAGGGACAGGTGGAAGAGCAGCCACAGGCAGGGCTGATGTTGGAAGAGGAATAGGTGGAGTCACCCCTGTGGTTGCTCCACCCCCCAGGGGTCGCTCAGCGTTTCCTGTATTCGAAGCCATTTACAGCTGATTTGTTAAGAAAGCAATATGATTTTTATTCATCTCGGTTTTGCAGTTTGCTAACTCCTCAGTGAAGCATCTCTCTCCTCTTCTGCCCTTGCCCGTGCAGCATCGGCACTCACACGTGCAGCTTGCTCTTCTGCCAGCTCTCTCTCTCTGTCAGACAGCTGTTTGTTCTTTTCATGGACAACATCAGTTAAAGCCGCAACTTTCTCATGAAAACTTTCCTGTTCTCGGTCAGCATTAAATTTTGCAATCACCTCTTTCCACGACGAATCTGACCCAGCACAACAAGTGTCCACTGCAACCGTTTTTTCCATCCCCGATGCGCTGTGCTTTTTCCCATGCTCTTTGCATGTCATCCAAAGACCAGATGCCACCTGAATCTGTATTGATAGCATACTTCTCATGGCTGTCAGCAGCAGTTGAGTTCAAACACCAAGCTGTGTCCAGATATTCACTGAGATTTTTCATCATATACTCCACATCAACATCTGGAGGCTCCATTCCTCCCTTCTCAGTAGTCGGCCTTGCAGAAACATTAATTATACTGCAAAATTTCCTAGATAAGACCATGTTTTTTCCCGAACAGTAAACGGCGAAAGCACTGTTTCATTCTCTTGTTTTTTCACAAACAGTAAACGGCTGTTTTTTCCCAAACAGTAAAACGCCAAATCTTTATACTCAACTTATCTTTTTTGAGCTCACAACAAATACAGGTATCTCACAATTAGTTATGTTCACTTATACTTCATCAAACAACTCTTTGATCGGGTGTTTGAGCAGGGGACAGGGGAGAGGCTATTTTCAACCTTTAGCCAAAGACAGGAGGAATATTTTACCTCCATTGATTTGCACGCTTAATTGTTGTCCTTAGTCATCCAGCATTAATTAAGTCTCTCAGCCTTGTCTCTCACCGATCCTGTTCGTGACGCCAACTGATAGATTTCTTCAATGATTCCTCAGGTTCTTTTATTTGAATGATGAGGCAGGTTCCTTAAGCTTAAGCAGTTTATTAAGACAGAATGAAGATGTTACAGTAAGATGTTTCACATGGCCTGTTCAGAGTCTGTCTGTATCTGTCTCTGCCCCCACTGAGGGAAGCAGGCCCTTTATCTATGGTGTTCGTACAGACTCCTGATGCCAGGGGGTCAGATGGCCTTGAGGACTGTTTGAGATAGCAAAGAACATGATGAGCGAGTAGCAAAGACAGAAAGAAATATAAAAAAAGAAATAAGAAAGCTATAAATTAATGAACTAAATGAACATAATTAAATAACTACAAATTAACTAGGGAAATCCCTCAGTGTAGATGTCTGCTTGTGTGGTGTATGACTGTGCCCTGCGATGGGTTGGCACCCCATCTTGGGTTTTTCCCTGCCTTGTACACTACTTTACAAAATAAACCTAAAACCACATAATGAGACATCATTAACACCACTAATAGCAAGACAGTGGACGGTTTGATGTTTAAAATGGGTTTACATGTATTTTGTGTTTATAGAAAGGCATATATGTCAGAGTCAGCAAGATACAAACTAATCTTGCTTTATTCACAATGAACGATGATGTTAGCTAGCTATCTAGCTGTCAACATTAAACTGTTACAGTTAGTGATAATGTATACCAATAACCATCATGAATGGAAATGTTAACTAATACAAATGTAAATACTAGCTAAATAGATGACTTTATGAAACATCTTTTCATTTGTCAGTTACATTTTAAACAGTATCGGTGAACAGTGCAGAATTTATCGTACAACGCCACAATCGGCAAAAAGTGGACATAAACGGTTTTCATTGGGCAGCAACGCTATGCAGTTGTCGTCTGTTTGTTCCCATGCTCCCTGCATTGTATTGGCTCCCCATCCAGGGTGTCCCCTGCCTTAATTGTGGCCTCTGGTTCCTAAGACAAATTCTGGTCTCTCTGAAATCTCATACTCAATAAGCGCTGTGAGAAATGAATGGCTTTCCATGGGCACTATCTCATAAGCACTTATTTTCAGTCAGACAACACTTTTAAAATGTGCTCCTGAAGATACCAAGAAATTAATATCATATCTGGCTAAAGAAAAGGTTTACTTCAGAGTGTTCTTGAGACTGATAGAGGAGAAAGTGGAGAAGTACGCTACCTCTGCCGTGGAAGATGACAAGCAGACCTTTACAGAGATTCAATCATGAGTGGAAACTGAGACTGGCTGATGTCACGTGCATTTGGGCCGCTGTTGATTTCTCTCGGATTCACACTCCACGCTCGCACGGCCCCTCTGAACAAAAGGCGTAAGGACTCTGTAAGGTTGAAATTCATTTAGCGTACTTACCTGGCTCCACTGCAGAAATAAATAGGCTGACCTATCCGATCATGGTGGTAGAAAGGCGAAGACAGCATGCATCAACTGTGTATTTGCTCTTTACAGACCTGTATTTACTTTTCTTAAAGGTTTTATAGAGGTCTTAAGTGTACAGAAACCAGTTATGGAATATATAATGGATTTAGATTAGAACACTCTATGTAGAGATTTGAAGGAAACTGTGGTATGCTGTGGTATACTTACCTGTAGGGTGACCAGATAATCAATGTCAGGGAGGGCACTTTAAGCTACTTCGGGTTTTACAAACTGCTGTAAAACTGAAAGGCTCCTCTGCTTGGCTAAATAGTTCTGTTCTTCTTGTGCTTTGACTGGTTTGTTTCCTTGACTGAAAGACTCATCCAGCTGTTTCACATTAGCATTAGTGACACATGCATGATTATAGGAGACTGACCAATCAGCACACAGCAAGAACTCAGTGCTCAAGTGAAATCCAGGTCCTTTTAATTGAAATGGTAATTTACAATTCCTGTCCTAGCTCAGAGTGTCCTCCCTGACATGGATTATCTGGTCACCCTAGGTATACTGTAGATACTGTAGAGAGTAGGGGTGTAATGAGAACTTCTGTCACGAGATCTCGCGATATTACAACATGACGAGATTTCTTGTTGGAGTGAAAATCTCGCAAAGGTAAATCGGTTGCTGCAAGCATGTCGGCGTCTGACGAAATTACCATAGTGGATACCCCAGACACTCTTAAATCTCTTGTGTGGCAGCATTTTGGGTACCCAGCAAAATATAAACGGCAAAAGGTTGACAGACAAAAATGAGCCACTTGTAAGCATTGCAGGAAAATAATGGCGTACACAGCGGCTAACGCTACTACTATGCAAAGCCATTTTCAGCACCATCATAGCTCTGTACTTAAATCCACTGCACCGGTGAAGGAAACATAAAAATTTTTTATGTCTGTTAATTACAGTGGTACTTAGGTTCTCGAACTCAATCCGTTCTGGATTCCAGATCGAATCCGAAAAAATGTCGTTTGTACCCCAGGCAGTTCCGATGCGTAATCTGCTATTTCTCCCGAATATCACGTAAAGCAGTGATAACTGGTTTTCAGTTAATTTACACGGTAAAATAAAGTTTAAATAAATTACATAAATGTTCTAATAGTACACGTAAGTTAGTGGTTTATTTATTGTTAGTTACTGTAATGTTACGCTGCTTTATTTGGTTAATTGTCCAGTAGCATTCAAATAAGAATTGCATCGTAGACTCATTTCCTGGCTCGTATAATTTATATTACGTCAGCGTTCACGGTTCGACTTCTGATATTCAGATTGAGTTCTAGGTCAAACTGGTTTGATTGACTTTCAAGAAATTCAAGTTCTAGTGAGTCTGAGAACCGAGGTACCACTGTATATTGTTTTATTTGTATTTTATGTTCAAATTGAGAAGTCAAATAGGAGAGAATCCTACTATTTGAGTTTGTGGTGCAATATTTTATGGTGCTAGATATTAGTTTTGTTCTGCACTGCATGTGATGATGGTGATTATTTAACACATTTCACCATACATCTGCATTATGTAGCATTTTTTGTTTTTCAAATTAATCAAATAAAAGGCTGCTTTCCAGTAATATATTTCCTCTTTGAAGTTTTCCTTAAAATACTGTTAAAATATCGTGTCGTTCTAGCAAATCCAATATCGTGTCTCATCTCGTGGACTGAATTTATTGTTACACCCCTTGTAGAGAGAAATATAAGTGAGATTAAATACAAAGACGGCTCCTCTGTGTTACAATGCTTTGTGGTATTAAACAAAATTTCACATATAATTAGCACATCTGCTGTTTTGGGGGTGTTTTATGAAAACTGTGTTGTTCATGTTCAGACTAACCTCTCTGTGGTTCCGCTCTCACCAGTTTCAATTGGTGTTCTTTGCATCCTTTTCATGTTTTTCCCAGGAAAACAAAAAGGAAAACATTTGACTAAAAATCAAAGGCAGTCTGTATCAAAGCCCCAATAGCTGCACTTTGATGCGAAATCGAGTTCTGAGTTGCAGGTGCATTAAAAAACAAAGAAGGCAATGCTGAGGAAATGGGAGGCCATCAAAATAAGCTCATCTCCATTGAATAATTATACTTTTTGCAATATGAAGTATGGCAAAAAGTGCATTTCTAATGAGGTATAAACATCCTTTCACCTCATTGACGGCTTGGTGATGCTCCTGTATGAGATTAATTTTGATATTAAAATTGTTTTCATTGTTTAATATTAATAAGCCCTGGATTAATAAAAAGTAAAGTGTCTTTTTGTTTCTTCTTGTGACCCTGATAGCAAAAAGCTGTCACTTTGTTTTATAGGTGTCATTGCCGTTGATGGAACACAGGTTCACAGTGGACCGGGCCACACTATAACTGGATTTATTGCAATTATGTAGGAGTCAGTAACATCAAGGTTGACATACCGTGCAGACAACTGTTCCTTTAGTAACCAGGCAACTGAACCACAAAGATTCATTAGTGAGTTCTGGTGTGATGTAGCATGCATGTCGACATTCACGCACACGGTGATGTGTCCGCCCTCGCCAATCATCTGCATCCTTCCAACATGTGCATCATGTCCCACAGACAGGCGTGTCAATGCATTATGGGTAGAGTTTTCACTGTGCACACCATTGGGCTCATGAACATGTAATAGACATAAGTCCTACCTGGCTTGCCTTTCTCAGCAAAGTGCTAGAAGCAGGAAGGCTATGGAAATGTCCTATTTCCCCCGTTTACATGCAAACGTGCATGTTACGAGAGCGTGACCAGTGTACATATAATATCTATAGTGTAGCTGCGTACGTGCATTGTGCCTGACCCCAGGGGCCCTCTGGCTGGATAACAAAAATTCTTGTTACGGTTTTCAGTGGAAAAGGTCAGAAAGTGCTGCTGGCTTAGAGATTTAACACAGAGCCGGTTCAGGTAATCCTTTCAAGTTAATGTCTTAAACTTTATAACAAAGCAAAGCTTTAACAAAGATTACACGGATTTGCCTGCACATCCATTTTTTGTTTCTCTGTCTTCGCACTTTTTATCGTGCTGATTGTGTAATAATATTAATCATTTTGCTCTCCTTTGATGCCTGTGTTTGGAACCACTACACAACTTAAGTGTGCCCTTGAGTGGTTGAAATCTGGTTCTGTGGCCACACACCTGGTCTGCTGAGGAGACCGGGAAAAACTGCACTGGGTCAGCTCAGGTAGTGAGCTGTGTGTACAGCCATTGTTAAGGTACAGTATACCTAATAGTGCTGGAGCTACAATAATTTCAGGGGCGTTGTTAGGACTGTTTTAGGGGAGACTTTAACCACCTAACTAATCTTAACCCCACTAAATAAATGTACGCAAATTAGTTCAAATAGCAGGTTCGCATTCATTTTCATTAAATTGCATTTCCATTAGACCTCTCTAATTAAGTCTCCCATTTTCATAAATCATCAGTATTGCTCCTGCACACAATACATAATATATAATGTTTTTCTTACATTACAGTAAAGATCAGCAAATACTTTTTGTTGCAGCATTCAGCTATTAATCATTAGAGAAACACTGATGTAATTTGTCTGTGTTTCTATACATGTTTGAATGTATGTATGTGACAGGCTCACAACAATTTTGTGCTGGATAAACATTAGAAGACGGACGGCTATATGCATTGATTACATTATGTTACATTGTTGTGTTTCCGTGCTACAGAGCAGGTGGCAGTTTATTCTAACCTTGGTTCAGTTGTTACTAGTAGCATGATGAACCCTGGCAGGAAAATCCATTGAAGTCAGAGACAGAGCGAACGTGCTGAATAATTAACAAGGCACAATGGCGTTTCCTTCAAATTGCCTCTTAGAACCACACAGAATCTGCCGCGCCACCCGTTGGTCCCAAATTAATCTTGGTTTAACCCGTTCACAAGTTATTAGTCACTACGCCCACCACAGAAGCGTGCTGTCACGTCTGAAGTTAGAGCCTTTTGTTTTAGGGGGAGGATGACATCTGTGGGAGGCGAGGCCTCTGTCACCATCGCAGGAGGGCAGGATTCCACCAGTTATTATTCCCTTTGTTCTGAAAGAGGATGGAATGTGCATAATGACAGCCAACCCAAAACAAAATGGACGTCTCAGACAAGTAAAACATCAGGGATGAATGCAGATGTATTTGAAGACAAAGTATATTATTAGTTACTGAAAATAGTGGCTGAAAAAATGTGAGTTTGACCTTCCTGCATTTTTAATGTTTTTGGAGCATAACTGTTTGAGGCCTAAAATAATCTCTGTACTTTACATGGTGTGAGAGAACAACACGGAATAGAGGGGCAGGAAGGGCACAGAGGTGAGGAAATGCAAAGAGGTGAAGAACGATAAACAGGTACAGAGGGATAAGGAGGTGACAAAGGTGAAGGAGGTGAAGAAGAGTAAGGCGATATGGAGGGGTAAGGAGGTAAAGAAGGGTAAGGAGATACAGAGGGGTAAGGAGTTAAGGAAGGGCATGTACATGAGGAAGGGTAGGCAGGTGAGGAAGGGCAAGGAGGTGAAGAAGGGTAAGAAGATATGGAGAGGTAAGGAGATGAGAAAGGGCTTAAAGGTTAGGAAGGGCAAGGAGGTGAGGAAGGGCAAGGAGGTGAAGAAGGGTAAGAAGATATGGAGGGGTAAGGAGATGAGAAAGGGCTTAAAGGTTAGGAAGGGCAAGGAAGTGAGTTACAGTGCAGCAGAGCACATTGTGGCATATTTATTCTTTTGGCAGAATGCTTATGGTCGACATATTGGAGCTGAAAGCTTATGTCCAGAGGAGGACAGTGGCAGCAACTGGGGGCGGGGCAGTAAATGTGGGAAATTGTTCAGCCACTTTACTCCTGCATAAATGTGCATCTGCTTACCCCCACCTCCAAAACAGATCGCCGGGGAGGCACTGCATAAAACTGAAACAGAGAACTTACTTGACCTGCTTCAGTGGCTTTCCTCAATGTCTTGCTGTCTCCATGTTCAGCCTGTTTGTATTCAGATCACAGGACAGTAAGCTGATCCTGATCCATCCACATGGCATTCAGAGGTCCTGTTCTGCAGTAGCCCAGAAGTACTACTGTCTGCCATCCAAACTGGCATCACTAACTATTATCACTAGCATTAGCGATTGCACATTGCTGCTCTTTTTATCATCTTATTGTTGTAATTATTTGATGTACATGTATTATTTGGTCATTATTAAAATAAATAGGAAAAATAATTTACCAAAACCTTCACCTGGTGATATTATGCTTAACAGCTGGCTACAGCTTCACTGTTTACTATCACTGAAACCACAGAAGGTTTGGGGCCCCCAATTGGGCACAGACAGTCACTACACGGGGGGGTAGCATGAGTGGGTCCCCAGAAATATGTATTTATATGTAGCAGGTTATCAGGTGTTTGTGTCAGAACTGTTGTATGCAGTTCATTTGAGGCCTCCTTGAGTCTGCCAGTCATAAGACTGGTGTACAATGCTGACATGAGGTTTCATACATCATCACTGGCTCCAAAAGCTCCTGTTTCACACACGGAGGACCTCGGCCGGCTTCTCTTGGTCCCACTGTGAGTCTCCCGCTGTGCCACTCCACCAACTCTCCCATTCCGCCTTCTCCTCTTAATATGTTTTACTTCTTATTCAAAGTGGCTCACACGGCCGAATTAGCAAAGTAAATATAAGCGGAATGATTCTGCTACATCAACATCTGATCCGGAAAAAGAGATTAATCATTTTTCATGGCAGTCAAATCAGCACAATAGTGCTGGTGCTTTAAGAGGAAAGCAATTGAGTCCTGTGATCTAGGTTTTGGATTTGAAATGACTGATACCTACCAAAGCCAGTGAGATCCTTCATATATAAAATGCTTAAAGTCCTGTTCTTCCACAAGCAGGTGAACTGGCTAAGGTAGTATTCAAACAGTATAAATGGTCTTTGTGAAAAGCTTGGTTCTTCATGATGCCAAGCAGATCAAAGGGATCTTTCGAGGTGGGAGATGGGGGATTTATTACATATCCTCATTGTGTAAAGGAGTTGACAAAGCTCATGGGAGTTTTACTTACACAAAAAGGGCAGAATGAAAAATGATTGGTTCAGTGCAATAACCAATCATATTGTAGAGGTGGTGGATCCAAACAACTATAAGAGGTGGGACCTGGACATCATAGTGGTTGGTCCTGCCTCTGCTAGTTGCCTGGACCCACCTCCTCATCTGTCTGAATCAGTCATTTCTCATTCTGCCCTCATAACATTTTCGTGTAAGTAAAACTCCCACGAAAATTAGGAAAATTACTAATGCATTGTCTCCACTCTCACTTAAAGAAGCAGCCATTGCTCTCCACTCTCTCCTACACACAAAACAAACTCACTCTATAAGTTTACCAGCAGGTTACAGGTGAGTCAAGGGCTTCTGCCCTGTCCTAATCCCTACCCTAAAAGATACGTACCATACCACATTTCTCTGTCTTCCTTCCTCGCCTGTTCTCCTCTCCATCTGAACCTGCTTCACAAACTCTTACTTCTGCTGCACATCTTCTTCCATCACTGCGCCATTCAGAGTCAGCATCACACAGGTGGTCATATGGTGATCATAAACATTTCCTTGTCTTGAGCCCTCAGTTCACAATGAATGGACATGCACAGCCCCCAGATCATTGCAAATGAAACATGCAGTTCACCTGTTAACATCATGAAGGTGTAAGACCATTTTATTCACTACTTTTGGTTGAATCAGTTGCGAAAAAGAATGTTAACGTTGATCTGATATGAAGCTGAGAAAACATTCTGTACATCTCACTCTTAAAACACACCAGGAATTCTGGGTACAGCTAGGCACAAACACCACCCCAGTGCAAAGCAAATCCTGAAAGCTTAAATGTTGCATCCGGGAGTGTGGGCGCTTAATCCGCACAGCAAGTCTTGTCACTCTTTGCGCAAAGGAGACTGCTAGGGGAATTTGGCCCAGAATGCAACGCACCAGGTCGGGGATTAGAAACATGTGTGTGGGACTGACTAAAACAGTTCAATGAGATGCATTATACAACAACTGAGTAGCTCAGATGTTTGATTTTCGATTGTGACCAAACCATTAGGCTTTGACAAGTTAATTTATGTTCTTAAGTGCACCCTCTGAAATATAGGTTGGACCACTTCAAGTTATCTTGCAGTCACCAGTCACAGATGCTGCCAAAGTTGATCCAACACATGCGAGCAAGAAATGGAGGTTCTGAAGTATTTACAGATAAATAGTGAATAGTGTCACAGTCAGTGACTAACCTTTTGGGTTTTAAATGATCTCCATTAATAGTTTGCATCCAAATTAGACCATTACAGCTTTTCTGGGGGCTGCTAATTTGTGATCTATGTCCAGGCCTTGTGTATCAAACAAGGTCATGGAAGCATCTTTAAAAATCTGCTTAAAAAAGAGGAAATGTCGGTGTTGAAATAATAAGTAGGTTGGGATCTCTGTCTGTTGTCTCTGAGTCTGAACTTGGGGTAAATATTGCAGGAGATACCTTTACACATGCCAGTAAAATGAAGCCCATGCTGAAATGCACATGCAGACACATTGATTTGCAGTGAGGCCAAAGCTGCATCTGTCCTAAAACAGAAATCGATTTAGCTAAAAAAAAAAACAAAAAACAAAAGCATTGTCACGGAGCATAAGCGTTGTGCTGCGATGCAGTGGCTGTGGCAGACTGTCAGCATGGCAGGTGACCTTTGCTGCATCGTAGGAGTGTCTTCTCAGAGCGCCATGTGAGGCGAGAAAAGGTCAGCTTTGTGGTGTGCGTGCAAATTTAGCCATCACTCAGCTGGTGACCCACTAGGCCCTTCTGGAGAGCAAACTCGGCTAATGCAACAACCACGTAAAACTCATTTGTGGATACAGACAAAGATTTTATACAAAAAATAACTGAGTACCACACAATATCAGACTTATTTTATATGACATTATTTCACTTGTATTTTCACTGGCTAAGGGACAGCAGAGAGCCTCACCAACAGTAGTGTGAGTAGTAATTGAACTCTTGCCTCACACTTCCAGATCTGTCCATTTTGTAATTATTATATTGTGGGGACCAGATATCCCGACAATATGATAGAAGCCTGTAACTTTTTACCTTGTGACATTTTTTCAGTGTCTACAAGGATAACTTCAATTTTATAAAAATCTGTAACGGCAATCAAAAAACAAGAAATGCCAAAAGACTTGTATTATGTAATTTGTTTGGTTAAGGTTAGGGTTGGGTGGGGGTTAAGAGTGACATGATTGGGATTAGGGTTTTTCCCATAGAAATGAATGGACGGTCCCCATTTAGATAGGAAGACCAACTTTTGTGTGTGTGTATGTGTCTGCAGTTTTCCTGTTCCCTCTAAGCCCATTCAAGTTTCCTCGAAATGCTTAGGCTTTACAACCCAAAACCATGCAATAGAACTGGTATCTCTGAATTTCCAGTGGTGTGTGATTTTGTTTATGCACTATGTGGAAGAAGCTGTACCAAGCTGAGATGCTGTGCCCTCGAGCTGACCAGCATGCTTCTCTGTCTGAGAACATATGGGATCTGTCTTGCCTGACCCCTCTTTGAGGCTTTAGTGGCTGGTCATCAAGTGACAGTGTGACCAGGAGAAGGTTGGACCTTCCCACCTTGGTCTGTGGACCAGGATTCTCAGATCGAGAATTAGCAGTAACTTTACCTGATTCCACACTCACATCTCACGTTGAAAAGTCGACTTTTATTCAGAATGACATAATGCTTGAAAACCCTTTACTAAAATGTGTCTGAAAAATCCTCTTTTAAACTGATTTTTTTTTTGGTAATGTATAGGGCAATTTTCTCACTGCTAAACCTGTCATGAAAATATTTAAGGGTAACATTTATGAATTTTGTTACAAACCTCTACTGAGCTCTGTCACACGAACAGTGAGGGATCTGGCATGAGGCTTGGGCTTTGTAGATTTACTGTCGCCATGATTATGCAGCTGACCAAAGCACTGCAAATGTTCTCCAGGGTAAATATCTCTCATTGTTTGGTAGGTAATATCATAGTATGGCATATAGCATAGCATAGCACCAAAAAGGAAAGACGTTGCAGAAGAATCACTTTTTCAAAATACTGATAAGAAGTATCTACAGGTCCTTGAGAGAATAATTCAAGTCATATAAGTGTAGAGGTTTCCATATGTGGGGCAGACACTGTTAGGAGCTTTCAGAGCTCTATGTGTAACCAGCAGGTTACCAGTGGCCAAATTGTTTACTCTGCACTGACTAGTGCTCTTCCACACAATGGCCGGCCAAGTGTTATGGGCTGTAGTATGTCTCTATCTGCAATTCTTATGGAATATTTTACGATTTGCTGTCCGTTAGTGAATCAACAGAAAAACCCATTTAATGATACCATAAAAAAAAAAGAAAATGAAAATGATTCCCTGACCTTTTGTACACAAACCAATTGAGAGGGATTTCTGGAAAGCCATTATAAATGGCTGTAAATGGCCCCTTCTCAAACTATTTCAGCCTTGTGGTTTGTTGTTATTAAGTTAGAATAACAGGTATTGTCCATGGCATGACTGCTACAGCCTCCCTGTGGTGCCAACAGAACATAGAACACAAAATATCACATTGCTGAAATTGTAGCTTACTGCTTATTTGTGGGGCATCGTATCATAATGAAAGTGGGGCAGCTATAAATTTCCATCAGCGCAAAAGTAACGGGTAATAAAATGTTAATTAGCCTGGCAGGATATCATGGTGGGGGCGGCACGGTGGTGCTGTGGTTAGCACTGTTGCCTCACACCTCTGGGACCCGGGTTCGAGTCTCCGCCTGGGTTA
>JABFEA020000001.1:13568490-13586772 GCA_019775915.2 Cyphomyrus plagiostoma | reverse complement strand
TGCGATGGGCTGGCCCCCCATCCAGGGTTGTTCCCTGCCTCGTGCCCGTTGCTTCCAGGATAGGCTCCGGACCCCCCCGCAACCCAGAAGGATAAGCGGTTTGGATAATGGATGGATGGATATCATGGTTGGTTATTTGAGTGAATGCTTATCTCTGTGAATAGCAGAGCAATGGTGCATTGTGATGCATGTCCATGAAAGCCAAAGGACATAGTTTAAGTGGCATTAGGAAAAATTAGGGTTTTTGACTAGAATTACCCGTCTGTCAATCAGTAGCTTTGGGTGAGGCAGAGTCCTAAAATATGTAGGAGAATTGCAGAACATGGTCCTCTGGAAGAAATAATAAATAATTACTTCCTTGACACCTTAAGGCCTCATTTGAAGTAAATGGATTCTGAACAGATCAAACCAAAACAGTGCTACCAAATGACATTGCAGGTGACATGGTGCTCTTAATGTAGGTTACATTTTCATAGTTTGTGGGGCCCTTGTTAGTTTCATCAAACATGACACCTGAGGCACAGGGCACTTGGATATAAAGCTCGTAAACAACACGATGACCTCCTGACCCCGTCAAGAGTCCAGCTGCCATATTAAAGATTGAGGACGCACCCTGAGCTTTTGTGAGCTCTGTCTAACTAAGATTCATGCATGGATGTTAAGGGTCAGCTTCACTATGTAGACTGCGGGGCCTCATTTTTGTTGCAGTGGAAGATCTGCTCTGGGTAGCAGACATATTGCTGGAATGTTGATGTGATATGAGTAGTTGGTGCTGCTCTCCATCAACCGTACCGAGTGCAGATGGAGGTTCCAGGTCTATGGACACACCATTGCTCGCAGGATGCTAGTCTCCTCAGCACTCAGTTATCAGTGGGTCATTGTAATGAAGTAACTACACATTCATCTCACTCACAGATGGTTTTAAAGCCTTATTTTGTCTATGACCATCCATCCATCCATTCCTTTACGTGATTTTCCAGTATAGGGATGCAGTGACGACTGTTAACAAAGTCATTTTAATTTGCAAACGTGCTGTTTATGGTCGCCTGACCACAGGGCAGAGCTGAGCCACATTATTGCTTTCACTGCTTATTAACTGTTCAGTGTCCTTGATTCCGAATGCCAGAAAAATAGAGAAATGGCAGCGTACACGCATGAGGCCAAGTATTTTAATTAACGCTCTTTGGCTCTTTTCCTGACGCTTTGAAGATGCATTAAAATGCAGGACGCTTGGAGTCTGAAGGCTGAGCATTCTCCATTGTCAGGGGGCTTTGTTTACAGATGGGGGTTAAAGCGGTGGGATTCTCCTTTCAGCATTTCAGTCACCGGGGCCACTGAGGCTCAGGCTGACTGCTACCGCAAAATTCTTTATTGACACTGTGAAAAGGAGCAGTATCACACACGGCCTGCTTTGTGAGCGGGTTCCCGTGAGAATCGGGGTTCGCCTGACCATTGTACGTGAAGTTTATTCCTCCAAATACGTCTGATAGTTTGGCAGACATCCCGCCTTAGGCATAATGATTTCAGGGAGGGCAGAAGAGGGACTGGGGTGGTGGTGGTGGGGGGGGGGGGTTGCTAGCTAGGCTTGGACAGTATTGCAGTAATATCGTACACTGCGTTATTTTCCTTTGAAATTATCCCCCAACCCCCATTCAGGAAATTTTATACGGTTAATACCGGAATACTGCCAAAATACCATAAACTGAAAGATTTCCAGAACATGGTGCATCATTCACGGGTGTCAGTGAGCTACTGGGGAGCTTGTGGGAGCTTCCTGGAATTACAGTTTGGGCACAATTACAGTTTGGGCAGTTTAGGGTCACTGACTAACCTAACCACATGTTTTCGGACTATAACAGGCAACCAAAACACAAGGAGACCATGCAAACTCTGCACACAAAGAGCGGGATCAGATTCACAACTGTGGCAATTTCACTCAACCTTTTTGAGTGCTGAGACATTGAAAATGCAACATAAAATGTAGAAATGTTTGAGTAGCATGCCAACTATTCACTCACAATGGTTACAGGAGAAAGACACAAAATTGTAGATATATGATCATCTGATGCCTATTGTTGCCTGATATAATTTCAGTTGCAATTTGAAGTCCATGGCTTTGCGTCACCATTAAAGCCATGTCTGATTCTGCTCTCTCTGTGCTGGGTCAGTTGCCAGGTTCTCGACTCTCACTTACATTTTCTGAATTTATGGAAAGTTAGAAAAAACACCTTGCTTTGCCCATATTGTCCCCCTGCCCGCTCCAGACTGATTTCCAAGAGCAGTCCATCATTCAGCTACACAGTGCCCCCCTCCGAGCTCACAAAAGCCGTCAAGAAAAAGGATCATCTTCAGCGAGCCAAAGGCTATATTGCATCTCCCTTAGAAAGTCCCTCTTCTCCTGGAGCCTTTACAGGGCTGTTTTTGGCTTTTATATACTGGTCGTTCACCTTGTACTCATCTGATGGATCTCTTCCAATTTTGTCTGCGCTTTTAAGAAGTGTCCCTGTTAAAGGTCAGACATCATAGAAGTTATTGATGCTCCTGGCATTGTTTCATGCTGATGGTTCCAGATCGATTGCCAAATAAAGTAACTTATAGGTATTTAATTAAAGGCCTTTCGAATAGTAGAGAGTGTAAACTCTTTTTCCATATTTGTGTTGCCCTTTAAATGCTTATTTTACACTCAATTTAAAAGTTGCCTATTAACACCTATTGGTAATTACACAGCTTGAAAAGCACAAGGTAATTCCTCATTGATTAGTGGACATCAGTAAAATATCCAAGAATGTTTAACTGGATAAAGCTAAGAAAATTGTCATTATTGTTCTTCTTGTCAAACAAAAGATAAAGAAAAAATGCTTAATTGCAGCAGTTTAAATGTAAGTGAACTCATAAGTTTTTTTTTTTTCTTTTATGGACTCATTGCATCTCCTTTGCACAGATTTTCAGTTATTCTTGGAGTCGGCGTGGGGCTTCTGAATTAACGATGTATGCCCATGTTTCTGCTGAGTGCAAAGGCTGTGGCTCACCTACAGGCAGACTCTCTCTGCCAGGTGATGCTCTGTGTCCTGTCACTTACCAGCCCAACAGATTCAGTAATTACCTGGTGATACTGGAATGTGTAAATGTTATATAGCTCCATATTCATACTGGCATACAAAACTCAGAATCCTTATCAACTGTAGAGCAGAATACCATTCCTTTAATTTAAAGTCTCTTTTTAGTTTCTATTTACCATTTCTCAGGGGATTAAGCAGAAATGTTTTCTTAGCTTAAATCCTGAACTTTTTACATTTACGCTTTCCCCCCAATTTGCAGAGTGGGCCATAGGTGGAAATTAGCTGAAGAACATTTTAAACTGAATTTGAGAAAGCACTTCTTTACACAGCGTGTAGTTAAAGTATGGAATAGTCTTCCTGTTCAAGTAGTGCAGGCCAAAACCCTGGGTTCCTTTAAATCAGAGGTAGATAAGATTTTAACAACTCTGAGCTATTAGTTAAGCTCTCCCCAAACAAGCTTGATGGGCCGAAAGGCCTCTTCTTCTTTGTAAATTTCTTATGTTCTTATATTTGTTTTACTGCTGTGTGGGTGAAATGCAGTGATGTAAATTAGCTATTAATTTTACCAGCTAAGGTGGCAGAATGTGTCAGAGTAAATAACTCAGACCGGTCTGTAGTAATTCCCCTGAGCAGGAGTCTCCTCTTAGAGAGTTCTGGAACATAAATGGTACCTGCCAGACCAATATTCCCAACAGAAATGGTAGCTTGGCCGTCTCTGTGCCACTCCTTGTTTTGTGTGGCACCAGTGTCATACATTGCCCCACCCATGGGTGTCATTAGGTTCCATCAGTCTGGGCTATAGCCCTGAGTACTTTAATCCTAGCCCCAAGTATTTTAGCCCTGATGCCAATCTTCCTTTAAAAAAAAAAAAAAAAAACGTCAAGCCTCAGGTAAACCTGACTTTGCCCCTGATATTTCCGATAGCTAGAACTTCCCCAGACCACACCTCCACTGCTGAAACATGGAGGGTCTCAGATATCATCTTATGTCCATGAGGGTGATGAATTACCATTTTAATAGGACCCCATGCATTGTGGTTTTATAGGGGAGCAGTCTTCTCATGGTTTTTGACACATCTTTATCAGGCCCATTTCATATTTGTGTCTCTTAATCCTTTAGTCAATAAAATTCTGTACAGTACATCATTATTATAACATCTATCTATAATTATAGCACTAATTTAGCTTTTAATTGTTAACCCAATTTGAAAAGCATCACATAACATATTCCAATGCATTATCGACATATTCTGACCCATTATCAACATATTCCAACGCATTATCGACATATTCCAACATATTATCGATGGATTCCGGAATATTTCCCGTTAACTCAAAGAATACAAGTGCATACTGTGAATTAAAAAATATGTTTGCTTTATTATTTGATTTGTGGTTAGAGGGAAGTCAGGCATTGCTTCTTCATTTAAGGCTTCCAAACTTGTTGTCTGCCATATTTATGAAGCTGCGTGATGCCTTCAGAAAATATTTGGACCCCATCAACTTCTCTACATGTTATTTTAAAGACATTTGAAAATGGTTTGATATAATTATTTGCCATGTGAATTCAATAAATAAATAAATTTTTCATAATTACTAAGTTTGCTTAATCCCAAAATAATGTGTTTATAGCATGTCAGTTGATGACAACAACAAAACAATCACATTACAGCGTGTGGAAGAAAGTCTTTAACACTGGGAAGATGCAAGCGCATTCTGAAGGCACTGGCTGCGTGATTCTCTGATTTGGGAGCATGCGCCAAGCCACATCAGTAAGAGGCTGATTCAGCTCTCTCTGCTGAACAGTAGGCTCACCGACAGATTGTATATATAAGCTCCTTCTTTATGGAGATGCAGATACCCTCTAATGAGCACAGTGCATGGCCTTCAGCATCCATTGGGATATTTTGTAGATCGTTATTCAGCAGATCACCTGAAAGACGGAAGAGAGGTGTTGTTTGAAATATGAGCAAGCCCTGTGTGAATTCAGTGCACGATTCGTATAGCTCGGTGAATAAAAGCGTTGACGCTCACCTCTGTACGGATACCCTCACCATAAATGCATGCACCTGTCTTATTCAGCTGTTTATTATATAATGTGGTAATTTCATCCGGCATCATTTCATACGTGGTTAATTTTAGCTTTTAATTCATGACTTTATTCATCGATATCATTGTGTTGCTGTCTTTTGATCTCACTTTTTCTGTCAATTTTAATCGAGTGCAGAGCCTCAGATCATATCCCCTGAACATTAAGGCAAACATTTCATTCTTCGCTTCACGAATAATTCCTCTAGTGTTCTGCGTTAAACTGCACACTCAAGCGGGAAAGCAATCAATATACGTCCAATCAAAACCCATTTAAATGAGAATAGCCTTTTCGACAGAATGGGTCTTTAGACTCTTTTCTCTGCATGCTCATTTGGGGGAAGATATATGAAAGAACACATAATTAAGATAAAATCCTTTTTTTAAGATTAAGATTGAAAAGAATCTAAGCTACTCTAGCTGCAGTATTCCCTCCAGTGGTCAGGAATTTTATATTACAGCTCTCCTGTTTCAGTCCCATAAACACTTCCAGCCATGCATACTGCAGACCTGAGCTGAGCGTAACCAGCCGTGCCCAAGCTGCAAATTGACTGTGTTATTCGCTGTCACTCTGTTAGGGGAACCCAGCCTGCTGCCTCAGGTCTGATCTCTGCCGGGGCCACCCTGTCCATCATTGTGTGGTTCCTCCTCCTTATTGTAGCCCCTTCCTCCGGCCCCAAAATATTTCACTTAAGCCAGCATTTATATGGCTCCTCGGTTCAGTCCCGCTCCCTGTAGCCACATCCAATCACTGCCTTCCCTCCAGTCCTGCCTTTTTCTGTAGCAACTCCCTCCAGCCTTGCTGACCTGTATCACCACTGCATCACTGTGGGAAATAGCTCAGCACAATGACACCTCCTGTCTGAAAGTTTATTCTTGACTTTAGCAGGAAAAGAGAGAGCAGATACCCACTAAACATGTTTGGGTGGTGTCAGTGTAATAAAAATACCCGTAAGAAGTGCCACCCTTGGAAAGATGGAGTCTCTGCAGTCCATCTACTCTGCTTGTCCCCCTGCTGCTGTTTTTAATGAGGATGAGCGGGAGCCCTTCCCCAGGTGGACGTGGTCCACTGTAGGACTGGCCGCCGTTGATGAATTCTAACAGGAATCGCAGATCTCCGCTGTGCCCCCCATCCGCCCCCCGCCTTGCACCCTCCCTGACCTCTGCTCATCGATGCCTCGTTCACGTTAGGCCCACAAGTGGTGGGAGGTTAATAAGAAACCCTGCCTGGCAAGTCTCAAGACAGCCACTGATTAGCAGCGCTAAGTACCTGCATGTGCACTGACTGTAACAAGGGGGGAAGTTCGGGGATGGTGACAGACAAGGCCCACATCCAATAGAAACACAGGAGTGCCCAAGACCAGTCAGTGTTTGGAGAGTTTTTCTCCTAACCTCCTCCCACTACCCATCCATTTTCTGTAACCTCCAATCTAGTGTAGTTTATCATAAGCATGGAGTTGATCCCAGAAACATGAACACTGAAGACAAGGGTACATGCAATGGTACAAGCGTACACGCAAGGGTACACGCAAGGGTGCAAGCAGTGTACAAGGGTACAAGCAATGGTACACACAATGGTACAAGGTTACAAGCAAGGGTATACACAATGGTACAAGGTTACAAGAAAGGGTACACACAAGGATACAAGCAGTGTACAAGGGTACAATCAAGGGTACACGCAGTGGTATAAGGGTACAGGAAAAGGTACACACAAGAGTACAAGCAAGGATACACGCAAGGGTACAAGAGCACAATCAGTGTACAAGGGTACAAGAAAGTACATGGTAGGGTACAAGGGTACAAACTGCATGTTTTTTTGGACTGGGGGAGTACACCAGAGCACCTCCCAGGAAACTGGTGCCACATGGAGAGAACATGCAAACTCAACGGACAGAGTAGGGGGCCAAATACTGAATCTACACCCCAGGAGCTATAAGGCAACATCACCCCTCCCCTTCCTTAATTAAGGTGTTTTTTAGATATTCTGACATTTCTGAAAAGGTAATTTGCATATAAAAAATTGCTTTTATTTCAATGATGCTTTCATGAAGTGTCATTCAGTTCTCTGTTCCACGGCTGTCAGTATTACCAGTGAGACACATTAGTAATTTGAGAAACATGGACTGTCAGAGTGTGGGTTTGATATCCCTGATGTACCATAGTATTATGAATGTGTCCTCTAACCCTAGTCCAAAAGAACAAAATATCTCCTAAGAATCCACCTGAGATCTCCTCCATATGTATGTGCCTGAGAATCACACCATTTCACATTAATCGGCTAAACTGGGCTGTTTCTTGACTCCGGGGACCCTTAGCTGGCTGTCTATATGATGTGAAGCAAACTGGCATGCTGACAGCATGGAGTGAGCAGACAGAGCGTTAAAGTTAACCGTGTCCATTAACACCCGTCAGACTCAAGGCCAGCCCCTCCCAACATAGGCTGTGGGAATTCGCAGCAGCTACTGTCACCTAGTGGTCATTGCACAAAGTATGGCTATTATAGATCACAGTCACACATACCAAAAGCATGCCTTGTCTTCCTTTATGTAGACTTCTATATATTTGCAAGGTGCCCAGAAACAATTAGCTTAGCTTTTCTCCAAGGAGGTTGATATGTAGTATCAAGTGCACTTGTATCATTGCTTCTTGTCATATTATAATTGCATAATTGTATAATGCTTGTTATTAAAGTATATTGAAGCTGCCATTTCTTGTTCATTGAAAGTGTTATGAATGCAATGTTTTGAGACTCGTCAAGACACACTTACATGCTGCTTATGAATGCTATACGAATGCATTATAAATGCATTATGAAGGTGTGATGAATGTTCTATGAATGCATTATAAAGGTACAGGTAATGTAACATTAAAACTGTAATTTGCATCTGTTTAGATTCTAACTCCATTTCATTGACTCTGTATCTAATATAATATATTATATATGCATACATTTAATCTGAACCTATGCTGAACCTAGACAAAGATTATAACTCAAAAGTTAAACTCTCCTTTCCACTGTAAGGCTCTCAGCTAATGCTGGGCTGAATCATAGAAGCACATGTCACATGTACTGCCCCCACATTGGCTCTTTGTCCTGAGGTCAGCTTACCCCCTCCCCAGCATAGCTGTTGTTCTGTTGTTAGTAACTCATGTTCTCCTTTTAGCTCAAAGTGCTTTTCAGGGGGAAGGTGCTCTTCTGTCAGACATACTGGGTAAATCGTTACATGCTGGACTTATCTTTAATGTGCTTTTATCCAAATAAAGGCCATTTTTCATTTGAATGTGCACCACAATTAAGCTGGCTCATTGAAGAAACGCTTTCAGCTGCATATGAAAGTGTGTTTGCTTCAGAAAAAACATCAAAGACCGCAGATAAATTTGTTTTTCTTTGTTTTTGTCCCCCCGTTATTCTTCCTAAATACCTGTAGCTTAATTTTAATCCGAGACAGTTCCAGCTTCTTCTGTAAAGCCATTTATTGCGAAAACCTTTTTTTTTTTATTATTCACTGGCAGTTTACTAAGGCATAGTGTGCTTTCATTTTGATAAGGAAGACAGTCCAAAAAGCATTTGCAATGTACTCATTATGGATAATACTAAAAATTAACCATATTAGCAAATACGTTCCATACATTTATGATAATAATTTGCATAATGAAGCATATTAGGGAGACACAGTTTCAGACTCCAAAGTACATGCAGTTTCCAACTGAATGCAGCACACAGTAAAATTATCACTGCAATGTAACAGTTTCTTTATACAGGAATAAACTGACACATCAGCTAATTCTTCTCATCTCCTTTTTTTGTCCATCTTTTCTAACTCTGATACACAAATTACTACCAGGGGCTATTGGACCGAACTTGTCAAGGCCCCCTGCATCCCATAATCCTCTTGGAGTTCAAGGGAATAAGTAGTTCACTTCTATATACTCTGTCAAAGAAAGGGCAGGCCATTGCCCTTGCATACAGACATCGCACACTGACCCTGGATCTCCACTCCAAAGGCTATTTGATGTACGCACCGAATGCAAAACACGTTATTCCTTTTTACTAACACCACAGAAAGGGAAACTGACTGCAGAGGGAGCAATATTTATCTCATTAAGGCTATTCACTTCTACCCTCTGTATCCATGACCTCCTGTTTTATCACTATGGGCTCTTTTATGTCTCCTCAGGAACCATGCTAGACTGCCTCACCAGGTGGCTGTATTTGTCCCAGCACCAGTGTTGCGCAAGATCACACTCAAAGATCTAGCTCAAAGTTCAGCTCACACAGACTAAAACGAACGTGGGCAATTTAGAATTTTGAACTCCATAGCAATCAATCTCTCCAACGCAAAAAAAAAAAGAAAAAAAAAAAACGCGACACCCAAAGGTTTCGTCTCACTTTCATAAAAGTTTCGAGGCTCTGGATTTGACACGTCTGACTCCGACTCCTTTCTCCGAGTTGCCGGGCTTTACTTTGAAAAATCTCGGTGATATCTGTCCCATTGCTATGTGTTTCCCTGTCATCATTAAACAAAAAAAAAAAACAACAACAAACATAAAGCAAGGCTAAACAAGAATGGAGTAGAGCAGAAAATATTATCTTTAGTAGAGAGACAATCAAAAGTGATCACGGCAAAATCTGCTTAGGTACAGATATTTGAAAAATGTACTTAAGTACAGTAATGAAGTGATTGTACTTCATTACTCCCATCACTTGACATGATAATACATCATATTTCATTCAGTGAACGGGCGTGTTCATGCTCAGTATTGCCCAGCATGGCCACCGTGGATTCCCTGACAAAATGGAAACAAATGTGCTGAAGGAAGGCGGAGGAAGATATAGGTGATTGAAAGGTAGATGGATGGATGAATGGATGGATAATAAAATTACAGCGATTCCCTGCCTATCGCAGAAGTTACAGTCCAGACCCATCAGCGATAGGTGAAAATCCACGATATAGAAAGACCATATAAATTGGCATTTTTTATATATAGTTTAAGCTGTAAAATACCCCTCCACACATTTTAAACACATGTAAACTAATTAATATTCACTTTGTAAACACATTTGATATGTGGATGTCGGGCTAAGGATATGGTTAACATAATAATAATAATAATAATAATAATAATAATAATAATAATAATAATACATGAATTTGCATAGCATTGTCACATGACATACCTGGGCATCTGGCTGACTAACTTTGTCAGGAAAGCAGAGGAAGGCTGCAAAAAATGCTGCTGTTTGGCCCCCTGAGGCAGAGAACCTGCCTCAGAAGCATTTCATTTTACAAAATGCCTTGAAAGCCATAGATTTAATGTTCAGAGAGTGTGGGGAGGTGTGTCAGGCAGACAATGTGAAGGCTGGACCCCGTAACACCCCCCCCCCAAGGCCCACCACTGCCTGATTTACTCAGAACGTCTCAATCAGGAGCTATAGTGTGGCAGGCTGGGGAGTTTCCTGCCAATCTGTCAGCCCTAATGACTCATTAGGAAGGTCTCTCTGCCCAGACCCCCGGCGCTGCATGTCAGCAGCGCTGCTCAGGTGGGAAGGAGTCGTGCAGCCTCATCCCCGCATCAGCCGTGGCCCTGACATGCCTCTGCTCTCCTCCACCTAAACACACCTGCACAACAGTATGAAGCCTGGCCACGTCGGCCTTTCCCGGATCTCACCAGGATGGCACGTGGCTCTGAATCACAATCAGAATTCACTTCCTCAGCCAGGTACATCGCTAAGTACTAGGAATTTGCCGCCAGTAGCGGTGCTTACATTCGAGGACAACATGGGACATCAATTTTTAAAAAAAACTATAAAATTCAGGAATTAAAATATAAGGAATAGTATAAATCTGTTCAAATTACTGTCAGTAAATCAGTATGTACAAAAAAGTGTTCTTCCTCTGCTGTCTGGGTTTCCTGCAGGTGCTCTGGCTTCCAACTGCAGACTAAAACCAGGCTAATCGGTGTCTGTAAATTGCCCATAAGCTATCACGTGTGTGTGGCAGGCTCAGCCTTGTGTCCTGTGCTAGGCTCCTGCCCCCTTGTGACCCTCCCCAGGATAAGCAGATAGGAGACAGATGGATGGATTTCACCACCAACCCTGTTTATTTTCTTGCACTTTATCTCTTACGCTGTCTGGTGTGGCTGTTGTGATATGGGCTGCACGGTGTCGTTGTAGGGCGATTCAGGAATTTGACGCGCGATTGTTCCTGGGCCAGAGAGTTTATCTTGTGCTGTAATCCCCCTATCCGGTCCCGGTTTTTATGTATCACCACACAGAAAGGTCTGAGATGCACTAACGCTGTCGAGTATATAATATATGTATGGTTTATATCTTCCCTACATTATCCAGAAGTGGGAGACAAACTCCTCATCCCTCAAGGTATCAGGCAACAGTGCTACCCACTGAGCCACCTAAATGCATATTATTATATATTTACTACTTTTATCTCCTCCTACAGCAAGGTGAGCGCTTTATATATGTATTTAGTGTAATATATTTATGCAGAGGTGTAGGGAAACAGAATAATATTTTTCTTTGGCTGAAAGGAAACAATCAAAGCCACAGTCACGTTAGCTCTATACCTGCTGTTCTGTTTGCCTGATTAAACAATGGATCCTAGCAACCATTCACATTCCAGCAAAGGGCTGTTCTTGTTTTGCTTAGATGCTGCATTTGATTCGGTGAGTTGGATTCTGAAAGACGCATGCTGGAAATGCAGGAACGCCCGCACGTTTGCCAGGGGCGGCTGCCTGCAGCATTTTACGCAACAGATTTAATGTTGCTGGCAGGCTCATAATGACCGGGAAACACACTCGATGCTGCGGGACAGCCAGCTGCACTTTTCAGCTCACAGGCTCTTTCATTTAATGCCTGAATTTATACCGCAGCAACTCAATTCACCGGACCTGTTAATGGTGTTGTCATTGTATAACATGACAGCTGCTTGATAGAATAGGGAAGGCAGACTAAAATATTTCAACACCTAATACCACCCCCAACAGAACGCCATCTTCTTTATTGACATTCAAAATATGAACGGTGTTAAAAATGATCTGACATTAACAGCAAAGACTGACCTCTGCAGGCATCATGTAGAACTACAGCCAGGGTGATTTATAGAGGATAATATGCGATTTAATTACTTCGGATCTATGATGAGTTGGCGTCCCATTTTGGGTTGTTCGCTGCCTTGCGTCTATAACCTCAGGCTCCGCACCCCCCCACCCCTAAGATATGGATGGATGGAATTACTTGGGACTGGTTTCAGCGCAGTGTGTGCCTATGTGTATGTGTTAAAAACATAATTTAAGTCTGTGTAACTCTTGCTCCCTGTGGGATGGTGAAGAGAGCCATGCAATACAGGATTGGGAGGAAGGATTATGGACTTATACTCAGGAAAGGGGAGGGGGACAAAACCAAAAGGATACTCAGTGGGAAAACAGTGCATCTATGCAGGATCGGGCTGAGTTTGGAAGCTCAGGAAACACAGGCTAGCAGGCAGGGAAAGCCCTGGATGGGATGTCAGTGTCAACAGACACACAGAAATGAGGAAAGGGTTACCAGCATCAGGAAGTGCTGAGGTTTCAGTAAGCATTTCTGAAGTGCAAAAACAGCACAGCCCTACAGAGGAACAACACAGTCACTATGCTGTCACTGGAACCAGGAAAAACGGCCTCAGGGTGATTTGGCTGTCCATCTGTATAGTGATTTTTGCATAACCTAGCAAAAGAGTGCAAGATAAAACAGTAGCTAAGATGCCTATTTTCAGTCATAACTAGTTTTTGATAAAACACACAGTTACTGTTTTGCCTTTGTATTGCGGAGAAGTCAGCTGCTGTTTGAATGGGCATTATTCTCTCTCTCTCTCTCTCCCAAAGTGAAGAGCCCTGAGAGGTAGGTCCTGAGGCATATTGAGAGCAGCACACCATGCAGTATGGACACCCCCCATATCACAGACACCCCCCCTTCCATTATCACAAGCACTCCAGAATACCTAAGAGTAATCAGACAATATAAACTGGTCAGCAAGGCTAATATTCATAGACGTCAGCTCAGTACTTTGGTCAGTGATCCCATTCAGGATCACCGAGCTCCATCGCCTGGATCATCTCCTCCCACTGGACGCTGGACTTCCTCTGACTGAGGCCCAGATCATAAAACATGCCTCTTAGGATTCCGAATGGCGGCGCCCCGCAGGGCGGTGTGCAGCAGAGACTCCCGCCACACACGCCGCTCACTGAACAGCATGGCCACACATAGCTGAATAACCACACTGCCGGAAAAAATCTTTTCCCCAGCATCAGCCGTACTAAAGAGCTGGCAGCCCTTGACCGTGTCGACGGGGAGGAAGTGGAGCAGGTCAGAAGCTTTAAACTTCTGCGATTCACTGTGACTGACAGGCTGAGTGCAGCCCACGACACCTCAGCATCTACCAGAAGGGCCCTCCAGCGCCTTGTCTAAGGCAGATCTGAACGCTACCTGTGGTGTTAACTAGTACTGATACACCGGTTGCATAACAACTAGGAGCATCATCTGCTCAGCACAGGACCACAAAGTAGTGCTATACTTAGTGTTTTCTGTTTGGCATTTCAGCCTGCAAGCAACACGCAATTGAGGATTTCACTGTCCTATTTACACATGACGATAAGAATACCACTAACGAGGTTCTGGGCACATTTCGGTTAATGCGTGGTCATTTCAGTTTCTATTTACGAATACATTCTGAGACCCTCCTCAGGGTAAACAGTCAGCCAAAGATGGATGAATGGATTACCGAAATACACATCGCTCGTGACTGTCAGCTTTTGTATAACTATTTTGAGAGCATGAGTGGGATCACTATGGTTACAGATAAAAGATAAGAATACAACAGCCACCACAGTTATGACTAATCTTTTATTAGTATTATTATTACTCTAACATTTATTCTAGGGTCTATCAGAACATTTACCTCAGCTTAATTATTTCGTTTTGGCAATTTGAATTCAGCTGACCTTGAATCAGTGGTAAGTTTACATCTAAATCTAAGCGTATCTGTTTTCCATGTTATCATAAAGCTGGTACATATACATCTAAATTGAAGGGTAATTATCATAAACTGGGAGTCCATCCAGCCGTCATGCTGCTTATGAGACAGCAGGTGGCATGGTAATAAATTAACTGGACCGTAACCAAAGTGCTGCTGCTTCAAACCTCCAGAACCCAACAGCTGTTAAATTGGTCACTTAAACAAGCTACTGCAGTAGATGTCCATAAATTTAGTATAAATGAGCACAATATATCTCAATTAAGATATGCTGAATGTAACGTATCCATCTTACAAGAAATAGGGCTTTTAATTTCCTTAATTACTGTAGTGCATGGTCTATTCATGACCTACCAGTGCCACCTTGTGGTGTGAATGCAAAACTGCCTGTTAGGCAGGTGTCCTACAAGGTGGTGATTAAGCTAGCTTCTGTGAGGTCCAATAGTGTGGTGCTCACTCCTCAGTTATGGAAGGTTCTTTCATTGCTTACAGGGTTATTAGACCTAGGCTTTGGCCTCAAGAAAGATGTAATTACAAGTGCTAATTACAAAATGGCTAAGGGATATATATCAACAGAAGTTGTAGCCTGTACACCACAGAAACTCAGAGGGCAAGTCTGCAATAACATTCATGCAAAATAAAAACCATATTGACAAAACGGTAACAGATAAGGAATGACAACATACAGTGACAAAACTGAGTGCGAGAGCCGTAAGCTAAACACAATATTAAGGTTAGTCCCAAAGTGTCAATCAATGCAGAAAACACAAATACCACAATGGGCTGATGTTGCTGCTATTCTCAGTTGAAGTTGTCTTTTATTGGTTGTTTCTTTTTGTATATCACACTTAGTTCTCATTTACTGAGATTCTCTTTTGGAAGATATTTCTTATCGATCTAATGTGAGTTTTTCTGGCTCTTGTTCCCACAGTTACCATGTGTTTGTTGCTAGACCCTGTTACTAGGGCTATTTTCTAGATGCTGCGTCCAGATCCACCTGCAAATAGCGAAGTTTGAGATCCATCGTTCCAAAAACACAGGCTCTATGCCTTCTAAGAGCTCCTACATCTGAAGTATTTAAATGAGTTTTAGCTTTTAATCCTTGTTAATCCACACACACAGGAATTTCTCTATCTTTCTTCTGCACTGTACCTAAGAAAATCATTCTGTCTGCTTTTCTACTGACACCCACTTCCTTATGATGGTGTTAATCCGATGGGTGGCTACGATGGTGTAGCGCATCAAAATCAGCCCTCTGAACCAAACTTTGCATGTTGTGTTCTTCAGGGCCTGAGTAAGATTCCAGTATATATTATTCTGTATCACTGGATCTCAACTACTGGCTAAACGTCTACTCCTGCTCGGGACCTTCAGCCTTTCCTGAGGACGAGATGTCAGGAATCAAGGTTTCGTGCTCGTTACACCAAATTACATGTGCTTGTGCACTGACCTCAGATGCAAACAGCTTTGTAACAGCAGTCATGCCATAAATTCCAGATTTTTGAAGTGTACTGTTTTTGTTCAGACTGCGTCACAGTGCTGCTGATGCAGTTCTATGGCAATTTTTAGGCTATGCTTTTGTGATGTGCAGCAACAATACTGCCTATTTCTGTCTGCCTGTACCTGACACTGAGCTTCACGTTGCAACCTCTTTTCCAGGGCAGTTTGATCAGGTTTGGCATTTGCTGTCATGATTCCTGCAGCTCTTTCCTTTGACGCATTCAGTAACTTTGCAGTTTTTGTGTCTGATGCAGCTGTAATTTGGGCACCATCGACCTGGTCTCTCTGTAAGCTGCCTCGTATTGCTTTGGTCTCTGTACTTCAGTAAGCTGCCCTGACTTGTTATAAGAGTTCCTTGATATCTAGCACATAGTGTTGATTGGCATCCAATTAAATAATCTCACCATTATAGCCACACTGGTAATTGTAATGTTGTCATTTAAAAAAAGAAAATTTGGTGTTTATGTTATTCTGTACATAAGCACTGTCCATGTTCCTTGTAATGCAAGGGTCACAGAGGGAGACATTTCTGGCCATCCGTTTCATTTGGGTGTGTGTGTGTGTGTGTGTGTGTGTGTGTAGGTGTGTGTGTGGGTGGGTTTGCATATATCACATTTTGGCACCAAATTGTCCCCAAAGTGTAGTAAAACCTAAAATTTCACAACTTTTGGGGACATCTTTTGAGGTCCACATTTGGATAACATCTGTTTTATAAACATCTGTGAATGCAAACAAAAAAGTAAAAATGCCAAAAGTGTTGTATTTGGGTTAGTTATTTATGGTTAAGGTTATGGATGGGTAGGGGTTAAGGGTGTCGTGCATGGGATTAGGGTTTTTTCCATAGAAATGAATGGACGGTTCGCACAGAAATAATTCCAAAGAAATAATTACAAATGTGTATGTGTGTGTGTGTGTGTGGGTTAGGTTTCTGAATCAAATTGTACAAGATTTTGTGGATCAATGAACTGACGTCATTTTGTTTCTTTATGCAGTCTTTGTACGGAAATCCTTCAGGACCACTAATCAAGGATGACCTCCCATAACAGTATGGTTATAAAAATATTTTCTATTATGCCTTTTACTTGTATTGCAAGGTATCGGCCCCTAGGGGCCAGTAGAGACAGCACATCGTGACCTTCATTTGGGGGCAGCAGCATAACAGCTCAGCTCGGCATTAGCATCACTGTGATTCAGAAGCGGGAATCAACAGTGTGCTGCCGCCATCCTGCTTCCGCCCCATCGCAATATATCACCTTTAGTAAAGCGGCACTGACCTTGGGCTACAGCCTGCATCATAATGAGCTTTGCACAGTATTTAAATCTCACACTGGTCGCTCAGCAAATAGTTTGCTTAGCTGCTAATTAAGCAGGCAGAAAGACTAATGGCAGGCTGACCCCTTCCATTCCTGTCACCCCTTGGGTGAGCGTCTCCATTAATCACACTCCCAGTGATCCGGGCGCAATCAACCAAATCGTCCGCATTTAGCATATGACCCTGCAGATTGGGTACAAGAAAGAATGATCTTCGATGAGAGATTTTTGGGATAAGCGAGGTAGAAAAGCTTGAAGATAATGCTATTCTCCTATATTTTGAAGATAATATGTTACTTAGTTTTTTGCAGGCCTCTTTAGGTTATATGATATGATATGAGGGTTATAGGTTTGTTTATACTGACATATAACAGGAAAGCACCCTAATATTTATCAAAATATATGACCAACATCGGGTCTCTTAGGCTCTGTTTTATCTTGTGACAAAATAATTTAGTTCAGCTATGCTCTATTATGCAGAAAACACTATCATTTACGTACTACTGCACATACAGGTGGACTGTCAAGCGCCTTTAGGGTCCTTCATCTCATTTTCAGTGTCAGTGTAGTTACAGTGTTTCACCTTTGTGGGGCAGCGTAGCCTCTGAGAGGGAAGGTTTGGATGAGGCATTGGCTGGTTGCAGACTGCTTTTGATGTTAGTATTTTCAGTAGTTTCCACTTGAAATGGTAGTGCTTTCCCAGATGTCATGTTAAATGCATGGTTTCTTAATGTCAAAATGCAGCAAGGGACAGGCATCTGGGAATGAAAACTGCGAGAATATGGAGAAACAGAAATGGGCTGCAGTACGGTGTGGGATCAGATACTCAAAAAAATACAGAAGTGTTTCGCAATCCGGTCCTCGGAGACCCACAGCCAGTTCACGTTTTTGCTTCCTCCGAGCTCCCTGCCAGACAGTCCATAAAAACGCGAACTGTCTGTGGGTCCCTGAGGACCGGATTGGGAAACACTCTCATACGGTGATAGAGAATGAGCCACGCATGAAGCAGATACGCATGACATTGCCCCTCCCGCCCTCCCACCCGGATCATCTCGGCAACAGTGGCAGTAAGCCCTGGAAGTGTGTTTACGCTCGTCAAACATGTTTAATTCAATTGTCTAAAGAGACACTGAGATGAAAGTGCAGCATCATCAAACTCCGGCACATATGGCTGTCATGAGGCAGAGTGGGCTTCTCATGGTCAGAACTCACTATAAGGATATACACTCACCTAAAGGATTATTAGGAACATCATACTAATACAGTGTTTGACCCCCTTTCGCCTTCAGAACTGCCTTA
>JABFEA020000001.1:13537405-13549705 GCA_019775915.2 Cyphomyrus plagiostoma | reverse complement strand
AAGGCTCTACAATGCTTGTGGACACACAACTGACTAACGCTGGTCTCAGACTGAAGTTTCACTCTCACTTCTATATGTAAATGTATACCTAAAAAAAGGGAAAGAGCAAGACGTTAAAGAAACAATCCCATGTGCCGGTACTTGTGCAAATGGAAAATTCATTTTTTTTTCCATTTCATTTCACACCTCAAAAAAAAAAAACACGCACACACAAAGATGTAGAAGTATCCTTCTACTTACCCTCGCTTAAATTTTTATCTTTCACATTAAATATTAACGTTATATTAAATCTTAAAATTTTCTTGACAAATGGAAAGCGATCACCATTTACCCTTCTGTGACATTTCAATTTAACAATATTAAATGTTCTTTCATTCACAGACACGTTTAATGGCAAGTCTGTTTTAATGAAGCCGTAAAACTTAAAGCCATTTAAAAAGCAGTTTGCAAAACTGTCAAGCTATCCCTAGCCATGGCTGCGCAAACATGATTCGTGAATTTTCAAAGAAGTAATAGTTAATTTAAAGAAAAATGGCCTGCAGATTAGCCGGTTAGTTATTGTGTATACTGTAACTCATAGTGAATAATATCTCTAGCTGTGGATACTAAACGGTACAAAATGAAAACCAATCGTTTATTTAATGCAAAGTGACAGTCTGTGATGAGTAGTGATACAGAGATACAGCTTGTCAGAAACACCGCAGATTGTTAGTGCAGGCGGACATCTTAATCAGCCTCTGATTGGTTTATTCTCGAGAGCGGTTAAGAGGGGCTGATAGCTGTTAGTGGCAGTTATCTGCTTATAAGGGCACTGAGCTGAGGGTATGATCACTTAGGCATCCAGCCAGCAATGTCCTTGAGGCCAAGAGAAGGAACGGTGACGCAGATCCTCGGCATGAAAAACGGTGGCTCCTTAAGATGCTTGGGGAAATTCAATAACACAACAATAGTGCCTTGGCCAATTTGTGTTAAAGAAAAGAGAAAGGGAGTGGAGAGAGGAGGACAGGGGGAACTGAAACCAGCTACTTTGCACCTACAGACTCACGTGTCCATTTTAGCTGGGAACCTTTTTAAAATTTTATTATCCAGTACTTACGAGGGGCTAAAAGCAACTTTATTCAAAGACCCAACTCATCTCTGGGAAACAGAAAATAAAAAAATGGCTTAAAGATCATCTCAGTCACCCAGTTCTCAAATCACGTGGATTCTCTGGCTTTTCATCACATGCTGTAAGGACCAGACTGCCCCCTACGCTTTGTAATTGACATTATGTTATCCTTTTTTGCACTGTGAGCCAATTTTTACCATGCCTGTTCAGTCACAACCCTACAGTATATCAAATGCAGGTTTATATTAACGCTATGAACAAGCATGCAATGCACTTTTCAATTTACGCCAATGCCTATCGCACAAATCTGATTGGATGTGCCATTGAATATTTATTAAATTAAGCATCTGTCGTTTGGCTTCTTGAGTTGATTCAGTGTTCACTAGTTTTGCACTAAGCATTTGCAGACTCAACACCCATCTATATAGAGGTAAGTTAATTCTAGGATTTGGGCTGGGAAATCTGATTGTGGATCAGCATAAGAGCTCGCTAGTTTTTCCAGCTCACATGGACTGGATATCGATCCCTTTAGAACTTGCCATGATCCAAATTTTGGTTACGACCCAGGAGTTGATATTGCTGATCTAGAGTATATTTATTCTGTTCTCATTTTCCTGATTTCAATATACACCCCATTCCAAGCAGCTTGGTCTATTTCTATGTTTTTCCCTGTTCTCACATGTTTTCACACAGTTTTAAAGATATTCTTATTCCAGATGTTACACCCAGTGCCTCCCTGGTCAAGCTGCAGTCAGATGTCGTAACTGGAGACTGATGAATGTGTGGGTGATTTCTAGATTCCAAACAATAATTTGCCACACATCACTTAGACATGTATGATATGTAATGAGAGACAAACGATGATTTTAATACAGTTCACATGGACAGGATATCGTTACATCCTACACACCAGCATGACTAGGATCATGGTTGGCTCACTTTCTGACGGATAGCCTGGGAGAGAGAGCATGGTTCGAATTATGGGGGGTACTGGGGGGTACTTTACCCCCCGATCAAGACCCAAACCCCCCTTTTGGTGAGGCAAATTTGACCATGGTCATTTTCCAAGAAGATCTCCCTGTTTTCATTCTCATTTTATCATGAATAAATTGTCTTTCTGAAATTAATTTGCCATTTAGCCTGTGTGGTTTTGTTATTAAGCTAATGTTAATGCATAAGAAGGTCTAACGTTATGCTCTGAAAAAACATTACTATAAGTGAAACCTATAGGGGCAACATAAAAAAAAAACTAGCTAGCAAATAATAAACCCTATTATTTGATTTTTAGTGGTATTGATTCTGCATTCCACAATTTGATATTTATAGACATTTTTAGAAACTTCATCTGATAGCCCAGATACTGTTTTGTTAAATATAGATTAGATTTTATTCACAGACACATTATGAGGAAAAGGAAAGATGGAGACATCAGACACTTTTTTGGTGGTAAAAGAAGAGTAAGTAGGAAATAGTGTTAAGAGCTACAGAACATTACACTAAACGTATAGGCGCAGTTTTGCAAACTGTGTATGAAGGAAAGTGGTGGTCAGCAGAAGGCAGGAGAGGCACAGGGGCAGGCAGCAGGGAGATGGTAGGACGAGGATAGTGTGCAGGACAGTGAGCAGGCAGCAGGAAGATGGCAGGATGAGGACAGTGAGCAGGCAGCAGGGAAATGGCAGGATGAGGACAGTGAGCAGGACAGTGAGCAGGCAGCAGGAAGATGGCAGGATGAGGACAGTGAACAGGCAGCAAGGAGATGGTAGGATGACGACAATATGCAGGCAACAGGGAGATGGCAGGATCAGGACAGTGTTCTGGCAGCAGGGAGATGGCAGAATGAGGACAGCGCGCAGGCAGCAGGAAGATGACAGGATAAAGACAGCACACACGACCAAGAGGTGAGTTAGATATTAGCCTGTAATCTTTAAGATCTACTGTATCATCAAGCCATCTATTAGCCTAATAGGTAAATATTTAATTCTGAAGGTTGTTGGAGCTGGGGGACTGAGAGGGCAAGAATAACACCAGACTGCTGGACCAGACCAGGCTGTTTGTAAATGTATAGGCTTATTACTTTTACTAGTATACTTCTAGGATAATTCCTGGGAGTTATCAAAACCAAATTATTTTGGATAGGGATAAGGATAATGAGATCTTCTGTATTGATTACAACATAGTGGACCATAATGGTCATAGAAGTGTGCCCCCAATGAAGTCAGAAGGCAGTACTCCCCAATTATGGAGGGGTAGTTAGCACTCTGAGGGAGAGGACGCGTTGACTTGACTGGAGGCTTCTCTGCTTTTCATTTTTGTAAGCGCCTGGCTCTTTACCGAGCAGATAATAAGGATGTATCCCATTTGGATGGCTTTTCAAAGAGTGGATCAGATTTAAATAATTGGCTGGCCTCAGCGTGCATCCCCAGCCCTGCCTTAGATCTGAAACTCTAACAGTCGCCTTGATTAGGGTTTGGGGAAGACGTTGGCACAAGCAGTAACGCTGAACTTTGCTTAGTTTTACTGATTGGCTGAGTAAATAACAATGTTTCTGAGATGAAACTACCCTGATTAGGGGCAGATATCCTGCTTTAATGGACTGCTATTTTTATCTTGGATGCTCTGTCGCGATTGCCTAATCAATCACGCGCAGGAGGACATGGGATTTCCCACACAGATTTCATTCCAGGCTTGTGGGGCTCCCCCCACATATGTGAGAGCCAGCTCATATTCCTCCGGTGACAGTTTTCTTTTTATCTTTTGCTTTCGTGAGCCACGTTTTCCCCTCACTCTACAGATTAGGATTCTGCCCATTCTGAGGATGCAGTCAGGGAAGGAGGCAGGGGTAATATGCTGAGGTGTCAGATGGGAAACTAGGAAGGCCCATGTAATTTACGCACAATTACATGGGCTTAATCCCGCTGGGATTACACACACACACACACACACAAGGGGGCTGGTTTGTTCTGGTGATAAATTAGTTTGCCATCATTCTATCAATAGGTGAGTGAATCAAACCCTGCTCGGGTAATATTCAGATGAGAAAGACCGATTTTCATAACATCTATAAACAGCTTCTCTGAAACGTTTGATTACTGACTGTCAGGTGTTTTCCTGGCCCTTTGCCATCAATGAAAATGACCACACATGGGAACTAGAGCACACTCAGGTAACAGAAAATCCATAATCCATATGGGTAATGGGAGGGGCACGGAAAACGAGATGGAGAGACATGCCAGGTGCTGGCGATTTTTATTTTCGGGTGACATTTTCATGTGACTCGGCAGGGGAATTCCGGTTGCAGTTTTTTAGGTTTCTCCACTGTTAAGACGTGCCTGCCCACATGGGTCAGCCCAGTGACAGCCCATCTTTTTGAGAAGGCTGGACAGGGTCAGGAATCTGAGGATTCCCCTGGCACTGCCCCTCAAACCTTCCTCACACCAGCAGCCTGCAGACAAAATGAAAGCAGATTGATAACCAGCGTTATGATTAGTGAGGGATACTCCATTTATAAGAAATCTGAGCAAATTATGAATATCTAATGTCATTTTGAATGTTTCACATCTTCAACATTAAATCTGTATCGCTTAAAAAAATCTTATAATTTATCCCACTCCAGTGCTATATTAGGGCACAAGGCTGGGGTGCCCCCTGGAGGGGATGTCTATCCATCACAGGGTGCAAATATGCACACCCTGTTTGCGATTTAGAGACACCAATTAGTCTAATTCCAGATTTGTCGGGAATAGGGGTTGGATTCCTGACCATGGAGATGCATGGCAGTACTTTTACCCACAAAACACTCTGCTATACAGTGAGAAAAATACCAGTGAATTTTTTGGTGTGTGTGTCCTGCATTTATTCTTGGGAAACCACAGCTCATTGAGTTCACAAAACACCACGTGAATGGTTCTGTATAATTTTGGAATGCCATAATCTGGGTCTATTAACCAAAACTCCACTGGAAAATGGGTGCGTGTGGCTCAGGAGGCGGAGTCAGCCCACCTGACACATCATGTGCATTCATCCCATCTGTTAACATTCTTACCTACAGTATAAACATTTAGTTTTCTCTTTGTTATATCTACCAGCAGACCCATTGTCCACGCTGTCCACCTGAACCCAGACCATGATTAATTTATATGCTGTACATGTCTGTGATTTTATTAAAAATAAAAGAGAAAAGCTTTATCCATTTCACTGTGCAGCAGGGCTATAATGCCTTCCAATCTGCAATTCTATTAACTGATTTTTCAAATCAGTTGTTCAGGTTCTCATTAATAAGTTAATTAAATTATAATATCTGGTCAAATGTCCAATGCAATGATCATTCCTCCTTTCATATGACCTGGACAGATTATGCCATTCCATCTTGTATTATAAACATAAATTCATTGATTCATTCATTCAGTTTCTATACCTGCTTCTCCTATGCCAAGCCCAGCCTGGAAGCTGTGGGTGCAAGGCAGGGAATAACCCAGGACGAGGTTCCAACCCATCACAAGGTATTTAATCTTAATTCCTCATAAGAGACATCACTAAGTATCCAGTGTCAGGAATCACTAGGGCCTCATTATTCTCTCTTGCAGTAATAGTGAATGTGTTTTCTCTAAGAATAAACTTCGTTCCAGCTGAAAATTTGGGGTACTTCGATGTACTGCTTCATTAATCATGGCTATATTTTCTTTTATTTTTTTTATGTGGATTTCCAGCTTTTGTGATATAAAAGCCACGATTAAATATTCCAGACGCAGCAAACTGTGCAGTAATTATAAAACGGCTGAATAAAAGCAATTTCCGCTCACCCTTCACCGGTGGCTGAAAATGAAGGCAAGACTGCTTTATGTGTTAATGGCGTAAGATTAAGGGTATTCATCCATGACAAAAAAAACACATATGATGAAATCGATAACAATGTTTTTGGACTGGAATAGTACATTGAAATTTTGTATCATGAATACGGACACATAATCAGTTTTTCAATTAAACATGGAATTTTAGACATCTCGTGACCATACCCAGAATAAGCAGTTAGAAAATGGATGAATGGCTGTTTTTGGCATTTCTGTGCTGCCTGTAAGGTCTGATTTTATGTGTGAGCATCTGCCTTGTGAAGGACTAACATTCTATTCAGATTGTTCCCTCCCTCTTACCTAGATACTTCATGATTCTGTGGTTCTAGGTTCACCGTGAACCATTACTGCATAAATAATATGACAAAAGGATTAATGGATATAATATAGTATTATATTTATCTGTGATGTTAATAACAACAATAATAACAACAGTGAGACTTTGGTAATCCCCATGGGGATATTCTCTTTTCACCTACTTCATCCTGCTCTCCATGACACACAGACACATACGTAGGTGACAGTAAGCTTAGCAGTGAAGGGCAGCCACCCACAGCGGCACTCATGGACCTGCGGGTTAAGGGCCTCGCCCAAGGGCCCACGGATATGTGACTAGTCTGCTGAAGCTCAGTAACCTTCCAATCACAGGTACAGAGGCGTAGCCCACTGAGCTGCACACTGCCCCCTGCTATGCTGTGATTTAGCGCTAAGATACACAAACTATTTATTAATATGAACAGGCGACAGACAATCTTTGTCTTCTGAGAGTGTAACAGTGCTACCTACAGCTTATGCCTGTACAAAATAAGGGGCAGAGATGGACGTGAAGTTGTTTCTTCATGTGGTTCCCGTTTCTGTGCACAGGGTCCTGCTTGCAGTCCTTAACACTCAGAGACATATCCCATGTAAATGATGGAGGACAAGTTAACAGGGTAGGCTTGGGGCTCAGAACTCTGCCATGGGGGTGGGGGGGGAGGCGACAGTCCCCCCAACACAAAGAGGAGCAGACAGGACCATGTCTGCAGTTTATCCTTTTAAATATTTTAGATCCTTTTTCCCCCTGAGAAATAAAGAACAGATATTCGAAATCCATGCTGTATTCGTTTTGCAAAAATACAAGTAATGGCTAAAGACCCACCAGCAGCTCTCCCAGTCACTAGCTCACTATTTACACTATAAAACATTATAAATAACGTGTCCAGCTCTGTGCCTTCAGTGTTTTAATGGAATATATTTTCTATGGTTCCTACCACTTCACCCTCCCTTCTGAGAAAGCCCTATCTCTCTTAGCCCTATCACCCAATATTTTCTCAACCAATAGCCGAAATCCCATTATAAGTCAATCTGATTTGGAGGAGTCATTGAGACCACATCAATTTATGATCTGAAGGCTTTTATTGCTAGAGGAGAATGATTTTCTATTCCGTATGCTCCATTTGGTCAGGGGTGATAATAGGGTCGGGCCTTCAGAGAAAGAGGAAAGCACAGCTGTAGCCGAAGATGGCGGCAGGAAGAAACTCAGACACTCGTTTAAGTGGGACCTTGGGCTGTGTGGCTCACATTCTAGTCAGGCACTGAGAAGGTCACCCATATAGGTGTGGAGACTGACAATACAAAAGTGAGAATTGTCATAGCTTGGCCAGAATAAAGTCAGTTAATATGGTAATAAGTTGGTTTTAACTCACAGGCACACTCTGTCAGAATAAAGTACCAATTTGTACCCTTGCTTGTCACTGGGGCTGTACCCTCAAGGGTCTGCCAATTGTACCCTATAACTGTAGGTAATTGTACCTTTTAAGGTACAGAAATGTACTTTGAGGCACATCTCCATAATACCAACAATTATAATATTCCCCTAATGGTATAAGGGTACGATTGGCAGACCCTTAAGGGTACAGCCTCACTGGCAAGCAAAAATACAAATTGGTATTCTATTTTTCTGACAGTGTAGTACAGTTATTCAATCTTTTTCTGCCAGTTCCTGGCCCCATCCATACGTATGGAGTTTGTATCCTCTCCCAGAGTTTCCTCTATGTACTCAAATGCAGCGCTCACACCCAGCTGCCTAGAAACACTGAGTACCTGGTTCAGCTGTGCTAGAAGCTGGAAGGGCGCAAAACTGTGGACCGTCTGGGGGGTCCCTGAGGACTGGGCTGGGAAACACTGCTTTAGAGGTTTAGGCAAATTTGTATCTGGAAAAAGGCTTTGCTGTGTGCCCTGTGATTGGCTGGCTTCCTGCCAAAGTGTTCCCTTCTCCGTGCTCTCTGTTTCCCGGGATAGACTCCAGGACTATGAGTAAATGGATAGATAATGAAGTATCGCTGTTGACATCTCTACTTTTTCATTGTGTTGGATGTTTGCTGGCTGAATGAAGTTAAATGTAGCGGTATAAAAAATACAAAATTACAGTTGACAATAACACAAATGCGACCTGAGTTGACGGAGGAAGCTGGATGACTTATTTAAAATTGCAAATGTATTCTCAATAGTAACATGACCAGCTGCAGCGAAAAGAAGCTGGTATTTATGTATTCTTCGATACATCCTACAGAGGAATTAATGTAATTAGCTAAGTGCCGCTGTAAGAGTTTTCTCAAAAGCATTAGAATCACATTGACAAAGCAAATTCATAATGTTTCATGTGAATAGCATCTTCCAGCACTTCCCATGCACCACGGAAACTGTGATTGTATTTGCATATTAGGGTAATTATGGTGACAAACGGCACCTGCTTGAACTGAGAATAAAATCCTGCATTTACACACAGTTCACAGTCTTACATGCTAAATGTTTTGACAAGAGAGTAAGAACCTACGGTACATTGTAAATATACAGAGACAGTGTTTTGTAATTTAATGGTTTGTATTAATAATACATTATGTCTCCAATGAGTTTTTAGGTATAGTAATGTCGATAGATTTCCTTTACTGTGTTTTTACATAATTCTGATTTTTCTTATGCTTGTTTTCATTTTCAAAGAGAGTTCAGTAAGATAAATTCAAACCAATCAGGTGACATAAGGGCATGTCAAACTCTGGTCTTCTCTGACCACAGGCTATGGGGGGGGCTTCATTCCGGCTGGCCTCATAATTCACAGACTCATAAGTAAGATGATGATTGGATGAACTGCACAGCATCACCTGTGATGAATGGATTGCAATTGTAGTAGTAAAATGTGTTGGTTGTCATTAAAACCAGTTGTCAGTTACGAATCAAAGATGCTCTTGACAATGGATTGGTTTTTCAGATGTTTAAAACATATAGGCATCAATACTGGCATAAAGACTTGGCATGAAGTTTATTAATACACATCACGGCCCAAAAGGGTGTAAACAGTAGAAGCCCAGTTGAAAAAAAAGAAACAGCACTCCACTGAGTCTTCATTTTGATGTTGGAAATACGTGTATTTTCTGCAGTCTTCTGGATGTTGGAATGCATTAACGATAATCAGAAGAACATGCAGAAACTCCATAATGCTTATAAAGATGTGTTAGTATTCCATGATGTTGGAGTAATGAGGACTGGAATCCCATCCTTAGTGCATCACAGTCTTCTGCTCTGAGTTGCTGGAGTAGGGGTACCCCCCCCCCCAACTTGTCTTAAAACCTGCTCCAAAAGTTCCATATTACATCTCCGTCATGCTTACTTACATCAATAAACTCCTCCTAAGTTGGAGAATGTTGGTGTGACATTGGTGCCCTGGAATTAGCATTAACGATTCTGAAAAATAGTGTTTCGAAAGCGATCAGTAATACAAACAGCTGGAGACAGAGCACCCAGTGGAAAATTGACTTGAGCTATGTAAAGCAATGCAGGCCAGCCTTTTATAGCTGTGACTGGCTGCTGTCGTCATGGAAACCGGCTGTCAAAATCCATCTCCACTCCTAGCTGTGCGAGGTAATGCTTTTATTCAGTCCTTGTTGGGGAAAGTACATACTTCTAGAAAATTAGACATAATGGAACTGCACATTAATGAACGCCACAGCAGATCACTTCAGTCATATTTTGTAAACATTTATTTTCACTGTCAAACAACACTTCATGTCTGCTTAGGAATTAAACTTGTATGTGTATTTTTTTTTTTTCAAATGAAAGGCTTTTTTTGCCTATTGAGGAAACAGAATACTTTTACTCTCATCCTTTCTTTGAATTTGAATATGAAACACAATCTACTGCAAAGTACACCCAAAGTCAAAAGGAGAGTCTATAAATAAATGATGATAATAATAATTTCTGCAAAAAACTAGAAAGCTTGATCATACATCTGCATTGAAAATGGGTGGACTACAATAGATATATGGAGAAAAAAGTAATTTGTCATTCTAATTTCGAATAGAAATGTAACATGTTACATTGTGCTATTAATGATGCTAAACATTCCTGTAACTTGAAAACATCCTTATAAACAACATGGAAAGAAAATACTTTGGCTGGTGTTTTTGATCTGTTCTACTTGCCATATTAAATCTTCTCAGTTTTAATAATAAATTTAATCCTCAAATATGAGATAGTAACAGGTGCTAAAAAGCAATATTCCTATGCTTGTCAATCTGCAGAGAAGATTTTGTTAGCGATGTCCTGGTCATAAACGTAATTCTGGATTATCTGTCTGCCGAAAGTTTTCAGTGATGAATTTAATCAATCGTCACCAAACCCTGAGCAGGAATAAACAAACCTGGGAAATGATTTTGTGTTTATTTGCAGCTGAAACCTACTGGTTAACACATTTCCCAGCCTACAGCCAAAAACACACGTGGCAAGAAATGCAGCAGTAATAACATTACAGCGTGCTCCTCCAGACTTCACTGCATTAATATAGGATGCGTTTTCCAACCATTGCATATGTGGAACAGTTGGAGATGTGTATATGAATCACAAGTGTTGAACAATACATGCAGCAGTCGCTCCCAGGTGTGGGAGTCGCCAAAGTAAACAGGAGGAACTAATTTATTTAATGTCACACCCGGCACATTCGTTTTGTGAACGACTGTGGCTATTTATCGTACCATCGTACAGACATGAACTTCAGGCGATGTTCTCCAGTAAAAGGTATTCATGCTCATTTTTCATGTTTATCGACTCTGTAGTTTTTCAATTAAAAATGGACCATCCCACCCGAAATCAAGAAGATCATCCATCCATCCATCCATGAATCCGTCTTCCAGTCTCTTACAGCCCAATCTCAGGCAGCGTGGGCCACATGTCAGCATGCTAGATGGGCTGTCAGCGCACCATGGAATACGCACTTGCACAAAATATCTCACTATTGGCAATATAAAGGTAAATTTACCTAAAATAACTGCATCTTTGACAGCAACCTACTGAATCCATCCTTTCATCCATCCATCTCCGAAAGCACAGAATCCAGTACATTGTCACAATGGAATCAACAATGATTAAATAGCATAAAATTTTCCTTTAAAATTATGGTTACAGCAATGGGCAGGTTAATTTAGAACTAGGCCTACTGCTATCTGTCAGCAACTGTTTTAAAATATCCTACTATCACATGGATACGCATTGATACGTATTTCAGTGATAATTTTAATCATTTTAATTCACTCGTTCGAATCACAATTATTTATTCATCATTTCTTCATTTTATGTATATATTCCCACCCACTTTGCCTTTTTGGTAATTATCTCTTTGCCATGCGAAATTTCATTATATCCTTTCGCATTGACCATAAAGGTGTCTCTTATCTCGATGCAAAAAGCTCCCGTGTGATCAGTGTCACTCTGCCTCCCAGCTGGGTTTCTCTCTGCTTCCACAAACATCACGTCCGAGAAATCACCACCCCAGCCCAAGCGAAGAAAAAGAACAAGCAATGACCCAGATAAAACAGATTAATCATATCAGACAAATGAACGGACTGTGGTACGGCATGAATCTGCTGCGCGGCTCGTCGCTAAGCACTGCTGCTGCTTTTATTAGCCGGCTTCCGCGACGGAGAAACGAAGGTCACCTTTTTCCGTTGATTTCCTGTCACGCCTCTGGACCCGTCTAGACGGGGAGGGCAGCCTAAGCAAAGGGCATGGGTGTGATCTCAGGGCACGGGAAGCTGGGGGACGCGCTCCCAACTGGAAGGTCCATATTCCAGATCAACTAAGTCAACACACTGCTAGTTACAGTATCAAGCAGTTCCATCAAGCATGACCAATAATACAGCAAAATACCAAACCTAAATTTAGAGCTGGAAAAATCAGGACTGTAGTTTCGTCCAAATTGAGTAACTCTAAATATTACATGACATCACTTCTCATGGTTGTCTCTTGTTTTTATAAAGTATTGATCATTCATTAAAAGAAAGAATGGGGCAGTATATTTTTTTCTTTTTTTTTGTG
>JABFEA020000001.1:13487444-13503720 GCA_019775915.2 Cyphomyrus plagiostoma | reverse complement strand
TCTGCCCCCCCGCCCCGGCCCCCCCCCCCCCCCCCCCCCCCCCCCCCCCCCCCCCCGGGGGGGGGGGGCCCCCCCCGGAATCTGTCTGGCAGAAAGATAATTGGCATCGATTCAAGATCCATGGTCACGACTTTTCAGTGGTATTTTTAAAATTTCATTGCTGGAAGAGAGAATTCCTCCTAGGATGTTTGTATAGCAGTGGAATTTGGGGGGTGGGGGGCGTGGCCTGTTCACTGTAAAATGCTTCAGTGCCAGCTGTTTGCATCCTGTTGACTTGGGGACTGTTTCCATGGCAATAAGAGGGAGGACACTGCGTTGGAGAGAAGAGCTGCATATGAAATAGGCAAGAGAAGTAAGAATTTTCTGGAGAAGACATAGAATACACCCTGGCAAAGGATCAGTGAGCATCACATCTTAAAACACGAAAAAAATATTAGCCAAAACTGATATTACAACCATTACTCTCATTTTGTTAATTCTCTCACTATTAACACAGAATCAGCCCATTTTCTGCAAAAATATCTCCCTTTGACATGACTTGTCTTCCCTGATCTGTCCTGCGGTCTATGAAGAGTCATCAGTATCATGTGTTATTGTATTACTCAATAAGGTCAATACATTCTTATAGTCCTTACAGTTTGACCCTGAACCTCTCAAACCCTGTCATTATGGAAATGAGTAATAGTGTAGTATTAGCATAGTATATCATGGTATAGTATAGTATAGTATAGTATAGTATAGTATCACTGAAACTGATAATTACTGGCAGAAATCCAAATGGCAGTAAGGAAGTCTTTTTTGATACATAGTCCTGCTCCATGAACAATAAATTGCAACGCTTAATTACTCTTCAACATCGATAATCACATTTTGCAAGAACATTCATTCAAAGCTATTTTTTCACACTGAAGACATACAGGGGTTGTACAGAATAAGATGTAAATTCTGTGGTTTTTAAACCATCTGCAGGCACAATTTTCTTAAGCAAAGACATTGATTGTTCCTCTAAAAAAGAAACAAAAGTTTGTGTACGGTTACATGAAGGAATATTACTTGTAGCAACTTAACTAGCAGTTATGAACTTGAGGTGAGAAAAAAAAGAAACCACCATTGTTAAATTAAACTTGTTTATGTCAGTTTCTCACATTTTTTCTGGCTTATACTCTACACACAGTTTCGGGTATGAATTATGTTGGCTTTACATTTTGATACGATACTGAGATGGGCTGTGCATGCAATTCGAGGTGCCAAAATGCCCCCACATTACTTATACAAAACATAAAGACTCTAATTGATACTTTAGACAATCCTGGACGATATACATAAGCACAGCATTAGACTATAATGACAATGAAACAGACGAGTAACCAAGCTACATTTTCCACAAGAGACACAGGAGTACAAGTGTTTCATTAAAGGGGGGAAAATGCTTCACATTTTTAAAGCCATTCTGTACGTAACATGTAAGTTTAAAGTACATTGCAGATGCTACTCTCTGTAATTGTAATGTTTGAAGCAGCAGGTGAGAAAATGCACAAAAGAAACTCGTCCTGAAAAATGATTTGATCAGAGAATGATGGATAAAGTGGAAATTTTACAGTCAGTAATCACAGTAATCACTGTGCAAATCACTCCAACATGAAGTTACTAATCTCTCTACTGTCGATGTGAAAAATTCTAATTTCCCCACGTGAGAGAGAAACCCATAGCCTCATGTTTTTAGGGATAAAGTTAAGCGATACCATTTAATTCGTACGAAACTAAAATCACAGTGCAAATTGGTACACGCCGATTTCGTTAGTAATCTTGTGATTCTCATATGCATGTTCAAAGCAGAAAAAAATGAGCAGCGGTGATGTGGTCTTAGCCAGGGCTGGGCTCTGGAGCTGCAGGAAGGAACAGCCAATGGGTACTATGGTCTAAATGAACGTCCCGGAAGACTGAGACTGACCAGCCTCGCACACCTGCAGACACAAGGCCTCTGGGGGCTGTTTTGTCATGCAGGTAGGACAGCTAGTTAGCAAAACAATCCATCGGCGATCAAAGATAAGACACAGGTAGGGTCACGAATGTTTACCGCATTATATAGAGTTTAGGCTACATTACATCTACCGCCAACCCCACGATAAGTCCTGATAGAGACCAGTAGTACAATGTCATTTGTGATTGACTGAAATTGGACAGTCATAGTTATCATTGCACAGAGGCAAAAACAAAATTCAATAAAAATATACAAAATGAAATCGATGAAGAAAAATACAGGCTGACCGAACCATGTAGCCTTTCTCTTCAGTTTCACAAAATTCTCAGTGTTTCCACACTGAACTTTCAGAACAAAACACTCAGGAAAGTTAAAAACAAAACAGAAAAATGAGCTCACCATCATACAGAAAATATTGATGATCATAAGTCACATTTATTTATCACAGCACAGTTATTTCGTTTCTATTTTCGGCTGTTTACATCTTACACGCTAATTGTGGGGGACTAATGGTTGGGAGAAGATGTGTGGGGTCACTGAACATGGTGCCGTCCTGCACTGGGCGGTCTATCGGCAGGCTGAACATCAAGACCAATGAGCCCCTGTGCTGTGTAACAAAGCCATTGGTTCTCCAGTCATGTTTCCAATGACCAATGGTCAGTCAATGGTCTTCCATGGAAGGATATCCATTCGTCCATTTTTTTCCCGGGAAATCAGTGTGGTCAGGAGGGGGGCCTCCCTGTCCATGTCAGGAATGGGCCCACAATTCCAAATGTGCGAGGCTCTCATTCAGTGTCCACCCTTGCCGGTTTGAGTTCCGTGAATAACACTGTACAAGCGGCGTGTGTTGCTCACAGCAGCGCCAGTGCCCCCACCGATCCTTCATTAGCGTCATGGTAAAGAGGAAGCGTCTCTGAGCAAAATTCCAACAGTGCAAATCCCTAAATATCAGAAACGTATCCATGGGAACATGAATCCGGAACATTGTCAGCACTGACATGCAATACATGCAATAATCACTTTTTAATTAGCATATGTATACATTTATGTTACACATTTTCTCCTATCCATTCTATATCCTTCCGCCCCTGTGAAAGTTAATTACCTCATGTATACATTTATGTTACACATTTTCTCCTATCCATTCTATATCCTTCCACCCCTGTGAAAGTTAATTACCTCATGTATACATTTACGTCACAAATAATTTCTTATGAATTTATACTTTTCCTCCTGTCTTTATGAACTGCAACTTGCAGAACCACCCTTGGAGGTAATCCACCAAATTAAAGAGATAGAATAAAATAGCAGTTAATGGTGTTCAAGAAAGGTGAAATGTGATCGTCTTAGAAGTTGGTCCTCCGCTATGATATTAACTGGGCACTTTGGGAGATCTGGGGATTTTTCTTTACTGTGTGGACCATATGCTCATACATATTCAGCTGAACATTAAGTCAAGTCACATTTTGGCTTGTGGCTTTACATACATGAAGGAGTTCTTACAGATAGTTCTCTATCAGCCATCTACGAGATATATCATGAGGGGCTTTTCATCATGACTGCCTACTGGCTCAACCAGCAAAAGTTTTGACCTCATGAAAAAGACCAAATTTTTCTTTCTGAATTTAACACTCAGCTCTATGCGTGATTAATTCATGTAGCGCTACTCACAAGTTCTAACATCTGAAAAATCCAATCGAGAAAATATAACTATGTGAGATCAGAGCTTGAATTGGGGACTTTTGATGTAATTGCCTCTAACGAGCCGAGCCGTTTCACAGGATCACCTGGGACCAAAACTGTAGAGTGGATTCCCACAAAGAGATGTTAATAAGCACAGCACAGGAGAAACATTGTGGGGAACGTGAGCTAGAATGACAATATTACCTTAACTGTCTCGTCTGCGACTTCCCCCCAGGCCATTAAGACCGAGCGCTGCTGTCTGCTTGCGTGTAACCAGTAATGACAACCTCTCTGCAGCTATCTGCACGTAAACAACCGGAGACACTTCTGTTCACGGGTTTGCCAACAGCTGGTCAGCAGAGAAGCAAATCCGCATGCAAAAAAAGAAACAATATCAATAAATAAAAATAAATGACAGCTTGCAGATGCATTCCTGTTCCCCTTTACCTTCCATTTTTTGCCCAGTCAGAGGCACAATGCACAAACACAGGTCCAGTGCGCATTCCGTGTCCCAGTGCCACCGTAACGTCCCAGACACTGCGGTCAGGATGATGCCACATGATGACCCATGCAAACATGACCGAGCCCAGGAGTTTGACGAGACGTGCATGTGATTCAAGACAGGATTCCAGACAATTCCCCGGAAAAGATGGATTAAAAAAATCACAGACATGAGGTCCTATGGAGCGATATCTTTTGGAAGCACATTTTTGTAATCTAAATACAGGTATGTACATAAGCTCCCTGATTGAATACATTTTTACATAATATAATGGCCAAGTCCTGAGCCTCTAAGAGTCTTTTTATTGCCATTAAGTACCGTAATATGGGGCTACTGGGATTTTTAATAAAAAGTACTATTGTTAAAGTCGTCACATATATGGCCATGGTAGGGAGAAGTTTCCTCGTTTTTTTGTCCATTGATAAAATCTTTTTCTAATATACACCATTTTTATTATGCACAATTTCTAGTACGAATATCTAGATGCTACTGAATTAGGAGACTCGGGGAGGGAGCTAGAGAGTCCGCGGGCAAGCCTTAGCCTCACAGGATGGATGGGATGGGGGAACGAGAGCGCCTCAGCGGACAGGGCGAGCCGTACGGCGAGGTTACTGGAGACAGTCTGAGAGCATTGCCAGTCACGCCCGCTATGTTGTTTAAGCTCCGGGATTTTTCGTATCCTTCGATGCGAGAAAATGCACAAGACACACGTGTAAGTCAATCTGCCCCCCGAGGAGGGGACAGGGACAGAGACAGAGGACGGCGCAACGGTACAATACACACGCCATGCATCACAGTCACACACATGTTCAGCAGTGCATGGGAACATGTCCACCAATCAGTTATACAGGCAGTCATATATATCCACAATGCAACAATATTTCGCAAACGGGTATTTTAAGTGCATCGTTTAAAAATAGATTGCATGAATCATTTTACCTTTCAATATTTAAATAGCCCTTAATTATCATTAACAAATGCCCCCCTGAATCTTAATTGTCTCACATTAAGATCATGCACTTATAATTTGAATAATGAAACAGGATACAACCAAATTAATTAGCACATTTTTCACAAATCATATCATGTTAAGAAGAAGCCTGGGTTAGCCTTAGTGACTCATCGGGTGTCACTGAACGTAGGACATGAGCTCTGCAGAAAGCCTCTCGAAGGCTGGAGAATCAGAGGTGGCTTAGCGACTTAGCATCAAGGATATAGGTTTAGCTGTTTCACCTTAAGACAGTGTGTACTCAGAATTCAGTGAATATCTTGTTGGATGAACTGGAAAAACACACTTTGTAAAAGGCTTTCAGGTTGAAACTGCAATGGATGCATATGTTGGTTAATATAAGAAATGATCAGAGGTGGAGATTTGAGGTCCAGAGAGTACAAATCCAGACCAAGATTTTGTTTCAACCAACCGGTTGAGCACCCTGTGACTGTGACTCTTTATACTCAACCAGTTGGTTGAAACAAAATCTTGGTCTGGATTTATACTCTCTGGTCCTCAAATCTCTCTGAATCTGAAACCTCCTCCTCTGGAAATGATCCATTCATCCTTGCAGGTTTCATAGCCAGGGAGCCTGGAGAGCTTCCCAGAGGGCACTTGGCCCAGCTTAGTGACACCAGTCCACCTGAACCATGAGTTTTTGGATTACGGGAGGAATGCTGCCTGAAGGTATGGAGATAACATAAAGCAAGAGGTGGTATTCAAAGCCATAGCTGTGGAGGCGTGAGGCTGCAGTGCTGCCTGCTGTAAAATATGACCCATGTCCATCTTATCATGGGCCAGGTCACAGAGGGGCTGGAGCCTATTCCAGGCAGCATAGGACTCAAGGCAGGGGGGCAACCTAGGCAGGGTGCCGCTGTAAGGATGTACAGTACCAGTCGGAAGTCTGGACACAGCTGCTTTTAACGCACTCTCTATTTTAACTATGTTATTCAGCTTATAGTAAAAGGTCTCGAGGCAATGAAATAGACATTCAAAATACTGCAATGGCCAAGGGAAGTTTTCAACATCTCAAAAATGTTCTCAAATTTTAGACTCTTCAAAATAGCCCCCTTTTTCTACAATGACAGCATTGCAGACTCTTGACATTCTTTCAACCAGCTTCAAGGAGTAGCCACCTGGAATGCTTTTCCAACAGTTCTGATGGTGTTTCCATAACTTCTGGGCACAGTTTGATTACCTTGCTCTTACTCTTCAATCCAGCTCATCCCAAACCAGCTCTACAGGGTTTAGGTGGGGGGATTATGAGGGCCAGGTCATCTGTCACAGCACTCCGTCTCTTTCCTTACTCACGAGACACTATCTAAAGAAGGTATGCTTAGGGTCTTCATCTTGTTTCAGTAGCAGTGTCCAAACTATTGACTGGTACTGTTTCTCTTACCTTGATGTTCCGTGCCACTTATATGATATATGAATTTTGGCATGGGACCTAGGCTCATTTGATCTATATACAATCTGTCATTGTCTGTTACAACTCTCTGCCATGGGCTATTACCACTACAACAAATTCCTGCCATAAATGGAATTATAATGCATGGAATTATGGATCTCACGTCAAGTAATAGATAGAAAGTGTTAGCAGGCAGATGAAGTGTTCAGCTTGGACACTGAGAGTGCCATTAGAAAATGCCCATAGTGACTGTTTCATAGCCAGTGTAGCAGTTTATAGTGGCGTGTCCCTCAGAGTACTGCTTATACATATGGCAAGAGCAAAAAATACAAGCAGATGAATAAAACATTGAGATCGCTGAGCCACACATTAACTCTGTTGGATGTCTAGGCAAGGAGGGAGGGTCATCTGCCAAAGCAGTGACGGTTCGAAAGGCTGTGGCATGGCCGTTTAGAGAGCGGCGATGACATCATCCGTCCTCGTTGCGCGTTTAAAAGAGTCTTCCTCTTGTTTATGTGTCAGACCAACAGAAGCAAGCATAAGTTCTTAACCACAGATAGACGTGGCAGCGATTAGCGGTGAACCTCTAAGTGGAAAGAGAATAAAGCCTCCCGAGAAAACAGAAATGATGACATCTTGGGTAGCTACAGGAGGAAGCAGATGCCCATTCCCTCGATTCAGTCGGGCATGACATGGCATTCTTCTTTCCGAGACTGAACACCCAATTTATCGGGGGGGGGGACTCATCCTAGCTCTAATCACACAGACCTTGACAAGTGACATCTTAGAATCCCACAGGAACCTGGCAGGATTACTGTTAAAATTCGGGTTTAAAATACTGTATCGCCATTTAAGGACATAAGGACTTTGGTGTGAACCCCCCCCCCCCCCAGTCCTCCCCTTGCTGGCTCACCAGGCCAAAGAGAAGGCAATCTAAAATTATTTCTGTAGTTTAATGTTAGGCCAGTTTTCCTTACGCCCCCTAGAGGTTCATTTATTATTAGCTCTCCTCCATTGTTGTGCTGCTCATTATGTTGCGCTTAATTTAGCTTCCATCAGCCCGCGGTACTGTCGCAGAGTCTTTTTTAAGCACTTTGGGCCATTTTGGCTATTTTATTTCTAAGTTCTGGAAAAAAAACTTAGCCCGATGCAGACTATAATTAATGATATGTCTGAATCTTAACTACACTCATTTGAAGCACTGTTGCCTCCGGCCTCCAAGGTCATGAGTTCAAATCCCAGCCTGCTCTGTGTGGGGAGTTTGCAAGTTCTCCCGTAATCAAGTTGGGTTTCTTCTCACAATCCAAAGAGATGCAGTATGGTGACCTGGTGTCTATAAATTGCCGGGGTGATAATGTGTGTGTCCTGTGATGGACTGGCATCCCATCCAGGGTGTCCCCGGCTTCGTACCCTGCCCTTCCCAGTACAGGCTCCAGGCTAATTATGACCCCATACTGGATAAGCACTTGAAAGATGGATAGATGGTGCAAACTAATCCCCAGCTGGTTTCCATTTGTAGCACTGTGTTCTTGAACATTATCAGTGAATTCGTCATCAGGGTTGGCCTTGTGCAGTCAGCACTCTAGGGGAACTCTAACAAGTCCATAGGACATCCTCAGAACAACACTTTGGAACTCCTGTGGTTCTCCAGACATCCCTAGGCATCTTGCTGGCCCTTTCTGAGTTGTTCACCACAGCACATGGTGAGATCTTTTACCCTCAACTTTCCGAAGGGTTCCTGTTCTTCCACATAACACATTCTGCTCATGCCCTCCGTAATGTCTGCTAAGGTCATGATAATAATTTGTTAAATTAGTCCTTTGATGTCTCCTCACATCAAATCTACTTGACTGTGTTTCATTTTTGGGCAAAAAAATGATCAATTTCCAAAGAAACCCTGTCTGTCATATAGAAGATGCAAGTTGCAAATGATATATATCTTATTATTTCTATATGGAACCTGAACTAGGGTAATGGTGACATAATAATTATGTACTGAGAATAAGGTCTGTCTGGATTTATGTAATAATTATGCACAGAGGAGCAGAAACAAGCTGGTTTTCTTATAATAATGACATGTTGAGAATGAGGCACAGTAATCTCGGCACTAGGAAAGGGGCCGTGAGTATGGCTTCTACAGCACAAATCTGGAAGTGAAGGGGGCACGTCCTCCCATGGTGCAAAAATGACCCTCACTTGCCTGGTGTAGATGAGATTTAAAAAAAATCCTGTCAGAGCCATGCATCTTCAGGCTCAGTGAGCACCAGGGTACACCAGAAACGATTAGAGCTTCCTGCCAGCGGGGGGCGCTCTTCAAAGGGGGTGAGGCTGTGAAGTGAGGTGAGTATTCAAAGGTCGCCTAGCCACTTGCTAGCCCCATACACCGTCTACGGTGGTCAGGCCGCTGCTCCTCAGAACAGAACACCTCTGGGTTGATGCTGTGTTAAACGTTTTAATGAACTGTGATGGAAACAGCTTCAGGATTCTTTACAGACAGGCTTAGTTTTCCAGAGCCACTTTCAGACTTGGAGGTGCAGCACCTCAGTAAATATTCAGTTATTACCTTCACAAGGGTAACTACTAGTATTACTAGTAGGGGAAAGATAGTGTGCAGCAGGCTGGTCATTTGACTTCCTGTGCAATATGATCTGTCAGGATCTGTGCTGTTTTTCAGGCAGAAGCTGCATTCAGGAAATCTCGTCCCACTAAGCTATTTCCATTCTCTGTGCATTCTGTTACTGCCTCCCAGCATTCAAGAGGAAGCCTGCATGATAAAAAAATGTATAAGGCTATATCAGTATATGGAATACTTATAAGGAACGGCCATATAAGGCATAACCACAAGGGACGACGTGTTGCCATCGATGTCTGACAAGCACACTTAATATTGTGATGCTCTCAGAGTTTCAGGCGTGTAAATGTACTGACCTTCCCCCTCGCTACACTTCTACAGAAAGGTGGTTGTGTCTCTCAGTGCCTCCTAGGGCTATGCCACTTTCCCAGGAATCGTGTGCATGATTAAGGTGTTTGAGACCAGGGGGAGCACAGTGTCTGTTTTCCTGGAGCCTGCCTTTTCAGTGTCTGTTTGCCTTTTGCCTGCACCCCCCCCCCCCCCCAACACTCAAATGCTCAGTTGCTGCCATTCAGTAGTAATAAATCCATAAGCCAGTGACATATGAATGACAACTTTCCCAGAATGCTTTGCAGAAACTGCACATGATATATGACGATTCAGAGGATGGGACCACACTGATGTGTACCTGCTCAGAAACATAGTGAAATGTTCAACCCAAAGCCTTAGGACAGCATTTCTTATGTTCTTATTTGTAATAGCTAATGCTATGGGTTCAGTCCATCCATTTAAGACTTTTGAGCTGGTATTGCCACTACCATCCATCCATTCATCCCACCCTCCCACTTTCATAAATACTTATGCGATACAGCTGTATTTCCCAATCCGGTCCTCAGGGATCCACAGCTGGTCCATGATTTTGCTCCCTCTGAGCTCCCTGTCAGACAGGCCACATTTTTGCTCTCTCCCATCTCTCGGTGGACTGTCTGTGGGTCCCCAAGGACCACATTGGGAAACACTGCGGTACAGGATCACAGTGTGTCCAGAATCTATCCCCAGAAGTATAGATACTGAGGCAGCAGACACCCCAGATGGGATGCCAGTCCATCATAGGATACAGCTATTACTAATGGGTACTGTTTTGTTTCAGGGGTTCAAGCGTTTCAGGGGTGGACTGGAATGGATCATTAGGATTAAATGTATTAAAATAGCCACGCACCAGACTTCCTGGAGCTGCTGTCCGTGGAGCAGGCGTAGTCGCTGGCCGCCAGCAGGAAGCATGTGCCGCCAGCCCTGCGGTTCTTGTCCTGGCTGCTGGACCTGCGCATGGGCAGTCTTTCCTCGGGTGACATGGTGAGGTCACTTCCTCCACTGCAGTCACCTGACAACACTGGCCAAAGCACTGCACCATTTAGGGAATGAGATGCGACACGACAAACACCAACATCAAACGTGCACTGCGGTGACAGCCCATGCTCAAAGAAAAACAACAGCTGGGGTCAATGGGGAGCTTCCATTGACCACTGAGTACTACTGTGTTAGATATACACTTAGCTACAATACTGCATAAAGAAATGCACTCATTAACGTTAGCTCTCAATGCTACAGATATATTTACTTAACATTTTTGAGCGTTAAGTAAATGACAAATAGATTTTTTTTCTTTCAAACAAAAAAAATCATTTGTGCAATAAATGCATGCATCGCACGCAAGGGTGTGGTGCAGCAAAACCGGGTCCTCGCATGTGCCCGTGGCACATGGCCGGTTATAGGCAACGGTCTCAGCTCACAATGCGATGCATCTGCATTCGCACATCAAACATCAAACATCCGCTTATCAAAGAAAAATTCATAGGCAAAATCTTGATGAAGCTGGGAGTGCAAATTCTGCCTCAGCGTGCCTTTTTTAAAGCAATATTCAGAGTCACTTTATACCTCAAATTACTTACTTCTATTTATAAGTTATATCCTGTGAAACACTGAGATCCTTTACTCAGCACAATTAGTCTTTCATACATTGTCTTGTAGTTAGCAGAACTGGGTCTTACTGATAAACACTTTAAAGGTGTCCTAAATGACTTCTGTCCATTGTTGTTGATTGCCTTGGTTACCGTTGAGTGACACACCCTTCCGGCTCACCTGATCTGTTGCACTCCAGCACCCGGTTCCCCTTGTTGTGGCAGGTTTCCACCTGGGTGCTGTTGCACCCTATATTATGCTCTGCCTTGCAGTAAGTGGGTGACCCCCCCTGGGCTGTTTGAGGGATGTGTTTCTTCCTCTTCTTGGGCAGCTTCTGCTTGGCCATGGCCAATGAGTAGTACATCCCAAAGTTGTTGACAATGACGGGCACAGGCATGGCAATGGTCAGCACCCCTGCCAGAGCGCACAAGGCACCCACCAGCATGCCTGACCATGTCTCAGGATACATGTCGCCGTAGCCTAAGGTGGTCATGGTGACGACTGCCCACCAGAAGCCAATGGGGATGTTTTTGAAGCGCGTGTGGTCGCTGGCTGTAGGGTCATTGGGGTTGGCGCCAATGCGCTCGGCGTAGTAGATCATGGTGGCGAAGATGAGGACACCCAGCGCCAGGAAGATGACAAGGAGCAGGAACTCATTGGCACTGGCTCGCAGCGTGTGGCCCAGGACCCGGAGGCCGACAAAGTGGCGGGTCAGCTTGAAAATCCGCAGGATCCTCACGAAGCGGACCACCCGCAGGAAACCCAGGACGTCCTTGGCAGCCTTGGAGGAGAGCCCACTCAGGCCCACCTCCAGGTAGAAGGGCAGAATGGCCACAAAGTCTATAATGTTCAGGACACTCTTGACAAACTCCAGCTTGTCCGGGCTGAAGATGACACGGACCAGGAACTCAATGGTGAACCAGAACACGCAAACGCCCTCCACATATGTCAGGGCTGGGTCAGTCTCAATCTCGTAATGTGGCCCCAGGTCTGTGCTGTCGTTTCTTATCTGCTCTGTCTTGTTGATGATCTTGTTGAATGCCTCGTGGGTCTCCAGGCAGAAGGTGGTGATGGACACAAGGATGAAAAACAAGGATGCAAAGGCCACAAACTGTGAAGGACGACAGAACAAATTAATCATCAAGCTCCTACCACTAAAGTCAAGCAGCTTGGAAACAGCTATTGGAAGGAAGTCAATTAATGAAGTGCTATGATAGTCTAGTTTCTTGATGTAGTGTTTTTAGCTGTCAACATATTCATCTAATCAGGTCCACCTGCCAAACATGAGTCGAATACCTCGTTGGTACAATAAACTTGGTCTACTGGGGATTTGTTGATGGTTGTTAAACTACCGTGACTAATCGTTAAAAAGACGTTCTTATGATCGACTGAGGGAGGACCTTGGACCCACCCTGTCGATTAGAGCCAATGTGAAGGCAATCTGTCATCACAGAATTCCAGCTTTGGGATTCATTTTCTCCCACGTAACAAATGAAGCGAAGCTGATTTGTCTGCTTCTTCTCTGGAATTGACATCCTCCAAGTCAATACCCTATTGCCGCTTCCCAAACTGCCACGGACTGCATTGACGTGGTCAAAATGAGGACACCGGTAATGAGGTGATCTTTCTTCATGGTGCAGTGTACTGACCTTCTGCTTGCCTTGTCCATGTGGCTTTCTTCTGGATACTCTGGTTCTCTGACTGTCCTCCTACAGTTTATGTGAACTGGTGACTCAGAATTGCCCATGAGTTTGTGTATGCATGAGTGAGTACACTCTGGCATCCCATCCAGGGTGCCTCCTGCTTTGTGTTCTGCCCCTCCTGGGGTGGTCTCCGGGGTCACTTTGACCCTGTATTAGATAAGCAAGATGGATTGGTAGAGATTGTTTGGTTGAGTTTACATTGTATAAGCCCTCTGTTAGTGTTACTTGACCCATTAGTATGCAATTTTACACTAGGCCAGGACTTGCTATTTATAAAGGCGCACAAATTTAACAGAGTTCTTTTCATTTTGGTCACAGCCTGAGTTGTGAAACATCACTTGGTTAAGGGAAACTCCAAGCCAACCCCAGTCATCGCTTAAAATGCCCAACAAACTGCTAAGGGTTTTCATACCATCTTCACGTCTCGATTTATAGTTGCACAATTCAAGTAGCACAGCTGTCTTGACTGTGGTTGAAAGCCCTACCATCTATCCATCTTCTACAACTGCTTATCCAGTACAGGGATTAAGTGAGCCTGGAGTCCACCCCAGAAAGCCTAAGGCAGCCAACATCCATGGATGGCGTGCCAGTCCATTGCAGGGCACACACTCAGACACACCAACTGCATGTTTTTGGAGTGCGAGTGGAATCTGGAGTTCCTAGAGGGAACCTTATAGAAACATATAAACTCCACACATACACGTAACCCAAACCTGGAAGTGTGAAACCACACTGATATCCCTGAGCTGCTATTCTGAGCATGATGCAATACCCAATGACTGCTTGGTGTGTGGAATGGAAGCCCAGCATTTGGGTAAGTAATGCTTCACTCTGCGGTCAATCAGAGGAGTTGTCTGAAACACCCTTCTTGAAACCCAAGCAGAATGTTACATCACGCTCTATGAAAGGCTCCTCTGCTATATATCTTCCTGCACACACACATGCATTTATGAATATATTCATTTATCTCCCAGTCCTGCTCCGACAGCTCAGGGTCGTACTGACCCTGGAGTCGGAGCCAAGAAGCAGAGGGTGCAAGGCAGCACGCATCCTGCATAGGATGCCAGTCCGCCGCAGGTACCCACACACATGCAGTCACGCAAGGGCGAGTCAGTGACACCGGTTCACCTGAGCAGCATGCTCTTGGAACGTGGGTGGGAACCTGTACTGACAGAGGGGAAACATGCGAGCTCAACTGGCACAGAGCTGGAGCTGGAGAAAGAGCGAGTGGGAGAGCAATATAGATCTCTGAATGTCAGGAACAGGATGACTGCGCCCTGTGATGGACTGGCATCCCACCTAGGGTGGCCCCTGTTTCATGGCCTGCGCTTCTTGGTATTAGCAGCAAAGCAAGAGCCAAAATTACAACACAAACCAAAATTAACCAATAAGTAAAAAGATTTTAAAAAGTATATAGTAGCTGAAGTATGTAGTGTCAATATATATATTAAATAATGAAATATTGCTACTGTCTAGTGCTCCCAGTTATGCAGTCCTTGGGTGTACAAATAGGCAGGCTTTACTGAATCCCTGTTAATGTTATTGCAGAGATATGTTATTTGTGACAACAATTTAAATGTCTTGCAGCCGGCGAAAGTGTCACTGGGTGTGATATTGACTGTTTTGGTCACCCCGCAGCTGGATACAGATGGTATCTCATACTGGGGGAGGGGGGGGCAAAAACCAAGATCCCCCAGGCAAAAAGCCTTCCTCTGACCCCCCCCCACTTTGTTGGTCCCAGTGTTTGTCGTAAATTTGTGAACTGCCCTGGGGGAGACAGAGACGCCCTGTGACTGATGAGGATACATCAGTGACCACAAAGCACCTGCAGTGGATGACATGCTAAAAATTGCTGAAAACCATTTAGCGCTTAGCAATGCATTGCTACAGGTTTGTGTGCGTCAAATAAGAGAAAGGGGCCATTACGTGTCCTACAATGGACGAGCGTCCTGTCCATGGTGTCCCCTGAGGTATCGGCTCCCAGAATACACTTAAGCAAAAGGAATGACAAAATGAATTCTCTCGACTATCAACATGCAGTTATTTCAAAACCTGTTAGCTGTTAGCAGGAGCTATGAATGTATGCAACAAACAATAAAATGTTAAAAAGAAAACTGGTAATTAAAAGCAGTACAAAACTGAATAAAATGCAACATTAGGAAAATGGTCAAAATCTTGTTTCAAATGGGTTTGTTTCAAATCAGTTACATCCTTACTTTTATTGTAATGTGAAAGCATAAAATGGAACTTGGAACGTGCAGCTTGCTGGATATTTACAGCTGGCACATTGGCATATATATTTACATATGAATATTTACAGATGGGATATTTACATATGAATGTTTACAGTGGGCCTCTTCCATATCAATGGGGTTAATCTCAATATATGGCTGGAAAATAATGGGCCTGTAGTTTTAATTTCACTTTGCTTTGTTTTCCTTGTGATTTTACTTCCTATAACCACAATGACTAAATTAATTAGAATGTTAATAACATTAAAGGGAAAATTGTACCCAGGTATTCAATAAGGTCATTGTGATAGGAGTACGGGGGGGGCAGAATGACTGCTATTGTGACGTCATCAGCGGCTAGCAGTAAGTGACCCATGCCTAAAGCCACCGTCCCCTCATTTCCGCTTGGTTAGGTCCTCTCCATCTCTGCACCACTGGTGGTCACATCATACATTTTTAATGAAAGGAAGCCTTTTTAAATGTCAGGTCTTCTTCTTTTTTTTGCGAATAGCATACAGTTGTCATGAGCCAAAGAGCCCTTCAGTTAATTTTGCAGGCTTCCTAAAACAGGAAGGCGAAGAGAAGGATATGAAAACAGGCGGATGTGATCTCATTCTGAGTGCAGGACACTATGAGAGCAGAGTATGCAAAGCCAAAAATACACACGTCACAATGAAAGCTGCAATTACAGATAAAAGTTCATATAAAAGCATGTTTAGGTGACTTTAAATCTTTTCCTGTACAGATTTATTTACAGCTGACTGCTAAAAATTCAGGATACTTAACTTAACAAAGCAGCCTTCGGCACGAGTGGTAATGCCATACATCCATCCATCCATCCATCTATTCATCTTGAAACCACTCACTGCTTCCCTGGTCAGGGACATGGGTGTCATTTACAGAGCTGGGTGAAATAAACATCACTCTGAATTATCCACACTTTGCCCAAAAATGAATCTTCTGAATGCAAACCTCAGTATTTATATATCCTTATGATTTTATACAGCCCGATTTAAGACAGGCCATATTACAGGTGAGAGTTGGATTTTGCCGCCATTAACCTGAAGGTTATACTAGATAATCTTACACACATAACCCCCCATCCCTCGATGATATTTCAACAGTCACGGCACACGTTCAGGATCAGGGACAAACCTGGTGCTTTTTAATTAGGCCGTAGCCAATTGAAATCAAACCGCCCAGAGCCCCCTGAGTGCTCCCCTGGCCTCCCCCTCCCCTCCCCAAC
>JABFEA020000001.1:13470575-13485410 GCA_019775915.2 Cyphomyrus plagiostoma | reverse complement strand
TCCTATCTAGCTTATTTTTTGGTGCTGAAAAATCCTTGGCTCTGCTCCACATAAATTCCCAATTTGGTACAGCCCCCCCCCCCCCCCGTCACACTCCTGACGGCCGACACAGCAAACCCAACCAATCAGCCTCCTTGCATCCACACTTACTCTGGACGGCCACCATCTGCTCAGCACTATTTTTACTCTGCATTCCATGCTTCCTCCTAGAAGGCCGCCTCTTACCGGGATACACATTTCCACGTTCTCTTGGCACAACAAGCAGACTGGCAGTCAATGTCGCACCTATCAAGGTCATGTGACATCATTGCCCCCGTCGGGAACTTCACTAGTTCCAGCGTAATCCCTGAAGCTCCCTGGTTTGGCTGATATTATGAACTGATCCTCATTTGTATATCAATTCAGACTAAAGCATATGCTAAATGATTAAATTTATACATAATGTAACGTAAAGGCATTATCTGCATATCAATTTGCATTCCTGAGAAAGCAAGTGTGTCAATATGGCGTCACCATTTGCTGTTTAGAGTCCTCGTGATTCCTTGGCACTCTGCGTTCGCAGTGTACAAAGTGTTCGCTTAATACTGGGAAACGTCTCCATTGAGACAGACCACATCCATAGAACTAGGGCCCTCCCTGCCGACGCTCATATGGCTGTCCACATGTCACCAAGGGGGCCTGGATGCCGGGGGCTTCCAAGATGACGTCTCAGAGCTGCCCTTTTTAACATGAGTTCAGATGAAATAATCTGAAATTATCTGCAGAAACCAGACAAATGAAAACACTAATTTCGGCATATTAACAGCCAGCAAACAATATGTTCCAGGCTCTGTATCATGTATTCTGTGTGGCATACTGATTCAGTCTGGCCACGTACCTCCTGGGCTGGGAGTTTGAATCCTGCTCCTGCTCTGTATGTGTAGATTGCATGTTCCCATAAACTCTAGGTTCCTACTGTAGTCCAAAGACATGCAGGTTGTCTGATTTGCCCTTATAAAACTACCCATGTGCATCCTGGGATAGGCTCTGGGGTTACTGCAACCTGGAACTCGAAAAACAGTTGAAAGACATATGGATCTCTGTCAACCTTCTGCAATTTTCTGCCTTTGGACTCAAAGGTCAGGCTTGCGGTTTGTCATGTCAGCAGCAAGGGGCATGGTGATTAAGGAGCTAGACCCGTAAAACCAAATATGCATGGAGTGGCTCTTCTGAAATGCAAAACCTCCAGTAAACAAACCCAGCCACAAACGTCAGCGAAACCCAGAGGCTCTTTGGATGAACAAGTCAGCTGAACATCTAAACACATAACTTATAGGGGAAAGAAGAAGGCATAAGAAACATCCTCAGTCCTTATTTATATCTTGTACAAACAATCAGAACAAATTACATTACTTATTATACCTCAGATCACGAGACACATAATCCAATATGGCCGAACTGCAAAGCATATGACAGAGTACATGAATTGAAATAAATAGCCAAAGAAATGGTACGGAGGTATTGTAATGCTGCACCCCCCATCCCAGCCCCCCCATCCCTGTTGGTAAAGCGTCCCCTGTTTGAGCACCTGTACCTCGAAAAGGCTGTGCATGGCACTGATTGTCTGGTTCAGATACATTAATGGGAATCTTTTGCTGATGTGGTATCCCCCCAGCCTCATGGGCTGGGTGTGGTCAGTGCTGTGTCACCACCCAGTCACACCATGTGCATGCCATAAAACCTGGATGTTAAGGGTAGAACAGGAGACCATAACCCCAACACACCAGGTTGCCATGCAACACTGGAGGGCAAATGGTAAACGATAAACCACTGTGTGTCACCCTGCCAGATCTGTAGCCATACGAACAAAATTGAACTGTACGGGGTTGCAAATCTTCAGATAAGCAGTGTGTAATTCTCATCAGGATGTAGTCAATATATGCATATATTTTCACAGTCTGAGGTCTCAGTGCAATGTAACACCACAGCAATCAGTAAATTATGACTCATAGTTTACAGAATGAGGCAATTCGATTCTGACAATTATTAAGTGCCATAAAACACACTGACTCAGAGAATTGCCTGTTCGAGTTTGGCAGGTATTCATTAAAAAGCTTGAATAACACTCAAAGGCACCCTGGGCACTGCTGAATTGGAGCTTCATCTCACCTCCTAGGATCTTAAGTGGAAAAGGTCACAGTGAAGGGGACACCCAGGACAGGATGCCAGTCCATTGCAGGGGACACACACTGTCACGCACAGTCACACACCACTGGCACTAGAACAAACTGAGAAGACACTGGGAGAGTGGGCAAATGCACACACACACAGATATACACCCATACACATGTACACACACAGACACGCGTGCACATTCACTTCCAGGGTGGTATGAATCACATTTAATCCCAGTGTTGATATCGTATTAAAGTGACGCTACTGTTTTAATTACTTTAAATTCAGTTACTTATTAATACACACAGCGGAAGATGAGGGAGTCTCCACCAGCAGCATCCACCAGGGCAGCCCATCCATCCCTTGGCTCTGCTAACTGGAAGCATCGACTGAGTGGCGTCTGCCGGGAAACCACACACCAGCTGCCCCCCTATCCACCTCGCCCCTGGCTCACTAATGTTTGCCACTTCTGTGAGATGCCGATTGCATATTTACTGGTGTAGTAACCCTGTTGAATGAGAGGCTCTCCAGACAACAGCCAGTGACCTTTGACCTCTTGGGCCCAGGTTTCATGCTTCAGTGTACATCATTGTGGACACAAGCACCATCTCTTCGCCCTCAGTGCTGACTTCCTGCATGAGAATCTATGTGGCGATTCGTAGAAGCCACAGAGGACACCCCAGTCCATCAAAGCACTGGGCCCAGATCCAGCTCCAAGAATGAGGAATCTCTACAGGGGCCCACCAGGGGGGGGTTGGGTTCAAAAAGTCCATCCTCAAAAAAAAAATCTTGGCTTCCTTCCTGTTTACAATAGTAAAAAAGAAAATCCGGGGTTGCTTGGCGACAGCCCAGCCGTAGGACCATCCAAGCTCGTGATTGGGTGTGCCAGGCCAACAGTTCCCCCCCCCCCACCATGGAGCTATGCCAGCAGAGTACTCACAGAGTCCCCCGAACCACATGTTTCGGCAGCAGGAGGTAACCGGATCAGAACTGACGGGCCTGGGGCTCTGAACTGAAAACCTAGCCCAATGGGTCACCATAACCCTTTTTATCAGACCATTGAAGTATTGCCATTGAAGACCCGCAGAAGATCATGGCGAATGTGTGATTTTTCATTACCTTTGCACTTGTGAAAACAGGGCCTCGTGGCTTCGCTGGATTCCGGGTGCAAGCCACCCTTATCCCTGGCAACTGCCTCATTGATAAAAACTCACAGACCTTTCATTGACTGACAGGGTCCCTCAGGAACAAAGGAAGGCAGAGGAAATAGAAGACAGTACATTAAGGTCACCTTGAACCCGCCCCTTCCGAGCAATCGCCTTTTAATAGCCCCAGGGGGCACAGAGCACAGTCCACAAAGACAGGGGTGTCAGGCATTACGGTACACAGCAGTAACACAGTGATGAGGTGTCAGTGTACTGGCTGGGCATTTTAGTACGATACATTAACACAGGGATGAGGTGTCAGTGTACTGGGTGGGCATTTCAGTAAGATACAGTAACACAGTGATGAGGTGTCAGTGTACTGGTTGGGCATTTCAGTATGATACAGTAACACAGTGATGAGGTTTCAGTGTACTGGGTGGGCAGTTCAGTATGATACAGTAACACAGTGTTTAGGTGTCAGTCTACCGGGTGGGCATTTCGATACACCACAGTGACACAGTGATGGGGTGTCAGTGTAGTGGGGGTACATTTCAGCACGACACAGTAACACAAAGACGGGGTATGATTTAGTGAGTGTACATTTCAATATGACACATTGAAAAGTGATGGGCGATTGGTGTAGTGTGCTGTACATTTACAGCACGACACAATAACAAAGTGATGGGTTATGGTGTAGTGGGTTGTACATTTCAGCATGACACAGTAACACAGTCATGGGGTGTCGGTGTAGTGACTGTTCATTTCAGTATGACACAGTAACACAGTAATGAGGTGTCAGTGAACTGGGCGGGCATTTCAGTACAACACAGTAACAAAGTGATGGGGTATGGTGTGGTGAGTGTACATTTCAGCACGACACTAACACAGTGATGGTGTGTCAGTGTAGTGGGGGTACATTTCAGCACAACACAGTAACACAGTGATGGGGTGTCGGTGTAGTGGGGGTGCATTTCAGTACGACACAGTAAAACAGTGATGGGGGGTTGTGTACTAGGTACTGCATCTTGATTGTATAAACATCCCATATGATATTACTTAGGTGAAAGATATCCATCCAGACGTGTTGAATCCCCTAATGATTTTGTAAATGTGATGACACTTCAGTCTTTATGTCTACACGGATCAGTGCTACACCGAATCACTCTGCACACCCTGTCTTACGACGCACAGTCAGCATCTAACTTTCACACTGCGTGTCATGTGACTCCGCATTGAACCATGGAGCCAGAGACGCCGAGATGTGCTGCGATCCAGACATTAACATGACTCAGGCGCCGTTCTTCACAGACTTGAATGGCTGATGGTTTGCAGTTGGGCGACGCTCAGCCTTTGTGTTTAGCCTCGAAAAGCTGCAAACGTTGTGATGAGGGAATTGACTGAGGCAATGTTTCACAATAAGCATCGTCAGACCATACTGGTCCGGTGGGAAGAGATTCAGTGTTTTAGCACTGAACTGCTGAAGTCAATAAGCATTTCTTAATAACCAGGCTGTTCTCCTTGGCTTTGCGTGGGTTTCCTCCCACTGCCAAAAAAACATGTGTTTAACTGGTGTCTCTCAATTGAGTGTGTATGAGGTGATTTTGTGGGGACCCTGTGATAAACTGGCTTCTCAGCTGCTGCTTTGTGCCCTGTATTTTGTAGGATGTGCTTCATGGTCACCTCAACCCTGCAGTGGATAAGCATTCATGGAAGATAGATAGATGTGAATCAGATGCAAAAGATTGCATATATGTTAAAGCAGGGTTTCTCAAACTAGTCCTGAGGAAGCCCCACACAATCCACATTTTTGTTCCCTCCCAACTCTCAGGCAGTTGCACTGTTTGCAGGTCCTTGATGACTGGTTTGAGAAACATTGTGTAAAAGGTCATTCATAAAGTACATTAAGGGATTAGTCTTATTAAAATACTAGGAATGTTGTGAATTTCTGTCACTATGTCATTGTATTTTCTCTAACCAGCTTAAGAACCACATTTATGTTAAAAAACTGGATTTTCTTGCTGGATTTTCTCAGGCCAAGAATGTCCTTCAAGCGTACAACATGCATCTCATACAACGAACATCCAAAATGACTATTGTACCTTTTATCAAGGTCCTTAACCCAAACTATTCCACTGCAAACGTGGCATGGATGAGTGGTTGCATGGATGGATGGGTAGATGGAAAAACACAGTCACGTCAGAAATCCAGCAGGTGCCCCTTTAAAAAAAAGGTATTTCATGTCTCTTTGGTTGCCATTGACTTCTCAGTGTTTTTTCCATAAATCAATTAATTAAAGTTAACTTTTAATCACAGTATCGGGATAAATAAATAAAAGATGGCCGTACACTGAGACCTCACACAGCACTTCCCGCTAAAGTGCAGGATAATCATGAGTCCTTCTGAGCCACAGGCTCAGTCTGCAGCCCACCCTGCGCCCAGAGACACTCAGAACCAGCAGAGTGAGCCATGAAACCTGGGGGACCGGTGGGGATTGAATCATAAGGCTCCTGGGGTCGGTTAGCTTCATCACAGTGGGATTCATCAGTGACCCACCCCAGTGCTGCCCCCGGGAGGTGGGGGCCCTTATGCCTCTTTACAGGGAGAGGGAGCTCGACGTCGTCACGCTTCACCCACGTGCTCCAGTGTCATGTGATGACAGCCTGCTCCTCCATCATCACCGTCGCAGTGACACGTGAGGCTCAGAGACACACAGACTAAACGGCAAGATAAATAAAGGAAAGGGGAAGGCAGGGATGCGGAGGAAGCTCCACCCTGCTGGCTAATTTGGGGCCTGCTGATAAGGCTTTGTCAGATTCTGGAGGAGGTTCCGAGGAGGTGCTGAGGAGGCTCTGAGGACAACTCTGCCTTCCTGCTCACCGTATTGAATTGCTTTAATGAGCCTGTCTGAGAGACCCTGATGAAACACCGCTTGAAATCTAAATCTCAGAGCCAGCGAGCTCGCCTCACTCCTTTCCCCCACTCACGGAAGCCCCGGGTTTAGCCGTTGCCATGGAGACGGGGCGTGCGAACCGCCGATGCGGACAGGTGTGATGACATCACCCTCAGCTCCTCTTCCACTGATCTTGCAGCTCACGGGGGACATGGAGGAAGTCTCCACGTGACTGGCACCAGCCTCCACTCCCAAAGGGTGCTCAGAAAGGTGTTGGACTTAATCTACTAGAACCCATAGGGGCAGGACTGAGACAGGAGGGCACCATGGCACTTAAGCAGCTCCACATCTCTTCGCTGCAAGGTTTCTTTGTAAATATATCCAGTGAAGCGACACAGGCAAACTGTAGGGGGAGTTGTGCCCTGCTGGTATTTTCCGAGAGGTAACATGGTAGTCAGGTGACTTCCTGTGTCCCTCCCTCCTGTACTAAGATGACCTTATCATAACTGCCTACCTTTAACGAGCTGACAGGTCCCCAGGCTTCTGTCACTGCCATCATCACGATCCTCCACCCTAAACAACGCTCACCCCCCACCCCCTACCCCCAAACCCCTGAGGCTACAGCCAATCAGATAGCTCCGTGGTCTCTCGCTGCGCTGAGTCCCCAGTGAGGCAGAGTGTGTCATAATCAGACGGGTCTACATCTCCTCGGCCTGCTCGTGCTTTGCCACGAGTGGAGGTGGAGCCTTTGGTGTGTGTGTGTGTCTGTGTGTGTGTTGGGGGGGGGGTAATTCTTCACATTCATGCAGCAAAATCTGTGCACATACAATAGACACAGAGACCTGTAGCATGTAGAAGTGGTTGCTGGCAGCTTTAAGATAAAAGTCTTTACCTTAATTTCAGCGAAGCATCTGGCCATTGTGAACTTATCTGCAGAGCCCTGTAGTATCAGCGCAAGACGAGCGATTCCTCCTATAGGAATCCATCCACGAGCCTATAGTCCCATTGCCATGGTGACGCCTTCCCTCCCTGTGTCTGCCATGCTTCTCAGGATGTTGATCCCACCCCACACGCGCAGTCACGCCGACGGGGGGAGATGAGACCCGACTGTGAATGGAGCGTGACTGCTGATGGGATCCCTTCCTCTGCACCAACCTGCACAGGACACCGCAGCCGCAGACGTGCCCCTCTCTGACTCACCTCCACAGGAAACACCCAAATGCATCTCTGTGGCTGTGTGACAAAGAAATGAAACACGACTTTTTTCTGATGATTGCCAGGGACACTCAGCACATGAATTTGACCGTCGCTGATTAAATGCCTTCGTAAAACAAAGAGAGTCACTGTTTTCATGGTAATGAAATAATGGGTTTGAGAGAGGTGCTACAACAGAGAAGAGCACCAAACCGCAAGCATCATGCTGGCAAACATTTCGGAGTTTGATATTTTTTGTGCACTAATAGCCACCAAAAATTGATATTATATCCAACAATTTGTCGTTTTGGCTTTCTTTCTTTTCTTTTCCATGGTTTTTAATTATTATGTATAAATGAGGTAGGATTATATGACACCCATGTAAAGCACCTTGGGTAGACTTTGTTGTGAAAGGCACTATTTAAAAATAAATGGAATTAATCTGAAATTAACTGCAGGAGGGCTTGATGATGCAGTGGTTAGAAGTGTCTCTTCACATGTTTAGGACCAGAGTTCAAGTTAAGTTGTCAAATTGCCCATAGAAAGGTGTGTGAATGTGGCCTGTGATAGATTAGTGTCCCATCCTGGTTTGTTCCTTGCCTTGTGTCCCTAGGCTCTAGACCCCCCATGACCCAGAATCGTACAAGCAGTTATGGAAAATAGATGTTGGTGATTTGATTTCACAGAGGAGCAGTGCAATATAAAGTATTTTAACCATGAATACTTAACTGGATTGAAAAAACATTTGTTGTCAAAAACAATAGAAGGAGCAGATGTCCTGACTAGTGGGGAGCTCCACAGGCTGTGTGGGAGCATCAGGGCCCCCCTCCCACCCTAAACACACACCCACTTACATGTAGATGTGAGTACTGAAATAGTAACATGAAGGTATAGGTGCTAACAAATGATGAGCTGGATTATTACACATGACAGTTAGGCAGGTTAAGTATCCCTAGTGGTAAGTACATGAAGTTCATTTGTGAAATCTTATTCTCACCATACAGCGTTAAGCCTGTGGTTTGAGCCAGACTTTCATATTCAGAAGCTGGCCTGCTGAAACCTGAGAGCTTCCCAGCTGCTCCCTAGCCACACTGGATCCTGACTGACCCTCTCCACAGGCCCTGGGCTCCGACCCCAGGCTCTGCTCACTTTGGACAAAAATGTTTGTCAAATAATTTAATGCTTAATACAGTGTTTCCCAACCCAGTCCTTGGGGAACCCTGCACAGTCCACGTTTTTTGCTTCCTCTCAGGGCCCAGCACACCTGTACCAGGTATTCGGTGTTTCTGATTGGCTGGGAGCTGGGAGGGAGCAAAAATGTGGATTGTTCGCGGTTCTCCCAGGACTGAGTTGGGAAACACTGGCTTAATATATCCAAGTTATATACTGACTTCCAGAACCATCTATTCTATTTTTATAGGAGTTCCCCTGTCAGTCTGTTATTGATATAATTAAATTCATTAAGGGCTTTAAGATTGAAAAAGGGCACAGCGGGTAGTACTTAATTCCCACCTCCAGGTTTGGGGGTTAAATCCTACCTCTGCTCTTTTGATTATATATCATGGCTTTTCTCTGAGTAAATCTGCTTTCCTCCCATTGTCCAAAGACACTGGAAAAGTTAGGCTCTTAGGTAAGTCAGGCTAACTATGTCTCTAAGTAGCAAGCAGTGCATGCACGTGTGTTTGCCCTGTGATATATTAATATTTCTTGCTGTACTCATAGTCTCCACATATTTGGAGCAATAAAATTATTTATATCCTCCTGAGACCCAAGGAAAAAAGTGTCCTTCAATTATAGGTTATTTGTCTTTGGAGGAAATAAAACATCTTACAATTTAGATTTTTTTCAATTTATTTTTGTTTTTAATTTCACAGCATGTCCTCTTTAGTGTACAACAGGAATAAATACGTTTTCTTACATCACAGAAAAGATAAATGCAAAAATAAAATGTCCACCACAATGGACATAAATGAATGGGTGGGGTCTCAGGAGGATATGTTAAAAAATCAAAATCTTGATTGCAAACCTGAAAAAATAAATTTTACCGATCCACACAGTGGCCTGGCATTAATCCCCTATTTCTTAAAAAAATTATATAAAAATATCCATCAATGCAGGGTCCCGCAGTTGGTTAGTGCTTTTTCAGTCGGACGTTACCCTTCAAGACCAAGGAGCAGATGGACCAGGGAAGGGTAGGGATTAAATAATTGAATCAGGGTCAGCAGAATCCTACAAAACTGTTCCTAGACATCCCTGTGAGCTCAGTCATGAAGAAAAGGAGAGTAGGCTGTAGCTCCCAGATCCATCTTTATGAAAAAAGCAGCCAGCCAATAGAAGCCCGCTGAGAGGCACTGTGGGGTGAGGGACGCGACGGAGACAATGTGCTGAATAAGCTCAGGATGACGAAAGCAAACTGCATAAGAGGGGGGCTGACTGGACCCCCGTACTAAAATACAGCAACCAGAGAGATAACCAGCAAGGAGCAAAGTGAGACTGATTAAATGTGAGAATGGTGGTCACCTCCCCCCCCCTCACTTCTGTCAAAAACGAAATAAAAAGCTAGCTAGTGGAGTCAGAGGATCATACCTAACTAGCTGGTTAACAGAAGTTTCTTCAGCACATCCTAAATAAGGAATATGTTCATTTCATATTTAATGTAGTGATTGTCTGCCCACCCCCACCCCCCCGCCAAACCTTGAGGGCCCCACACAAATGCATGGTTCGAAGGCTGGTAAGGACTGTCAGTGGCCCCAGCTGTGATTGACTCTCCTGGATAACGGCACCCCTACATGGAGGCACCATCCAGCCTTGCGAAGTCTCCCCCAGCAGGGTCTCCACGATCCTCAGGAGGCTAAGAATAGGAAATGTCTCTCTGAGGGTCCAGATCTTCGCCGTAGCTTTTTAATCCAGGAAACATCCCCAAGCTGCATGCCCCTCCAACTCCAGCAGCTCATGAGAGCCATGAGCACCATCCAAAGATGGAGCATCCAGGTACAGCCAGTCCAATTTCACCATCAGTATACACGTACGTACATTCATCTATCCATCCATCCATCCATCCATCCATCCATCGTAGCTGCATACACACATATACTGTCTTGTAACAGTTTAACAGAAAAACCTTTATCAAGCTGTTAACTCCATGATATAATACAGGGAGAATTAGCGCCCTCCTGGCTCTGGCTCAGCCCCTGACAGGCACCTAGCGTGGGTGTCGGCTGGAATTTTATTAAGCAATTTGTTTCCTAATGCTGCAAAAAAAAATAAAAAGCAGCACGGAATCAGCTCGACACAATGGGGGGAGACAATAAATAGGAACGCAGCATCCGTACCTGCAATAATAAGCGATGTGTACCAGCCCGCGTGCTTCCCCGATAGGTGGGGTCTAGTAATTGTCACCCTTCCCCCCACGACAGCCCTAGGGGAAAGAAATGTGTGGAGTAAGTGTATGGGCAGACTGAAGGGATCAAGAAACCACAAGGGACCTCATGTTACCAGCTACGCGGCCAGAAGATCCATACCAGCACTCCCGTCTCCCGTTTGCCCTTGCAACCGGAGTGAAATGCCAGCCCCTCTGACCGAACCTGCCAGCCAAATCCCAGAAGGGAGTCCTATTGTCGAAACCAATCGGCTAAAGCCAGCCGTGTGAGACAGGGATCCCGGTTACTCCCACCTGGTTGCGGTTCAAAGTCCTTCAAGGTCAGACAGAGGGATGAGAGGGGGTGCCCCCTATTTGCCAGTGTGCCAGTCTGTATCATCATGGTGTGATGATGACTGGGGCAGGTTATAATACCATAACAGACTAGATACACATGCATGTGTGATCTCCCGCCTTGCCATGTCCACGTATGCAAGAGCGCGACAGGGAGCGTTGCAAATAAACATGCGGCATAGCAGGGAATGAGCCATCGCAGCCTCCCAGGTGATGCCAATTCATTACTTCGCGATGGTGCGTCACGCTGGGTTTCAGATGCAGAGATAATCCCGGCGCTCACTTGCTCTTACCACGCCACACGAGGCTCCCTCCTGCAGCCCAGAGACTTACGGCCGTGGCCAAAGTGCCCAGGGTGTGTATGTGTGTGTGTGGGCGTGAGCTCCCTGCCACGGCCTGGCACCCCGAGCACCGCTGCCTGGGACAGGCTCCAGTCGCCCCCCTGACCCAGTGCTGGATGAGAAGGTGGATGGGTTTATAAAAAATGACCTTCCACTGGTAAATATAAATATAAACATGCATACAGGACACTGGAAAGTGCCTGGTAGCAGACTTCTGGAGATGACCTGCATGAGGTCAGGACCAAGGAGAGGTCATGACCCATTGAGAGCTCGCTAAGAGGCGGACACTCAAGCGAGTCGCTGACCTGTTTGCCCCCATGCCTCACAGCATGACTCAGATCCAGCGGAGCAGCTGGTGACTCCTGACAGGCTATAGGGTGGTGAAATGGATGGGGTATCTCCCATAAAGACCTCCCCCAACCCCTGAACAAATGTGTCATTTTTGCTTCTGAGCAAAATCCACAGCACGGAACATGTGAGACTCTAGAAGTTCAAAAGTTCTCTCACTTAACTCACGGAGAGCCAGGTCTGTCCATACCCAATGTCATCATGCCACCCCAAGCAGGAAGGACCATGGGCATGGCTACGTGTTTCAGTGTAGGGGCGTGGCTACGTGTTTCAGTGTAGGGGTGTGGCTACGTGTTTCAGTGTAGGGGCGTGGCTACGTATTTCAGTGTAGGGGTGCGACTATGTGTTTCTGTGTAGGGGCGTGGCTGTGTGTTTCTGTGTAGGGGTGTGGCTGTGTGTTTATGTGTGGGGGCGTGGTTTGTGAGTGGAGGTAGGGCCCAATCAACGATTCGCCACTGCACCTCTTCTCCCCCAAACAACATTACCTGTCAGCACCACCCCCCTCCTCCCACCAGTGGACACAACTGGCGCTTACCCAACATACCAAATTGCTCAGGCTTGGATGGCATCCAGGTAATGCCACCAGTTTTGGGTCACGTCTCAATCAAGGTTCACACGCCCAGACTCACCTGCTCCCACATAACCGCTTAATAATAAATTGGTACTTAAGGCATCAATCAAATTTAAGCCGGAGCACAACCAGAAGTAGGGTCAGTGCTGGACATGCGCTCCTGCTGTTAAACTCCTTTTATCGATCACCTCTCCCTGCTGCTGCTGACATCCCAGCTCATCTCTGTGAAATCCCCCATTCTCCATCCCCCCCCCAGCCTCTTCAACAGCTGTCAAAAACAGCTCCGGCTTTCCCGAAAGGCTCCGCCCACTCCAAGGTCAAGCCCCGCCCCCCCAAAGACTTCCCCTTCCCATCTGCCCATGTCACATGCTGCCCTCTTAGGATCCAGGCACTGTGCCCAAGGCAAAACTAACATGAGGCTGCAATAATGTGACATTAACAAGACCTAGATTTTGTCACCACGGTAACGGCCCATCACTATACCCACTCTCAGTCACATGGCTACTTAGCGCTACATGTAAAGCTTATATGTGTTTCACGCTTCACTACAAACTTGAACCTTGAGTGGTAGAGAATTTACAAATTAGCACGGAGGACACCCACAACCAGTATTAAACGCAGCCAGCGAGTTGCCTCTTAGACCAGGGACAGCCCACAGCAGACGGGGGCGGGGGTGCATTTTCTCCCCGATAGAAGCTTCCAAGAAACCCAGCAGTCAAGCTGCTGTTTTGTCAGATGTTTTTGTTCTGTGTTCCATATGGAAGCTCACCGGTTGGCCCCAAACGAGCAACAACCTTGGGTTTGACATTGAATATCGTTTCCTACTCGCGGCGAACGGTGGAAATGCATCCCATCCTTCCAAGCCAAACTTATTTTTAAGCTCTCAGGATTTAGCCAGCCAGCTGCTCTGAAAGGGTTTAATATAAACGGCCCTCAAAGAATTTATTTCACTTGGAAATGAATCTGAAGCAAGCCGCAGATATTCCGCCATGCTTCAATGGCGGCTCAAGGAGTTCCTCGTGAAAAAGCTATTTTATGCTACTTGTGAATTCTTATAGTCTAAAGAAAGCAAACTTTATTTTTTGACAGGCAGGTTGTTACTGGGGCTAGCTTAGGTGGTCTAGTTTTCTAAACTCAGCTCCACAGTCTCAGTGTTTGTCTCATTCGAATGCCTAAGAAATAATAAGAAATGATTTGCATCACAAATACAGAAGTGTCTGACATTTGGGAGTAGCATGCACAGGATACATGCCATTCTAGACTTCCAAATTATCTAGACTAATAATTTCTGTGCTGAGTCATGTTCAAAGTGTTTAGCTAAACCTGTGATTCATTTTTTAAAAATAGTAAACAGTGTGTTGCTGGTAGAATCTGTAATGTATCTACCAGTTATGAGTTTTCAGTTAAACTGGTGGAGGAAAAAATGAATAAAGGGATTTCCTTCCTAAGACTGGATAAGGTACATCCAACATGATGACTTAAACAGCACTGCATTCTGGGTCTGCGATGCCCTGCGCATGGGGCTTTCTGGGACTGGCTCAGACATGACACCGTACTTGTGAACGTTTATGAACGTTGGATGGTGGACATGAGTGGAATTTGGTGTTTGCACTTGGGGGGTGGGGGCTGACCCTATGTGGTATATGTCTGTCTTATGGATGGATGGATGGATGGGGGAATGTTTGTTTACCCAATACAATGGCATGATGGCAGCTTAAAAATGAAAATCCCTGTCCAATCATAATTCTACAGACGGGATCTCTCTGGGAAGATGTCAGGGGTTTATTTCTGTAATCTTCTGATAGCATTACAAAAGAGCAGTGTTACTTGTTAAATGGCATGTTGTTTGGCATAAAAAATAAGTAATCATCGCATTTCTAGCCAATTAGCACTGAGTGTATGACTGTTCAATCCAATCATATCATCCTGTATAATATTCATTCTTTTTTCACCAAAACTGCCCCCGGGGGCAGTACATGGCTCAGCAGATTGACACTCTGCCTGTGATTGTAAGGTTGCTGCTTCAAATACTGTGGTTCGCACAGTAGCTGAGACATTGAGCTGTTGAAAAAGGTTCATAATATTCCAAGGCCTTTCTGACTGTGTTTCTCAAACTGTGTCGCTTTGGATACAGTCATCTGCTGAATAAGCAGGGTTGTGATGATTGAAATATGGATGACCAGGAAAAGTGGTTAGAAGATGGGTGAATGGAAATGTGGATGAGCTGAATACAAATGACTCTTAACTTTACTGTTTGAAAAATCCTTATCTGAAGGTGTGGTACCTTCTGATTAGAAGCATGACAACATAACGCCCATTTTCAAAAAAGGGGATGGAAGTAATTTGTCAAACTATAGGCCAATCAGTCTAACTTGTATAACTGGTAAAGTTATGGAGGCTAGGTTACCTGGACTCAAATAACATTTTGAAGGATAGCCAGCATGGATTTAGGAGAGGTAGATCCTGTTTAACAAATCTGT
>JABFEA020000001.1:13453498-13465251 GCA_019775915.2 Cyphomyrus plagiostoma | reverse complement strand
CCTCTGCATGCCCTTATGCAGTATTGATGCAGTGGACAGCTCCTGCTGAACTCCCCACCTCTGCATGCCCTTATGCAGTAATGATGCAGTGGACAGCTCCTTCAAACATGTGTCCTGATAGGAGTTCTCCCAGTTTCTAAAAAAGAAACCATTCACTCCAGCACTACTGGAGGTAATGCCACAGCACACAATCAGTGGGAAAGAAAAGGTTCCTGGGTTATGAGCATAAAAATAAGATTTTTTTTCATATTTATTCAACTGAAAAGGCAGATCTGTGAGTTCATTTAATGCTCAATTCAATATCAGAGAATAACATCCGTAATGGACATATTTAATGATGATTGCTGTTATTACATATTATTGTAACAAGGACCTAAATGTCTTTTAAAAGTTAGTATAAGCCAGCAGCTACACAGCCACCAAATAAATGACTTATTTGTACAAAATGATTATATAATGAAACTTGGCAATTGTCAAGGCAACAAAGAGGCAATGAGCTATAATTAACCCAGACGGTCTGCTTCGGTGAGAAGTTTTGAAATCTCACATTGGACATTAGCAAATCCTTCAAATGAAGTCCCTCTGTACATCTGAAAGCTTCCCTCGATAATACTCTGTTTTAATACTCGGAAAGTGTCAGTGAGATCCCATAATGCCAGCATAAAGTTTCTCTAGGCAGACTGGTGTTAAGAGGCTCTAAATGACGACAGGGCATCGGACAATGTCACATGGAGCCAGCGGAACCAATCGCACACAGCAGCATATAAATCATGATGATAACATTTAAGCTTCAGGAAGAGCTTACTGAGTGAGGCATTACTGACCCAGAACATCTAATACTTTATTTAATACTCCACAGAAACACATGCCATGTCCATATGGAATCTGAGCCAGAGTTTCAGTGCAAACTATATGAGGCCTAAGCCATTATTGTTTAACCCTTGATGAGGACCAGTGTCATCTACCAAGTTCCTATATCACAGACAGGTCACGAGCTTAACCCTGATCTGTTATAAAATCAACGTCACAGGACAGGCCTGTGATGAGTTGGTGCCCCATCTTGGGTTGTTCCCTGCCTTGTACCCGTAGACTATGGGATCAGCCATTAGGATAGGACAAGCCAATACTATCTATCTATCTATCTATCTATCTATCTATCATCTGCATGTCTGTCTGTGTCTGTCTGTCTGTACACATAAGTACAGGGCAGAAGTGTGATTCTATCCCTCAAACCCCAGGGGCTGCAGTGCTGTCCATGGAACCACCATGACACCCTAAATCCAAATTCATTCAGTAAAACATGTTCCTGAGAGGGGTGAGAAAATAAGTGTGAGCCTCTTTATTCAAACATGTCGCGTAGCCGATATGCTACGCTATCAAATTACATAATAATGTAGCATGACCGCGGCATTTGACCTTTAGCACGACTTGCTGAACCCTCGGGGGGTCCTTGCCGCAGCCTCTCCCACTGGCCGCACTATCCCCCTGAAGTGGAGCTGACTGTCTGCCTGTCTGCGTGGGCACGAATTACCATCTCGTATTAACAATTTACAGATCTCTCCCCCAGTGGATGTCCTTGAGGGTAGAGCGCGCCGAGCAAGGATGCTGAGCGGTGGAGCGGCGCGCCATCATACTGGGCTGCTTAGACCAGCAGTGTGATGTCAACATTCCTCCGGTCCCCTTTTGGCATCGGCACGCTATACTCTGTGTGCTATCCTTGGGGACAAAAAAAATAGCTAAATAGTTAAACCGTTCATGCCTGTCACTGGAAGCTGAATGGTCTTCAGCTCGGATTTATCCGTCCATCCAGCTATCTTCTGGCCCATGGGCGGGGGCGGGGGGGGACTTATACAGTATTACTAAGTATACAGTAATGAACAATTACAAAAAAAAATTACCTTCAATTAATTTAATGCAAACCGATAAGACATGCAGTCCATGTTCTGGCCATTAATCTCGGTCAGAGTTGCTAGGGATCTTAATTTCTGCTGCTTTGATTTCTTCATCGTAATTCCCAATTGGGCACCTGGTGGATTTGGGAGGAATCAGGTCTCTACATGGCGTAAAAACAGTTTCACTATGTTGGTCATTTCTCATGCCCCCAATTTTGGAGGATTTGGGTTATTTAAAGTTCCCAGACGCGTCCCTTTGGAGGGATCCGAACGGAAAGGTCACTCCTCACAGTGGCCAATGCGGCAGCCAGATTCCACTCCACGGCACAGCACGGACCAGGGCTTGGGGCTATATGGCCCGCCAGGAGGGGCGGGGCCACTGTGATGTCACCCGAAGGTCAGCCCCCGTGACGGCAGGGTGAGGGGGGCAGGTTCTGGGCCCTGCCATCTGTTCTTGCCCTTGCGCTGGGGTCCCGTGATGAGGGGAGACCTGTTAGGCTCCACCCCCAGCCTTTAAATGGCCCCACCTCAAGCCTATAAAGAGCACAGCTGCTGCGTGTGAGGTGCCAATCTGGAGGGTGCAGAAGCCTTGGGGTGTGGGTTTTCCCAAGGGTCCCTTGACCATATCGCTGCTGTGGCAGCCATTGTGGCCACCTTCCCCATGTCCCCTCCTCCAAAAAAAAAAAAAAAAAAAAAACAGGGATATCTTCTGGTTAATATGAAATTACTATTGAGTCAATATATTATGTTATAACTTTACATAATCTCAGGTAAAGAATTGTAGAATTGTACTATATCACACAGGGTGTCTATTTAAGATATAGGGCAATTCCATTGTTATCGATGTGACATTTAATCCCATATTGGCAAACAAAATGCCTCAGAGGATGTACAAGCTTTGTATCAATGAATCAGTTTGCATAGGTTATCATGTAACCTCTTGGACTGAATATAGATAAGTCCACAAAATCCATGTATTTATTGGAATGTTAAAAACAGATCAGCATTATGGATAAGACATCGAACAGACCTTTGTGTAGAACCGTCCATTGTATGTATCTTTGCAGTAGAGCTCAAGGTCCAAGGCATGATATAATATATCCACACCATCCAAGGACCACCTTCCCCCATCAGATGACATCATCCTGCCTCGTTCAGTCTAACACCTGGTGAACGGGGAAGATGGCATCACCTCTGGTCTTCAGTCGAATAAGAAAACAGATGCCATGCTGAGTACTCTACTCTACTCCAGCTGTCTCATAAGAATTTTGACCTAGTCTCTCTTAAGGAGAAATCAAGCAATAACTTTGGAGAGATTATTTTTCTAATGCAATAGAAAGATGCTTAAACATGGCGTTGATCCGGTTCACACAAAGCAGACTATCTGTACTTCCCAGTGACATCTTTAGAAAGACCAGCCAAGCCTTGTTACAATCTTATATATCGACTCTCATTATAATATCTTATAATAGTGACAGTCAGGATGTACTCATCAGTAGAACCCAATGCATGCAGTAGATTCAGTAAAATAAAACGTGTCCCTAAAATTCTATAAAAATTCCATTTTTTCCCATGCAAGCTGCACAACGCCAGGCAGCTGGACAGGGGTGGTTTCCTGGCACACCGCTGAGATCATGATATCCCTGTCCAACTACCACCGTGATCTCCTTCCCAAAAAATATCTGAGAAACTGGGAAAGATCTTGCCTTCCTAAGGCAATTGATCCATCTTTATGATCCATCTTTACGATCTTTATAAGTTCAATATGCATTTTGCCTCCCTCTGAGAAGCTCTCTGCAAAGACCCTTGCATGCCATTTCAAACATGTCAAGCTCAATCAATGAGCTATATTTATATACTATGTATTTATACTGTATATATATATTTTTATATACAATGTGCACCTCCTGACACATCATGTAAAACTGTCCACTGTTAATTCAGTAATCCCACTTGCTGTCTTCCCAGCTCACCAATGTCCAAAGACTGCTAGGATCGACTCCACCACCATATCCTCCCTATTATACCATTAACATGAACATCCATTTTTACCATTGCTGAATGTTGATTATGGATCAGAGAACAATTTCACTCCACAACAAATGTAGAAACATCTAATCTAGAAAAGCCACTAAAATGACCTTCTTTGGGCACAATAAGCCCCACCTCTATGTGCAGGTTATACCATAAACCCTGTTTTTCCCTAAAACGTTAAGATCTGATCGTATTCCTGAAGGGCGGCCAGGCAGGTTGTCTTGGGATAAAGCTTAATTCACAATATAAACATTGGGCATCCATAAATCAGCTTTGGATGGATGTGACCCTTTTCCTGCCCTCCCCAAACCCCCCAACCGGCTCCATCTCCACTCATCTGCTATGTGCAGTGGAGACTGTTTTTAAGTATTCTAGCTGGGGGGGGGTGGCGGTGTCTGAGCTTAGTCTCGCATGGCTGCCTTTAGAAAACTGAAGATGCTGGAGAGGGTCCCTCTGCCACGAAAGCCAGGCCTCCTGATGAACTGCTGTCTCCAGTCCTGGGGCGACCCGCCAAACACACTGGGCTAAATCGGGGAATGAGGTCCAAGAGCACTGAACACGTGTGCGGGTGTTTGGTTCCGAGAGACAGTCTCGGCGAACTGCTTTCAGTCGTTTATAATTAGATCCCCCCGGTACCCTGTCTGTGGACTACACCAGCCTGGGACAGCTCTACCAGAACCAGCGACTCAGAAGTGATCCAGCTGGCCGGTCTGAGGATCCCGGGGCGGATGCGGGTTGCCCCCACAGATTCTCTAGCCAACATTGGCCCTTGAGCCAGGCAGACACGAAGGAAACAGCCGGTTGCTCCACCGGGACATGTTTGGGGTGACAGGTGCGGCAGATAGATCCCTCGGTGATGTCACCATACCTGGGGCCGTGCAGAGAAAAAAAACGTGGAGCAGAACCTGAAGTAAGAAGCATCGCATCAGCTGACACACAGAAAAACCTTCTCGATATAGAATCTCTGAAAAAGTGCATTTTTACACCCTTATTCGCAGCTTGCGGTGTCTTCACTTCATGCCGGTGGTCCTTAAAGCCATCCTTTACCCTTTTCCTGTACGATTCACCAAATTATGCCTTCCAGGTACAATGCGCTAGGATTAAAGGTTAGCTTACTCTGGCCTTTCAACCCAGGGGTCCCCGTGCTTTTAAGTAACTTTCACCTTTTGCGCAAACCTTTTTTGGGTGTTTCTGAATGAGTCGTCATGTCTGGAGGGAGGTCTGAATCATCACCGGTGAGGAGAGGGGATTTCCGGGATGAAATGCTGGTTTTCGTCTCCTGGGGCCTGATTCCACCACCAGTGACATATATAAGCTAAATGACACACACTCAACTGATACTGTACAGCAGCTTGTCAATGACCAGAGAACTTTCTGAAAACTCCTGCAGATCTTATCCTCTTACATGTTGTTGTGACATTAACAATTATTTACAAATATTGGCCTCATCGCCGAATAAAAATAAGCTCAGTTATTTGCTCAGCAAAACATCTACAAGTAAAGCCAAAGTGTCTTATTGAAATTCACCATGTTCATGCTACGGTAACCAGCATCCCATCCAACATATCTCCTGCCTCATGTCCACTGCTTTCTGAGATATAGGTCTGTGCTCACAATGACCATGTGTGAGATAAGCAGTTACAGAAAATGGATACATGAGTGGGTGGATGAGATAATATTATGGCAATCATGTAAGAACACTATAAGTACAAAAACAGACAAAAACAGCAGGCAATATAAGAAAAAAATGGACAATAAATTATATACTTTGGAAACAGCTAGTTAAATTAGACCTAAACTGAGCCCACTTTAAAATGACAGTAATTAGCCCCCAATGAAATTGATAGCAATTCACAGTATCCATGTATTAGTAAGAACCTCTATTAATCAATACAGTATATGGCAATGAAGAAAAAAAGTCTGTTCAGATTTAATGTGCTCATTGTCTTAAGAAGGGCTTCATCTCTCAGAGTGAACATCACAGCATTAATAATGCACAGCTCCTTCGAGACAAATGGGGTGACCATTAATACTAATGTACAGCTTTAGAGAGCCCTCAGAGAGCCTCCATGTGGTACTGGTCACATGATCCACAAAGACAGCATTAGGCTTCCTCGATGTGCGATGGTTGGGTGATGCTCAAAGTGCACGTTTGCCTCCCCTGATATCGTCCCATAGTGAGTCAGGCCATATCTCGCATGTGACATGGTAAGACTGATTTCTATTTGAACTGAAGCTAAAAAAACATTCATTTTAAAATGCCAGCATTTTGTATCCAAGGCGCAGTGACATACGTGCAAGATCTGAATCTACTGAGAAGATTCTTCATCTATTGTGGCTGGAAGATAACAGTGTAAATGTAAACCACAAGAAGACCACAAGCAATGTTCCAGGCACCTAATAAAGCAGATTAACCCAAGAATTATTATCTGGGGGGGAGACCAAAGTCTTATTTCAGAATCTCCCATAACAGGGAGTGTAATCAAAACAAAATCAAAAGATATTTGTGGCCGATGATCAATTCAACAAACTGAATTTAACAACAAGGGTTTCCCCCAAATGGTTTCTCTCTACATCTCCATCTCCAGTTTCATCCAACCAAACAGAACTGTCACCAAACTCACCATTGTGACTAAAACTTTACGCTCATACATAACTGCACAGCTTATGAAAGACTTACAAAATAACAATGCTATTTCTGACCATGCATAGTGTCATCACTACAGTAGAAGATTAAAGGTTCAATAGCAGATTTCGTCATAGGATTTGCGCCTCCATATTTATAAACATATCCATTGCCTCATGCTGTAGACCCTCTGTCCATTAATTGACAATTATACATATAATTACTGTCAGAATAAGCAGACTGCACAGTAAAGCCTTCTGACTCCTATTTGTTAAAATTCATGAAGGCACCAAGCAACAGCTTAGCATGCTGACCAGACAGTGCACCCGGCCCCCACGGCTGCCTAGCGTCTCCGGGAAGCCCTCACCATCAGGCAGATGGGAGACCACAATGTGCTCCACCCCAGGAAAAGGAAAGCGCAAAGCCATGACGGTCTACTGGAAAACAGTCACCTCATAACACAAGCCTGAAGGCAAGCACAGCCGAGAGGGTGGAGCTGGGTTGTTTTTAGCACACCAGACGTCACATATGTTGCCAGCAATGACATATGTCACAGTACAAACATGCATTACTTGTCATAGTACAAACATGCTGAATCAATGCTCTATATAACACAACTATCCCAGGCATGCACAAAAAGAGCCATTTTATCAATGGTCTGTGTGTGCTTGTGTTTCGAAGAAGCAAGCTCATGCTTTCCAGAAGTCATTACAATGCATTACTCTGGCTGACAAAAATATTATTCTTGTACTAACATCCGCTGGCTAAATAAACGCCACATCTGCCCCTCCCTAACTTAGTGTGTGCACCCCCCCCCCCCCCCCCAACTCGAATGACGGTCCTTCCCGCCACGCGCCCCCAAGCGCCTTTGACTGCTCATTCTGATGAATATAAACATTCTCAAGGACGGTTATGGCCGGACTCCCGATCCGTCACATTGGCTGTTTTCGTTTCCCTTCGCGCGAGCTGCAGTGCCGCTTACCGAGCCGGTCGTGAACGGGGGGGCGGAGCTAAAACATGCAAGTGACAGGCGGTCAGCAGTCTCCCTTGCCTGTTTCTTAGTCGTACCGCTCAACATCATCAACTACACGCCACTAATATAAGGTTCATTAATCCGGACTTTTTCTTTGTAAACGTTAAATCAAACCTCATAATAATTATAAGGGTTCCAAATATTAATATTAGTGACCTTCATTAAATCAAGAGCTTTAATGTATTTTATTCAAGGATTTTAAATGCTAATTACATGTTGTGTAAATCGTATGCGGTCAACCTGCCATCGTCCGCAGTGACGGACGAAGTGGATGAAGTGTGGAAATTAAGGGCACTAATTAAGGCTAACAAGGCGGTAAAATTCAGGAAATAACTTCAAGTTGAAATATGTTTGCTGACAGACCTGTCAGCGGTCCTTCTGGCCGCTCCGAAAACAGTGACCCTCGTGACGCTTATTGCTTCTCCTCAAGGAGATTTATTTTTAACATTTGTTTTTATTATGCAAAGCTTCACTGTTTACATTTTCACGTTAGACAGCCCGAAAAGCATGCACTAAAAACAACACTGTTCAAATAACGGTTTACATAAATGTGTTATAAAAAGGTCCATATTTACAAGTATATATAGACAATGACGATTCTCATTGGATGGACCTATCATTGGCGCAATTAAACAACAATGCGAAAGGTTTTGCTTATACAGTAAGCGAAGGGTTACAAAGTTCACGGTTGAATAAGATCCTGAGATCAATTGCATTCACAGACCGGGCAGCTTTCGATGAAAACAGGAAAACACGAGTGGCGTGTTGCCATGACGACGAGCACAGCCTGCCAAGGTAGCATCTTTGAACGTGCCGAGCAACCCAGACGCCATCGGTCTAACCTCTTAAGCAGCAGAAAAAGGGCGATCTCCAACGGGTGACAAAGGAAATCAGGAAAGCATAGAGGTATATTAATATGTATGAACGGGGAAAGGTACTATCACAGTCCGACAGTGGCAAACTACAAAAAGATTTTTTTTAAAAACAGTTCATGTTTACATTTTTCAGCCAAGCACTCATACAGCAGTTGGCATGAAAGACATAAATGGAAAACTCAGATGCTGGATTCACCAGAAGATGCATTACTATGCTGAACTGCATGTCTGTCTCCTGGTTTATATTTGGTAACCAACCAGCTACATTTACTCTGCTCGGCAACTGGTTTTATTGAATGTGACTCATAATTTTTATGCATTTGGACAATGTATACCTTTATCGACAGTAAAACAGGTCCCCCTATTTAGGGTGACCATCTATTCCATATCGGGGGGCACTATGAGCTACTTCAGCTTTTACGAACTACTTCAGAGCTGAAAGGGTTCTGTGCTCTGCTAAAATGTTTGGTTAGTTCCTAGATTGAAAGACTCATCCAGCTGTTTCGCATTAACATTACTGACACATATGCATGATTATAGGAGACTGACCAATCAGCATATAGCAAGAACCCAGTGCTTAGGTGAAATCTTTGTCCTTTTAATTGAAATGGATGAAATGGTAGTTTACAAATCCTGCTGAGCTCATAGTGTCCCTCCTGACATGGATTAGGTGGTCACCCTACCCTTACTGGGTATGAACATACACCTGTCCATTAGGGCTCCCCATATTTAACTACTGTAATACCTCCTGTGGGCAGCACGGTGGCACTGTGTTTCACACTGTTGTCTCATCCATATTACCATGTTCTCCCTTTGTCATTGTGGTGTTTCCTATGATTTTTCCCACCATAATCCAAAAAGATGGTAAGGTGAACAGGAGTCGCCAAACATGGATGAATGATGTGAGTGTACCCTGTGACAGAACAGGCTCCTCACCCCCGCGACCGTGACCCTGAATAGGACAAGCGGGTATAAAAAAAATTGATGGATAGATGGTAACACCTGCATTCCGGGTAATATATCATGCCCTCCCCCACAGAAATTACATTTTTGTCAAAAAGATTTAAAAAAAAAAAAAATTCAAGCTTACAGTACCTTCAAGCAGCTATAAAAATCCCTTCAAACATCTGTCCTAAATCCCATAACTACATACCCAATGTCTTTAGGCATCAGACTTCATTTCAAGAATCATATTGCATGGAATTCAGTGGAACGTTGAAGTGGGGAGCGGGTGAATCAAGTATGCATTTTTAAAATCGATGCTGTAAATTTCCTCCACACAAGATTACTGACAACATGTCAGAGTACGGTGCTGTAATTACACACTCTGTCGACACAGCTATGCCAGGAATCAGGCTGCATGCTAACGGATGTCGCACTCACAGTTGCCGACAAGGTGGGAATCCGTTGTGTCACTGTGTCTCTTTAAGCTTTGGGTTGAAAACACCCCTGGGTGTTACAGGAGATGAAGGACGAGCGGAAGGGAAAGCACAGGTCCCCTCATTAGTCGTGTAAAGCATTAACCGTTCCTTATATGTGACCTATCCAATTAGGTCACTTTAGCATTGAGGAAATTAAACAAACACAGGATCAGAAGGGTTTAAGATTGCTGAAGCAGGGGATTCCTGATGTGACTATATTAAAAGAATAGCAGGTTAGTGATCTGTGCCCATGAAGGTCGTTGGTTCTAATCCCACGGCCAGCACAGTGCTCATATCATCATTGTGCTGGTGAGCGAGGGCCTTAGCCCCAACTGCTCCAAAGACGTTGTCTGATCCTCACTTGTACCTCACTTTGGCAGAAGTACCTGCTAAATAAACGTGGTAACAGGATCTGATTTAAGACTGAGCAGCAGTGTTAGTATGACATTTCCAGTATGACTGAAGCTGTGAATGAAGTGAATGTGTGAAGAAAACCACAACAGAATTGTAGTGAATTACATAATTGCACCTTTATGTGAATGGCAGCATTCATCGGGCAAATTCTTTTGTACTTAATCCCCAAGGTAATATTTTTATCCAGAGTGACGGACAATTTTTAAAGCGGAATATTTAACAGGGGTGACTCGGGTCAAGAACTTCAACTGGCATTGGTACAGCAGGACCTGTGGGCTATTGCAATAAGTCTTTAACGGCTAGGCCACCCACTGCAAATTGGCAAATATGCATCATTACTGCCTTCTGCTAGATGATGAAATGTTGTTAAGCTAAACGCCGGGAAAGAATCAAAAGCACCCCACCCTTAGCTTCCGGAATACACTTAGTTCCTGGACTTGCCCTAGTCATCACCCAAGAAATTAGTCCAACTTGTCCAATCTATGTTCTTCAAATATGATTCACACTAGATCCCATAGAACTTCCTCACAAGAGTAGCTCCACATTATGCTGCCTTAACGGAAGCGAGGAGGAGGGGTTCCTGATGCCTACTAAGGAAAATGCAGATTCAAGCATAATGGCAGATTTTGCAATGAAGTGGCCCTCAAGAAGCCATCAATAACTGCCATCCCGCTTGAACATGCCTCAAGATTAACTACAGCATGGTACTTACTTTTGTTTAAATGCACAGGTAAATATTTATTAATTTTGTTTGTGCTTTGTTTTTTTTTGCTCCCTTGGGTGATATCCTGTAATGCAAACTCACATTTGCGCAAGTCTGGGCCGAATTTAGCCTAGCAGGGCATGTGGGTTCAAACGCTTGTGTCACACATCAAACGCAAGGTCAAACCTCTGTCCCCATCTCATTAATAATGCATATCAGCAACAACGCCTGGAAGTAGGTGACTGCTGAAATAATTAATTATTGACTGGATAAACAATCTGGGACAGGATCATGATGCCGTTTTAACCCAACGAGTGCAATCAAGAAATTATAGTTCCCTGAAATGGTTCAAAAATGCAGGACCGTTCATCAAATTTATTAAATACATGATTACCCTACATGACATACATGAAGCAAGGCATTGATTGGTCTTAGTTGATATCTAAATATGTACACCTGTTTGCAGTGTATTATAGTCCTGGACTTTTATACCCAGATATTGATGGGCTGTACTAAGAAAAGAGGTGTTGTTAGAGTCGTACTACTAGACTCGCTCTCCTGTCACACGCACAGATGTGAGGGCAATTTATTTCCCATCGCCAGTGTGATATCAGTATTTGCCAGTGCTCCCGTGCAGAGAGTGTGGACCACTCAGAAATGAGCAAGGCGCATGTCCTTCTGTGACAGTCCCCTCCGGATTCTTTGCTGATGAAGGCTCTACGGGGCGGCGGCCCCCGCCCCCCCCCCCCCGCGAC
>JABFEA020000001.1:13390227-13400397 GCA_019775915.2 Cyphomyrus plagiostoma | reverse complement strand
CACAAAAAGGGCTACGACCCTGGACAGGATGCTAGTCCATCACAGGCCACAAAAAGGGCTACGACCCTGGACAGGATGCTAGTCCATCACAGGCCACAAAAAGGGCTACGACCCTGGACAGGATACTAGTCCATCACAGGCCACACACACAAGCACACACATAATCAGGCACCGCGGGAAAGTTAAAGACGGCATTTAACTTAACTGCATGACTTTAGACTGCGAGAGAAAACCTTCATGATATAATTCAGATTCAAATTAAATAAAAATGTAGAATATAGAACAGATTATATAATGGAAATCATAAATCTGCACAGCATTACTGAAATTCCAGTTTGTGTTTTAAAGTAAAAGCTTAAATCAAGGCAATATACAAGCCCAGGGATGTCGCTAGAAACTCTGGGCCTCCCGCCTTACAAAAGTGGGCGGTTTCAGACAGCATGTGCAAACCTCCGATCCCATATGCAGCTGGCTCTACGGGGTGTGCCAAGTACTGAACAAGTACGGGGGTGTGCCAAGTACTGTACACGCACGGGGGTGTGCCAAGTACTGTACACATACGGGGGTGTGCCAAGTACTGTACACGTACGGGGGTGTGCCAAGTACTGTACTAGTACGGGGGTGTGCCAAGTACTGTACACGTACGGGGGTGTGCCAAGTACTGTACACGTACGGGGGTGTGCCAAGTACTGTACAAGGCTCAAAAGGCTCGCTCACCAGTTAGTCAGTGGGTCCAGCTGAGTGAGTATTGAATTCAGCATCTTCTCCGTCTGCGCTAAACGCTGCTCGAGTTCATTCAGCTGATTTTCTGTCAAAAGCCAAAACTGATGCCAATAACTAAACAGCAATGTAGAACACAAGCAAAAGAAAAGCCCACCACGAAACAATAACATGAATTATTGAGAAAGTACCTGTCTCTGCAGACTTCTTCACCCCTTTCATCGTCTTATCCTTCTCAGTCTTAGAGTCATCTTTAGATTTGATCTGCAAACACAGCAAGATAAAAAATGCATCTTCGCAAAAAAGTTCAGATCTTCGCATTTTTTTTCTATAGCAATATAGCAAATTTATAAAAAATTCTAATATTCTGCAAATAGTTCTCTGTGAAAATTTAGCTTCTTAGGTTAATGGGATCATCTTAGAAAATGTTTAATTTGTGCTTCTATGACTTCTGGTGGAAAATTCATACTATAAATATACAATAAAGTGTAGGTTACAACACAAGTTATGTACATGACCAGATGTAAAATGCAGACATCCTGTGTGATAACAGTATATATAGCCCCTGTATGTATGCATGCCATATGCAAATGTTATTTAGTATAGAAGAATAAACTTGTTATAATTTTCTCAGTCTTTAGCTTGCACAAACTTTACATAGGTAGAGTACATCAAGCAATTTTTTAGCAAAAATTGCCCTAAAATCTGTAGCTTTTTCCCCACGTCATTTAAAATGTACTTTACCTGTGTTTAATCTAATTGATCAGCATTACAGAACTGTTTAAATGTCCATATTGCAATATCAAGCAATTCAGGATGGCAAACCTGCCTCCTGAAGTCCAGGAATTTGGGTTGAACAATAGGGGTTGGTCTTGTATCCTGTTGTGGGATCTTAAACAGGAAATGATAATCTAATTGCTTGCATGAGCACGCTCAGCTGCTATTTTTTGAGGAGTACGCTGAACAGGATTCCATCTGCTCTCATTATTCACCACATAACAGGTAAGCAGATAATTATACAAATATACAAAACATACTGTTAAATATAAATAAACTATTTACCAAACAGCGAAACAATTTTCAAACATAGAAATTGATGTTTTGTGATGGATAAAATGATGTTTCAGTTTCAAAAATGTAAAATAAATGAACTGACAGCATAAAATATAACAAAATATAAAGGCACCAATGTGAGTCACAGAATATAAAATGATTAAGTCCTAACATAGTGTGGTAACACTATAAAGTGCTCGTATGTTCGCCGTTAAGCGTTATCATTTAACATGAAAGAAGTTTCTCGATCTTTAACTTGCACAAGCTGTATGTGGATAGGCTACACTAAGCAATTGTTTTTTTGTTGTTGTTGTTTAAATTGCCCGAAAATCTGTAGGTTTTTCCCAAAGCACTTAAAATGTGCTTTACCTCTGTTTAATCCTTTCAGAACAGGCAAGACGCCGTTTTAAGATTTCACAGTAACAAAGGTGATCTTCTGAAATGCAAGCACACCGCTATAGAGAAGCTCCGACTGCTCAGTCCAATCATATTGCTGGGCCATCAGTGTTGTCATCATTTAGGTCTCAAGCAGTATAAAAGTTAGTTTTGCACAGAAGCTCTTGCGAATTACGTAGGAATAATGTTAACAAGTGTTTTTATGGCGATTACATGAGATTTAATTTGTTTTGCCGTTTCATTACATTATCGGCTTTACATGCATCAGGTTCCACTAGCTAATTCAAAACACTACTGAATTTACAGAATTAAGGGGGGGGGGGGGTTGTGGAGACACTTCCATATATTACGCGATCGTCCCGCATAGAAAAATCAGATGCTATACTCTCTTTGAACCCATACCGGACGCGACGTATCCTGTGGTCTAGTAAAACAAATAATCGTGCTTCTATTCTCATTGCATGTGAGAATAATTTTGGGGTAAGAAGTCACATAAATTATGAGTTTTAGATTTTTTTTTGAATCCCCCTTTATTTTGTTAAGCTGAATTTAAAACCCTGCCCCCCTCATACACACAACAGGAAAAAGCACAACTTTTCATATCAATAATAAAAAATTAAAAATCTACCTTTATAAACTTGTATACAGCAAAGACACCAACTCCGATAGCATACAGTGGCATCAAGGTGAACACGTATCCCTTGCTGTTTGATTTATATTTATCGCTCTTCAGCTCTTTCTCCATCATCTTTCTCACTTGCTGCATATTTTCAAATGTCTGCGCCTTTGAATCTGGTGAATTCAAGTTAAACTGGTGCGGTCTTGCTGTACCCGGACCCACTGAAACACACACAGGATAACATGCAGGCTGTGAATATTAGTGAGCAATGTTTCTGTACTTGGGCATTAAAAAATACAGTGTATGTATGCGTGTCTACATAAATAACATTAACAATTCCATACGAATTATGTTGCTGAAACAAACAAAGAAAAAAGCAAAGTTATCATTACATATCTCGTATCATTTTGCCATTTGATCACATTAACTTCGATAACACACCACAGAGCACAATATACAATACAATCACCTAGCTAACAAGTAGACGAAGAGCTTGCTAAGTGTGGGGGAAATTGTTTAGCATCAAAACAACGGCTACCTTTCCTATTAACACGCGGATCAAACCCTTTTGATTCTTTCGAGCCGGATCCACTATTGAACATTCTGGGTAAAACGACGAAAACAAGCAGCACAGCTGTGAGTGCTACCACCAGCTGCTGAGATGATGAAAGGACCATGTTTTATGTTTCACGATAGTCACGAAAGCTTTCCTGCTATATCAAAGAGAAAACGAAAACATTAGAGCACCGCAAATAAATATGCTGTTTGTAGTTTCTTCGTTAATATTAAACAGTCGCAACAAACTTACAGATGCTTTTCTAGTACGATTTGCTGCATGATGCGCTTACTAGTACATTTTACTTCCTGCTTTACGAACCAATCGTCTACTACCATCCATGTGGAGGAACTTACGTCATGTACGGACCCGATCGTCCCACCGAGAATAGCCGAAAGGACAGCTCTGATGAACTACGGCCGAAACAATAGCAGTTGCAAATTAATTTGGATTTTGAAATTTAGAACTGGCTTTAACTCACCCTGGTACTAGAGATTTTGAGCGTTTTGGTGATTTACAGGTCTTCCTGACATATACAGTGGTACCTCGGGATCGAATCCTAAAATGTTCGAGTTCTGATTGAATTTCCCCCTTAAGAAATAATGGAAGACTAATTAATTGGTTCCCGACCCCAAAAAGTACACACACACACACTCAATCAGCTGCTTTTGGTTGTTGTCCTCTGTATTTAGTCCACGTTTCCATTATGTATCTGTGTTCGTGTGTGTATACATACACTATATTGCAAAAAGTATCGAGACACCTGCCTTTAAACACACATGAACTTTTAAATAGGCTTTAATATGGAGTTGGCTCACCCATTGAAGCTATAACAGCTTCAACTCTTATGGGCTGCCTGTCCACAAGGTTAAGGAGTGTGTTTATGGGAATTTTTCACCATTCTAATAATCTCAAGGCCAATTAGCTATAAGACTGAGCAAACTTTCTATTCACTTAAAATCATTATGGATAAACTGTCAATTTTTGTATCTCAAAGGCTTATGAATGTTTATGAATTGCTTCAGTTCATAATTAAAATGAAAAACAATCAAGTAAGCAGACTTTAGTGCAGGGCTGCCCATCCCTGTTCCTAGAGATCTACCCTGCAGACCTTAGATACTGCCATAATTTAACATGCCTGATACAGATAATCAGGCCCTTCAGTTATATCTCTGTATTACAGTCTTCCTTCATCCACATCCATAGATAAGTTTGTCCTTGAGCAAGGCCCTTAACCCCCAGCTCTCTGGGTGGCTGTTCTTTGTGGACAGCTTGCTCTAAAAAGAGCAAGTTTGAGGGAGGCATAAAAAGAATTTCCCCACAGGGATGATAAAGGCTCTATTATTATTATTAAGCCAGGAAGAATTTAGGTCAAGTACATGTGCACTAACACAACACAAGTAGTACTTAATTATTGACCTGCACAAAGGTGGGCTACATGGCCATCAGCAAGCAGCTTGGTGAGAAAGTGGCAACTGTTGGTGCAATTATTCACAAATAAAAGAAAGACAAAATAACTGTCAACTACCCTCGGTCGGAGGCCCCAAGGAAGATCTCATCTCATGTGGCATCAATGATCTTAAGAATGGTGAGCGCTAACTCTAGAACTACACGGCAGGAGCTTGCTAATGATCTCAAAGCAGCAGGGACCACAGTCAAGAAGAAAACCATCAGTTACGATTTTAAATCCCGCACTGCAAAGTACCCCTGTTGAAGAGGATCCATGTTCAGGCCTGTCTGAAGTGTGCCAGTGAACACCTGAATAATTCCAATGAGGCCTGGAAGAATGTGATGTGGTCAGATGAGACCAAAATCAAGCAGTTTGGCATCAACTCTACTCGTTGTGTTTGGAGGAAAAAAAATGCTGACTATAACCCTGGGAACGCCATCCCTACCATCAAACACAGAGGGGAAGCATTATGCTTTGAGGGTGTTTTTCTGCCAAGGGTACAGGACAGCTGCACTGCATTGAAGGAAAGATGGACAGGGCCATGTACTGTAAAATCTTGAATGAGAACCACTTTCCATGAGAACCACCTTCAGCCAGGGCACAGAAAATGCATTGCAGGTGGGTCTTCCAGCAAGACAATGACCCTAAACATACGGCTAAGCCAACAAAGGAGTGATTCAAGAAGAAGCACATTAAGGTCATGGGGTGCCCTAGCCTGTCTCCGGACTTTAATCCCATAGAAAACCTATGGAGGGAACTCAAGCTTTGTCTATCCAAGTGACAGCCTAAAAACCTTAAACATTTGAAGGAGGTCTGCAAAGAAGAGTGGATGAAAATTCCTGATGATCTGCATGCAATCCTGGTAACCAACCTCAAGAAACGTCAGACAGCTGTGCTTCCAAACAATGGTTACTCCACCAAGTATACTAAAGCATGTTTTCCAAGGGATTAAATACTTATTTCTTTAAATGAATGACAGATTGGTTTGTAACTGTTACATGGTGATATTTTCTTGCTCGTTTTGTTGATAATCAATCTTTTGCTGTTAAAATAAACCTACCAGTGAAATTATAGACTTCTCATTTATTTATTAGTGGGTCAACTTAAGAATTCAGCAGGGGGGTCAAATAATAATTTCCCTCACTGTACTTGTCCTTTAACATAGTGATAAGCTGCAGCACTAATAAAGTACATATTCATACATCGAAAGGCTAACAAAATCACTAACAGATACAGAAACTTCCAAGCCAACACAAGGTGCTAATTCATACTTGTTTTCGTCACATTGTGCAAAGCAGTAATTGGTCTGCATTCTCTGAAGGTTACAAAGTCACTCTCGACATGGTTTACATCAGCGTCTTATAGAGTCCTAATGATCACATTCTCTATGCGTTATGCAGTACTAAATAATATTCCATAGTGGCTGTACCACACTATGGTGTATGACATCTTAGTTATCTGTAGGTAAATGATCGTGATTCTAAGGCAGCCTGAATTAAGTGGCCAAAATTAGCCTTGTTTTTCTATGCTCTAAAGCCTGAATGCTCTTGAACATATTCATTACACAATATATATTAACTATACTAAAAGTGCAGCGTTATTTTTCCAATTTAAAAATGGCCAATATAACTTTGTTTTGTGGATAAAAAATGATAATAGATTTTGATTACTGGACTCTAGAGGTGGGGGCGTACTGTAGCTATACAAGTAAATAAACAGGAAGGCATATTTCGCCTGGCAGCCTTTATGAAACAATGTTTATGTAATATAATATTATTATTATTTGGACGGTATTACGATCGGAAAATGGTTCAACATAGTTATTAAGTTTAACATTTCTATAACATAAATGTTTTAAACGAATGCAAATCCACGTTTCCAAGCTTGGATGTCAGTTTTTGCTGCGGATTTGAGCGATGTATTTTCTTCTTTGCTTTAGTTTTCAGCAGTCTGTAAAAAGATAGCTCCGATTTCTTGCTAAATCGTTTTATATAATTAATTGCAAAACAGCGTTTTAATGTCAGAAGTGTTTAAGGCCTTAAATCTGACCATTAATGCTGCCAGTCTTTTACCAATCAGCGGAAGTAAGCAGAATAGGACTATATTCCACCCAGAGTGGTAGAAAACCTAATCCGACTCCTGCAGAATCTTGCATTACGTAATGTATGCTAACATGAATTAAAGAATGCTTTCCCTGCAAACTAAATTGTTTCCCCAGCAATCAGAAAGCAATCCTGCCCCTTTTTAGTGCAAATTAATATCAGCTGGTCCAGTCCCAACTGGTGAACCATCTCATGATGGTAAAAGCAAATAAATCTCTCAAGACCTTCACGACGGTATTGTCGCAAAACATACTGATGTCATTGGTTACAGATGGATTTCTAAACTTCTGAATGTTCCAGGGAGCACTGTTGGGGCCTGACATCTGGTGAAAATTCCATGTCAGTAGTACCTTTAGAAGTATATTTAATGAGAAAAATGGTGACGTGTTCAATACTTATTTTACCCGCTGTATATGAAATCTATGGGAAGTACCACCTACAAGTTTTACAGAGCTGTTATTATCATCATAAAGAGTTCTGATGGCTGCAGAAAAGTAACCTCAAAAGTGTATCAAAAATTAATTGGTGTTTTACAGAGTGAAACACCTAATAAATCAACAAAAAAGAATAATAATTGATATTGATATTATTGATAATAATAATAATTAGTAATGATTAATAAGTTCTTGGCAAACTAAGAGGCCAAAACCAATCTTATATTATTTGCTATATGTCTGTTCTCCATGAAGCCAGATTATTGAATTCAGAGTTAATTTAAGCCTTCCAGCTCATATCAATGTCAATATCATCTAGTCAATATTTAATAAGGAATCTGGATGTCAGTTTGCCTTTCTTTTGTTTGGGAATCAGTGTAATCAGTCCTTGTGTTAAAATTTTTGGAAGATGCTGTTTCAAATCAAATGAAATCACTTTTATTGTCACATCACAATACTGGTACAATGGTACAGTACATGCAAGTGAAATTCTTGTGTGCGAGCTTCACACGCAGTAGTGGTGTACAATATAAGAAATAGGGAAATATATACAGAATAAAATATAAGTAAGGGAAATGTATAATTTAGGGAATATATAATAGGGGAAATATATAAAGAATAATATATAAGAATAAGAAATATTAAAAACAAATGTGCAATGAATGATATATGTACAAAATAAAGTGAATGAACATTAAATATGTAAATACCTGCATACATATATGTATACGTACATGCACATACACAGTACGCATGCATACATGTGCACACATCTGCATCCACATATCTACGTACACATACACACTTATACATATATACACACACACATATACACATATATATACACACATACAACACACACAAAAAGTCTGCATATGAGTATTGTGCAAAAATGGCATTTATGTGCGAGAGAGATGTCTTTCGTGCAATTTTCCACAACCCTTCAATAAATAACGACGTAAAAATCGATCTTTCGGTTTCTTTGTTGTTGCTTGGTACACACCCAGTGGGCACACCACATGGAAAAGACAGGTAATTTAGGTGTAAAAGGCAAGTTGAATTCCACATGGATGTTGACACGTGGAATCTATGTGGGTAAAATCACTTGGATCCGCCACTTTACCAAATATTAACTCTCAGAGTGTTCAATTTACAACCTAGAGTGGTAGGACAATATGTCTCCACCTCTTCCCAAATTGCAAGCCCATATGGGTGGCACACAAGTACAAAACGGGTGGCCTATATCTGCCCTATTTTAATGTAGTCTCATTTGGGCATTCAGCTGCTGTGTTTTACTAACCCACCATGATAAGAAAGACTCAGACCAACATAGCCTTTTGTCTTTTTATGTAAGTTTTATTGAAGAATGTTGAAAGACACTCATTATGAATGTATTTTTTAAGCATGAATAAGATGTGTGTTTTTTTATATGAATCAGGATTAAAATGGATCAGTAAAGCTCAGCTGAGAACCACTTGTGGTATGAAAGTGCATGAAATTATTTAGCACGGCTGAAAAAAGGTGAAAGCATCTTAATGATTGAAGGAGTGTGTTTCTGCTAAAGCAGATATAATGGGTGGTGGCCGCATTGCTTTTAGACTACACTAGAAACCCACCACGATCAGGAATGGTATGGCATTGATATTAGTCTTTACCACATTTTATTGCTTGTTTTCCTTGGGTTGGTGTACGCTAGTTGGTCTGAGCAGTGTAGTTGTTCTTATAGATGTGCATCCCGAAAGAAATTTTAATTGTGGCGTTTCATGAAGTCCAGCTGATCTTTCTAAAGAGCCCAGGCTTAGAAAAGAAACAAAATGATTGGTATTTCTATTGGTTTTCTGATTTTCCTCCCAGCCTATGCCTTCTCTAATTAAGCCATATAGACTAAACCATCCTGGCTGGCACACAGAGCTATTTCTGTGGTTTTATTGTCTTGCTTTATTCATCACAATCCTGGTTGATTAAAAAAAAATCTATTAAGTCAAGAACAGTTCTGTGTCATGCTATGCAAATATACATCCAGCACCATTGGTATACAGGGGAAGGGGTGGTACCAGGAGCTGCACAGAAAAGGGTATTGCAACTGTCCTAACACCTTTCCACATATGTTAATCATCCATGGGCAGGACTGGCAATCAAACATATTCCCACATCATTAAAATATATATCACTCTGGAGACACATCCTGTACATCTCCAAGAGCTTTTCCTCTGACACAATAGCAACATGCTACAAGAGCATGGCTCTCTAATCTTCAAGATCAATCAGAACCAAGCCAGTAAAGCTTTAGTATGAAACAAGAAAAAGCTGTAAGGTCCTGTTTGGTCAGAGTCTTTCTCATGATGGTGGGTAAATCTGGGATAACTCTTCTGATCCTTATGACGTCTTTTGCGCATATTAAAATGGGGTAGATATGTGGAGGTGGAGACTCTTCGACAGCACTCTAAGAGTTAATATTTGGTGAAGTGGTGGATTCAAGTAATTTTATCCACATAGATTCCAAGTGTCAACATCCACGTGGAATTCAATTTAGGGCAGTTAATCTTGCATAAAATTGTGTCATCATCTTCAATCAGGGTACACGAGGTCATGGAAAACCTGGAAAAGTTTTGGAATTTTGAAATAATTTTTCCAGGCCCTGGATAAGTTTTGGAATTCTTGAATACAGAAGAAAAGTAATGGATTAGTTTAGGAAACTAGCCTTGTTCATTTTTTTTTCCCGCTTCGATCTGCAACCAAGGTTATAATAGTTTTGGATTTTTTATTAGTTTTAGTTTTTATTTTGTTTTGACTTTTTGTTTTCAAATTCAGTTAGTTTTAATTAGTTTTTAGAGGCAGAT
>JABFEA020000001.1:13374057-13385579 GCA_019775915.2 Cyphomyrus plagiostoma | reverse complement strand
TTCAGTTATTATCATTTTTGGCCAAATAGGCAGCCGTAACAGAGGTGAGGGCGCGCGCGTCATCACGTGTGCTTAGCTATACTCTGCGTTCACCGTAAAATGCAATATATACGTTTATATTTTTGTTTATTTGTGTATGTGTATTATTAATATTAATTTATTATTATAATATATAAAAACGATTTTTTTTTAGCAGTTGGGATGGTGCCCCCCCTGTGAGTTGGTGCCCTACGCAGACTGCGTACTCTGCGTATAGGGAGCGGCGGTACTGCTCATAGCCTTTACCTGCACCTCTTCAGAGGTAATACATCTTTCACATAGTTCCCAATCGCCTTTTTTCAATGGATTGAACGCGAAGAGAGTTTCAAAAAACCTTTCATCATCATGAACTATAATACCGTTGACCTTAAATTTGTTAACAGGATTATTTTGAGGCGATATCGTTCTGAATTAAATAAACAGCGTAAATTAATCTCCCCGTGTTCCCCAGGTCGCTGAAGGGGCTAAGTGTGCGGCTGAGCAACTGTGACACAGTAGGCTACTCACAGAACGTTTTGGGACACTTAATTCTGTAACAGTGTTACAAATTTATTGGTTTCATAGCAAACGTTCAGTGTTTAACATATTTTTCGCACAGGCATTTTTAAACTCATTTTTTACTGACAGTTTGTGTAATAAGACCTGTTCCAATTGACACAGCTGCTTTACTGCTGACACACAGAATGAAAGGTTTAAATTATTATAAGTCTAACCTTAGAATTATATGGCATCGGGAGACTTTGCTACTGACTTATTCAGTTCAGTTGTTGCCATGCATTTTGCTATTAATTGCCATTGCAGTCACTGCCTCCAAAATCGGAACTAAAGAATTTTTTCTGTTCTATATTATTGCAAAGGTGCTATTAATTAATTAAGAAGCACATAACGAGATTGATTGTCAATGATTTTTTTTTACTCACAATTGCTCTTTTATAAGTATAATCTGGGTTTCAATTATTACTTAAAATAAATGCTGCACCTATTTAAAACTACTGATTGTAGCCCCTTGCTTGTGTAATTGTGAATACTTACTGTATTCCCAAATGGCGTGTGTGCCTTTGCCTGTGCATTACGTGAATCCGACCCAATCCTCGCGTGTCTTTAGCCGTTGCACAATTTACCCATCGTGCGTGCACCTTATTGTCTGCTATCTGCCCTCTCCGCATTTTCTAGTTCGACTGGTTCGGTTCCAGTTTATAGCTTCATTAGTCTTTTTAGGGCTTAATTTAAAGAGCATTCATTTTCTGTTTAAAAAAATTCTTGCTTCTTTCACAGTAACTTCACCGAAAGGTATGCTTTATCATAAAACATGTGCTTAGTTATTTTTAAAGACAATTCTCTGTCTTTTAATTAACGTGTCTGGATTGTCGGCTTCTTTGGATTGTAAAGAAAACAACGCCGTTCTGAAAGAGCGCGGCATCACCCTATAATATGACGTAATTCAGCTGTGCACATCAAACCGCGGGCCGAAGGAGAGTTTATTAGAGCGTGAAGAGCCTAGTCGACTCCTGCATTAATACTCCGACCGGTCAATGAAAGTCAGAGAAAATTATCCTAGTGCTGACGTGTTGATGACACCTCTGAAAACGTCCTAAAACAAGGTAATGGGATTTTGGAATTTTCCGGCCCTTGATGAAGGGCTGATATAGTGCAGTTAGTTTCCCAAAACAGGGAAAGATTACCAGTTGAGAACTTTTCACGCCATCTTCCTTACACCTACTATGCACGCAGCTCAACACAAAACAGATCTTACTTTGAATTTTTTTATGAATTCAGTCATGCTGTTTTCGGTGTGTTCTTGTACTTTCAGTTATGTTCTCTCAGATCTTCTTTTGAATTAATAAGAATATATAGATCTAAGTTAAATTCAACCAGCGATGGTTCTATCCTGTGTATTCTTTTTCCAAAAACGGAAAAGTAAAATTGAAAAAGTCTTATATTATAGGTCTATAGCGTTCACGGGTCATGAAAATAATCATAAAAACCTGAAAATAGATTTAAACTATACATCCGGGGATTATTTCTGATTTGAGAAATTCAATTTTGTACACTAACCGTTACAGGTTTCTAATATGCTTATTTATTTTATTTGTTCTCTTTTATTTACTGTATACATTTCCAGGTAATTCCGAAAAGTCTAGTTTTGCTGCCCTTTGTCCTCAAACGAGAATCGATTGAATACTAAGGGATGAGCATGGGTGTCGCCGCCATTAAATCTTAGAGGGACGTGTCCCCCTCACGTTTCAAAATTATTCGTTTGGACCCTCTCACAATTAATATAAAATATTACTTCACCCAGCGCTGCTTCTACTGCTTCGCTAAAGAATCCATTCCACTTGATCGATATGAAAATATACATACCACTGAAAGACCACTGCGGGTTTTGCAGGAAATGGCATCTAATTCGTTAAAAAAAATCTGGTGGAGGGTCCCCACAGTATGTGCCCCCCAGATTTAAAATGTTTCTGACGCCCCTGGGGATGAGAGATGCAATGAAACATAGGGGACTTTACGGTCGCTGCTGCCGTATTAAATCTAATGACGCCAACATATTATTGCAGATGAAAAGTTTTACTTTAACTGTTTTATTTTCTATTCCAGAGGGCTTCTCGTGTGCCTGGAATACACTGTGGAATACACTTTAAATTTTCTGAGGCGTTGTTTGTTCATTAAATGCTTCCGGATATGTCCCAGCGAGCATTTTAATTGTTAGTTCTAAATAATTCTAAACCTCAGGATTTCTGTCGCTATACGCAAGAGACCAGTTTTGCAATGTGACAACATCAAACGTCCTTTTCTTCTCGTTTTTATCAAAGTCTTAGCTGTTATATTAATTATCGGTATGTTAATTTTCGATAATACAAATCTCCGATTTTTACTGTCTTTTCTTTTTATTCCAAATTACTTTCAATATATAAAATTAATTAGGCCTACATAAAGCTGAGCCACAGCATTTGATTCTGCTTTCTTTTTCATTTTAAGGTAGTGATAACGCAAAAAATGTGTCGTGTTGCTAATTAACACAATTACTTTTTAGAGTGTGGTTTTATCCACACATCTGAAAAAAGACTAACAAATTAAGTTTCAGATACACTAGAGCATAATTCTTTTAAAATTATGCTTATGTCTTTTAAAATGTAGTCGTGACTATGGAAGCAGTGGTAAGCACAAAATCTTTCAGTGGTGCAAAAATAATGAACTTTTACAGCCGCGAAAAAAAAGAGAGACCAATCTACATTTTTAATCCTGGTTTAATCCTGGTTCTGCTGGCAGAAGGCTACGTTGAGTGGCAGGTTGCTTCGAGACTCAAATTTTCTAAGACAGCAGTATACATGAATAAGGTGAGGCAGAAGACAATGGGAACGACCAGAAACTAGCCAGGTAAAGGGCATAAGAAACTTGCCAGAGATGACTTTCATTTTACCCGACAGTGCCTCATAAATCTGCAGATTCCCTCAAGTGACCATCAAAAGTAATGGGAAGCATTAAGTGCAGCTGTGAATTGCAGGTGCTATATATAAGATAATTCACGAACGCACACCCATAAATTGGGGAATCAGTAGTCTCTTATTTTTTCCTCGACTGTGTATAGTTGTTAACATGTGAATGTAAATGTATGCTCTCAATTGTATATGGTCTGTCATAATTTGATGGTAAGGTAGGGGACATTGAGCTGTCATGCGCACGCTCGTTGTGTATATGTATGTGTGCGATAAAACGGACGGAGATTGTTCCCAGTTCATATAGTTAATAACGTGTTGTGTGAATTTATTTTCCTCCGATATTATAATTCCTTTATTGTTAGTCTTCTCCTGATTTTTCTCACCGCTGCACCGGCAGTTTTGTCGATGTGCCAACAATAGTACTATATCTATCGATTAAAATTAAGCTTACGTCTTTTTAAGGCTCCTATGCAGGGACGGTTTGCTAGCTAAAATTCATGTTGGAATTGTTGGAAGTGAGGGGTCCCTCCTAAATAAAATAGTAATTATGTAATTTTCTGCAATTTGACATATGTATTAGAATTCAAAGACTTGGAAGGGCGTGTTTTTTTTTTTAACTTCAGCAAATCAATTTCTATAGCTAAGTAATCTCCCACGGTATCCCTATACAGTAAATACTGTACATTTGTTTATTTATAGACGTTCATGTCAATTATTTGTGCGGTTATTGGGTTTTTAAAATGACTCACATATTCACTTACTTCTATACTAACCCACAATGCAAATCAATTAAGGGGGGCTTCTATCGTTTTTGATTATAAAATTTTCCTTTGCATCTTGATATGGAGATTTATTATTATTATTATTATTATTATTATTATTATTATTATTATTATTATTATTATTGTTGTTGTTGTTATTGTTATTAGACTGGTATACAATAAGCAAAAACTGACAGCAGACTGAAATGCTATTCACGCAGCTCTCATTAACTAGCGAGGCCGAAGGCTAAACAAGCGAAGTGACATACTGTATGGCCAACTTCAGCTTATACTGCAAGCAAGTAGCCTATTTTGCGAAGAAAAACTACGGTTGTATACCTCATTCCATGTGTTCTTGATGTTACGATCTTTGGAAGAAACCAAAAACACGATAAAGGGGGTGTGCCCTTGTTAGGAACCGTCTCAGTAATGAGCAGGTACCAGGAGCGGACTGGTACAGACTAATAGATCCCCCTCCAGTGGCAAGTCTCACAATAATGCGAAACATTCTGGATAATTAAAGCGCCGATGTCACGCATAGTATATTAACTTGTGACGTGATACTTTTTATCTCGAATTCTTATGTATAAAATCTCATTATTGTGGGAATCATAACACATAAAATACAATCCATAAAACTATTCTGAAATGTAATAGTTTGTATTGTTTTCCAGTCAAACTATGTGGCTGTTATTTAAGGAAAAAGCATGTTTGTAGAATTTACTAACTACTGCAGTGCATGATGGGTATGATATTTGGAGGTTACTTACATTTCATGAGCTGCAACTGGTGTAGGCAGGCCCTAGGAGTGAACTTGGAGGGGGTGGGGGGTATGGCCCATTTTTACCCCAGGGCCCAGTGTACAGTTGTTCCGCCACGGGCAGGCACATGCAGAGGAGGGGGACTAGGGTATCTCAGCACCAGCCCCATTCATCTGAACAACTGAATGTGCCCCTGCTTTGAGGTTATAAGTGCCCCTTATCACTGAAGCAATTTACTGAGGGGATGCCCCCCAGCAAAATAAACATTGAAATGTCTCTGCATGGCACTAGCAATGAGGTTAGAAGAATACATTTGAATACGTTTAGTGGTGTCTTTTTCCTTTAGCATATCTGTTATATACAACTATACTTTGTGATCCTCTGTCACGTCTGCCAGTGGGTGGGCACCGGATCCTCCTCTTCCTGCTTTTCCTTTCTGTCCTTTCTCTCCTTTTTCTGTCTCTCCCCCTGAATTTTTCCTCTTGCTCTATGAGGTAAGACTGGTGCTCTCCCTGAAATATTCTATAAGATTATTTTATTGGAATAAATACATATTGAATGTTTTGTTACAATACTGTGTAAATATATCATAAAAATGTACATTTCATTATATTTAATTAGTCTGCTCCTTTTTCTGAGATATATAATTATATAGTCTCATTCACTTATATATTCGGTATATATTGCTCCAAGCTTATCCAGAAGCATTGCTTTCTTTTAGTTGCTTTGTGTCTTAGAAGAAATGTCATTCATTTTGTTGAACAATAGTATTCATTGTTTTTCCTTATACTAAACACCAAACAAAAAAGCTTGTCCTGGAACAAGTAGTCACAAATACCTACTGCATCATATGTGTTTGAGTTAAAAATATTGTAGCAAAGGTTATAAACAGTACTGTGCAAAAGTCTTAGGCATGCAAAGAAAATGACGTTTAGATTATCCTCGTGTTGTGGTAAAACCAAAATATCGTGCTTGTCAAAGTGTGTCAGCTTAGTCATTTCAGAAGCTCTGCTAAAATCACCCCAGTATTTGCAGCGACCGTCCAGTGCAGCCATGTATTTTTTGACTTGACCACTAGCTCACCTCATAAAAATCTGTCACTGACTTTTTAAACCAATTTATTTGATTATTTAATTGAGCTGTTGGTGAAATTTAACAAAATCATGGATGAATGAGGTACCCCTGAGGAGAAATTTGGGAACTGAATTGCTGTAAGGACACACCCTTCAGTAGCTTTCATTACAATATATAATCCAAAAATAAAAATAAAAGTGTTGTTCAATGTGTCAGGCTTTACAGGGTTATTTAAGTGCTCAATGGCTAACATAAAACAGGGAATGGGATATGCTGCAGCAGATGGCTAAAACTCACGTAGAGCCAAAATAAACAGCAAAATTTTGTTTCACAGCATGTTCCCCTAATGTTATTATTAAATCATAAGCTGATTGTGTACTGATTGTGTCCTCTGTCTTGCTTCTATCCAAGATGGCTCAGTGCCCAAAAACCATCCTCTCCCTAACTGCAGAAGAAGTTCTTGCGCTGAAAAAGGGCATCAACTTTAAGAAGAACCAGGAGCAAGGGAAATGTTACATCATTTACAAGGATGACCGAGGCCTCAGGGCTTGCAGGAACCAGTGCAAACACCAAGGAGGACTCTTCATTAAAGACATAGAGGATATCGATGGCCAGTACGTAGTATCAGATGGGGGAAAGAATCAAAACATAAACATATAATTCCAAGTTATATGCATGTTTTAAACCCATGTAAACTTACACGCTGTTCATATTTGTATTAATATATAAGTTTTTGATAGTTCATATTTTACTACTTGCTAATTTACTGCACACTTTTGGATTTGATTTTAATCAACATTTCATTCAGTGGGCCAAATTCACATTGTAGTTCTCTGGAACAGATTAACTGAAATTTTGATTAATCAATACTAATGGTGTTTTTTTCTACCTGAGTGTTACCTGTTTGATTTACATGTGTCTTGGTTTTTACCCACTCCCCACAAACAGAACAGTGCGATGTACGAAACACTACTGGAAGCTGAATGTCTCCACAATGCGATATGTTAATCCCCCGGACAGCTTTGAGCAGGATGAGCTCGGTAACATACCTTCCCTTTCTAATATATCTTTCATTTCATCTGTGATCAACTGTTTATTGATTTTCATATTTAGGGGGGATGATTTATAAATCTTACGTTTAGAAGAAGAACAATAAGGCATCTATTTTAGTGGGTCAGCCATTCAAGTTTATGAGCCGGCACAGTCCGTAACTATGCCATGACGGATTGACTACAATAGTGCCAATTGTATAGACAAACTGATTGTCAAATACACACCTTTGAACTACTATAAAGCAAAAGGAATTGCAGTCATTTAGTAAACATGAAAGGGTTAGCACAATCCAAGAACATATACAGATAGGGGCAGGTAGTATTAGTGTTGCAGATGGTGCAGTGAGGCATGCGACTTTGGCCATTTTATACTTTAATATGGTGTAGAATATGCCTCAGTGTACACATTTTAAGTTACTTTGCTAGATTTTTCGAAGTTGCGTTCAGGTTGGGCTATATCCTACCTAGTCAGGGTTAAATCAAATCCACCTCAATTCCCTGTCCCATTTAGAAGTTATTGCTAATGGATTCAATGAGCTTTACGGTGTAGGTCTACCTCATTTAGAAATACGAGGCTCAAACCTCAGAATCTGTTACTGAACATGAATGAAGTAGATTGTTCCTGGGGACAGGAATGGACTTGCTATCAGGAAGGTCAAGAATATGCCTGGTGAGTCACCCCTGTAAGTGCTGGTATTCTTGTATAGCCTACATACCAGGGCTGCCCAACCTGTTGGTCAGTCTCAGTGATTCCAGCTCAGTCACAGGAGATGATCAATGGATAATGCTTTATTTTAGTCCACCTCTTTTTAATGTGCGTGGGCATCTACCTCTGGCACAACAATGTATAGGTGAGCTCATGGGACATCTAATATGGGTTGATCTTGCTGACATTTTACAGTCTAGAAAGACAGAGGCATCAATCTGTCACAAAATAATTTATTTAGCAAACAGAAATGAAAACCATAAGAAAACACAGCACCAACCGAGTGCTGTGAGAACACAAAAAACAAGTTTCAGATCACCAAAGGCAACATCTCACTTCACGCATGGATAAGTCAACATACCAGCCCAAATCACACCCCAAACTGCCAGCACTAAGGGAGACTTCACCAGCTCTCTATTGTAAACACACTTAAAGCAACAAATCAAATATGAAACAGGCAGTGTCAAACAGCAATGTCCAACAGGTAGTGTCATACAACCTGGGGATCTGATCTGAGTCTGAGAAAGAGAAAGTACACTGCACACTGGAGAGAAAAATGAGCATAAGCCAAAGTTAGTAAACATTTTACGAAATGCATCTAAATGCATTTACCTCTACATGTAAATGATCGTCCTTCAGAAAGGCATTTTGTCGATTTTGTATATGAGGATTATTTATCTTTCTGAGAAACTAGTTCATTATATACTTTGAAAGTGTAATTACTTGGTTAATTATTATATTCTGTGTACAATATTTTGCTGCATGAATTTTAACATGTGATAGGTATTTGCTATCTAATACTCAGATATCATTTGGGTGGATGGAGGTATCGAGCTGGTTGAACTGAACCCCCCAGATCCTTGGCTTAGTGACCCCAAGATGCCAGAGGAGCTCTTGCCTGGAGAAGTGACTGTAAATAATGCCTGCAGTGACCATATTGATCAGTTTGGGTTTGGTGTGGTGCGGATCTTATGCTTTTTTTTGTGTTACAGATCACATACATGACCCACGCGTGCATGGAGCTAAAATTCGGAGGCAAAACGATGTTCTTTGACCCCTGGCTTACTGGCCCAGCATTTGCCAGGGGCTGGTGGCTGCTTCACAAACCTCCAGAAGACACCTTTGAGAGGCTCTGCCGGGCCGATGCCATCTACATCAGCCACATGCATTCTGACCATCTAAAGTGAGGAGCACTTTCTCAAACTTAACTTGAGTGATATAGGTGGTAGGTAGAGAGCATCGGTTATAACAGCCACTAAGCTTTATATGAGTTGGAACCCTATTTGCTTAGTCTTGCTGAAATAATCTCACATGAAATTGAATGAGGAACTCTCAAACACATGCCGAAAACCTCACAATAAGTTTCAAAGTCAGTCTTTATTAATTTTCTCCAGAGATATTTATGAGTCTCACAATCTGAGTCTGAAGCTTTGAGTTAATGTCCAATTTAAGTCTGAAGTCTGTGAGGGATGAGTCAGAGTAAAGTCTGAAGTCTTTAAATTAGAGTCTAAGTCAAGCCTCAGGTCTTTGTTTCCAATTTAATATTGGAATATTGAGTTTTCTTCTTTTGATTTTTGTATCCAGTGCAATAACAAATAAGGGTTAATAGTGTAAGAACCACAATTACAATACTATTTAAGCATAATGCCAAAATTGAAAATTAAGAAAAAAAATATATGTTTGACAAAAGACTATATTTTTCAATTAAAAAGATGTTGACCTCAATGCAATGTTTCTTTTTGCGCATTGTGGCACATCCGGTCTTCTGTCGGCTATTCCCTGGACACTGCAGGCGTTTCACAATACCAAGAATGCAAAAGATCATACTTGTAGTCTTGGCAAGATCGGTCTTGCTCCCAAGAATGAACTTGAGGTGCAATGAACTTGAGGGGATTGGTCTTGTTTGTGTGGTGGAGGGACTAGTTAAATGATCTGAGAGGATGGAAAAAAATGGTCAATTAGGAACAAGTTGTAAGTCAAGTCAGTAGTCTATTTATGTGTGACTCTGTAACTCCAGTAGAAGTCAACAACTAGAGAACCTGTTTCTGCCTTTCTCATGGGAAATCACATCCAACACCAACAATTACATGATCTTACTGTAAAAAGGATGTCTTGGCCTCCCTATGTCAGGGTGGATGGGCAAATGATTTTTGGCCAACGTGACATTAACTTCACTCAGAGAAGGTGGTATGGCGGTCAATCTGAAACCAGGATGTCTGGTGGCAGGAGTCCAGGGTTAAGGCTAAGCACTGCCCCAGAGCCCAGTAGTGATGCACCTTGTGTTTCCTGCTGACTATGGGATTCAAACCAGCAACCTTTTGATCACAAGCACAGAGGTCCTACCCACTTGCTACATACAGGCCACACAGGCCTGCTCCTTCAATGCATCCAGAAATCCCCCTGCCTGGCTAAGCTGCTCATGACCCTGCCAGGATAATTGGCTAGAAGATGGGAGGATTTATAACTACATCTGTAATGATATGTGATTGATTATGGAGATGTTAGATTTGTGGTGGCAGGTAGGTTCGGATTTTTAAGCATGCACAACCAAACCACACCCTTAATTCATCGCTCCTAAGGCGTGATAACTGCCACCAGGTGGCCGAGTGGGTTTGCACTTTGTACCAGGCGGCCGAGTGGGTTTGCACTTTGTACCAGGCGGCCGAGTGGGTTTGCACTATGTACCTGTGCTTGGTAAGGTCCCGATTTGAATGTGGTGGTTAGCAGTGTGATTTTACCATTGGGCCCTTGAACAAGTTGCTCAAGGGACAGACTGACCCTATTTTCTCTCTTGCATGTCGCTTTGGATAAAAGCATCTGCCGTATTAAGGTGAAGAAGAGAAGTGAAATTTGGTAGAACTACTGGAGGAGGGATAACTGCTAGATCTATCTGTGTTGCAGCTACATCCAGCCTTAACTTTCACCATAGGCCCATTGTTTTTTTTTATTTTCTGCTTCTACCTATTTATTTATTTATTGTATGGTTTTCGTAAACCTGTGTGAGTATCACATTATCTGTGTGCTTTTGAGCTTGAGTGGCAGTTTCAGACTTACTGGTATGATTATTCTAGCTGTAGAAGAGAGTATTTAGAATAGAGTATTTTGACCAAGGTAAAGCATTGCCCTGTTGTTTTTGTTTCAGCTACCCTACCTTAAAAATGCTGGCTGCCCATCGACCAGACGTGCCCATTTATGTAGGAGACACATCTCGGCCCGTCTTCTGGTGCGTATAGAAAGGAGTTTACCCACTTCAGTGATTTGCTGATTCTTAGTTTTTGTTGTGTGTGACATGCATTCGTTTGTCCTCGTAAACAGGTACCTTGACAAGAGCGGCGTGCAGCTGACCAACATCAATGTCGTCCATTTTGGCACCTGGAGAAACGTAAATACCTGGGGCATTTCTACATTTTTTTGCTGCTTCAACACTAATTTTAAGCCAAGAAAAGTCCTTTAAGGTCATTCTCTTTATTTGAAAAGCCAAGACAAAAATAATATTTAAATTTTCAAAACCAGCTTGCACCATTTTTTCTTGTTGTTTTTGAGATGAGACTGCCAATGACAGAGGTCTCAAAAGCATTTTTGATGTGGGGGGGGGGACACTGGCATAACCTAATCAAAAAGAAAAAACACGTGACAGGATGATCTGTGATGGACTTGCTGACCTAAAGACATGGGCAGCGAGATCA
>JABFEA020000001.1:13308735-13325019 GCA_019775915.2 Cyphomyrus plagiostoma | reverse complement strand
AAGAGATGGCACCAGGATGCACTATGGGAAGAAGGCAAGCTGGCGGAGGCAGTGTGATGTTCTGGACAATGTTCTGCAAGGAGACCTTAAGTCCTGGCATGTAGATGTTACTTTGACATGGACTACCAACCTAAGCATTTCTCTTCTTCAGAAAGACAACGGATCCTGCCACACAGCATGAATTCTTCAGGAATGGGTTGAAGAACATGAAAAAGAATTCAAGATGTTAACCTGGCCTCCTAATTCTCAGTCAGATCAAACATCTGTGGGATTATGTTGGACAAACAAGTCTGATCCATGGAGGGCCCACCTAGCAACTTACAGAACTGAAAGGATCTGCTGCTGATGTCTTGGTGTCAGATACCACAGGACATGATCCAAGGTTTTGTGGAGTCTATGTCTCAACGGATCAGAGCTGTTTCAGTGACATTAGGGGGACATACGCTATATTAGGCAGGTTGTTTAAATCCTATAGCTAATAGGTATTTGTTTTTGTCTCGGTGAAAAAAACTGCACAGGGAGCACTGTAATCCCTGCAGAGCTGCACACTGAATCCCACACTTATGCGATCCACTCCTTCATTTGGTAATCCTACCACTAACATCTCTTACTACCATCCGTCAGAACTCCTTTACAAGACAGACGACTCACGTTGTGTCTTGGGGGGCTTTTTTTGGTGAAGGCCCCTGGGCATCAATCGGGGTAAGCCTGTACATTAAAGTGCTCCCGAGCCTGGTATTGGTAATACTTATTAGTAATAATAATAAATAACAATAATAATAATAAGAAGAAGAAGAAGAAGAAGAAGAAGAAAAAGAAGAAGACGATGATGATGATATGATGATGATTATTCAGAATTCAGAAGATCCAGAAACAGCACCTCAATCAATAAACCTCTGAGCCACAAACACACATCAATGGTTCCCCTATATGTGTTAAGTACATTCCTGTGTGTTTATTGAAAATACCACCACAAGAAAAGAAAAACAGAGGTTTGAGCTTGTCAGGACAGCTGTTTGTCACTCTCATGCCCTTCCTGGCAAGGCACGCCAGAGGTTGAGGGACAAAATGTGATTTACCAGCTGCACATTCACTAAATTTATTGGACTCATAAAACATCAGAAAATCCTTATGACAAGGGGCTGGGGGGAAATGACATGGTTTTTACCAAATCTTATCGACAGTGGCACCTTTGTGTGGGTGAGGGAACGCCTGGGAGAGACCATAGTCTATGCCTTTCAGCCGTCAGCATTTGGGGCCTGCTCATCCTGAAGAGGTGTCTACGAGCTCTTATTTGGAAGTTTCACAACAGGGGAAGAGTTTTATATTGCAATATCTTGGCCTTGTTGGTTTTAGCCAAAGATATTTGCAGATTTGGAGGTATATTAATATTTTTGCCTTGCAATGAATCCTCATGTATTGCTTATTTTGGTTAGTCAGAGATATGATGCATGGATCCTGTTATGACAGGAAGCTGAAAACGATCCAGATGTCCGAAGGACCGTATGGTCCTTACGATGGGGGTGTGGGCGTGGATATCGATGTTTGGCTCGCTGGCTGCATTTCTCAGAGTAGAATGTGGGGTTTTGGGACACAGTTCACATAACTATCAAGCTTGCTGCAGATGCAGATCTTCTACACTTAAAAACATGTTGATCCTCCCGTGTCTAGGACCATACAGATCCAAGCACCCTTACCCCCTTACCCTAGATAAAGAGAGCTGTGAACCCCCCCAGAATGCTTTATTCACGGTCCCATCTACTGATCAACATGCTATTTTCCCACCTGGAGTGGATTCTTGAAATAAAGAATGGTTTCCTGGAATAGTTTTAGAATTAGGCTAAAATGACAAAGTGTTTGAATGAAAAATTTCAGTGTGAGTTTTTGCATATAATTGATTTGTCTGACACTTTCATCCAAAGAGGCTTATAGTAGAGGGACTGGTCAGAATTTATCCAATCACCCTGAGATTCAAAACAATGACCCTTGCATTGCTAGTCAAAAACCCTACCTGTTGAGCTACAGGAGTTGCCCACAAACAGCCCTGATGTAGGTACCAGGGAGGGTGGTTGGGGACGCATATCCCCCAATATTGGTTTCATTCATCCCCCACTCCACATTATGTCCCTCCCAGAAACAAGCTCCCTTCTACGTCCTTGGGTGGAAGAATTCAGTTTATTTTCCAATGTTTCCTCATACATGCCACTTTGGATAAGTGTGTCCACCAAAGTGAGCCTGTAAATATCACAGCCTACAAGACCCATTTGTTGTCCTTTAACCGCAGGGTTTGTATGTGTGAGGGAAGTTTGCTGCAAATAAATGAATCACAAAAGCCGCATAATTACAACCATTCGTGCCTCCGTTTATGGCCCCATCAAGGCGTGCGCCTCGCAGCTTGTTCAAAAACAAACATGCCACGGCACAACAATCGCCCTTTATTTGAGAAGCGCACATGGCAACCACCACTGGATTGTGCTGACATTTACCTCCACATCCTAGAATTATAACAGGCTAGAGAGGGTAAACCCTAACATCTCAGGTGATCAAGAGTATTTCTGGGAAGTATTGTCTCCTAAACATTACAGTTCTGAGATGAAACAATATTTTACACATAACTTTTTCTAGCAGAGAGACAAACTTCTTTAATCTCTCACATCTGTCCAGTGGCAGGCTACAATAAACTGCTCCACAGAGGGAGATCTTTGTTAAACAATTCGGGGTGGATTAATCAGCCAGGGAGGACCTCTGGGTCAGGAGGTGAAGATCCCAGGCAGGACCAGGAAGACTGAAAGTTCAAGTCATAACCAAATGGAGCTCATTATCTTCAGTTCATAAAAAAGCAAAATGTTGGATCACTTTTCTAAAAAGCCCATAGTGGATTGATTCTGTGGAAGTGCACTATTTCAAGAATAACCTCAAGCTATTTAACCTCATTGATTCTGTACCATAAAACCTTCTCTGTTTATTTTTTAAGAGTGATAAATTGACCTGAAATAACTAGCTTAGTGTGTATGAAATTTTCCTCGGCCCTTGTTTCTGTCCTTGTCAGTGAATACATATGGATGGTTGATTCTGAGTCAGCCCAGGATATTCTGCATGTAACAAAATGCCCCCAGGTGACACGGGTATCTATGAAGATTCCTCCTTCATCTGACCACATGGCCTTGGTGGAAACATGTGGGGGCTTGATTATAGAGACCTCCTTCCAAAGTCTGATCCATTCGTAAAGAATTAGAGAGATGTCAAAATAAGGTCAAATCAAGAAGAATGCACTGTTCCATGTATGAGCAGTCAAATGGAGTGCATTCTGTCTATGAATTATTCTTGCTGCTGCTGTCTAAATTAAGTGACGAGAAATGTGCAGGATTTGTTAAGCCCTTTTTGTTCATTACAAAGAAGTGCTTCGCAACATCCACAGTGCATAAATTAAACAGCTCCATCCTCGGGCTTTCATGTCGACGTGCTTTTATATTCCCACGTGCCAGTCGGTGAAACAAAGGCCTTTTCAACCCTTGACAGTTATCGTTTCCACAGGGGGAAAGGAGCGCTCATCTCTGTGTGGGAGGTGTCTTTGCCTAAACACATCACTGGGGAACGAGCCACCGTGCATTGAAGTAACGGCACCCTCTGGCTCCGCTGAGGAGAGGCAGTAAAAGTGAATTATGGCAGAGCAACGGTGGTATCGGTAATATACACGCCGATTCGCATTTACAGCTGTATGTCCGAGTATCGTGGAATGCGGAGCCAGAATTTATGACTTTGTTGAAAATAATGCAGATCAGCAAAACCTGCAATGATTCATATTACTAACGGCATCATTAAATCACCAACTAACGCAAATGACATGCTCCCTTCTCTGGTGGGGAGATGATTTCAAAGAGGTTATAACTCTACACCATGCAGGACACCAAATTAACCCAAATGTTTGGCCCAAGACGTCTTTTCTTTTAAAACTAATTGGAAATCAATCATTCCTCCCTTTGCTAGTCACATTGCTTCACAATGTCCTGGAGATGCCCTTAATACCTTCCACACAACGACAACTGAGAAATCTTTTCTGGGCTGTGACTGTGAACTACGCACACAATACTTTCCCTGCCATTCTTTGCACTGTTACTATTTATTGTCTATTTTTTGTTGCTTTCTACTAATGTCTAAATGTCTTTTTAGTGTGTGTTTTGCGCCACTGTAAACTTGCAATTTCCTTCGAGATTAAGGAAAGGAAATTGTAATGAGTAAAAATGGGACATTCCTGGGAAGTGAAAACCTGAGGAAATAACTAAAAGAGCAACCATTCCAATCCCCACTCTCTCTCTCTGCCCACAGCAACTCATGGTCTCCTTTCATATAAATCAGCCCTTTTAATAATCCAACCAGGGGTACCCATCTAAATAAAACAAATGAAATGACATTATCATGCATAAAAAGACACCAAGAGACTGCATTTTGTTTGCTGGAATGTAGATATTTTCGTGTTTTGAGTTATTATTGTTACTCGACGATCAGCAGATCTGCAATTACAACTTTCATGGCCCAGATTCTGATTCGAAATTATGGGTCATTACTCGATTCTTCTCTGTTGTACTTGGGAGGGGTAATTTAAGTGGTGCTTTTCCTTTTCATATTGGAGTGAAAAGATGAATGCCATCTCCATGGATACAAAGCAGGGATTGATCACAGTGGGATGGAGGGACTCAGCAGACAACGTACCATTTAAGATGGCTGTATGAATAAAGGGCAGTGTAATTCGGCCTCACGGGTATCTCGCTGCTGATGGGGCAGGAACTCTGATTATCTGTGTCATTCTCAGACCACATCTCTTCACTCCAACAGGTGTGTCTGCCCAGCATTGAAGATCCCTCTTCACTTTCATCTATCCATTCTCCATACCTGCTTATCAAGGAGTCACGAAGGTCCCAAGCCTATCCTGGAAGCTATGGGCACAAGGCGGGGAATACCCCAGGATGAGGGGAAACCCCACGATAACACGGGGAGAACATGCAAACTCCACACACGTAGAGCCGAGGGCAGAAATGCAAACCCTTGTCTCCAGAAGCAGGAGGTAACTGCTCTAAGCATCATGCAACGGTGTCCATACTCAGCTCCACTGCTGAATATTTTTGCATAAAAAGTATGTGGGATTATACCATAAAAGTTAAGGCATTCTGACACAAAATGGTTGACATTAAAACATTTAATAGCAGGTGTGACCTGAAACTAAAAATTTCAATTAATATTCAGAAAATGGATAAAATATATTCATTTTACGGAACAAAAATATAACATCGGTCAAGTACTTTGATCTGACTACATAATGTCCTTATTCTAATACTGGCTCCAAGTAAAAAAAAACTAAATTTGCCATCTATCACCCATCCAGATTCCAAAAATGCTGATCTGGTAGAGTTTTTGTGGCGAACCTGGAGCCTGACCCAGTACATGAGGACGCAAGGCAGTGAATGGGACAGGCTGTCCAATCACGCAATTCGCATCCTAGGCCTGGGGTAAGAACATTGACAGATTAAACACGATCAAGCTGATTAGACTTAAAATATAGATCATGTTACCAGACATCCTAATGTACACAATATACATGCTTTTCAACAAAAACAGACTTTCTAGGAATAAGCACACAAAAGGAATATACAATGAAACCTGTATATTGTACAGACATACAAATGTTCTAGGATTTCAGAACAATTTTCAGAGATGCCGTACTGACTGATTAACAGCTTTTAATCAGCGAAAGGCAGAAGCATTCAGTCTTCAGAATAAATCTGTCCTCGCCTAGATCACTTCATTATTCAATGCCCAATATGCACAGGGCTTCAGTACGTCGCTGCTTTCGCTGCCCCACCAGAAATGACAGCAGGTGAGATTCTTGGTTCTGAGGAATGGGTTTTTCTTCCTGGCCATCTGGTACACCTTTAAAAAAACCTAAAACCAAACGAAGCAGTAGCAGCCAGCTTTAGCTTACACCGTTTCCAGAAGCTTCAAGTCAGATTTATTGTACGTACTGTACTTCATGGGGACGTTTGGAGACAGGAAACTGAGTTTGCAAAAGGCAAACATGCAAAGTTAATCTATCAATAAGCAGACAGTGTGATTTATTTATAAATGAAGAAAGAATTTGTTGATGTATAAATAAATTTACGGGATCTCATGGGAGCATATTTCATAATATTAATAATTTGCTTTGAAATTTCAGTAAACTAGGTACCTAAAACAAATCACACCACTAATTATAAAGTGTAACTATGTAAAGCTGTGTAGCATCTGCTGAGAGATAAGAGGCGATAATGGAGAGTAATGGTGTCTAAATATGCTCTCAGCAGAGGCCCATCTCTATCGTACCATGAGCCCAGCAGCTAATGTTGTGTAAATGACTCTCCCTGTCCATTACCCATACTTTACCAGACTCTTTGTGTACAGTTGGCAGACCCACAGGTAATATGGTCAGGCATAATATTCTGCGTCTGAGTTGAGTTTTGGAGATGTGCGTGGCTGTAACACATCACTTTAAGTCCCCCCCCCTCTTCCGTTGACATGTGATGTGAGCACAGAATGGCAGCTTCAGTGCCTTTCACAAGTGGGTTTCCATTCCATAACATCTGGTGCTCATGGGAACACTGGCAGTCGAGGCCTCCAAGCAGCAGCTCTAAGTCATGTGATTCAATGTTGCCATGACAACCACAAAAATAATAATTCACCAAAGCTGCTGACATCTTCATCTGGGGCAGGTCTGAAAGACAGCTGAGCATAGTGTGTGTGCGCATGTTTTTTTTTTTCTTTCATATTTGCTTGTTTTTGTTTTCTAAAAACCACACAGTCAGTTCTCTATCCTCACCCAATCCCACCCTTCCACAACTGATCTTATTCAAACCCAACCAGCTTCCTGGGAGGGGGGATGTAAAGGGAATCATTTCTTGGAAAAAGCCACACGCACCAATTTAAATTAACAAAGCTTCTTGTTTTGAAAAGGCGGTTTAATGTTTTTTTTTCCCCTCCCCATTCCTCATTTCATCTGTCTCCAATTGTCTCTGAGACACAGCTGTCCACAAAGCTTCCTTGTGGAAACCAGGAAAGTTTGGGGGCACAGAGCAGACTCGAACCTGATGGACACCTATTTGACACCTAACAACACCATGCGCAAGAGCTGTGGCCAACCAGCCAATGCTCAAAATGCCCCCTAGGGGAATGTAGATGTAATAGCCACCTTTTTAACCTGTTATGGAGCAAAGAGTTAACTGTGGGCCCCTAAAGACCGGGTTGGGAAACATTTCTCTAGAGATAAGTGTCATGATATTAAATTGAGCGGAGAAACAGGTACAAGTTAATTGACTTGCTCTATGAGCTTGCAGAGCTGGAGTGGAGTAAAGTCAGGGGCCACATTAAGTGAAATCTAGGCTCATGCACTCATTTCGGTGAGTCTTCAGAGAGTGGTAGGTGTGCTTTGCCAGTCTTCTGAATCTTTTATAAATGGGAGAAGGGATTTTTTTTATGAATGCCAGAAAGTCATCTGAAGACCCTAGATTTGCATCCTGAATGAAATTGGATGAATTTAAGTAAAGTGGGTAAGTATTCTGGAATGTGAACTACAAAACATGTCATATTTTTTGCAAGTAGAATCATGCAACAATGCACTGTTAGTGGCTTTTGTCGTGGAGAATATCATTCTAGCAGGTATTATATTAAATTTGAATCTGTGTGGAACTCTTTGGGTGAATCCTCTGTACCCATGAAAGAAAGGTCACCAATTCAAATCCTGTGACTGGTAGTGATGTCACCATTGGACCCCAGAGTAAGGCCCTTAGAACCACATGCTCCAGGGACTGGCTGACCCTGCTCTCTCAATTTTAAGTCACATTAGATAAAACATCTGGTACACTTTGTGTACTACATGCTATATCCCCTTATTTGACTTGCCTTGAATGAGAAGGCAAGGAGACTCATGTAACACTGGGATGGCAACATGAAACAGAGAATTTACTTGGATTTTTACGGTTTAACCAACTTGGGGTGGGGGGTGAGGAGAAAACACAAAGGACAGCTGTTTCAGCTGTAGCCAAAGAGGGCAGCAGGCCGGGTGGATAACAAGGGTGTTGGATCCACCAATCAGAATACAGAAGCTGATCATGTGGTCAGGTCCATATGGGCCAACGGAGGAAACAGAAAGCTGTTTAATATCATTAGTTAAAATGGTTTCAGATCACCTGCCCCAGGACATCCACTCCCTTTCCCCATATTACACTCATCTTATTGTTACCTGCATGTAGGGTGAGATAAGTGTAAATGATTAACAGAAACTGGACTCTAATACTGCATTAGCAAACACCAAACCTGCTCTGGAAGTCATTATTTACCCCAAGGCTGAGAATGAGAGCCAGATATTCTATGACTCTCCTCTCACACAAGCTAACGCAATGAACCAAGATAAGGGATAAGTCATTAGCGGGGCCTTTTCACGATGCTCCCACAATACAGGCATCTATTCCAATGCATATCAGTGCAGGATCAGAGAGTTTCCATGTGTAGGATTTTTATGACACGCAAAACATTTGGTTGGATTAAATGGGAGATTACCAGTTCAAACATAAAAAACTGCATGCACAAGTTTCTTTTTCCAGCAAATCAGCAACTTCTTGAGACCTGGAGTTTACCTTTCTGCCCCTCCTTCTTAACTGTGTGAGAGCAGCAGAGACAAGGCAACATCATCACAATTGGCCCAAGCGTTGCCCCTAACAACCGCATTGGTGCAAAGGTCACTTAGCACCCGTTGCCCTCCTTGTCTTCTGTGGTGCTTTATTTCTGCCCACAAGTAGTCTGTCATCAACATGTTCTGGATCATGAATTAAAATGTGTGTGAGTGTTGGCTTTCTCAGCTCAGTATTCCTTCTTTATGCACACTTTTGGACATAGAAATCTCCAGAAAAGGACAAAGGAACCCTTACACAAAAATATTAAAACTGCATTGCATCCATCTTCTGACCACATATCCAGTTCAGGGTTGCAGGTGGCCTGGAGTCCATCCCAGGCATCGCAGGGAGGCACCCTGTACCGGATCCGACCCAAAACAAGGCCCACACTCACACACTATGGGCAATTCAGAGATGCCAGGTCACCTAATGGGGTGTCATTGGATGACAGGAGGAAATCTGCACGAATCAAAGAGACCAGGAAACCTAAACACAAAAAGGGTGTATTCAAACCCCCACCCCAGATGTGTGAGGTAAGAACATCCAATTATTTATTGCATATTTAATACCAGCAACTGATAATAACTAATAAACAACCTTTCACAGCATCTTGAGGCATTTTGGCTGCAATCACACTGAATCATACTTTCTTCCTCTTGATTCAGTGCAAATGTCCAATTCTCTCCCCCTTTCTAACTGTAGTGTCTTTGAGATGATACAGGGTGTTGTGGGTGGCTGGCCTCTGTAAGTTCCATACACCATGACGGCAGCAAGATCATTTGGGTCCCACCTCAAGGGAGCCGTCTTGTAAGGACACATCACAGGCCTGAGACAAGCAGATAGTCTCCTCTGGTGTCAGATGTCACACTGGACTTTGCTTCTAGAATCTGGGAATAAGGGAATTTATTTTAAGTCACAGCTGAGTGAAAAGAAAGGTTCTTGCATAAGCTGGTGAACAGATCTTTGTTTTTTCCAAAGCAGAAATTGTTACAATGTGTTGCCTTGAAATTCAATGCGGGATGATCTGAATACCAAAAATGCATAATTATAGGTGCACTGGATGCATTTAGCAATTACTGAACAAGACAGCCAATCCTGTCCCTTTAATCATAGCTTAATCTGTGATCTCATTCCAAGACAACTCTGCCTAGGTTCAGAAAAAAAAGTTGTTGTTCTGCCTTCTACAGAACAACTTTAAAGAAATTCTCTACTGAAAAAGATAATGTAGATACACCTACAGGACGCAGCCTAAATCCTCACACCCACCTCACTCTGGAATATTACACAGCCAAATGCAGAAGAGGTTCATAGCATGAAGGACACAAGCCAGTCAGTAAGAAGAGAGTATCCTGAGAGTATCCTTACGTTTCAGTTTTTCTGACTGAATGTTAATAGTGACATGTTTTTTGGACAGAGAGGGGCACAGAGGTTGGGTGCTCCTTGTTGCCATGGTTATGTAGCTCTGGCTTATGACCAGTGACGTGGCCATAAAATAGAATCATTTCGGACAGATATAACTAACTAACTGTCTTGAACTATCAACATTAATACATTTGTTATAGGGAGGGGGGATATGACCTTCAGAAAATGACCCCAGCCATGCCCCCCTCAAAGTAATACTGAACAATGGATCCAGAAAATACTTAGTGTGCTGGAAACTTCCTGTTATTCAGTAGACGTTTCATTTTGCATGTATTACAATTCTGCCATATTTCCACACCATTGATTGCACAATAAGCACCATTACTTTGGAGTATTTATTTTACACAGAGGAGTTTCATTTTCTTGTATTAATGCTGATAAACGCACCTGTTGTGTTAGATAGCAATTTCTGAGCATCTCTAGCTGAGGGCTGTTACTGGTAAAGGCTCAGTACAGAGGACTCTTATACTCTATTGGTTAATTTAGTAGTTTATGTTTTGATAAGGGGCTTGTTCTAAGGAGGTGTTTCAAAGGGTACGCTGTGTGCTGCCATATGGTTGCTTAAAAGCCTTGTCGGGTATCAGAATCTCCATTATGATGGACATAACCCTACTTCTGATAGCTCTCACTAGCTGCCACTGTGGCAGGAATCTTTTTTATTTGCAGAAAGTGTTGTTCACCCAGACACAAAGAAGCTTTCACAAGGCCTAAAATGGTCAGGCTAATTCTGCCTCATAATGCACTCTTACTTCTTATAAGTTCAATGGGGGCCCTGGTTTTGAAATATCTTAACAAAACATGTGAAAGACCGCACACCAAACACACTTAAAGCTAAGAGGGTATGGAGGAAAACAACAGCAGAGCACATTTCTCATGCACTGTACTTCATACTCACTGCGGGTCCTTATTTTTGTCCTTTATTGGACCTCATGGGCTGGATCATCTTTCAACAGACCCATTGTGCAGGGGTGGCGTTTTCGATTTCACACAAGGAGCACATGTGTGGGGACTGTCTGACTCCCTGAGACCGGGCATCTCTGGGACTCCGGGGAAATCCTTCAGCGGAGAGGAGCGTTTATAAAGAAGCCACCTAGTCACAGAGCTACGGCGGAGGTCTATCAACACATGGGACGTGACAGAAAGAAGCAGATGGAGTCAGAGAGGAAACAAGAATGAATAAGAAAGAGCCAAGCCCATTCAGGCAGGGAAGGAGTACATGATATGGTCTGAATGTACCGTGATTACTCATTTACCTACTTAGCAGACACATTTATCCAAAGCGACGTGCAATTGAGAAAGCAATGCTCAACCAGTCCCTGGAGCAAATGGGGATAAAGGGCCTATCTGAAGGGCCCAGTGCTGAAACAACTCTGGGCATTTAATTAGCCAGGGGCTGTGTGTTGGCAATGTGTTGGGGATGTGATGAGCAACACTATGGAATACATTCAGCCATGGCGGTGGTACATGGCAACGATGGTGCACTCTGAGAGGCTCTTCTCAGTAGGGAATGTGCAGTCAGGCACCCAGGTACTGAATACCTCCCAGTACTGAGGCTGAGACCAAAGTTTGTGCATCTACTGTGGCAGGAATCTTTTTTATTTGCAGAAAGTGTTGTTCACCCCGACACAAAGAAGCTTTCACACACAAGGTCTAAAATAGTCAGGCTAATTCTGTGTCATAATGCACTCTTACTTCTTCTAAGTTCAATGGGCCCTGGTTTTGAACTATCTTAACAAAACATGTGAAAGACCGCATGAAAGACCTGTGTGTGTGTGTGTGTGTGTGTGTGTGTGTGTGTGTGTGTGTGTGTGTGTGTGTGTGTGTATATCTACATCCTCCTGAGCCCCAAGGGAAAAAGCTTTTTAATTTCACAGCATGTCCTCCTTAGTGTACAACAGGAATAAATAAGTTTCCTTACATTAGTGAAAAGATAGATGCAAAAACAAAATGTCCACCACAATGGACATAAATGAATGAGTGGGGTCTCAGGAGGATATATATACACACACACACACACACACACACACACACACACACAGACCCTGCTCTACTTGCAACCGGGATATGTTCCGAACAGCCATTCGTAACTTGAAATGTTCGTAAGCCGTTATTCAACATCATTTTAAGGGTATACGCAAGTACAAAGAACACACATTATGCTTCTGTGTGGTGGGAATAGCGGCCAGAAGTCGTATTAGACAGAATTGGTGCGCAGAAAAAAAAACTTGATGCTGTGGACAGAAAACCGGAGCCCAATTAACACAATTTGGATTTACAGTCCTCTTCATTCGTATGTCTGAAAGTTCGTAAGTTGAAAGTTTGTAAGTAAAGGAGCGTCTTTATAAATATATATATATTAATATATATATTTTTTTTTACATTGTCTGGGTTTAGATTTACTATGATAAACTCTGACGAGACATTTTAATTTTCCTTTGGCAAGGAGAAACAGCTCTGTAGGTGAAACACTGTGGGCATATGTGTCCCATTTCAAAAAATCTTTTTTAAATGACTCCCATATGATTTATTGCCGTTGGTGATTTGATCTGCTCTCAGTGGTAACAAGCAATCCTTCATGTGACTGCCCTGCAGTTTTTATTTAATTGGAAAGACTAGTTGCCTTGGGCTAATTGGCCTCTCCCATAATGCACCATTAATAATTATTATAATTCATTCCACTACCGCCATGTGACAAGGCTACAGAAATCTTAGCCAGTTCCCCAGGCTGTATTGTCTAAACTTGGCAGGACAAATTGACTATATGCTTACTAGATATACAATGCCATCGGTTACCTTGACTCTCATTTGTTAAGCTGTTTCTTCAGCTTCATTGTGAATAACTAGCAACCAAGCAATGTACCCAAAGTGCCTTCAGGTCATTTAAGTTATAGGACAATTAGATATTGTGTTTTGGGCTTTGGGGCTCAATGTGAACTTAAGGTAAAGTATTCCCGACATCCATGTACGCTTTGGTTCATTGGAAGAAGCAGGACAGCCTAACCTCCTCTCCAGGAATGGGATCATTTCAAGGATTCAGAAGGAGGAGAGAGCCTGGATTTTCCTGGATAGCTAGATCTTGTTATGAGGAATCCCTTCACTCTAGGCTTCTAGCATTTCTTTTTCAGCTGCTGGAGAATCTGACTCTATTTTTAGGTGCTTTAATCTATTATTATCTATTCTATATCTATATATATTACTAGTTATTGCAATGTTTTCCTTCACAACCTTTAATGCCAGCTATGGGTGGCGTGTGACTGTGTGGGTTAGGACTCTGCATCTGTGATGGGAAGGTCACTGACTCAAATCCTGTGACAGCTATAGTGATGTCACCACGGCGCCCTTGAGCAAGGTCTTTGCTCAAGACCCCCCATTGCTCCAGGGGGAGACTGAGCCTGCTTTCATAATTGTACATTGCTTTACATAAAATACATGTAAAATGTTATTCCAGGCAAGTGTGCAGATAGCAAAAAAAAAACGTGTGATACTATGGAAGACAGCCACTTTGATGGTCTGTCGTGTTCCCCACCCTGCAGGGCCCATGACAGCAGCAGCAGAGAGGACCTCATGTTGCAGCCTCTGAAACTGGGCCACAGGCATCCTGAGCCCTGCCCTGAACCGGGCTGAGTGAAGGCAGTAACTGATACCACCTCCTCACGTAATTAACGCTGCACCCAGGGAAAGCTTTGAACCTCAGCAGGGACTGGGATTTTTATTTTGTTTCGTTCAAAAAGGAGGGGGATACTATTTCTTTTATGCTCCTCTGAGAAGAAGTGAAATGCTTCGTGGGCCCCTCCAGGGGCCGAATGGGTTCAACCTTGATGTTGATGGCAGTGTAATTGTTACGCATGATTCCGCCAGCCTCAGCATAAGCTTAGCTTTCTTATTCCCAGTGACCCTTCCTTAAAACTCAATCCTGTTAATGCTGGAACAAGATAAGTTAAAGAAGCACGGACTTCAGAATTATGCAAACAAACACATTGCACATTGCCAGTTATATATATAATACCAGGGGTTTCAAGCTGAGAGTTAAAAATAACCTCCCACCAATTACAAATTATAGCTTGTTTGGTGCTCAGGTGGTAATTTATTAGCCACAAGCTAATGCTGCTTGATTTGAAACAGCAGCAAGGTTATAAATATAAATAGCACTCTAGATAAATGTATGTTACTCTCAATAGGACCCAAATCCATATAGGATAATTACGAAGATTTAAGTTATTGATCCCTGCTGGTATGGACTGTTGATGCTGATTAGATTTCAGCAGCACAGAGGAATGGGAAATGTGAACAAAGCAGGGGGAGGTCAGGCGTGATTGACCAGATGACTCTAAAGCAGAGTTTCCCAGTTCAGTCCTGAGGAACCCACAGACAATCCATGTTTTTGCTCCCTCCCAGCTCCAAACACACCTGTAAAAGGTATTTGGCATTCCTGATTGTTTGGTTCAGCTGTGCTAGGAGCTGGGAGACAGCAAAAACGTGGACTGTCTGGGGGACTCCAAGGACTGTGCTGAGAAATGGCGGGATAAGCAGATATATAATAGGGATTGGTGGATATTGGTGAAGTTAGGTAAATAACAGTAACCCCCACCTGTGTATCTGCCTCCAGTGAAGCTCATGGGGAAGCCTGAAGCCTCCCAACAAAGTCACTCATCATTAGAGGTACATTCTCAGGTAGCCTTTCCCCATTCGGCCGTGTGCAGTCCGCTGTGGTCAGGATCATGTGACCTAAAGTGAATTTAACTGGCTGGATTAATGGCTATAAATGAAAGCATTTAATCCGATTTAGCTACTTTTGCTTGGGAAACTATCATACATAAGAATGCTGTTAACCTAAGAAATTTAGTAGAGACACTAGACTACCATACTGTCCAGTAGGGAGCTGGGAGGGAGCAAAAATGTGGACTGCTGTGGGTCCCCAAGAACTGGATTGGGAAACACTGGTCTAAAGACTTTGTTCTGTCATAATAATGTATGGTTCTGGTTACCAGTAAAAACATAACCTTGAACACAGGCATTGAGCCTAGCAGTTACACAAAAAAAGACTTTCAGAGGGAATGTGAACGAGTCTGCAGCTTAGGTGTTATAAAAGACTCCTTGGGAATAACATCGTAATCAATTGCTGTTCCGTAAAAATTAAATAGCAAAAAGATTAATTCATAACAAAGGAACTGCAAACCTAGACCTAACAGGCATGAATATGAAATAAAACAGGAGAGAATTACATGGCTGTATCGAACGTGGATTTAATGCTGCAGCAAATTTGTCTTTTCAGAATTTGTTCTACAGAGGGGAGGAGATGATGAAAAATTTCTCTCTACGGAAGACACACAGGAAACCTCTCATTGCGAAAAGGACGGCCCAGCTAAGGTGCTGCTGGAGATTTGGGGCCCCTATCACATTGGCCCCCCAAACCAGACCGATCCAGTTATGTTCCAAATCTTTCTAGGGCCCTGTGCTAACTTTCTGCACCTTTACAGCACCCCTGCAGGTTGGGCATTTTCCATTGCAGTATCTGTGTACAGGGGCCTCTCCTGGAGGATTGTGGGATTTCTCATTCCATGCCACCCATTCCCCTGTCACCCCAACACTCCCCACCATGCCACGGAACACTCTGCACCACATGCTGCTTTTCTGAGAACAACACTCAAGGTGGCAGCCACTACCCCTCAATCCCCACCAGTCAGTTAAGTTTCTACGGCAACTGAAGCGTGTGAGGATGCGGCCGACTGACTTCAGTGAAATCTTCAGAAACTACATCTTCCTTCATCACTCCCCTAGTCTTTCTGTTTCAGTGACATCCCATGATGCACTGCTGGAAAACCCACAATAATTGATGAGCCCTGAGGTGAAAGATGTATATTTATCCAGTCGTGTGTTGTGAAACTGAACACACAGACACGTAAATAAAACAAATACATGGATACACCATTTTTTAAAGGTCACGCTTTATCCCCTAATTAAAGGTTAATGTTAATCCTCGCCTTTAATGTAATTAAGAAGACACGCCCTTTCATGCGTGCTGCCCTTGATCTCCCTGTGTGAAGGAGATAATCAGCATTTGCAGGATGTCTGGCGCTCTCACATGGAATGGAGATCTCACGTCACCTGCGTACGAATGCACTCCATGCCTGGGCACCCCCCCCCCCCGCCTTATTTTCCCACCCCC
>JABFEA020000001.1:13290357-13308651 GCA_019775915.2 Cyphomyrus plagiostoma | reverse complement strand
AAGGTTTCTTCCTTCTCGGGAGTTTTTCCTTGCCACTGTTGCCTATGGCTTACTCACTGGGGGCTTTGGGTGGGGATTCTGTAAAGCGCTTTGAGACGATGTGATGTTGTGATAATGCGCTAAATAAAAATAAATTTGTTGTTGTTCTTGTTGACTTTGAGGGTTTTCTGTGCAGGTGCAGACAGGGGCTTTGCAGCATGGTTCCTATCTTCATGCCCAGAGCAGCGGCCTGAAGAATGGATCTCTGTCTCCCATATCGCCGAGATGGATGAGCCACGTTAGTGATGCCGCATGTGAGCTGGGGGACTGATATTCACACCCCCCTCCCCCACCTTACCGTGACGTCGGCGCTCGCGGCGTGAAGTCATTGAGAAGCAACCGCGAAGAGGAAAGAGCAGGCACTCTATTTCTGAGACGGACGGCCGAGCAGCCCCCAAATGTGTGGAAGGGGAGATTCACACGTGTGGGCAGCCCAGCTCCCGTGAGATTTTTCACGCAGCTCAACACTTCGAGTAGTAATACATCTACACATTTTATATATGCACAGCGATGCTTTCGGTTTTGTTCATTCATATGGAATACGATAAATTCCCATAGTGCCTCCAAACACAGGTTATGAGTTCATAAGTGTCCCATAGGACAGACAGGGGGAATCCACCAGCTTAAACCAAGTCTTTAAACATGTCTTTGCAGAATTTTGAAGAATCCTTCTGTGGGCAGGAATAGAGGTGGTAAGGCATCTCTGATAATCTTGTTCAGTCAGTGGACCTGAATCAGACAGTGTGACAACGTGAAGCCTCATGCCATAGAGGACATACTGAACATTTCAATGGGCATATTCCTATATGGGATCAGTGGTTCTGCAAGTCAGATACGCTAAATTATCAGGACACTCCTCTTAATCATTCAATTCAGGTGTGTCATTCAGACCCATTGCCATGGGTGTATAAAATCAAGCACCTAGACATGCAGTCAGGCCTGCAAACATTTGGGAAAGAATAGATTGTTCTGAAGAGCTCAGTGGACTTAAGCATGGTACTGTCATAGGGTTCTATCTTTGCAATAAGTCAGTTCATGAAATTTCTTTCCTGCTTGATATTCCACAGTAAACTGTAAGTGGTGTTGTAGAGTGGAAGCGTTTATGAGCAACAGAAACTCAGCCACACAGCAGAACGAACAACAAAGTGGCAGGAGCATGTAAAGTAACAGAGTGGAGTTGCCGAGTGTGGAGGTGCATAGTGCATAAAAGGCAGCAGCTCTCTGCTGACTCAATAACTGCAAATTCCAAATGTCCTCTGGCATTAACCCCAGCACAGCAACTGTGTGCTGGGAGCTTCATGGAATGGGCTTCCATGGTCAAGCAGCTGCATGCAAACCTCACATCACCAAACGCATTGCCAAGAGTCAGACACACCGCCACTGGACTCTGATGGATGAGTCTGGGTTAGCTGGATGCCAGGAGAACATTAACTGTCTGACTGCATTGTGCCAACTGTAAAGTTTGCTGGGGGTACCGGGTTGGTTTTCAGGTGTTTGGCTAAGCCCCTTGGTTCCAGTGAAGGAAACTTCAGGATACCAAGACCCTTTGGGTGCTTCCAACTTCATGGGAACAGTTTGGGGAAGGCCCATTTCTGTTCCTACACTACTGCACCCCCCTTTGGTGTGGAAGAACCTGATTGGCCTGCACATCTTTGGGATGAACTAAAATGGAGATTGTGAGCCAAATCTTTATATCCAACATCAGTGCCTGACCTCACAGATGCTTTTCTGGCTGAATGGGCAACAATTTCCAAAGACACACTCCAAAAACGTGTGGGAAGCCGTTCCAGAAGAGTGGCAGCTGTTTTAGCTGTAAAGGGGGGACCAACTCCATATTGATGCCTATAAATTTAGAAAGGGATGTTATAAAGGTTCCTGTGGGTGTAATAGCCAGGGGTCCTAATACATTTGTCCATATAATGTATATGGTGTGAGAATATACTGAGCATTGCCATTAGCGGGGGCATGTGATGTGATATGCCACAAAGATGGCCGAATTAAGGATTAATGACTGCTGGCCAAGCGTCAGCCAGTGTGCTATTTGTATTTATAAGCTTGCTTCTGTTTTAATTCAACAAGAATTAGCTTCTGTCTAAAAAATTTGCATCCCTAGACTAATGGAGCTCTAATCTGTGCACATTACTGTGCCTAAATGTGACTGGTAGCACCAGCAAGAAATGGGGGACAGTGGAAACCTTGACACACAGATTGCCTGATTGAAAATATGTGAGTCCTGTTCATGTACAAAAAGAGATGGAAAGGCCCCAAGATAATTAAAAGAATCTTTTATTTTGGATTTGTGTGAGAAGACGCAAGTGTGGCTGTGCAGAAGTGACAGACAAATCCAACATGTTATCCGGCTAAGAACAAATCCTACTTTCTGACACAGACCCCAGGCTCATTGTAAGCCATTGTTAGCAATATCAGTTGATAATAACGCTGTACATGGTGTTTTGCACTTACAAACACCGTAGCAACATGTCCCTAGATAGTGGTTGGACAGTAATGTGTGTAAGATCGATTTAATAAAACATAAATGAGACATAAGTGTTAATAAATTATATAAAATTACAGCTTTAGTTTCTGTTCATAAAGGGAGCGGCCATCTTGAATTGTAAGGTTGGAGTTACAGAGTTTCATTCCACTTTCCAAGTTGGAATTTCAACTTCAGGGGATGTTCAAGTTGAAATTTCTAACGAAGAATTTCCGACTTCCAAGTTTAAATAGAACACGATTAGATTGAAGTATAGCAACAAGCCAAAGCAATAAAGAGGTCAGAGGAAAGCAGGGGGAGGAACAGCTGGGAAGTAATAAAGTACTCAGGATTGTCAAACATGGGAAGAATCACTTCTTCACCAGTAAGAAGTCCTTATGGATAGAAATGAGCAAATAAAACAGCCATACATCCAAACACCATTTCCACTCAAGAGGATACTTTTGGGATGGGATGCAAGTCCATAAATGGGCATACACACAAACACACAAGTTTGTAATTATATCTTTGTGTGGACTCTCCATTCATTTCTATGGGGGAAACTTGAATCCCAGTATAAGGACCTTACCCACCCTCGTACCATAACCATAAGTAACCAAACAAGATATGAGACTTTAAACGGTCCCCACAATGTAAAAAAGACAGGTTTTTATTACATTGTCGGCGACATTTGGACACACACACACACACACACACACATACAAACATAAACAGACTATGGCCAATTTAGAGATGCCAGTTCACCTAACCATGTCACTGGACTGCAGGAGGAAACTCCCGCAAACATCCTCAACTCCTCACACACAGAGCAAGGCGATGGAATCACACCCACAGCTCTGGAAGGTCACAGCACTAACTGCTGAGCCACCACGCCACCTGGAGGCGCTTTGATACTGTTTAGAGCTCTGCTGTGTGCTTTGGAATTTTTGGGGGTGCAAATCTCCCTCTTATTGACTTGCAAACCTCAGAGGCCAGCGCCTGAAGAATGTCCGTACATCTGTCTGCCTGTGCCACAAAGGCAAGCCCCTTCCCTTACAAAAACTGCTTCTGTCTTACAATAACAGCAAACGCTTCAAAATATGGAGAAAAGGGTCAAGCTGAGCTGATTGGCCCTCCTTCTTGTTAATGGCTCCAGCCCCCCACCTGTGCCGGTTTATTTAATTGGGGGTATTCCCGGTGGAGGTCTCTATTTCGGCCCCTGCATGCTGCAGCACAGGAGACAATAATTGCCTCGACGCTGCGGTTTGGTTCACCGCCCTGGAGGCGATGCTTCCACTTCCCGGCTTCCCTGCTAGCCCGCTCCGCGTCGGAGGTGCCACCTTGTAAATCCATCGCCCTGCCACGGCACTGGCACCCCCCCTCCCCCCGCCCCGTCTATACATGGAACTGAAATATTAATGGCTTGTTTTCAGAGGCGAGGGGGAACTGCAGAGCTGCACATCGGGAATGCCAATGTTAGCTGGAAGTTTGGCTATCCACGTTACACCAGAAAGTTAGGAAAACCGGTGGAAAATTTCACATGCATTTTCCTACATTTGTCAGTCATATATTGCAGTATCACCACATTTTTCAATACATATTGAGTATGCATATAATTTATATACTTCTGTAAACTTTACATAGGTTTTACTCTTTAGTGAATGTATCCGTCTCTAAGAATAAGCAATTGCCAGCAAGATCACAGTTTGCATTTTGAGATAAAGCTTCCTATTTTTCTCTGTAAAACCAGGTACACTACAATACTCACATGATCCCAGTAAACAAGATGAAATTTCACAAGATAAACGACTACGTTTAATCTGGGACTACAGTTATATTCTCTCAAAGGCTTCTGTCGACCATACAAAGAAAGATTTGTTTGAAGCTTCAATTAATCAGGTCACAGTCTTATATACTGGGCAGAAAATAGGCTGACCATTAGGCCCGCTGCCCTGTCATTCATCAGTGCTCCCCGGAGCAGATTGTCCCACGGATTTCACGGCTCAAGACCCTCTGCTGTCATCCTCCACACTCCTTTATGGGGAGGAGAAAAAGAGGCCCAGCCTACTGCTTAGGAAGCTCACTGAAAAGATGGTCTCCTTTTAACACAAATGTCAGCTTCCACCCTGGAGAGGAAATGGGTGCCGTCTTGCCGGATCTTACAGCCAGATTTGGTCTTTGAATGTTTGCGTGGGAGGGTGGCTTGGGCGGGGAGCAGCGTGGTGGCCAGAGTATCTCCAGCAAGCTCCCTCACCAACCACATAATAAAACTGAAACACAGCAAGTGTTGACCTCGGCCCGGCAGAGGGAGTGCAAACAGCACCCCTCTTTATTCCACAGGGGTGTTTGGTTACAGAACAGAGTGATCTCTGCATAGTGCTTTGGCTGTTTGAAATGCACATCCCCTGCACCCCTGACCGGACAGGTAGTTTATTATTCCAGCCCTTTCAGGGTCAAGAAATGAAAGAATCATGGCCCCCTCCTCTTCTATAGCATGCATCTCTGCAGAGATCAAACTTTTACTCTGGCTGCTGAAGTTAGAGACCTACAAAGACTTATTAAGAATACACATTTCTCCTCAGGGTCCTGAAGGGAGGGTGGTTCCAAGAATTTATGAGGCTTTAAAGGAAAATCTCAGGGCCCCTGCACGGTGTCACATGTCCTGCAGGACATGGCAAAGAAAATTGCGCAAAAAGGCACGTCTAGTGACTGACTATGACGATGAGGAGACGCGGCCGTGACTCAAACAATGAGGCGTAACAATGGATCAGCGTGAAGGAAGCAGAGTTCTGAAAGCGATTCCGGTTGATATCTGGTAACTATGTGATCCTGAGACTGTTTAAAGCATTAGGGAAGAGCCACACCTTAATTCAGCGCATGGCAAACATTCTCAGATAAAACCCCCGACTACCATAGGAAGTGGTCATTCATCAAAGCGTTGGATCCGGCAGTCAGTGACGCGCCAAATGTCTGTGCTCCATCACCTCATTCTGAGTCAGCTTCAATGAAACAGAATTATTGACGCAATGGATTTATGAATTTGAGTGCTGTATTACAAACCATTGTCCTGTTTCAGAGATGAATGTAGCCCGTCCAGTTGAGAAGTCAGTACGATAGCTTGTGGCTTACTTTGTTAGTCATTCTCAGGAACGGAACTCAGACAGTACAACAAACACATGCCGTGTGTTTGACCGCTGCTTGTAAACAGCTCCTCTGGTTCTGAAACACGTCACCTGAACAAAAGCTATAAAATCGGTACCACATTCCTTTCAACCTAGCCCAGCTAGGGGCTGGTAACCATATGTGTTTCAAGAAAGAAAAAAGTAAAAGTTTACCTACTTTAGTTTCAAGTAATTTATTTATATATGCTCCTTCTCAGTTGTAGAATTTTACCAGGGCATTCCATATATGAGAAAGGCTCAGACATCCGAAACGACTCTAGATGCACTTAAAATATGAGTACAATGCTGAAATTAAAATATCATCAATATGTTGTATTGTTTGCAAAATAAAATCAGGCAAAGGGGTAAAAAAATCAGACAAATGAGAAAAAAATCAGACGAAAGATGCTGGCACTAACTCGACAGAAATAAAGTTCACCTGCCTTTCTGTTGTGCCACTTTGCCAGGAAGGGGGTCCCGGGGGGAAGCGGGCCTACTATTCTGCCTACTATTCGCTCATCCCATGGAAAGAGGCGACATCACATCCGACGCAGCCTCAGGATGGGGCCAGATCATCAGCTGCCGGATGCAGCTGCCAGGCCTCTCACTGTTAAGCACAAGAGCGCCTCATTCAGCTGTTTACATTTCCCCTTAATCACCTGATAAGTTCCTCCCGCACCAGGAAAAGTGTACACACACACACACACACACATTTCTGCCTACATAAACGGATAGATAAGGAAGCAGGTGAAAGTCACAAGCGAGGTTTCACTCGAATAAAAAATCCCTCAGAGATGTTTGGATATATATGTGTATGTGTGTGTGTATCATATTTCTTTTTTTGTCCAGAAAAGGCTAGAATCCCTGTCTGTGTGCCTAGCAGGGTAGAATTTTCCAGAATGAATTAGCTTACAACAAAAAAAGTGACTATTGTATGCTTCAATTACTTTTAACAATTCAATGATTCAATAATTAATACTTAAAACTAAATAATTCATAATGTCTTCCTCATCGTACAGCTTTCCCTTTGAAATACGAGAGTGTCTATCACGTGCGAGGATGTGTGTACACAAGAACGTCAAGTGAGAAGTCTTTCGGTTCCTGTTCCTGCTTTATTCATAGAAGCACATCTATAATTTAATAAATATTGTCATGTGACTGATATCCAACAGTGATATCTCAAAGCTCACCCCAGAGCTAAACATGCAATAAAAATAACTTGCATTGAATTATTCACCAGGAATTTGTTTTTTTTTCTTCACTTTTTTCTCAAAGACCGACACTGGTTCCTTAGATATAAATCAGACAAACTGTGCCGAGTCCATCCACACCATCACTGCTCTTGATCTTCACCATGAATAAATTTTCTCTTGGGACAAGCCTTTTATCTTCATTACATTCTGAAAGTTTTATGAAGCTGCTGGTGGGAAAGAAAACACAAGCTTGAGACTGAATGGATATTGTATGATTGTAATGTGGGGTTTTGATTCTTCTTTTAGTCAGCGATGGTAACATCAAATCTCCCCCTTGTGAGTAATAAATATTGGGATCAAAATCCTAGATTTTACTGTGGGCACCTCTCAGCAAGCTGCATCATCACAGAGAAGATGCCATCCATGCAGGAAGATACATCTCAAAAAGCTGAGTTTAGGATCACTCGCGGTGGATTTTTGCATACCCCTGTACAGACTCATCCCTCCAGGATTGCTGGTTCGACTCCCAGTCTGTGTGTTTGCGTGCTCTCCCCACAGCTTCCATGCTACCTTGGAATCTCACTGGGATCATCCATAAGGTGTCTGCCAACAGTAGGGGTGTAACCTCACTTACTGAATACCCTTCAGTTTAGTAGGTCTGATTAATATTCATACCCACCCATTTCAAGCTCACTCAGATTTCCTCTCGCATAGCATGGATTATTATTATTCTTGACACTCACCCTGATGTATATAGTCTAAGCTAGTGTTTCCTATTTCGGTCTGCAGAGACCCACAGTTGGTCCATGTCGTTGCTCTCTCGGCGCTCCCTACCAGGCAGTCCACATTTTTGCTCCCTGCTCAGGAGCTGGGACAGAGCAAAAACATGGACTGTTTGTGGGTCCCTCAGAGCTGGAAGATGAAACTGGACAGAATCTTCTTCTTGCTGTATAAATGGGGCTGTTATGGACAGGTGGATATGTGAGCCCGGAGAGGACATCATTCATACGTGACACCGGATGACTTTGCATCATAATGAAATCGGGTCACGTGCAGGAAATGCAGCCAGAGCGATGTGGGACACTCATCAAAGCTTCCTTTGCAGCTGCCTAGGATGCAGGGAGGGCCAGCCGCCCCCCCCCCCCCCTTCCTTCCCAAACACTTCAAACACCCCATAGTCTGTCTGCACGACCGTGGGAATTACAGACCTTTTGTGAGGATTAATGGGCTGGTGTTCGAGTTATCAGGCTAGAGAAGCCAGGTGAGACACTACGGTCACCACAGGTGTGCAATGTGCTAAGGCAGCATTATCCCTGAGCTGTACACAAATTGCTGGGTGTTAAATGAGATGTTTGTAGGTTATACAAACAATTGTCTGGATTGGATTACGCTTCCTGTCCTGTCTACTCCATCCCATGGGCATCAAGATGCTCACAGACGGAATCCCAGCCCCATGCGGCAGGAAAGAACCCCTTCAAACATGCTGTTGTCTTTCTTTGCTCGTTTCCATGGAGACCGCGGGCTGTAAGTATGAGGAGAGCAATCTTTTTTGAAGGGGGGGGATTGTAGGACGCGAACAGTTGGCCCAAATGAAACAAGCCCAGAAAAAAATATGAAGGTGGGGGGGCCACCACTATGGGATTATGATGACGGACTGAATGAGCGAGATGACGGAACGTACCCCAGAATGCGGGTGTCCCGAAAAAACTTTTCCGCTCTGTCATCATTGGGAACCACTCCTTTGCCCTTAAACCCCCCCCCCCCCAAGGAAGATCGATATCAGAGGAGCAGTCAGGAAGTATGGCTACAGGAAGTTTGCCCTTTCACATTACAATAGGGAGCAGAGGATGTTCTACATCCCGCAGCACATATGAGCTGACCTCTTGTTTGTCTGAGCTGCTGTTGGAATAAGGAAGTTATAGGGAGCACATGTATAATCCATGGAATGCAATAAGGCTTGGCAAGGTTGGGTGGTCCTTGTGTTTATAGAAAGCCAGTGAGATATGGAGTGGGTGGCGGTCAGCTGGCTTCCACCTGGTCTTGCTCCGCTTCAGATCAGACCGCCCAGGAGGTTATAGATTCCTTCCGCTCCCCAGGTCTGACTTCAGAGGCCCACACACTCCAGATGTCACATGAGCGCCCGTCCGCGCTCAGAAGTGCCACTAACATTTTTCCAGCGGGTACCGCATGAATGAGATCATTGAGTACTGCCGAGAAGCCCAGGGGAAGAGGGAGGGGCTTGGAGTAGGAATACTTTCCGGAACAGGGCAAGCGGTAACAGCAAGCGGATGCGCCTCTGTCAGGGAATTGGAGGAGGTAGGGGTCTCTGATCAGTTTATACAGCTGTGCCATCCGATCAGATCACTAGTGCAGGGATGAATATGGACACACACCTAACTAACAATGCATGTAATCCTCATGGATTTAGACTTTGGCTTAGGCTACAAGGGTGAGTTGGGGTGGAGAAAATGCGTTACTTAAGTTTATTAGAAGGAAAAGTTTTGGAAGTGAAATGTGGTGTTTCTGACTCCAAGTCACACAGGGAAAGTCTTTCAGGACCTATAAAAGCAAAGCTGTTTAATAGCAAACTATATACTGTAGAGATGCAACGATCCGATATTCGGATTGGTGTCGGCGCCGATCCAAACGTATTTGACGGATCATTGCAATATTTGTAAAATAAAGTTTTGAGGTGGGAATAGCGTTTAATGGACAATCCCATTTAACAAAGCGCACGCAACTGCGAGACAAAAAAAAGCAATGGATGATTTGGGAGTCGTTAACCTGTGGCTTGTACTATGAAGCAGGGTTACTGGCTTATCGGGGTAAGTTGTCCGATTTAAGGTACCCCAGTTTAAATGGACTTCATATTCGTTCACTTACATTTTACCCAGACTTCCTTAACCCAACCTTGATAAGACAGTAACCCCGCTTCGTAGTACAGGCCACTGGACTGTCTTGCGAACTTGCTGCAGCTTGTGGTACAAGAGGGGCTGCCATCGCAACGAAGTCTAACTGAGCTGACTCCAATGGGAGAAAAATTGTGCTAAAATTTTAAGCATTCACCTGTCGTATATACTTGTTTTGAAGATATTCATATTGAACTGCAAATGCCTCAAAAGCAAGATGTACAAACAAGGCGGAACAGTACATTATGTATGTGTATAGTAGCCTAATAAAATATTTTTAGTATACATTTTTTCCATCTGTATTTACTAGCTTTTAAAAATCATATATAAAGTATAACAAACTAAAAAGAGTTTTTGTATCAAAATCAGATCAGAACTGAAAAAATGTGGATTGGCCCATCCCTCATATACAATGTGTAGGCAGAGTTTGGTGTATCACTGCAGACTAACAAACAGCAAACAAAGCTAGACAAGTTTTTAGAAGAAATCAGAGCAAATAGAAACACAGTGACCAAGTTGTTAATAATAATAAAAATAATAATAACAATAAAACTACCCAAGAACCTGCCCCTTAAAACCTTCCACATGGCCGATCTCTATTATCTACCAAGCTGCCTATTGTGTAATCCTAATATACACTAATGAGGTTAACGAAGAAGAGCTGGGTTTAATTAATAGGATTACCTGCAGGCCCAGAACTGGAGCACATTTCCCAAAAGCTCCCGTTAACTATTGGGTTGTACGGTTCCAACTATGTAAGCTGCTAAGGTAGTTAGCGACTATGATTTTGGGAAACATACCCCTGGTTATCACTCGCCATGGCAACACAGGCATTTCCAAAACCTCTCTCTGGGCATTAGTATGTTAGAAAGCCTCCCACTGACTCACACCCATTCTGGACACTTTTGCACGTCATAGTAACAGTAAATGACTGAATAAACAAATCTAACGTAATTGAGGTTTTCAACAAATCCTTCAGTGGTCCCCCAAATCCTGAGACATAACACACTTTGTACAAAGACCTTAACTTCAAAAACACTGTAGTATAATCTGTTACAATGGTTCTCAAAATCTTTGGACTGTCTACCACTTCCGATCAGGCTAAAGCAATCAAGTACCACATGAGTGAATAAATCACAGTAACCTGAATGCACATTCATGCAGACATAAAGAAAACAGAACTTGCCATTACAGTGAGCAGTTTCATGGTTCCATTCAGCCATGGCAAAATACCAGAATCCCCGTAAGCCATTTGTTTTTGTTGTTTTTGGAAAATGGGGTGCTAATCGATGTCTCTGTAAGATAAAGATGCTAAAAGTTCCAGCACTGCTGTATGCAGTTTGCAGACTGCTCCAAATGTGTCAAGACAGGGAACCTGAAACCTGAAAGTGCTTTGTTTTTCTTTTTTTATTCTTGGGATTTTACATTGATTTCAATTTACAACAATTTTTTTTTCAACGCGCAAAAAAACTTACCGCCATCTTCTCACGTACCAGCTGGGGCCTCTCTGAGAACCAGGGTTGGTGCATATATGATAACCACTGCTTCAGTATAATCAGTGATTGCCATAGCATTGCAAAAACAATTTCAGTTAACCAAAGAGCTATATATAAATAGCCAAGATTGCCAACAGAAGCAAAACCAATCCAGACCTTACATACAATATTGCAGCATTGCATACAAAATTCAGTGTACAAGTATCCAAATACGTTTTGCTATCTAGCCTATCTAAAGTCAAAAACAAACCTGTGTTCACACTTGGGATGCAAGCTGGTACTGTCTGTATTTATTATGCTATGCTGAAGAGCATCAGATACAGATAAAGAATGTGTTTTGTCGCAGATTCCTAGTCAATCACAGCTGTCTGCAGCATTTCCCAAAGGGACCAGTGCTCGGCTGATGAGAGACAGAAGCAAATGGAGTGAGACAGCTGACCAAACGCAAATCAGTGTTAATATGCCATAGCATTTATCCTCTTACCACCCAAATGGAACCATTTGCTGCAAAGAGCTCCATCTTCACCGAGCAGTAGAAAACTAAGACATTACTTCTGGCTGAAACACATAAAAGAAGCTATTTTGTTGCATGAATTGACACATGCCTTGGTGTTCAGAGCTACACAGGATTTTTAACGCTTACCAAAGTCTGATAAGATTACATACAAGCTGAAAAGGCTGCCAGTTCTGACATTCAAGTCTGAAATAATTACTTTGACTTTGAGATACAACATATCTAAGCTTTTCATACATCGACAGATGTTTGTTGGTTTAAAAAAACACTCCATTGATTGTAATATTGCTTCAAATGTATTTAATTAGGGCAGCAGATTGTGCACTGCGATGAAATGAAGTCTTTTAACCATTTACTGGTAATTGGCTATTTAATGAGTATCTTTAAACTCTGTGATGCTTCTGTGAGCTTAAATTTTCAGTCCCAATTGTTTTTAATACTTTCATAGAGGTTCCAGTTACTTTAGAAAATAAAGATCTAATTGAATGCCTGGTTTTCTCTAAGCAAGTACATTCAGTATATAAAATGTATGCAACCAAAATATAGGTATGACATGACAAACATGACATAGCATCCTTTACCTGAAAAAAATCTACACAGAGTGACCAAGAAATTCCAACCTTACGGTCTTGAATTTTCATTCTCAGCTTCCATGCCACTTTGGATTCTCACCGAGATACACTGAGATGGTCTACAAGGTGTCTGCCAACAGTAGGGGCAGAACCACAACAGAATGTCATTAAATATCCTTTAGTTCAGTAGATCTGATTAATATTCTTACCCACTCTTCTCTAGTTCACTAAGATTTCCTCTCGCGTAGCTTGGATTATTATATTCCTGAGACTAACCCTGATGCATACAGTCTAAGCATTTCATGTCTGCCCTTGACATTTAGTATTGTACGTTCTAAGAATCCAGCAATTGACCTTTCAGTTATAAATCAGATTTAATGACTTTTGCATTCTATGACCCAGAGGAGACCCTACACAGGAAGGCCCTTATCTCGAGCAACAAGCAGAAAGGCAGAGCTGCTGAGGATGGGGATATCAGCAGTCAGTCTCATTATCAGTAACTCTGGGAACTGGGGCCCTTAGCTTGCTTTGGCAGTTGACTTGACCCAAAAAGCACCTGCCTGTAAAGGCAGCTCATGGGAGCTTTATTTACGCAAATATCTTCTGACGGCAGAAATAAAAATGATTGGTTCAGAGAGATAACCAATCACATTGTAGAGGAGGTGGATCCAAGCAACTAGAGGATGCAGGACCAACCAATCAGATGTCTTGGTCTGCCTCATCTAGTTGCTTGGACCTACCTCCTCTACAATCTGATTGGTTATCTCTCTGAACCAATAATTTTTCGTTCTGCCCTCAGAACATTTTTGTGTATGTGAAATTCCATTAAGCGTTGTGACTGCAGTACCAGAGGCATCATAAAGACATCAGATAAAGGATTCTACTTTTTTTAAAGAATATCACCACACCAAATTAACCTCACAGACTCATTGGTTACTCTATAGGCATAAAAAATAATAATTCCGCTTTACAGATCCCCGTAGGGAAATTCTCTTTTTGCCTACCCCATCTTGCGCTCCATGAAAACAGGTACATACACAGGTGAGAGCAAGCTTGGCAGTGAAGGGCAGTGAAGAGCAGCCACCTGCAGCAGTGCCCATGGAGCTGGGTGTTAAGGGCATTGCTCAAGGGCCCACAGATGTGTATGTTCTGCCCCCGGGCACAGAGCCCGCTGAGCTCCACACTGCCTCCTTAATAAAAGGTCTTAATAAAACTTTTCTTATGAGTACTTTTTTCTATTTTGGCCATAGTAAAGTAGTTGTGTGCTCTGACAAAAGCCATGTGTTCATTATGTATGCTTATACTTCACTGTATTGCCATGTTCAGACACTATGCTGTATAACAGAGAAGTGAATATTTGGTTGTATCCCTCATTGACATATAATTTCTTTTTATATACTAGAATATATTTTAATTCCCATTTTCAAGATGGTTTAATTGTAGTTTGAAGATAAATAATGTAAAGCAAGTTTATTCTCATAACTAATTCTGCTGAACAAAGACACATTAGATGGGAATTCCTTAGTAATCCTGAGTAGGCCTATAAGTCATCATAACCATCTTTGTGAAATTGTAGTCTTTACAAGGTATTTCAGCATCAAATAACTTCCTGTGGTGTCACTTTCATTGGGGTGTCCCATTTTCACGTGCCACTGACGTTCTTGCATGATTTTCTAGGAAAGCAGAAGCTGAATTGACTGACTTACACACAGTCTACACAGTCCACTGGAGGCTGCAGAGAGTTCAGATACCCAACACAGGTTTAATTCGTGTCCACTGGAATAATCTTATTGATCCCTCCGGGGGGCCTACTAAGCATCGGTCTGTGTTCTGTTTTTGGAACATATTTAGGTTGGGGTGCAATATGTTATTGTGCTTTCATGGAGCCCAAAATCTCTAGCGATGTCCCTCCCCTCCCCCTCTCCCAATATGGTCACAAGGCAAGCAGTTAATTGCTTACCAGTTCAACAAATTGCATGTTCAGGGTTCAGTCGTATTTCACCTGTGGCTGAATAACCTCCCCAAACCACCTGCCAAAAGAAGAGGTCTTTCAGGTGTTTGATAGACAGTCCATTTGGCCACTGAGTTATTCCTGTTTGTGTAGGCAAACAGGGTTACAGCACTAAGTGCAGAGGTGTAAATGGGGGTGGGGCACCAGGCCCTAGCTGAAATCTGATTGGCTCGCGGAGTGCCTCCTCCTCTATCATTCACAGATTCAAAACATAATTGGCTAAAGATAAGGCTTGCTCTCTGTATAAATTATGGCCACCCTTATGTCCCCCTCATACTTTTTCAGGGGGATCACACAACAACAGTGACAATAACAAGGATCAAAGGTATTTCGGCATCAAATAATGATATATTCAAACAGAGCAGTGCAGGTTCCCTACTGGCTAAAGGCACTGACTTGTAATCTGAAGACTTTCGCTTTATGTCTCTTGTCATGCCCAGAAGCAGGACATTTTTCTTGAATCTCCTCCCTAGAAAATGCACAAGTGTCAACTCACCAAGTAAAAAGACACATTATGTGATATAATGTTGCTTCTTTCAGCAGCAATATTTCCTGTAAAATCATCTCATATTATTCTCCATTTTCACCGTGACCCTGAACACAGCTGGAAGATAGATGGCTTTTCCATCTCATTTTTGATAAAATTTTCGTTTTACAGCAAATTATTCCAACCAAAAATTAGCGTCATGCCTTTATTCCGGAAGTCGTGTGACTCAGCAATTGAAGCAGGTAAGAATGCAGATCCCAAGCAGCTGGGCTTCATTCAAAGGCTGATTAACTTCCGTTTTCTCTCTCAGAAGGGGAAAAAAAAAAAAACACATCCTCAGTCCATAATCATAGCTTACAACCGTACCCTTTGCAAGAGACAGATAACAGCACAACAGTACATATTCAGCCTGAATAAAAAAACATTTATTGCAATCAAGGGTTTGAATTATGTATGGATTGGTCTACCTCCATCTCCACAAAAACAAACTGCGCTGAAATGTATTTGCTCCCAAATAAAGGAAACCCGCGGTTGAGTCTGATTGAGTGTGATGGGGGCACAGAAGTTTTTGCACAAGCACAAGACTCCACACGTGGAGTGGCTTCTCCCATACCGCTGATGGCAAATGCTGAAAAGTCTTCAACATGCATGTGGAAACATAAACATCTGCCACTTAACTCTGCTGACTAGTTCTATGTGACCACAGTTGGAGCAAATCATAATGCAATCACATATGGTGCCACCAAAATGGTGGCTCAGTGAGTGACACTGTCACCACTGAGGTTGGGGGTTTGAGTCCCAGCCCTGCTCCATGTCTTCGCAGTTTGCATGTTCGCCTCATCTCTCCCAAAGTTCCTTCAGATGCTCTGATTTTCTTCCACAGTCAAAAGACATGCAAGAAAGGCATCTCTAAATATCCCCTAACTAATGAATGTAGGTATAATGCTACCTTGAATTGGGTTTCATAACTCTTCCCAAGATGGGTGTGTTGAAGATGGCATAATGGTCACTATTGATCTTGTTTTCCCTTCTTTATTCAAGTGTATTTCCCCTCAAATATCAAAAACTTAGTAGTGTTTTTTTCATATTGAACAGAGCCCCAGACACACCCTCAGCCCCATTCAGAAATATTACTAAACAAGTGTCTATCTACTAAATCAGTGCTGAGTCAGTCATTTACTAAGGGGGAGAATTTGTGTCTGATTATTTTGAGCAGAGAAAATGGTAAGTGTGACTCTGGCTGTGCCTATGGCTTCTGCCTTGCCCCGTCCTCCCCCGCTGTCCCAGCGGCTGTCGAGCCCAAGCAGCCACCAGGGTCGGACCCCTTTGAAGGATCCCTCCACCACATACCTCTCACTCTTTTAATGATCTCTGGACAATCTGAGCCACTTTTGCAGGATTAGCAAGAATATGGACAGGAAGGTTGGACACTGTTTGGTTGTATGCACTTCATCCCCAACAAGTCTGTCACAGACATCAGGAATGGGGCAAATCCCCCTTGCATGCTTCCAAATTATCTACATCCATGGCTTGTGCAGACCCGAGCAGGTGGGTGGGCATGACAGCAGCTAGGCTGAGCATAATGCTGCCCCCTAGGGAGCATCCGGTGATCATTCACAGACCAGCATGTCTGTCTTGAGGCCTAGCACCGGGCTACAGATTCTGAGGAATATGATAACACTGCACCACCCTGATGAGACTGTGGGACGTGAGCCTGGCATGAACATGCAGACTGGTGCATACGGCTGAATTTAATTGACCGATCTCAATTAAGAGTTGATACAAACATCACATGACTGTTGTCATCGCTTCTTAAAATTGCCTTTCTACATATAGCAATAATCAGAAAGGTTGAAAAGCTACCCAAAAAAGGCAAGAAAACTGTCTACTGCATCAGAGAGCAATACTTCAGCACATTCTCGACAGGTTTTTTCCAAATTACATCTAAAAATATTTTTTTTAAAACTACACAAGAAGCAAAGTTCCAGTGAAATGGAATGTATTAAGAAGTGTGAAAATACATCTCACATCAAAATATGACTGAGACTCAACACTAATGCACAGCCATTTGACAAAAAAGTCACACAGTCACCCAAAGTAAACTGATAATTCTGTGCCCGTGAGCTACACTCCGTCATACAGAGCTCAGCATTACACTTCCACTGTAGAGGTGAACTTGAACCAGTAACTTTCCTATAGTGACGTTACGGCTGCGCAGGTGAATGATTATGGGTCTCTTTAATTACTCCTTTGTGACTACACCTATAAAACGTAAAAAATTATAATAATCCAAAAGTAAGCGAAAGAAACAAAAACGTTTTTCTTAATCCAACGGTGTGTCAATAAAACAATTTATCAAAACTAAAATTACATGGTATAAATTATGCTGTAACAAATTTATCTGAAGTTGTGCATTAGGTCTTTGGTTTAATTCAACAAGACAAATGGGAACAACGTGGTATTTTGATGAGTGCCTTTCCAGTTCACTGCGCTGCTTCGCCGATGAGACGGCTTTCCTATGGGTACCTGTTTTTTGTGCTGTATAGCAAAGGGTTCAGATGTTGTACATCTTATTTAGAAAGTACACTGTGAAGCCACTGACGTCTTTCCACCTTTCTTCTGACATACATAACATCCATCGTCTCACATTCATAAATGTCAAACGCGTGGGAAAAATATTTACAAATAATAAATAAAAAACCCACAAGGTGAATGTAAATATCTTCTTTTCTTCCTTCCTTCTTTTTTAATCGAAGGTCTGTTTTGTTCGTGGGAAAGTAAACGAAGCCCAGAAAAAAAGTTTGAGGAAATGGGTGTTGTTCTTCTGAATCAAATGAAAAGCGATTTAGTGCGATCGGATGGCCCCTGTTATCAGTTCGGCGAGGACGGCAGGAGATGGTAGCGGCTGGGGAGCCTCTGTCGATGGTCCCATTGACCTGTGAATACAGCAAATAATGCGAAGTCAGATGCCCAAACACGGAAATAACATGTCTTACAAGGTTTTACGTTAAGGTTGTATCACCCTGATACCCAGCACCGGCCAATAAATACAGTGCAGAGGTTACGCTCTCATACGGAATTTATAGGGAAAGATCTTAATATCATCCAAATATTAATCTGCACCCACATACGGTAGTCTATGTGGGAAAAGATCTTTGCTCGTGGATGTAGAGTTTTTTTGTATCCCACATATCGATCGTATATGGTTTACTCGAAATTCTATTTGACATATTACAATTTCTCATATTGTGTATATTTCCTCCATTGAGCAATATATATTAATTACTAATATAGATTAAACAAATGCTGGTCGCAGATTTTCGTTTAAAGAGTTTTACTTCAGATTCGTTTTTAACGTACAGATTATGTATAAAGCAATAAATAACCTGCTTCCTGACAATATTCTAAAACTGTTTTCTAAAAGGGAACGGGGATACAA
>JABFEA020000001.1:13271989-13285804 GCA_019775915.2 Cyphomyrus plagiostoma | reverse complement strand
CAAACCCACCCAAAACCCCAACCCCCCCCCCTCCCCCTCTCGCCCCCCACCCGTGTGGGTTGGGGGGGGGGGGGGGGGGGGGGGGTTCTTTGGGGGGGGGGCCAGGACCAATTCACATGCTGCGTCAGCCAGCAATTCAGCAAAAAGCTTGAAACCAAGCGGTACTAAACAACGAGGAGACCTTTCTAAAGCCTAGCCAGAACCAGTCAGTCAATGTGCACAACCACACCCACTCCAGCAGACAACGGGATATATCAGAAAGCAGTAAAGGCAATTTCATTAGTATGAATTCAATTCTCACAAGAAAATAAAATAACTTGTATGCACGCATAAATGCATTGGTCCGAACAGGCACAACAGAAATCGCTATAGTTACTCCATTAATTTGCAATGTGAAACACAAACCTAGTTGCATACAAGGCTCAAAACACAGAAAAGCACAGGTCCTTATACCAGAGGCTCTACCTGAAATTTCTCACTGGGATTTGCATGTCTCTACCCCAGCGCCCTGAGGCTGGGTGGGTACACACCTTGGGTTCGTATTCTGGGTCGTTCTCCTCATCTGCTTCCTCTTCGCCCTCCTAAATGATCGGGAAAAAGTCAGACCGTTTGATGGGGGGTGGACAGACGGATGGACACCATCCATGCTACAGCTAAATGTTTCTTCAATTAACACAATCAGTAAAGGCTCCTACCTCATCATCAGCCTCCTCGCCCTCTTCATCATACTGAACAGAAAAATAAGTCCATATAAGTCCATGGCAGGATCTTCAAAGGTTACCCGGGATTTTGATCTCAGTTCCCTGCAGAACACTGGAGGTACCCACCCACCTCCTCTAATCTAAATCACACTGTCAGTTTAACTCCCACAACACTTCTTTGGGGCTGCCATCCCCTACATGCAGTATTGCCAAGTAACACTAGCAATTTATATTTTGGGGGAGAAACCAATTTTAATCTAGTTCTGCTTGTCCAAACTAATTAAACCAGGGGAATTAATCTGAAACCAGCAATAAAAACAGGAGAGGGACCAACAGCCTTTGTGGGCTACAGAAGCAGCTGCTTTCTTGGGCAAACTCACATCATCATCGTCGTCCTCGATGGCTTCGCCTGTGAAGTACAGCACCGCCCTTGGCACAATGCGTTCGCGGATGAAATGGCCGATCTCAAAGTCAGCGGCAAGGACAGCCTCAGAGTCCTCGTCCTGAAAGTCAATGCGCCAGATCAATCTTAGTTCCAGTCATTGCATGCACAAGCTGTAAAATAAGCTGTTTGAGCTCAGACGCAACAATAGGATGACACTTAATATAGCAAATTTAGCACATGCGGGTATATTCAAAGCTCGAGATCTAACTTACCAGATCTCCATTTTCAGGGACTGAAAAAGAAAAATAATCATTAATGACTTGTCAGCACTGAAAAAATGACCTTCTGTCCAGGGTTGGTGCTGCTCCTACCGTCAGGGGGACTGAAGAAGTTGAAGAAGGAATCATTGGGCACAGTCTTGGTGACCGTCCTCACTGTGCCACGGCCCTTGTGCTTCTGCTTCTTCTTTATCGTCTTCAGGGTGACGTTTTTGCCCTTAGTCCAATCAATCTGGCAACTACCAAGAAAGTGTAAAGCAAGCATCCTCAGCACCAAGTCACAACCCTTAACCACGTGACCAGAACAGAACGGGCCCTACCCAGTGCAGCCCATGATCTCCGGCCCGTCAAAGGAGAACGGATCCGCCTCATCGGGCTCCGACCGCATCTTGTAGGTTTTTGTCAACATTCGGTTTGTGAAGAAGTCGTTGGGCTCAAAGTAGAACTCTAACATGAAGCTCTAAGGACAGCAAGGGGCCAAGCAACAGTGAAGCAATACTGAACTCACTGATGAAAGAATACAGATGGTCAACTTAAAGTAAAGACAAACCATTGGCTGGTCAGGATCCGAAAACTTGACTTTAATGTCTTGTAAGTGCTTGAGAATGGGTTCATCATGCTCCTGGAAGGAAGAAATTAGTATTAACATGCTGTGGCAGGATCTGGCATAGGGCCGGCTGAGTCCATCTGCTTGCTGATCCAGCAGATGAACTTAACCTAACAGATCACTTACACTGCACAAGGGACAAACAAAGCAGATACAGCCAAACTTCACAGCTGAAATATCAGGACCCACCATTAGGGGGAAGCAGCAGCCAGGTTTCCCGAATGCCAGGCGAGAAAGGCTCTGTGCAGCATTAAGGAGAACATGCCCCCTCCCCGATTTGCTGATAATACCTGCAGCATATCACTGAGCAAGTCGACGTTCTTGAACACTGTGAGCCAGAAATCTGGGACGCCCATTGGGTCCTCCTTCTCCTCATCCTTTTTTTCCTCCTCCACTTTGGCCTTTTCCTTCATATCCTCCTGAAATAAAGGTATAGAACAGACATGAGGCAGACTATTCACCTGCTTTTTTTCCATTCGGAATTTTATAAGAAATGCAGACAGCCTATGCTCGTATTAGTAAATGTCAGACTGCCAGTGGTCTAAGGCATCAGAGCCTGCATCTTAATCCATCAATTATAAAACAGGATGCGAGAAGCAACTATGACCCTGCATCATTGCCACACCATATGTGAAAGAGCACCTAATGACCCCAATGTCCCACAGTCACATAAGGCATTTCAGCTGCCTCGACAAGCCATTTCTTCCATAGACACAGAAACCTCCGTCCAATTACAAGTCTAACAATGGCTTAAATTAAGTACATCAAGGGTTAGTAATGCTGCTTCCAGAAGTAGCTTGTTCCCGCAGGTCACGAAAAGTCAGACTAACAAGGATTAAATGTACAAGCACAAAGTGTCACACTATGCAGGTTTACCCAAAGTGGTAAAACAAAGAATCAAGTATTGCCTGAGCATTACATCACATGAAAACATGCACAACATCACATGGACAGAGGCGTCACCAGTACCTGCTTACTTACTGTAAGCTCTTCCTCCTCATCTGCCTTCCACTCGCATTCCTCGTCCGTAGGCTCATACGCTGCTTTGACGATATCGCTCCTCTGGATTGTGGAGAGGGAGACATCAGTTCAGACTAAATACAACCAGTCTAGACAACCAAAGGGTTACTATGTCTACAGGTAAGCAGCTAGCACTTCACTGAACATCAGTGCAATGCTGCGTAATGTTTTAATGCTCGTACTAAACATGGTCATCACTAAATTTCCATCCTCAGCCAAATCAGAATTTCCATCTTTTGAAGTTGGTGATGAAAGCTCTCTATTAGAGAATCATCATAAAAATCAGAGGACTAAAGGAGCAGCGGCAACCAGCCAATTCAGAAGTGAGGTGACAGCACACGCATAACCTGATCAGCTCCTTTCACCATGCTGCATGGAGAAAAATGATAAATTCATGGGCTTAAAGCAGGCAACCCCTTCACTCCTCCCCAAGAGTCTGGCACGCTCACCTTATCGAAGAGCGGTTGGTACAGGGCCGCGTATTTCCTTTCCAACTCGTGGACCTCTTCATAAAACTTGGCTTCAATGTGGGCACACTTCACTTGGAGGTTCTTGAGGGCATTGACACGCCTCTTGACAACCTTGGGTAAACTGAGGAGAAGCAGGAAAAAAACAAAAGTAAACAAACCCTTGTGGTCAGCTGAGGGAAAGATGATAGGAACGCTGATGACAGGAGTCCATCCGACGGAGGGCGAGTGACACCCACAGCAGCTGCTGCCACTGCTATGGCCCAGCCTGGGGTCAACCTCCAGGGAACAGAAAATCCCTGGCATAGCTCCATGAGACACAGACCCCAGTAAACTTGGAGCTGCTCCAGCCTGCCACCACAGCCATTAAATCCTCACTAAGGCTTCTGCTTGCTAATCCGCAGTGTTCCGCATATGGCTCTGTCATCTCCACATGGATGTTCTACGCTGCACTATCGCCAGCATCTGGTCCCTGAAGCCGGCTTGCGGTTCAGCTATGGTTCCCTTCAACCCACAATGAAAGCACAGAATTCATTTCACCACACCCATCTCACAAAAAAAAAAAATTCCAGAGACCAGATCCAGAAAATATTTTACTACTATAGTGACTTCTGGAGGTCTGAAATACAGGAGAAAATTGGCATCCGAGGTCGCATACATCAGCAGAAACCAACATGACTTTGGCACAATCACTGATGGAATCTCCGGATCAGGGGTGTGACCTTCACTAAATGTCCCAGCATGACCCAGGCTGGGTGATGGAATAAGGGCAGAGGAAGAAAAGCCACCAGGCCGCCCATGGAAACTGATCTATCCTGAGTTTTGCAGAGTCATATTGTGATCAACAGTACAGCTGGTAATAACCCAAAGACATTTCATACATCTGTGTCCTCATAGATGCATTGCAGAAGAGTTGGCAGGAACATTTTATGGGTGTTTGCAACATTTAACAGAAGATAAATCATAGGTTAATACATACTTATGGGCTTAATATTGATCGCACCATTTTCATCCTGTGGTAATGTAAGGCAGGGGGCAGAGAGACAAGTCAAAGTTACATACAAATCCAGCAGGAAGGACCATCGCTCAAACCATTAGAAAACCACAGAGTTGCAAGAAGCTGACCTCAACGGCCAGCATTAACATCTGCAATATTCCTAAACCTTCCAAAGCGACCTCCAGGAACGAAACAAGGATGAGGCTCACCTCTCCATGTAGCCCGACGGTGACCCGACCAAGCCATCCAGCCGTTCCTGTAGCGCCGCCAGCACCTGTGGGTTCTGCATCATCTGGACTGTGAGCTGGCGAGCTGCCGGCAGAGTAATCTGGCTGAACTCCAGCACACTCAACCTTAAAGAAAAACTATGCAACACCTAGACTACCCCCCAAACACTTAATGAAAAAGTAAACTACACTTAGCTTTAGTGGCACATTCATCAGGAGACAGTTTTCAGGTTACCAAAACCCTAATACAAAAATCACCTTCTGGACCAAAAATAATGCAGATTTCTAAGCTCAGTGGTGTCATTTTCTGCGAGAAAAGGGGAAAGTCTTAAGTCCGCATTACAACTTTGAAACATCAAAAACGCAGCTGCTCCTGCAGTCATATTTAACCATAAGATAGAAACATAGCACAATTTTCAAAATTACCATGTGACCGGAGGAGTCACGTGCCATCTTAGAAAGGAGCAAGGCCAAGCAGAGCTTACTCAATTAGACTATGCAATATTAGCACCTCTTCATAAAGATGCTACGATTACATGCCACGGCTGTGAGCCACGGTAAGTGAATGATTGACTACGTTTGTGTCGCAAAAGCTTTCCCCGCTTCCTAACCCTATTGAGGATCTCTGACAAACCGGCAAATTCATCAACCATGAGCAAGAATTAAACCGCAAAAAATAAACTGTTGATTTGTTCGAAGTTGTAAGTGACATGGGACCAGCAACATGAGTCATGACCAGACTGAGAAGGTGCCTCAAGAACTGAACGAACTGGACGCTCCACTTACCTTTGGTATTAACGTCCTCCCCAGTCTCCTCCTCCTCCACATCTTCTACATCCTCCATATCGGCAGGGTCCAGCTCGGTCTGGTCTTTACTGCATGGTAAAGACGGGGCTCAATGTCATACGCACCCTGGTTCCACACAAATATACCCACACATATCAAGCAGAGTAGGTGGCCACACATGTTTCTGTCTTCATCTACAGAAAAATCTCTGCATGGCTGTCAGCTAGCTCAGAGTATTCACCACAACAGGGGAAAGTGGCATCACCCAAAAATTTCAGGTGAGCCCTCCGCGTTCAGAACTGGGTTACGGCTCAAAGGTTAGATGGCACATTAACATAAACCAATGACATGGGGCAGCACACCACCAGCTTAACAGTCTCTACACACCTGGAGGAGCAGGGGTCAAAATTAACCTCAAGAGGACCAATTTGCAGGAAAAAGGCCTCAGGCCCAGGGTTACTACACAGTTGTCACAGAAAGCAGGTCTCCATGCATGACCAAGCTCCATCCCATTAAGATGGTAAGAACCAGTATTAAATACTATAGTAGCATTTTGAGTGGATGGAGAACAAGGACAGCACAAAGAGGGGAGAAAGACAGCAAAGCCGAGATGAAACACTGCCCCCTCGCCACGAAACTTACTTATCCATGTCAGCCATCTTTGTACAGTCCAGCAAAGTCCTAGAACAGAAAAAGAAAAACAAAGTCATTATACATTAAATAGGCTAATCCTCAACCACAGCTCTGGTATTCCGGCTCAAAATCAATTCTCCTCTGAAGAAAACATAGACCCTTCCGGTGTGGAAAGGTTATTGTTCATCTGTCACCCCACCTCAAAGCAGGAGCTCATGACAGCAGGTCCATACAGGCAGGAAGCTGTTGGGACTCAGGGGCCATACGTACAGTGGCTAATGCAACAAACATTTCAAATTGCTCTCACAAACACTGCTTACAGCACAACAGCCACAAACAGCAAATCCAGCCTGCTACGAGTCAGGCAGTGGGGGGGGCACTGGTAAGTGTAAATTTCATCTTATTCAGAAGTAAACGTTAAAAAAGGAAGCACAGTTAAATTTACAAAAGCATTTATTGTGCATGTCTGAACATATACATATAAAGGTTGTTGGTAGAGCATGTAACAATATCAGGCCTATTCAGATATGTGATCCTTTAATTTATTGGCAGAGCAGACTGGAGAGGCACTGTGGCACTAAGACTCAACCCAGCCACATGGTGCAAGCAGGATTATATATCACTAACATCCAAAGACCAAGCTCTGAGGTTCTAGGACCACAGGGCTGTTCCTGAACACACACAACATTGTCAGGCCAATCTGGACAAACAGCAGTTCTACACACCAAACAAAATAACCCCATTACCAAACAAAACCGCTTCAGCATCTTCACACAAGAGCCTTCAGGACCAATGCTTCAATGATACTTGATAGTAGTCAAAAAGTGGACAGAAAGGCAGTGGTGAAATCTCCCACTTATAAGGTATGGTATGTTGCATGTGGACATTTATTACTCACTGGCCTTGCAATTTGTCAGTTTTAAATTCCGAAGAGTTCTGCTACAATAGCCCAGCGGACATCAACCTAAACCTCTCTCTCCCAATCCAATCACCCATATATGACAAGCAGGGGCCAGTTTTACATCATGCAGCTTTTCCAAGCCACCTTTCAAAACATTTAGAGGTACCTTATACTTAACAGCACAGAACTATAAAGTACGTCTTGGTCAGAAGTCACATTTTGATTTTAAAACTGATTCTTGCTGGAATAAGTCACAAAGCTGACAGGATTGTGCTGTGAATAGCACTCAGTTAACCTGTGAAACAGAATTGTATACTTGCACAGAATGACTATATGCTCTTTGCTGACCAGATAAGCTAAAGCTGGATGAGACGCTTACATTTCTGTTTGGGGACAGCAACATCAATTGTGGAAGCACCTGGACTGCAGCACCCTTTTGCTATGGCTCTGCACTAACAGCAGGGAAGCTGTCATCAGGCAGAATACCATGAAATATTTTAACAATCACATTAAATCTGACAGGAAAGTGCTGCAATGACTTATTTAAAACAAGCTTTTACAAAGATGACATGTAAAAAACAAAGGGAAGCCAGAAGGGTAATCCTGCCTAGCAAACATTAACTTCTTTCATAAACACTATGCATGCTGATAATTACTATAATTGAAAGTGAGACAGGCAGAATTAGACTGAGCCTCAGTTTATATGTATTCCTGCTGGCAACCAAGCAAACATTGAGTAAACACCTGGAATCCACAGATTATCTAGATTTTGACCAAACCAATCAATCCAAAATTAACCGTAAAAGAGTTCAGCCAAAATTGGCTACCTTCCATCCAATGAAAACAATCCATTCACCTGGAGTGGGAAGAGGTCAGAAATGCACAACGAGCTGGGGGTATACAAAGTACAGCAACCCAATAGCCACGTAGATGTGCTGAGATGCCATAAAAGTATCTAAAATGTCAATGAGGCAAAGTGATCAGCTGCCTGAGATGAGAACAGGACAGCGAAAAAGCACAGTTACTATGCGTGTGATTGTTTAGAGGAAGCTGAGCACAGCTGTCCAAACCTTTAAACTGGCCTTCAAACTGTATGCACAATAGCAAACGCCAGTGGCAGAAAAAGACCAAATCGATGCCGGAAAGGCACCAGTCTTCCATCACTCAGCTGCTTAGCAGATATTTCCTCGCCAAAGAAAATAGATGCACGTGTTAAAAGGTTGAATCATCTGTTTGTTTTTTTTGGGGTTATTTTTCAGGTGCATCATCCAGTATTCCAGGGATAGATTATTGCAATTAATCCCAGGTACACTGGGGGCAATCTCTGAGGGCCAAGCACCTCACTTATAGGTCCTGGGCCAAATGCATCAAGTACTAAGCTAGCAGCTACACGATTTCCCAAAATTCACTGAAAAGCAAAGCTCTTCTCTCACCTCCCCCAGGGCCAGAAATGACCACACTTCTAGGATCTAGATAAAATAAGAGTGACAGGAAGACATCAGTAGTAAACCATACAGATGCCACTGTCTCAGCAGAGAGCAACTCAGGTCACATCTTCAAGATCACATATCCAACCTGGATCTAACCACACAGTGGGCAAAATAAACCCTACAAATAAGTCACAGCTGATGTTAGGTGTGTGGGTTTATTAATTACTAAGGATACAGTATTCTCACCAAGGTCGTTTATAAGTCATACAAGCAATCCATGTAAATAACTAAAACAATGAGTGCACAGACCGGTAACTCAAAATACCAAACAGCCATTGTCTGCAAGGATTTACAGTGTATATTTAGAAAGGCTGAAACTACTCAGTTCTCATTAAAACAAAGCATGCCATTAAAACATCAGTGAAAACTTAGGGATGGTCTGGGTGAGGAAAAAAAACGAGAATCAAGTTCACAGGACTCGCCTTCATATTTTTAATGCCCAAAGGCCAGGGTCGCACGTAGAGCAGCACGCCGCTGGACATGCAACGTGACAACGTGCTCTTCTAGATCCCATTTCTGAGTAACTAACGAGGAGATTTAGCAACAGCGTTTAAGAAAACAGCACAGACACAAATAGCGCGAATGGAGATCAATCCACCGAACCGTGCGGCGACCCTTGGATGGCAGCCAATCCCGGCCTGCTTAGCAGCGACAGCCGGCAGCTCACGCCTCCGGAGCCCCGGGACCCGCCGGTCGCCACGTGTTTAAGGCTAACTGCTAACAAGGCTAGCAGAAATGAAGTGACCGAGACAGCAGGTTTACAAAGCCAGCCCCTACGTCTACATCCGTGATCCAAAACATGATTAATCTGTTAACCATCAACGGTGCGCCTAACTAGTCACTCAAATCACAACGGCTATAGGCTGTACTCAGGATTACAGAGCAGGTTTCACGGTTAGGGAGAGCAGCGCCGAGGCTACAGCCAGGTGAAATACGGGAGGAAAACACTCTCCCGCTTCTCCGACGTGAAATCTCGGCGTAATTCGAAGTCTGAACTCCCAATCTCATTCAAACACCAAAACTTAAATCTGGCTACCTCTCCCTCCAGTCTCACACACCACTCAGTCCCTCTTTCCTTCTCAACAAACGGGTGCAGCACTTCTTCCTCCACAGCAAATGAGAACCGCCGTCTGACATTAACGCCTCTTTTATCATTATTATTATTTTTTTATTAAGTTGCCCCCCCCCACGCCGGACAGTAAATACCGCCGCGAAGACAGCCAGGTATCCAGGACAGAGAAGTAACGCTGCGCCCCCACGGTTAGCACGGAGGCTAGCGAGCAGAACCTTTCAGTATTTCCGCGCCCGTCCAGGGGGAGTCTCGCTGTACGCATCACACACTCACCATGATAAAAATAAAAGGAAAAAAGCACGACATTCAGTACATTCAGGGCCTCGGACAGCTGTGAGGGATGAAACTTGCTTTCGCCTACCTTCCTGTTGCCTCGGCGTGTATAGAAGTGCGCAGCGGAGCAACCACGGCCGAGAAAAACAGTCCGCTCTGAAGGCGGTAAAAGGGAGCGAGGCGCCGCCGCTCGCGCTCATATACATTAAGCGTCATCACGTAACCCGGCAGTCACCAGGGCAACGCTATTCCCGTGGCACGAGCTGAAAGTAACCCAATTCCGCTCGCTTTTCTCATGCGTTACTAAAAGCTATAGCCATGCCCCGTCCGATGTCGCACTTTTATTTTAATGTCGCTGAGCATGTCTTAGTTCCAAAAACCACATTTTTCAGAAGTCCATTACTGTTGGGAGTAATCATTTTATTGATGTGCAGACCCCCATTTCTCATTCCATAATTGTTTCCTATTTCCTATGAAATTCAGATCCATTTTCGGTACAGGGCTACAATTTGCATAACTGTGAACTATTTTGTCACGCTATTTTTTCGGTCTATTCATAACATGTATGTACACACTGCATGAAAACAAGAAATGCAGGACAGGGTGGGTCTGTTTTGATGCCCCAGACGGCATTTCACACTACACATTAGATTCCCAAAGGCGTTCACAAAGGCACAGAGCTGATTTTATTAAGCAATACAAGGAACAAGTCCATAAACAATTGTCCGTCAGACAGTTTGTCCTTGACATTTAAATCTGCCTTAGCAAGATATGAGAAGTGTAATGGGACTTGGTCTTTTTCTAACACAATGAATGTTAATGATCATACCTAAAAATTTCATGCTTTTCAGGTGTTTTGGTCTTATGCCAGTTGTCTCCAGCTTGGTTCCTGATATGGTGCAAAAAGAAGTCTTACAACTGCATGGGATTCCGATGTCTCCTCTAATCCAGCAGGCTGGAATCCTTGCTTGCAAAATCCTGTTACCATTCTCTTACGTACCAGACACCTGGGCCTGGAAGTTGTAATTAACAGGAGTCATTTAATATTTTGTTATTTGGTGTGCTCTGACTCAAACGTGATACTTTTGTTAACAGACATCTTGGGAGAGTTAAAGTTAGAAAGATACAAGTCCAAAAATATTACCTTCTTGTATATTTTTGGTTGTGTTTGTTTCTACACTGCCCTCAGGCCAATAAACAATATTAATGTATAGCTTGTTTAAAACTAATGGTTAGGTAGTTCAGTGGAAATCACCTCACTCTTCTCAAATGGGGATCTCTCTGTCAGTCCCACTTCTAGTCTGTGTGCCGTGATTGCATGGTCTCCCTCTGTTATGATGAGTGGTCACTCAAGACCTATCCACATACTGTAATTCGATTTACTCAAATTGCATGTCATGTAGTTCAAGGAGTCACCAAAATCACAAATGGTTACTTTTTAGCACTTTTGTTGTTCAACCAATCTAGCGTCCACTATAGTATTCTTGCTCCTTTAGATGGTATTTTTGGAATGTTCTGAGCTAACTGTACTTTTATTTATAAACTAAATATAAGCTTTTGTTTTACACCACTGGCTTCCTATTCAGCAATAAATATAAGATGTGTTAATGATGTACAGCAGAGGGTTTTTTCTATACTTAAAACATTGCATTTTTCTGTTCCTAAAAGCTGAAGATGTTCTGTAAACAGCCAAAGTACAGCTGAGACTGCTGAGGTATAACAGAGTAAAAATAACAGCAAATCTGTTAGCCCTGCTGTGTCCACTCCCTCATTACTGCTCCTACTGCCTTTCCTAAGTGTTCAAGGGTATAGTTTTAAATTTGAATTTTAAGGGTTATATTTTACTCCACAGGTTTTCACCAGGTCAGATAGGATCTCTTAGAAATGACAGCAGAGGACTTGCTCAGAACAACCACAATAAACAGTCACATAAGTCACCAAGCATGCCAACAATAGCAGTAGCTAATATAGGAGTTTAATTCATAATATGACAAAGTAAACCATTAGAGGTAAATTAGTGGTGCCTTTAACAAAGTTTTCAAGGTTGTCAGCATCACTCGTCATCTGCAAGGGGTTTAAAACTTTTTAAAAGGTTTTAAAAAGATCCAGATGAGGTTGTTTACATGGCTCATGTCCAACAGAAAAGAGTTCTGTTTTTAAGTAATCTAAGTATGTTTAAGTAACTTCCTTCGCTAGCCTTAGATCCTATAACCAAACATGTTTGATGCTACCATATTCACCACCCAATGATTATTCATTGCAAATATCTTTCTTCTTTCTATTAATAATTGCACCTGTAAATTTAACCGGCAGTGGTGGTGTTTCTGTAGACCACCGTTCTATGTAATTTGCCACAGTTAAAGATGACTGTTTCAAAATAAATATCAGCATGACCTGAAGTAGGCATTCACAAGCAGGATCCCCTGCTTTTATGTGACTTCCTCCACCTATTGTTATCTTTGTATGCATGCATAAATTCAGCTATGAAATTTAAACAGCGGGGGGTGACAGTTTAAATGAGAAGAAATAATGGGGTGGCCCTCCTCCCTTCATATCCTGTGAGTGAAGTAGCAGAGATACTCTAGGATTTTACAGAATTTTCAACAAGTTCCCAACAACAACATTACGTTTAACAAATGAATCACATGTTCTGTGAAATATTTGATCTGCTAATGTGTAATCTTCTTATGTACCTTATATAAAAAAAAACAAGAGGCTGCATTGTGTCACGTATTGTGTCTTAAGGACAAAGGGCTTAAGGGCAGGCGTTGTGGTGAAACAAAAGGGGTTTTATTAAACTCACAGAACATAAATGGGAAACAAGATTGCAACAGGGCAGGGGACAGGCAACATGAGAGTACAACGTCAATGCCTGGACTGGGGAACACTGGATTGGGAAGCACTTATATAGTAGAATAACGAGAGGCATCTGGGAGTGATTAATGCAAGATAAATGAGAAATAGCCGTGGCTTGTTAGAGTGATGTTAGAGAGGATACAGGAGGGTCAGGTGGACATGGCAGGCAGGACGTGACAATATCCCTCCCCCTTCCCCAAAAGATGAAGGGAGGAGGAGACCACAGGGACTCAACGACAGGGCAGACCCACAGGGCTGGAGATGGATAGGATACCAGAAGAGACAGGGTACAGCAGGACTCACAGGACAGACACCAAAACAGACTGGAGGGACAGATCCCTGTGCCAGGGTCTCCTGGGGAGTGGCAGAAGTGAAGACAGTCTCTGAAGGTGTGGCAGAGGAGGAGACAGGCTTTGGAGGCCCAGCAGAGGCAGGAATGGCTCCTGATAGGCTGTATTCTGGAGACCCAGAAAGAGCAGCGTGTTCTCCTTGGTTGGACTCTGAAGGCTCAGAAGAAGTAGGTGTGGCCCCTTCTGAGCTGGACTTTGGAAGATTAGGTGGAGTGGTGGCCCATACTGGACCAGGCTTTGGAGGTGTGGTGGCATCACCTAGGCTGGGTCATGGTTCTGATTGCAGGGGAAAGGGTGCAAGCTGAGATGCATAGCAAGAGAGGGTCCCAGTGGTAGCCGCTGAGTAATTTGTGTAGTCCAGTCATTCAGCATGAGGGACTTGAGGGTACACGTTGTGGTGAAACAAAAAAGTAGGTTTTCTTAAACTCACAGAACAAATGGGAAATGAAAAAGATCACGAGGAACCAAAATGGGGGTGGGGCAGGGCACAGGCTACTTGTGGGTACAATATCAACAAATGAACTGGGGGATACAGGACTTGGAAGCACTTATATACTAGACTAATGAGGGAGCTAATGAGAGGCAGCTGGCAGTAATCAATACAAGTGTTAGGAAACAGAGGTTAGACAAGCAAGTAACCGGCGTAGCTTGTTAGAGCCAAGCTCTATGTGACATGATGTGATACTGTTACGTCTCCGGGACCGGGGGGCGGAACCGGACAGGTGCCGCCGGTTTGATCCCATCAAAGACAGTGTTAAAAAGGGAACCAACC
>JABFEA020000001.1:13236839-13247056 GCA_019775915.2 Cyphomyrus plagiostoma | reverse complement strand
CACACACATGAGACCAGAACCCGGGTCCCAGAGGTGTGAGGCAACAGTGCTAACCACTGCACCACCATGCTGCCCCCAGCCATTTATCCATCTATCTATTTTCTATACCCACTTGTCCTATGCAGGGTTACATCATTTGAATAAAAATATTAGAGCATGATATCATTAAGTTTAAATTAATATTTAATTAACTAATTTTTTCATTCATTTTAAAAGCTATAAATAAACTTATACTGTCAGGAGCCAAATGGGAGTCAGAATGAATGATCTGAGTTGATGGAGAGCTGGGCTGTCAGGAAGGCTGCACTGCAGGGGCTGAGAAACATATAGGCCAGTAGGGGGCACTGTGTCGCGCCTGGCCTCGTACTCACTCGGCGTAGCGATAGTGCCACTCCCCCGTGATGGGGTCCTGCTCGAAGAGCGCTGGGCTCCAGGCCTCACACTTGGCCTTGCGCTCACGAGCCGACTTCCTCTGGGCCTCTTCCAGCAGGAACTTTTCCTTGGTGGCCTCCGTCTGGTCCTTGTTGACAATGGCCCTGGTCACGTGCTGCCACAGCCTGGGGACATCGAATCGGTGGGGACAGGGTGTTGGGGGGACACAGAGGAATCATGGTCTTTCAAGTCTCACCTGATTTTGGTCCCCAGGACCAAGTGTTCCCAGGACAACATTGTGGTATAGCTAAGCTGGGAACTTGGTCCAGACTCACACGATGAATATCCAGCCATCCAGTCCAATGGTAAAAAGACCATTGGAAATACATACTAGTGATGGACAAAATGACGTTTCATGGACCATTTGCTGTATTTTTTGACCCCACTAGATGGTGCTCTTGGTATGCTTTGGTGTATGCTCTGTGCCTTTGTTTGAAAAAGAGCACCATCTAGTGGGGTCAAAAAATAAAGGAAATGGTTCACGAAGCATCAGTTTGTCCATCATTACTAATCATCAAACATAGAAACCATGAGGTTATTACAGTTAGGTCTATTACACGTTTCAGAGTGATAAGTAATTAAGGCAGCAGTGAACATCACAAAATAAGCCTGATGATGTTCTGAATATGACTGACACAAATATGTTTAGATCTAGCTGCCACCGCTATCTTGATGACAAACGGACCAGTTGGGCCCAGGACCCACTTCTCAGACTCAAAGCCCCCCTGCTCCTCGAGGGGCACCGTGCACCGGGTCAGCCGGCTCTGCCTCAGCTCCGGTGTCGGGTTCCAGAAGTTGTCCACCAGACTGGTCTTCTTGTCATTGATGAACACCTCACTGTCCTGGAAAGGGGGAGAGATACACAAAGATATGACAGGCCCTTTGCACCCCCAAGAGAGGAATAGTACAAGAATTCCTCAGAACAGATAAATAGCCAGACGGGCAGGGGTGTATACAGGGGCAGACCCTAGTAAGGCGGGCCTTCAGGGCCTAGGAGTGTGGTTGGTGTGGAGGGGTTGAATTGCCATAGAGAAACTGGTTTACTGGAAGAACCTCATTTAAAGGCAGCATACTACAGCACTGTAAATACATGATTTTTAAATGTATATTTCAATTTATATAATTTTGGCATATATTCTTTGGTTCACTTCTAGAGGGGGACCTCCAGAGATGGATTTAATTATAGTCGCAGTTAAAAAGGCATTGCCTTTGACAACATCATTGTCATCATCATCGACATCATCATCATCACTGTGTTTGCCTCCAGATGAAGGTCTTACCCAGTGTCCCTCCAAGGTGGCCAGCACCTCCTTTCCCAGTTTGATTTTCCCACAGATCTGGTTCACACTGTCGTTGGATCCCAGAAAGGGCTGCAGAAGACAATAACAGCTTCATTAAAATGACTCAGAGCAAACTCTGGGCCACATGTGACCCCTAAGAGTGACAGGTTCGAGGAACATTAGCATTAGCATGTCAGTAGGTGACACTGTTGCGTCACACTTCCTGTGTTGTGGGTTCAATTCCCGCCCCGATTGCGCATGTGTTGGCCCTTCTTATCTGCCGGGTACGGTTCCCTCCTACAGTTCAAACACACGCTCTTCATGAGTGAGTGTGTGTGCTTTGCAATGAACTGGCCTTGCATTTTACACTTCCTGAGGCAGGTGTCTCAGTATGGACCTGCTGGTATGGATAGATGCATTTTTGTTCTGTATTGTCAGATAACTTACTTCTGTTTCATATTTTTACATGATTAATGGCTACGTCAATCTACCCAGCCAATCGCATCAGCCAGACTCCTATACCTAATCCTATACCTCCTTTACCTAATCCGCACTGGTTATTCAGCAGTGAGGCTTGTGACTCAAAACGACAGCAGTTCCCATCATCTCTGATTTAAATGTCATGCAAATGGTCTGAATGAAACACCAGCGGACCTTCAGCTTGAACTCCAGCTGGGCACTGTAGCCTGTCTTCTCGCAGGCGATCGAGATCTGCCCTGCCAGCTCCAGGGTCATGGTGCCGTAGAGGATACCTGCAGCGTACAGGAAGTAAAGTCAGCCTCGGCCCCTTCCACATGCATCAAAAAAAGAAGGTAAAAGGCTAGGGGTATATACAGGGGTGGGGCCACGGTAAATGGCCCTAGGTAAATGCTGACTGGCCCTCAGGGTGCCCCATCCCTTGTCACTCACCAACTCAATACACCCCACTGTCCATCTTTATGAATTAGGTTCTCTCTTAGGCCCCTCACCTTAAAAAAATCCTGGAATCACCCTTACAAACAGCTGACTCAAAAAAAATAATAATTTCTATCATGTACCATAGAAGACAGGCAGTCAGTCAGGTACCAGCCAAAATGGCCTGCCATTTTGTGTTGATGGCATTTTAATTGACAGTATTTCCCACGCACCGGTTGAGTAACTGATCCACAAACCCAAAAAATGACCCATAGTGTTCTTATTCATTTTGTAAACCAGTAACATCAGATGTGTGAAGGTGTGTTATGCGAACTCTGAGCCTGAACTGTCCCACCTTTACAGTGAGCATAAGGCATATTCATGATGTAATCCTCCCCACGATTCAAAAAGCTGAGCCGTGCCTCTCCATCCAATATGGCTGATAAAGAGTTCCCTGTGGACAGACAAGGATAGATGACCTCATCATGAAGACCAAGTGGAGCTCCAATGTCCAACAGAGTTGGGCTGTCTTGGAGTATCTTTTACTGGCATAGACTAAATTTTTAGAAAAATGTGATAAATGTGACTTGCAATAACACAAGGGGTACTTTGTTCACCATAGAACTTGGACTTGGCCAGGATGCTTCCACTGAGGCAGAAGCCATCCTTCCTGTTGCTCACATAGAAGGCTGACACTGGTGGATGATGGGAGACCTGGCCAGGAGAAAAGACCAGCACTTGGAGGCATCTCACAGGCTTGCAACAGGGTTACAGTGGGATAGAATCCCAGTGCAGTCCTGCCGTTGTACCTTCAAATCAGGTACTTGACCAAGCACTATAAGGAAAATGATTACTCTCTTTTCCTTAGCGACGGCTGTTAATGATCTAAGCCAGGGGTGTCAAGCTCTTGGGTATAACATATGCAGAGTATCGTATGCAGTACCTATCTGTCCCGCATCGAGCCACTGATAAAACGGGCTGAGAAACCTCTGGCCAGACTATACCTGCTCTGCAATGTAAAAGGTCTTGCTGTTGGTCCTGGGATGAATCCACATGCAACGGAAGGTCTCGCCAATAATGGGATTGTACGGTTTCTTCAAACCCTGAGTTTGGAATAATAATTAAAAAAACAACCACATGATATGCCAGATTCACATTTATTTATTTAGCAGACGGTTTTGTTCAAAGTGACAGAGCAGGGCAGATAATACATCACAAGGAGCCAATTTAGACATAAGTACAGCTAAGATGAACTTGTAATGAAAATGCAAGGCAGCGCTGGAGCGTAATTATACAATACAGAACACTGCAAAAACCCAACAGAAGAGCTGTTCAAATCAACATGATGAGCACCCGGTACCTATCAGACAAGGGTAATACAAGAGCATCCAGTGTTGCCTAGACACCATAACTAAGGGATGGCCGATGATGGAGCAGGTGAGTGGTTGGAAGAAAAGAATAGAAAGGTTGGGATGACAAAGCGGCAAATGCGTCACCTTTGGTTTTTTGTAGAATCCAGAGATGTACCACTTCACTACTTTCTTCATGCGGTTGTAGGCATTTTCTTCCACTGCCGCCCTGCGCAACAGAAAGCAGAATGTCATGAATGTAGCAGGCTCATTATCAGATCATTAGCAGCTACAGGCTCATTACCAGGTCATTATTAGCTGAAACCTCATTACGAGCTCATCGCCAGCCCATTTCCACGTACGGCATCATCGCCAGGCCTGATTACTATGAATGGACTTCAGCAGTAAGGCGGCTGCTACACAGACCAACGTGAGGATCTATGCTGTTCTGCCAGTCGCAAACAGTGATTTGTGGTCTGATGTAACCAAAAGTGTCTGAAGCTGTTCGGCAGGGTGCTCACCATGGGTCGGCACTCCTTCCTTAACAGAGGACTCACTTCCCTCCCTCAGCCCAAAGCCCAGGCCCATTAAGTGATACCCATTTAGTGATACCTATTTAGTGATACCCATTTAGTGATACTCATTAGTGTATCCCTCTGCTCACAGTTTTTCTTGATTGCTCTGGAACATTTGATGAAACGTACCTTGGTGGTATAATAGTATTTCTCAAAACAATTCATGCATACAGCACAACATTATGGTTCAGGCACAAAATCTGTAACTTACCCAAAACAATTAACTCACGTCTCAGAAGCAAATAGTACCAACAATGAATTAGTCAGCGCTATCAAAATGTACAAATTGCATTGTTTTACGTCAAAATACTTACATATATTATCAAGAACCCAGTGTAAGTCTGCTCCTGAGCTCCACAAGTCTACAACATAGTCAGTTTCCACTTTCTCATTGTCACTCACAAATAATTTTTCTTTAGCAAACGGATACTTATTTATGTCAAAGACACCAGCTTCAGCACTGGAAGGCTCTACATTACAGTATGTAAAGTTAACTGGCAAGAGAACACACTCGCATGCACATGTAACTTCTACACATCTCAAGACACAGTACAATAGCAAACGAAAAAGTCGCATAGCACTGTTTAACAAAAAAACATTTGTTATTTGGCAATACAAGAACAACAAAACAACAACAAAAGCATGTACTATGGGAACCAAAAACACAACAGTGCTGTATCAGTGCTGTATGGGGACATTGTGTGAGTCTGTGGGCTAAGCCTGTGTGCCTATAACCAGAAGGTTGCTGGTTCAAACCCAGCCTCAGCACATCGGCGCGCGGGAATGGTAGTGCTGCCGGGAACTGGTGCACAAACTGTCGTACACCCAGCTGGGCAACATTTGCGCTGCCAGACATATTGGGTGCGTTCGACTTGTTTACAACGCTGGTTTAAAGCAACGCATCCTGATCCTGATGTAATGCATTACGGTTCGATGCATTGTGACCTCTTACCCGGCTGCACAAACTGGAACCGCCTCCGTGACGACACACCGTTGCCCTTATTGGCTGAAGAGTTTAGTTAAACGAATGACATTGGCATCCCAGGCAGCTACGATGAGTAATCAGCTATTTCTCCCGAATGTCACGTAAAGTAGTGTGAACTGGTTTTCAGTTAATTTACCTGTAATGTCCTCTCCCCCATCTTCATTCCCATACCCAAATAAAGTACCTATTCCCCTTCCTCCCATCCCCGTGTCACATGACTCCCTATGCCAGAAGATGGCCTTACAAAGGGAAATCAGATTCACCCAATGGCCGCTCATGCGGATCCACAAACAATGAGGCCCATGGGTGTGAGTTTCAGTGAGGCTTGTCGGGACGCCACAGGCAGGAGCCACAAATAAGCTGGGTATAGAAGTGGCTCAGTGATAGTGCGAGTTCCTCTGCTTTAATTATAAACACACAAACCAAACATTCATCCAGTATAAAGCTTTATTAACAGAGCAGCATGATGGATTTCTAGGCTGAACTCACCATTGTCTTGATTTACCCAACCCTCCTTCCATTCAGGAGAATCTTTGTCAGCTGTCTACGTCTAATGAGCCAATCAAAATTGACAGGGCAATAAAGAAGGAAATGCACTCACTCTGAGAGGAAGTCCGCATGGTAGTAGTAGTCAGAGAGCTTGTCCAGGAAAGATCGAGGCTCCAGGATGAACGTGGGTAGAACCACCTTGGATAGGTCCATCCCGGGCCTGACCTGCTTCAGTAGGGTCCACATCAGAGACTTATTCTCCTCTGACACAGTCTCTGTCTGAGAGGCCTCGCCAGCCTTTAAAACAGAGAAACATACTGTACTAGGGAATGAGCACATGTGTGGATTTTCCCTTTGCTTTCCAGAATAATCAATTTATGTAATAAACCTCATGTATAGAACCTAAGCAGTACATAATCAGTAATGTTTTTTTTTCTTTTCAGGGTTAGATAGATAGATAGATAGATAGATAGATAGATAGATTGATTGATTGATTGATTGATTGCAGGGCAAACACTGCCCCCAGTGGATGCCGGCCAGTCCCCTACATTACAGGCAGCTTCACACCCATTCACCTCCCCCAGCTCCTCGTGGGACTGCTCCATGTAGTGCGTCTCCTGCAGGCCCTCCCCAGGCTCCATGCCCACACAGGAGTCGTCCTGCTGCTCCGACGTATCGCTGTCACTCTCCTCGCTCTTCTCCGGGCCCTCATTTTCTGACTCTTGGTCCTGCTCATTCTCCCGGTCTGACTTGTCCGAGTACAGGTCCGGGTCCTTGAAATGCTCGCTGTCGTTGAACCTGGGGGGGGCGGGGGGGAGGAGGTTTCAGACCCCTGAAATTCAAGCATCACAGGCCACGAAGATCACGTCTCAACGCAGAGCCAACAAAATAACATAGGGCTTGCTAAAAACAAACTTCAGACGGAAGCATGTCTCTCGCTTTGCCCCTGTTGATATGCCCAACACCCACGGGCACAAAACTACAAGGCATTCCGGAAGGGCCCTCTGCAGTTAGATAACGACAGCATGTGAAATTGGGCTACAGTGCTGTTTTTTTCCAGACTTTGATGTGAAAAGTGTCAAAAAGACATTATTCCTCCCACACGGCTGCATGACACGTTCCCCTGGCAGAGGATCTGCTGTTGGACCTTTGAATAACATACTTATCTTGAATTTAAGCAGTAAATAGAACCAACTGTGTAAAAGAGCTGAAACTTATGGACTGTTAAAGCAAAGAAATAGTAACATTAGTAATGAAGAGGCTGGTCACCCACAGCTAGAGCTGCAGTGCTAACTTTGGCTAATGGTAAGTGAAATGTAGGTTAGAGGTTGGCGGTGCTCACTGGAAGCCTTCGGGCCCTTGTAGGTTGTGGGTTCGCAGCAGGTGGTAGAAGTTGACATGGGAGTGTTCGGACACGGACCCCTGCTCTTGATCTTTACCCTCCCGGATCATGGTACGCTTCAGCAGACCAGAGCACTTCAGAGCCAGCTCAAGGGCATCCATCCAACAGCGGCCTGGACACAGTAAGCACTGTCATCACTACCCAGAATCCATTGCTCCAGGGCATCCAGTAGCAGCCTGGACACAGTAAGCACTGTCATCACTACCCAAAATCCATTGCACCAGGGCATCCATCCAGCAGCAGCCTGGACACAGTAAGCCATGTCATTACTACCCAGAATCCATTGCTCCAGGGCATCCATCCAGCAGCAGTCTGGATACAGTAATCCATGTAGTTCACTTCCTAGAATCCACTGCTTCAGGGCATTCATCCAGTAGTGGCCTGGACACAGTAAGCCATGTCTTCACTTACCAGAGCCCATTGCTCCAGGGCATCCATCCAGCTGCGGCCTGGACACAGTAAGCCTTGAATTGACTACCTAGAGCCCATTGCTTAAGAGTGTCCATCCAGGAGCAGCTTGGACATAGTAAGCCTTGTCATCATTACCCAGAATCCATTGCTCCAGCCCAGACATGCAGCAGCACTCTGGACACAGTAAGCATTGTTATTGCTACCCAGAATCCAATGCTCTAGGCTGGAGCTTGGACACAGTTAGCCTTGTCATCATTACCCAGAATCCGTTGCTCCAGCCCAGACATGCAGCAACACTCTGGACACAGTAAACATTGTTATCGCTACCCAGAATCCAATGCTCTAGGCTGACCATCCTGCAGCGGCCATATCATCACTACCCATAGCAATGGATCTGAAACTTCCACCATATAAGACAGGGAGATTTTAGAACTGGTCTTAATGTAAGCCTCATTCTCAGCTCTGACATATACACCAGGAAGGATCCCCTTTGCCTCAGGAGCCACAGGAAGGGTCAATGACTTCCTGCACACCACAGCTGTAGTGAGCTGTTATTTTTGCACTTGTGACCTTCCTGTTCGATTTAATGAGTCTGGCTGTTCTCCTCTGACCTCTCTCAAAAACAAGGTGTTTTCTGCCGCAGAACTGCAGTGGGCTGATTCCAAGGTGCGGAACCAGCATATCCGGCGAACCGTTCACGCTGAGCCTTACACCTACACCCTCTCTTACCGTCGGATTCAGAGGCGGCACGGAAGATCAGGTGGCTGCTGGGTAATGGCTGAGTGATGGAGCCCACGGCCTCCCCCCTGGGGCCCTGCAACAGAAGTGAATGGGCAATCAGCACTGACAGGTAGGGGGTGCTGGTGAGCCAGATAGGGGTGGGTCACTGCAACAGCTGGCTTATGCTCAAACTGACCTCTTAATTATTTTTGAGGAAACTTGAGGAGTTTATTAATTGGAAAAATAAAACTGTGCATTTCAATTTAGTTTAAAAGTTACAGAAATTAGAGCGGCATGGTGGTGCAGTGGCTAGCACTGTTGCCTCCCACCTCTGGGACCTGGGTTTGAGTCTCTACCTGGGTCACGTGTGTGGAGTTTGCATGTTCTTCCCATGTTTTTGTGGGGTTTCCCCCCACAGTCCAAAGACATGCTGAGGCTAATCGGAGTTCCTAAATTGCATATAGGTACAGGCTCCGGATCTCCGTAACCCAGTAGGATAAGCGGGTTGGAAAATGGATGGATGGAAATTGCATATAGGTGTAGGCTACGGACCTCCGTGACCCAGCAGGATAAGCGGGTTGGAAAATGGATGGATGGGTTACAGAAATTAGGTCTCACTTTCTGGATGTGTTATGCTAAAATTGTGCAAGATCACAAATGACAGCGCTTCATTACATATATATGAATCTAGATCAACAGTGCTAATGCAGTCCATACTACCTGTATTTAAAGTACTAAGCAAAAAACAGAAAAGAGTAATATTACATTAGCTGTGTCATTGCATCCATAACTCCAACGGAATATAAAACTGTCAATCATAACTGAAAATTAAAACAGTTCCTCAAACAGTAATTTAGCGTACATGGTTCAGTTATTCTGACCAACACTTCGATCAAGTCTAAGTCATTAAGAGGTTTGTTATAACAGAAGCATAAATCCCACCTGTAGCGGCAGCAGCAGCAATGACTGTCCCGCAGAAGGCCAGGCTCATTCTGGGGGCCTTTATCATGCACTGTTCTGGTACACAGTTCGGTGTTTGCTTTGTGAGTCATGCGGACGACAAGGCTCACGACGGCACATCCTGTTTTTATGTCTAATGCCGAAATAAAAAGCCATTCTGTTCCCTACTAAGAGGCTTCGGGGCCTGATGGGTTGATAGGAAGCGTTCCCACACGGCGTCGGTTAGCATGGTGACGAGAGAACACAAGTCACCTCTGTATAAACGCCTTGACGGATCGGACAGGCAATTCCGAGAAAAAGGAAAGCATCAACAGATCATTTCCATGTGAAAAGCTATTGTCAACTGGCGTTTAATGGCAGATATGCAGTCAACAGATTCCTAAATAAACCAAAGAAGCCAAAAACATCAAGGTCAACTACAGTGAGTTGTTTAACTGATGGCAAACGTGTGGTCTCACTGGGAGAAGGGGCACGTTCTCACCCGGAGAGAGAGCAGATGTGTGGTCTCACTGGGAGAAGGGGCACGTTCTCACCCTGACAGAGAGCAGATGTGTGGTCTCACTGGGAGAAGGGGCACGTTCTCACCCTGAGAGAGAGCAGATGTGTGGTCTCACTGGGAGAAGGGGCACGTTCTCACCCTGAGAGAGAGCAGATGTGTGGTCTCACTGGGAGAAGGGGCACGTTCTCACCCTGAGAGAGAGCAGATGTGTGGTCTCACTG
>JABFEA020000001.1:13221389-13234817 GCA_019775915.2 Cyphomyrus plagiostoma | reverse complement strand
TGGGCATGGATGCGCATGGCTGGGCATAACTGGGCAGGGAAGGGCATGGATGGACACAGATGGGCAGGGATGTGCACGGATGGGCACAGCCGGGCATGGCTGGCCACGAATGGGCATCGCTGGGTAGCATGCAGGCAGATGGGGCCTTAGCCTAACCTTCATGACGTCAGGTAATATAATATATCTGCCATTTCCAAATGCCATTCAGCTCCCGATTCCCCGGAACCAGGCCTGCAAAGGCTTAACTGACGGCCGCGTGTAATTAACAGAGATGCCAGCAGCACCTTCCTGTCCTGAAAATGATGGGTGACGTGGCAGTGGCCAGGGGCTTGGTGTTCATTTTCCAGGAGCAAAAGACTAATGGCCCTCCCTAAAATGTGATCTATTAACCTTCCCCAACAGTAGCACAGGCAGCAGCCAGACCAGAGAAGGCTTGCCAGCCGGACAGCCATAAATCAGATCCTGGGGCAGCCATGGGTGACTGGGTCCCAGACAGATTTATGCTCTATTCTCAAAGAGATGCCGCTTCTCAATTGAAATCAACTGGCTTGCAAAAATGCCACTTAAAGCTATGTGACCTACAGGACCAATCAACATATGGTGATCGTGTCACATGACTCGGTAGGTTTACCTTGAGGGACTCCTTTTTGTTGAGTTTGCTCCCAGCCACGGACAAGTCTTTGTCGGACCCATTGTAGAGCTTAGACTCGGACTGTGGAAACAAGGAGGGAAGCCAGCACCCAGACAAAAGAAAAAAGCTGAACTGTGGTCAGTATCACTGGCATGGACTGAATACAGAGATATGCAGTGCAACCATCCTTGATAGCAGACAGCCAAATCCCAGGGGCGCGGCTCATTGGCTGATTGACTGTCAGTCTGGAAAATGGGACAAAGTGCGAGCACTTGGCACAGAGCACAGCTCAGCTCAGGTTGTCCCCCCTTCAGTCCAGAATGCAGGCATCAAAGGCCAGAGTGAGTCATGTGACCAAAATGCATGTCTGATATATGAGTGGAACACTGGCATTTACGCTGAAACTTGCATCTCTCTCTGCGAATAAGACATCTGTCATTTTTCAATGAAAAACACACGGCCAGTCTGTTACCTAATCATGATCATGTACATCAGAGGTCCCCAACCACCGAGCCGTGGACCAATACCGGTCCGCGGGTCATTTGGTACCGGGCTGCATAGAAAAAATATTTTGGGTGTCATTGTCTCCGATTACGCCTAGATGGGACCGGCTCGTTTCGGAGAAACAAGCTCAGGGCTCCCAATGGTGAGTTTTATTTTTCTGCGGTTTATATTTGTTTTTATTCCAGTCGTATCATTTTATTTCGTCGTATTTACCCCCCACACTTTAAAGGCCGGTCCATGAAAATATTGTCTGACATGTAACCGGTCCGTGGCGCAAAAAAGGTTGGGGACCGCTGATGTACATGATCGAAATAATCCGTGTAAAGGTTGCTTTATAGTAAAGTATAACCCACCTTAATTCAGGTTAGTTTTAGTCTAGATTAGGGCTGTTCATGGTCTGAGAACTGCTGCATTTCCAGCCTTCCTTTACCAGTGTGCCAGATGAGAAGCCTCTGTGGCCAATCAGAATCAGTAATTATTAAGATAAGTTCCAGAAAAACTGGAAAATAAGGCCTGGATTTGAAATCAAGAGCCAGATTTGAAGATCCCTGGTCTAGGGGCCATCCAGCTAAAGACACACGTCAAACACAGAAATTGGAAGCTGCTGTATGTACAGCATGAAGCCAGGCTCAGTCAGTGCCTTGGACTCTGACTCCCTGTTACATAAATAGCTGGTCAGTCTGTTAGTGGGAGGGGGGGCAGCTCCCACTCAAAACTCCTCACCCTAAGCTGACTAATTTTCCTAAATTGGATGAAAACCCACAGTGCTATCAGCTCTGGAATCTCTCGCGTATCTATGCATCGAAAATGCCACAATTCAGAGTAAGGTAATGTCCTCGGTACTTTAGTAATATGAATATTTAATTACACGTCTGGGCAAGGGGGTGAGGGGGGACAGCAAAGACTGTGGTCAAATAAAGCTGGCGTCACACCGAGGCTGCTAGGGAGAGGAACGTGGAGATGTGAAGAAGTCTGCCTGTCCTCAGCTCCATGAGCGAGCACTGAAGCGGGGTTTGGGTCGCGGCCGCCTCAGATATCGCCGCGGATGTTATGCTGAACATCGCATGGGTTGTATTTATAAAGACCTCATCAGGGGGCGCTAACATGGTCAGAGGCCCTCAGGCTATCTGAGTTGTGAGAGACCCCTACTATTTTATTTAAAAAGTTTTCGACCGGTGGTTGGCAGCTGGCAGTAAGAGTAGTCCAAAGTGGGTGGGGGGACCACATAAAAAGATCTGGGGGGGGGTAGAAATTTTATTAAACGTGGTTAGCTGGAGCTGCTTTATAGCGGAGGCCAGGTAAAATACGTTAAAGCCCCTCTGGACCTCATATCTAACCCTGGACAGCCTCAGATGAACTGACTAATTGGGGTTTGAAATGGCGCCTCCCTCCTTCAGGCAGCACATGGTATGCTCCACTCTGAGCCCGGGTGCCTCCCACCTTCAAGCAACACATGGTATGCTCCGCTTCAAGCCTGGGTGCCAACACCAGCAGAGGAGGAGGAGCTTTTAACCAACTTTTGCAAATTGGTCAAGAGGTGCAAATGATAAGCCGGTTAAGGAAGACGCGGTGACAGTGTAAATTTATAAGGAGCCTGTCGGGAAAGCATCTGACAGTCTCCTGTGTGCTGCTGCAGCCTCTGAGCAAAGCATTACCAAGCAGTACAGGGTGGTGCTTCTCAGTTCCACCTGGGCTGCAGTTCAGTGCATATCACTAAACCAAAAAAAGGCCGAAAGCCACGGCAAGAGATTACGATGCGAAAATGACTAGACTGCAATAAGCTGTGTAATTCAGCATTTTAATTTCCTGATAAGAGTTTCGGCGAGGTGATGGCGGCCTGTCGTACCTTACTTTTGGAGATGGAATGGGCGGAGTCTTCCCTGAGTGGCAGGACATCATCCCTCACCCTGTCAAACCCTGCGGAGACAAGCCCGACGTCTGCTGTCAATCAAAGGGAGTGAGTCACCGCCCCCCATCGTGTGACTGGCAGAACAGCGATATGGAGGCTTCCAGTTAATTACATCCCCAGGGCAAAGACAGGGGAGAACAGGGGGCATGGATCTGTGGGTGGTGGGGGTGAGGAAGGGGTTTTGTCACTTTAGGCACAGAATTCATTACAAGTTCACCGCTCCCACCATTGTTAGGACCAGTGTCACTCCTCTGGAGCATAAATAAATAAGAATCACATTGCAGCAGAGTATAATCAAGCCTATACAGGAAGCTGCCCTTTCAACCATTGTAACTGAAAGTCCACAGTATGTGCGTGTTATAATTGTTAACGAGTAATGGGAATTTCTATAGCATCGATCCAACTGATGCTAGCATCTTTAGCTCTTAATTACATTTAGTGTGCTGGACCATCCGAGGGCCACAGGTGGGTTTGCCCCATGGGTGCGGGAGGGGGGGCCCTTAACCTGACATGAAGAGAGAGAATTAACCTGTTAACCTGGGGCCAAGCTCCTAATGGAGGAAGGAAACCTGGAAGCTTTTCCAGCAAATTTCATTACTCAGAAACAGCGTCGCACGTCAGGGGAGAGTTTCCAGATGACAGCTGCAGCAGTGACAGAGTGGGCAGCTTCCAAGCTCCTTCCAGACACAGTAGATTAGCCTTCCAAAAGAAAGCGGGCATCTATGAATCAATAAGTTCTCAGTGTCACCCAGCAAAGTGCTGGCTTTTTCTACAACACCCATTAAAGGCTTGTCTGTGGTCTGTGATGCTGCTAGGCTGTGATAAACCACTCATTTACATGTCTTTGCTTACCTGCATCAGTCAAGTGTGCAAACAAAATTTATATTTCTATTAGACAAATTCAGATATTGCGAAATCCGTGCCGCTTGTAAAAGATCTGCAGATAGCAGAGGGCAGATCACCCGTGTAACCATGACACTGTGAGAACAGGGCAGGCCATCTTCTGAAAAACATATTTACTTATTATTTTATGGTTCTGTAACCAGATATGAAGCCCGGAACTCTATGTAGCTCAAGAGAGAAAGAATGGTCAGACAGTGGCTTGCACGAGGACCCAATGATGAATCACTTTGCCAACCACAATATTTGAACCAACACCCTTCCAAATACAGAGCCACATGCGGCAAACAAAAGACCGAGAAGCCGGGGGAGCAAAACAGAACCGATGGGGCCGACTGCCAGCTTCGACCAGAGCCTCTCATCACCTCAGCAGAATCCAAAAAAACACATTTGTAAATTCTGAACACTATTGTGATTAAATGGATGTAACCAATAACTGTGCTGGACAATGTCAGGTTGCATTTTCAGGTACTATTAAGGAAACTGTTAAGGAAACTACAGTTATGTCCATAGCAAAAACACAGTTGACACAGGTGCAGTGCTTGTTTCTGCTACATATAGCCCATTTACACACACACACACACACACACACACACACACACACACACACACACACACACACACACACACACAGACATGTTCGTACTCATATATTTGTGGGGACCATGTCTTCATTTCTATGGGAAAAACCCCCAACCTTAACCCCTACCCACCCCTAACCTTACCCATAAGTAATCAGACAAAATACATTTTTACTTTTTTAGTTGCAGTCACGGATTTTTATAACATTGAGTTTTCTCTTTTGGGGACTAAAAAATGGTCCCAACAACATCAAAATAACAGGATATATATTAATGTGGGGACACACAATGTAATATATACATAACCCACACACATACACGCACAGACACGCCCAGACACACACACACCACCACGTGATAAAAAGCAAACACACACAAACACACACAGAAGCCATTCCCTTGTTGATCTCAGATTATCCCCTGAGCCAGGAACTAAACACACAGTTTATGAGAAGCACAGAGAGGCTCTGCCGCCCCTGCATGATGACCAGGAGGGACGCAACCTGCCCCCACTCCAATGACACTCGAAACCCCTCCCTGAGCACTAAGGACTGTGTAAACACAACCCCGCTCGACAGCCCTCGTGCAGCTCATTACAATAACAAACAGCTGATGTGGCCAGGGCGTGTGGGGGGGGGGGTGTTATCTTCATGATTAGGCAGACTGTTCATGATCACCTGACCCTCACAGCCCCCTGTACGCTGGGGGCCACACCATTCATGCAGTAAAAATGAAGGCTGAACTCACAGCACCCAGTACACACGTCACTCCAAAGACACCATTGTGCGGAATGTCTTTAACAATAAGACTGCATTTTAACCATTTCAATGATCCCATTCATCCAGCTCAACAACTACTGCACTGTTTTGTATATAGTCCAGTGGGTTGTCACAATCTATATAAACAAGAAAAGGAACAAATCACAAAGATGGCATTGTCTTTCTTTACTGCATTCATGTTTATGTCCAAGATCAACCTCTTCTCCTGAACAAAAACTTTCCTATTCCCAGACACTCAGGCAGATGCATCATGGAGGGAAATGAGTATTCACAGAACTGCAAGGCTTCCATACACCTCATCCCAAACTTTTATCCAGAACAATCCATGCAAGTGCAACCAAGACCAGGCTGGTCCAGTGTCCCCCCATGGAGCCACACTGCCTGCACATCTACCGACGGTGGCTCCTAGCCAAGCAACACTGGAATAACCACCACCGGTACAGGCGGACGGCCAACATGGAGACTGAGAGTTCACCAGAGAGCAGCATGAAAGCCCTCATGTCAAGATGATCCACTCGCAAAGCAGGACTGCAGCTATGGTGGCCAGCAAACATTACATTCATCCCGAAAACAAAAAAACACAAATCCATGTTCTAGATGAGTGGCTCTCAAAGTTTTTGGACCAAGTACCACTTCAGATCAAAGCAGTCAAACGCCACATGGGGGGAAAAAAATCACAGTAAAAACTATCGCAGTTTTTTCCATGTACTGCCTGGGGGCACTCTAAGTACCACTGATGCTTTGCACATGTCTCTTGTTTCAGATGTTTTATCACAATATTCATATGATAGATGAGACTTTGTAATTCCAGTTCTCCTTCTGTCTTTCTTAGCTCAGTGGTGCTGGACATTTCTTCTAAAATAAAGGATCTTGATGCTGGCAGGTCCTGTCCAGCCCGGACTGACTCTCTGACAATGTTCAGCTCGGGTGGAACTGGGTCCAGATTAAAGCAAGATGGGGCTTAGGAGCTGACCGAGCACCTTAAGACCACACGGTTCGTTTGAGAAGCTCAGCAGTCTTTCTGGGAGCCACAGACGTACATGGACAAAAAGCTGCCAATACAATGTTCTCCCAGATACATACAGAGAAGATCTAAATGCTGCATAAGGATACCCCCAAGGTTTTCAAACAACTTGGGCTGACTTTCTGAGGGACCTGACTGAGGCAGGCGTCCATGGCCTTGTGAAATTACGAGGCTTAGGCCTTATCGTTATCAGCAGTGAGGCTAGTTAAAGGGGGACAAACCTATCACTGGGTACACATTTACAAGTTGAGGGACAATACAGAGACACAGATTAGCCTTGTTAACGACATACCCTTATTGGATTTAATCCAGAAGAGACCTGTTTGACACAGAGAGAACATGCTAACTCCACACACATACAGTGGATGGTGAATTTGAGCCCCCAATCCAAGGGGTGTCCGGCTGCAGTGATGTCCACCAAGCCACCAACTGCACTACACTGTGACTCAGAACCAGAAACTCTGTTATTTGATGCAGCTTCTAAAAAATCATCATAGTCCAGTCAATGTGACAAACCACCCACCTCAAAGTGGAACTTGCAAACCATCCTCAACACAAAATAGCTTGCTGACGTCACACAGCTGGCCTGGTCTCTTCTGGCTCACTGAGCTGATGCTGCTCTCGGAGAAATCTTGGTTCTCCCAGGAAGGAGAAGGGAGGATAAGAGGGGGTAGATAATCTAAGATGACCTGGGCGCAAGTCTATCCAAATGATGAGAGGAGGACAGCCCCAGGTCGATAAGAACCAGAGCTGTGACTAGGGAGTTACCACAACAGAAGCACTTGGCTGCTCAAGCACAAGCTGACCCCCCAAGCTGGATCTTTCATGGGACCAGCCTTTTTGAACAGGAAATGCTGCAGTCGATCATCTTCCTAAGTGGAGCTTACTGTGATTACTGCTTCTAAGACCAGTTTGCTCTGTCAACTATTTTGTGTGTTCTTCATACTTCAGGCATGAACCACATGGGTCTACACCAAAATCAACATTACACTGAAACATGTTCGACGGGTATCCAAGAGGGACAGGATCCTTATAGAACAGTGTTTCCCAATCTGGTCCTCAGTGACCACAAGTTGGTCTATGTTTTTGCTCCCTTCCAGCTCCCTATCAGACAGTCCACATTTTTACTCCCTCCCAGATACCTGCCAGACAGTCCACAATTTTTGCTTTCTCCCAGCTCCCTATCACAATCCACATTTTTGCTCCCTCCCAGTTCCCTATCAAACAGTCCACATTTTGCTCATTCCCAGCTTCCTGGCAGTCAGTCTATATTTTTCTTCATGCCAGACAGTCTATATTTTGCTTCCTCTCAGCTTTGTCTACCTGAGAATGAGAAACCCCTACTCTATGGTTCTGGATGTAGATGAATGAAGAGCACCAGCCATTGTAAAAGGAGAACATTAAGTAAAAAATGACCAAACAAAAATGAATTAAGCGGTTACCAAAGTCACCAAAGTTGACTAAATCCAAAGTTTCACTCTAGAGAGCTGGCAGCAACTCTAAATGTCAATGCGGTGCCCTTGAAAGAGACCTGCAGCCCAAATCTCTGGCTCTGAGATGAGCACACACATTATTATGATGCACTGCATCTATTGTAGAGAGCGATTATACCTTCATTTTAATGTGAATGGTAATCAACTAAAATACCTCATATGATATAAAAAACGGATTCTGCTATTGCATTAGATGGACTGAGTGTAATAAACATCAAATGAATAAACCAGGAAAATGGCGTGAGTACAAACACCCTTAAGTGCCACATCGGTCAGGCACAACAACAGGAATACTGAGGAGAATGGCTATAGTAAAATCAACCATGGTGGCCCCGGACAATAGAAGGAACCTCAAACAGCCCACAGGGGACCGTTTCTGTGCAAATTCATTTGCTTCTCCAATCCATTGAGACGTTCCTTTGACAAGAACCATGACAACTCAGGAACCTCTTTGAAACAGGTGCTACTTCTCCTTGGTTGGGTACAGAGCAAAGTGAATGTTTGATCAACAAACCATCAGAGAAGGATGCTCAAGTGTCGTACGGGTTTCCGCTCAAAGACGGGGGGCAGAGATACATACGGCTCATACAGGCTCACAGCCATACTGCAGTTTGGGTGGAATTGGGAGATCAGGTGCCTCTGGTACCGTGGTGGATCTGGAGGCACAGGGTTATGGGAGAAATGGTTTGTTCTCTGAGATAGGGTCCTTGTGTTAGAAAGCACTGCATCTAACAAGGCCATACAAAATGAAAAAAAAATGGTTTGGAACCGTCGCAAAATCTCGCAAACACTGGGCGCCTTTGAGACCTATCAGATTTTGGTGAGAGAGCATTGTGACAGATCCCTGAGCTTGATTTATTCTCACCCACCCCCCAGCCCCGTCGTCAAGTGGACATGCTCACCTTCACTTTCCTGCAGTGCCGCAAGACAGGTGTTATGGCCGCACTATGCAGTCAGTCTGCATGAACACAGGGCAATGCGCAGACATAAAAAAGGGACCCCCAAGTGTTAGCGTGGGCCTGGGGTCTATTTATAAGAGCCAGCAGCCTGCAGAGTCAAAGTCCCCAGAGTCCCAAGCTGACCGTCCCTCCCCCCAGGCAAGGCAACACCTGCAGAGGGCAGTGGAGAGGTGCAGTGACGTCAGCCTAACATCCCACCATCCTCTGGGGGGGTACAGCATCCAGCTGAATGCATCATAATAGGCCTGTCATGTGAACAGTCAAAATATTCATAACACTTTTAAAACTAAGTAAAATCTGCTGAAGCGCTGTAGGGTCATGCATCATCGGGTCACCAGTTCGATTCCCAGCCCCGGCTCTGTCTGTGTGAGTTTGCATCTCTTTCCCATGGCTTCCAGTCTGTCTTGCTCCTACACGCGGATTAGGTGAACGAAACCTACGATGAAGTGGCGTCCCACCCAGTGTGTCGCCCCCTGGGTTTCCCTGGGCAGGTTATAGAGTGTTGCCCTGCAAAGAAGCAGCTCTGACAGATGGACGGATGGACTTTTACAACAGAGCGACTAGACAGAATCATTGCTACATGAAAGGAGAGATTTAAGACATACAGTCAGGTAAAAAAAAAACAGTAAACCTTGCCAGAGGAAAAAAGACCAGAGTCTGAACAGAATATTGGTCATGTGCTAAATATTTAATCAGTCAGTATCGATACCCATTACCCCAAATCACTAGTGCAATTTTTTTGCTTTGAAATGTATTGCTGCTTGATATCAAAGCGTGCTATTTTTTCCACATTCATCTACATTTAAATTATCGTTGTGGCAATCAAACTCCACTTGGTCAGAGGAAAAACTCCACCACCTCACCCTCTCCCTTAACTCCTCACGAGAAGCCCAAGTCCTTCGGCAAAGACAATATTTTGTCTCATTTTCAATACAATGTTTTTCTCGAGTATGTCAGCCAGCAAACCTGGCTGCTTTTAGTCTGAGCCTGCGGGTCTCAGGAAAATCAATTTCGGAAAATAGATGGTCATTATGATCTCAGGACAGAACCCACGGTCCGTGTGGACATCCTTCAGCAAGCAGTGCTTGCTCAATCAGCCTGCTATCTAATCGCTGTAGGACGGGCTGCCCGGAGAACGGAACCCGAGGTTAACACGTAGCGCAAGGTGGACAGCGGCCCCTGGGAGAAGAAGAGGGAAGCCGTCCCAAAATCACAGCCTGGGGGCTCAGAGCCAGAGCAGGACGGGGTCCGTACCCACCTGGCAGGATGGGCTTGAGCTCGTTGTAGCCCCCGAAGGACGCGTTGCGGATGAGCCGCCGTCCATCGGGCCGAGGGGGGCAGGCTCCCGAAAGTCCCCCACACGTGGAGAAGCGGCGGCGGCTCAGGATTCCCTCCTCTCTCATCATGGGGGCGGCCAGGCCCCGGTAGGGGCGTGAGGGGGTGTGTGTGTGGCCAGCGAGTGGGGGGGTGGGGGTGGTCCTGTCGGTCTTAGAGGGTCTGAGGTGTCGGGGTTGCGGCAGGATCGGGGGGCAGGCAGAGGCTGTTGAGAGTTTGCTCTGTCCCGCGGGGGCGACCTAGCCTTCTGACAGTCCACCCGCCCGCCGTCGTGTCCTCTCCTTTCCCCACCTCCCTCTTTCTCGCTCTCTCGCTCGCTCTCTGCGTGTCTCTGGCTGTGAGTGGCTGCCGGATCCTCCGCAGGCCAATCAGCGGGTAGCCTCCCCCCCGCTCCCTCCCGCTCACAGCCTACCCAAGCATGACATCGCTTCCTCCCCCTCTCTCTCTCTCTCTCTCTCTCTCTCATCTCACTTGCATTCCCCCCCACCTTTGGAGGCCATCCGCTTTTTCCCGCCACCTGGCCCCCGGACTCCCAATACTTCTGCCGCAGGAGCCACAACTTGACTTAATCGTCTCAGCTGGAGGATGGCTGAACCCCCCCTCCGCTCTGCTAACTGCCCGGCAGGGCAGATCCACTCTACCTGCCCAACTCCACTCTCCCACAGCACTGCCTATAACAGGATTGGCCTGTTCTTGCCACACAAGGAACCTTTTCACACTGACCTTTATCACCCAGGAGATCTACCTGATTAATGGTCAAAGTTACGTTAGGGGACCTGCATAGTACCCAGCTCAGAGTTAATAGCAAGCCCGCGTCTCCGCCCGCAGAAGAGTTCATTTATCAGTGTCAGCACAGGAGAGCTGTCAGTTACAAACTCTACAAGGATTTACCCCCCCCCCCCCTCCAAAGCTCGCCACTGTGATCTTGTTAGGAGGATTTCAGGACTTTAAAACAGGTTAGGGTAACCCCCGCACGTTTTTCATTCGGCCAAAATCGAACCCAATGGCCTGGCGCCTGGCAAAGGAGAGGCTTCGTGAGGCAAACGCCAAATGTTCACAGGCTGCATCGCACACGCTGCTGATACCCCGTCCGCCAAAGCTGACGGCATCTCGGATTCTAGTGCGGATTTAAATCGCACCTGAACTCCCCAGAATGATACAGCCTTCACGGAAAAACCTGCAGTCCCCCGGGAAAGCAAACCTTCACTCACGGCACCTCGAAATTCCCTTTAATGCTTTCACACTGTTCTTTTCTCACCAAAGTGAGCGACAGAGAACTTCCTCTCGCTGACATCAGGGGGGGCTTCTAGCTCTCCGGTCTGCAGAGGGCAGACGCATTTGTCTCTCTGGTAACCACTCCTGGTCTGGGTTGCTTGGCAACCAGACCAATTTTAAAGATTAAACAGATGGCCTTGAGGAATGGTCCAGACTTATCAGGTCTAATTTTGTAGTACAGATAATTAAAATACCTCCAGTACACCCACATTATTCCTGCTTTAAAAATAGTCCAAACATTAGTGGCATGACATGTGAACTCCCTTCACCCTTGTAAACCATAATAAAATAAACCACACATGAAAATGTAGTTTTATAGGGCAAAAATGATACCCTTTATCCATGCAATTAAGCCTGAAATATGTGAATTAATCAGGTGGATCAACAGAACCCATTAAGACTTATTCATTAGTCACTTTGTTTTGTTATTCATTGATTACTTTGTCATTGTAAGGCCAAAAAAGCTTAAGTCTTAAGAAAGTTTATGTAGAGCTGACCACAATGGACCGACACTATTCACTGACCTCATCAAATGTCATTAAACAAACAGCTAGGGGTAAAATCAGACACACCTAAGATATTAACCATGTGCCCCAACTGTTTCAGAAACAGTCAAGGTTAGGATGCTATGCTTATGATCAGATGGTTGCAAGTTCAAATCCCAGGTTCGGCAAAGTGATGTTACCGTTGACCCGCTGAGCGAGGCTCTTAACCCCCAACCGTTCCAGGGAACGTCTAACCCGGCTCGCTGAAAAACTGCTTGGATGAAAGCCTCAGCCAAATAAAGTGAAATGTTTAAGTGGTGGTAATGGAAAGTATGGGGTAATGAGCCCATCTCTATGCAGTCGGAGGCTGTGGAGTGGCAGCCAGGCATGGGATCCAGTTCCACATTATGACTTTATCACAAACGGGCTGCTTTATTGGGGCGAACCGGAGTGGAGGAACACCAGCAGCCTGCTTTTGTTTTTGGGGTATCGCTTCTGGCAGCAAGTAAGCCCCCCCCCCCGAATCACCCCCAGCCCAGGCAAGATAAGGAGAAATGACTTATTCATGCAGCAGGACACAGTGCCCCAGCTCTGGGCGGGCATGCCGGGGTATGTGGGGGGGCCTCAGCAGCACGCCACCTTAATCTCCATTAAGGGGGGGACCTAAATATGGGAGAAGAAATCAGTATCTACCTCCCCATCTCTCCTCCATACCACGTTTCCCTCACCCTGCCTAGCACGCCCGTCCCCCCGCCGTCTCCCCGTCGTCACCCTCCCATCGACCACAGCCTCTGTTACGTCTGCCTGTAACTCTGGTCCTCTGTCTTTCTGTGGAAGCATAGCTACATAGCAGAGACGTGTGGCTCAGTGGGTCAGGGTGCTGTGCTGGTGAGGCTGTGGGCTTTAATACCACAGTCGGCAGGCTGATTTTACCTTTTAACCGGCAAGCTTTTTGGGTCCCTGTGTGATGGCATTAGTGGGAAGACCCCGCTGGAAAGGCCTCTTTGGGGGCCAGCAACTCGCTGAAGAGTAAGTCAAGACACTGAAGGCTTCCTTCTATTATCTAAATGGAATAAGGGACAAATCTATGAAATGTCGAGAAGTGAATGGGCCTATTAAACAGCTTAATTAAAGGAATAAGAAACCAAATGGAAAAGAAAAATTTCCCCCCCACCCCAAACAGTTCTCTCGTCGATGGGGACGCAGCACAGAGGACAGAATTCCATGGGTGACAGTTTTCCTTTTTTATCACCCACCAGCATCTTCTGGACAGGTGCTGGCAACAGTTATGGGACATGATGAAACTGTCACAGAAGGGTGTAGGCCAGGGCTATTCAATTACAAATTCAGTTGAGCCAGATTGTCAAACCAAGAAGGTTAGCTGGGCCAGTCATTTACGTAGGAATCCGCGTTTTTGGCGGGACCATAGACATAATAAATACTTTATATTTATATTAATATACCATATATTTATATTATATATATATATATTAAATTATATTAAATAACAATTTATGAATAATATATATTAATTTATTATCTATGGGCGGAAC
>JABFEA020000001.1:13207572-13217918 GCA_019775915.2 Cyphomyrus plagiostoma | reverse complement strand
TCATCTGCAGCCAGTGATGGCCAAGCGGGGCGTGTCATCACGAATTTACACGATAATTCGGGTGTGTCCGGACCTCCACGGCAGAGGCCCTGCCGAACCCCTGAGACCCACTCACCGAACCCCTAGGGTTCGATCGAACCCAGGTTAAGAACCACTGCTCTAGAGGTAAAATAAGGAATGTGGACACTAGAGTATAGGCAGTGGAAATCAATTGGCTGTGGAACCAAAAATCTGTAAAACTGTATTTTGAAAGTAAACGCTCACACAGCAATCCATTATCCATTCTTCACCATAACCGGGGGGGGGGACCGGAGCCCACCCCAGGTACACCAGGGCTAACTTAGATTCACCAATCAACCTATCCTGCACACTTTTGGCCATGGGGGAGGAAACCGCAGCTCCAAGCAAACACCACACAGAAGGGTTCTGCGCCCGGCCCGGGAACCGAACCCAGGACCGTCTTGCTATGACACGGCAGCACTAACCACTGCACCACCATGCCGCCTGCACCCCATTACATAATTCATAGTTTCAAAATTTCATTCATTTCAATGTAAAATGTTCAACACATCACTATTCAACACTATGAAACGCATCTTCAGCTCTTCAAAACATTTGCAGGCAAAGATTTGCAACCACTCTATGCCTCTAAGGGGCGCACTCTTACCGTGACAGTAACCGGAGGGACTGAGGAGGACGTCTCTGCCTGGGACCTGCAGGCTCTCCTTCCCCTGTCGCTGGCTCATTCTGCCCGGGGTGAAAAGCTGGACATCATCACTGAGCATTAAGGTAACTGAAAGTGAAAAAGAAAAGCACTAATTCATTCATTCGTTCATCACTCATCCTGTCCATGGAGTATAAGATCCAGCTCACCCCTACAACCCTGCCCAGGATAAGCAGACAGACAATGGATGGATTAAGGCCCCAGTAAAACCAGCTGCAGCAGAGGACATCTTCCTGTATAAACAAGAGTTAGCACTTTGTTCAATGAAGCAGCAAATGCCATACTGAGACTGATACCAGCACGTGACATCCTAGAAGCACTATGCAGAGATGGGGAAGAAGAGCCGCCTGAATTCTCCATTAACGCAGTAATGCCATGAAGACGCTGGTAAGGTAAAAGACCTAAGCAGGTCCAACTGAGCCCGACAGGCCAGAGCACTCCGAAAACCCCAATTTACTCATTATTACAATGAATACTGGCTCATAGAGATTACTTGCTTCTCGAAAGACAAACTGGAGAATACAGAGGAAAAACACATTTGGTCTTTTTGGGGACTTTAACACTCGGTCAACATTTGTTGTGTTACTCTGACCTCTAGTGGTACAGTGAAGTCAATGCTACAATACTTAAGATGATTTGTTTTTTGGCTTTTGCGCTGCAGACTGCTAATGCTTATGGTTTCACAGGGTTTGCCAACTTTGGTCAGCTGGCTAGAGTGAGATTTTCAATTCAAGCCAAGTCTGCACACACAACTGCATGTATGTAACAGATTTATTTATTATCTTGTAAATAGCCCGTAGGGTTTGCAGCCTACCCCAGTAATTTTAGGGGTATAACGGAATATTATAGATTTGCCGTAAGATTTCTTGCATGAGCGTGAGAGTCTGAAAGCATGAGTTTTATACCAGATGTGTGAGTTGGCAGCCCTGGTTCTGTGTGTGTACAGACAACCCTGCATGCTAGTATCTGATAACCACACCACACGATGCTCTACTGCAGCCCAGTTATTCAACAGCTTCACATAGACCACAATGCACTTAAAGTAACAAGTTTCTCATAAATGGTTATGAAGCAGCAACAGTCATTATTCTCATGTAATAAAGTGAATTGAAGGGACGCCAGCATGGTTAACGAGTCCAGAACTATCAACGAATGCAAGAGTGACATGACACAGGTCTCAGTCTCTGCAAAAATTCCACTCTAACAACCAAAGAACTCCCTTCAATGTCCATATCATCATACCACAAATGTAGCAGAAATATGGCAACTTCAATTCAGCAGCAAGACATTTTTTTAAAGCTAGCAATGCTGGACACAGTCAGCTAGTCTGTCAGAAAGGGAACTTCATTAGAGCAAGAAAATAACCCTGGACTTAGCCTCATGAATTTTCAGATGCAAAATAGCCCACATATGTGTCAAAATCACCCATATGTACTTAGTATCAATAATAAACAATTATCAACTGATGTAAGCAGGGCATTTCATACAGAAATCACTCTGCCTCTCAGTGTCATCTTGCAGGTTGGGCATGTCCGCTCCATGCCCTTGTGTGGAAAATGGTAATAGCAAAAGGTGCATCTTTTCAAACTCGCTACGTCGGACCACGCCTACTCAACCAAACAGGTCCTCTTGAGATGACAGGACCACTCAGGTCCTACACAACCAAACAGGTCAAACAAAACTTTATCTTCCCCCCAGTGGCCCACCTGCTGTAACTAACCACACCTGAATTCTCCAAAGGAGAAGCAAACTCTATAAAGTTAGAATATCCACCCCCACCATTTGTGATGAATCCTGGAAACCTGAACTTCAGCTGAGATGCAAAAATTCCTGACAAATCAGGAACTTCATTTCCAATATAATGCTACTAAAACAAGTTCAAAGGTGGTACTGTACCGGATACAGGACTACAACATCCAATACATAACGTTGATAATAACGGGAAATAAAAACATCTGTCGATTAATTTTTTTATAGACTGGATGCATTTTGAGGTCTGCCACATAAATTGTGTATAATGACATCGCCACCTAGTAACCTTAACGTTGGTGTGTTAAGCAAAGTTCATACTTTCCGTATGTCGTTACAATCCGTGCATAATTGTGCATGTGGACTCTTGGGTGCGTATGAGTGATGTGCAATGAACAAACAAACTAGTTATTTTGTACTTGTCTTGGTTCTTGAAAGAATGTATTGATACAATGACATTAAAGAATGAATCTCTTTCGACGAATGCGCCGTGCATGCTTGATGGTAGACTACATTCCACCATAGTTGGGAGCCATCACCCTAACTTCACTTCAGTAACTACTCATCTGAAGTATCATTTGGTCAGTCTTATCACTGACCAAACAAACTAACTGTATACAAGAGATTTGCACATAGTAGAACAGGACATCAAACTAGTTTACTAAAATCAGTTTGTTCAGCAAACGAACGAGCAGCCGAACTGCAGACACATGTGGGATATTTAATCTCAGTTCAATGACTAACTGGACCACGCATTTTTACATAACAACTTTCATAAACGTAAAATTATACTACGAACAATACAACTTTCACTGAATCAGTGATTCAAAGATTCAAGGATTTGAATAATTTTGGTGAGCTGAATGAAATTAATCACTAAACAGTCATTTTCCACATCACTAGTATGTACTACATGATGGATGCAGATGGTCACGGTCAGCAGATATGTACAGCAATGATATTGCACCAGACCAGCAGAGGGCAGATGTATTGCAGCAAAGAGAAATATAAGCAGTGTAGTGAAATGAGCAAACTCTTCTCAAGAGTTTTAATGATGTTACTAGACAAGGGCAGTATTAAAGTAACATGGTCACAGTATGTTCAAATATTGGCAACAAAATTAGCTAAAAATCTCCCCACTCAGCAAACTCGAGATGTCTTGGCTCTGCAGTGAGCTCCATTTAATACCATAGTATGAAGTACAACTGTTTGCACACTAAATATGATGGAGCCAGCTGATCTTTGTTTCTATGCCACTTTGTCACTTTACACCAGTGTTTCTCAACCCAGTCCTTGGAGACCCCCAGTAAGTCGATGTTCTGCTCTCTCCCAGCTCCCACAGAGACCCCCAGTAAGTCGATGTTCTGCTCTCTCCCAGCTCCCACAGAGATCCCCAGTAAGTCGATGTTCTGCTCTCTCCCAGCTCCCATAGAGACCCCCAGTAAGTCGATGTTCTGCTCTCTCCCAGCTCCCATAGAGACCCCCAGTAAGTGGATGTTCTGCTCTCTCCCAGCTCCCATAGAGACCCCCAGTAAGCTGATGTTCTGCTCTCTCCCAGCTCCCATGGAGACCCCCAGTAAGTCGATGTTCTGCTCTCTCCCAGCTCCCATAGAGACCCCCAGTAAGTCAATGTTCTGCTCTCTCCCAGCTCCCATAGATACCCCCAGTAAGTCAATGTTCTGCTCTCTCCCAGCTCCCATAGATACCCCCAGTAAGTTGATGTTCTGCTCTCTCCCAGCTCTCTGAGCAGTTCCATATCCAGGGCAGGTGTGGATGCACAAAGACACCTTTACCAATGACAAATTTCTAAACTTGATAGGAAAGGTCTTGGCATATGGTCTTGAACAGATAAATTACCCATGTTTGTTTAATAGAACAAGAGGAATAAAAGCATAAATTAAAATCATAACATTTATAAAATCAGTTTGAACTGGACAAATTATTCCCATTTTTCCTTAATTTATGTGCCTTGAAAGTTCTGTGGCCCGTATTATAAAAGTGATTCTGGATACAAAACTTATTGTAGTTATAAAAATCTAACAATCTTCAACGTTTTTCATTTATGTGTACGCTTATAAAGCTTATTTCCATAATCCAGTGACAAATTCTTACCGTCAGACGGTCACTGTTTCCGTCAGGGACAGCCCTACTGCGTTTCCATGGCTACAGATCTGCACACAGAGGGATTCAGGTGCAAACGCAGCACTTCTGTTTATGGTCTCACCCACCCCGCTCCTGTGACTGTCACATTAGCAACCGTGCAAACCCCCAGAGAGACTAGGAGTAAAACCACAAGTAAATATTTACCTAGGGACGTCCAGCTAGATCCACGGGGACAGCCACTGAAATGTGGTTCTTTGCTCTGGACACTGCGTCAGGTGAAGCCAATCGATGGTATCCTCTGTCCCGGTTCTGAGCCAGTGTTACATACCCTTCACTGCCGTTTCAGCCAGCGGAACATTAATTCAGGCCAAACACCTGGCTTATGGCGTCCGGAAGACCCAGCGCCAGCAGCAGCGTGGCACGGTGAGGTCATGTGTCCTCAGTCCAGCCTAGTGTCGCGCTCAGAGCTTTTCCAGGTCAGCCGATATGACAGTGGCCTTACAGAGCCAGTCAGAAGATGGAGACAGGAGACTGTCGGCTTGATTAAACGGGACAGTAGTCTGCCTCCTATTGTGACACTGACCGGAAGGTTGCCGGTTCACATCCCAAGGCTGATAAAATAGCCATTATTAGCCATCACTATTTGACTTTTACGTAAGGCCCATAAATCCCAAAACTGGATAAACTAGCTGACCCTGTGGTATATGGCTCCAAGCTTCACTATCACCTGGAAATATGAGTTTGTTTCACAGAAGAGAGAGACGGCATTCCAGAAAACTGAACCATGTTGTACTTAATTTCAGCTGTACAATGACAACAAAGGTATTTTATTCCATGCTGCATTTTCCATCCCACTCCCCACACCACCTCCCCCCCTCGCCGTGCATTCAGAGCCAGAGGCTGAGTGCTGATGCATTTCTGCATAACAGTATCAGGCAGGGAGTTGGTGTCATAGAAAAGAATCATCACTTAAAAACAGGAAATGCCCTCATTAACCATGGACACGAGATATTAATATTTATAAATGCCCGTGTAAAAATAGCCAAATCAAAAACACCTCACACAAAAAATGCCATAAGTCAATGTGAATACATAAAAATAGCAGCATATTCCAGAGCATGTAGCACTAAGAAGGAAGTTGTACTATTTTGCACTTATCTGTTGCTTCTACCCTAGGAGTAACGAGAGGAGGGGGCCTAGTTGGGAGTGGGACATGTTGCAGATGAGGGGTGGGTTGAATCCTTAATTGAGCTTTTCCAATGGCACACAGTAATCGAGCTGTACAGTGAAGAGAGTTTAGTTACAGCACAGTTCCAGCTGGCTTCGGTTTTCCACTGCAGAAGGGCCGGCTCGGTAAAGGTGTTGCTGGGTCTGGACAAACGTTGTATGTCATGATTTACTATATGCTAATTTCTGTGAGAGTCTCCGTCTTATGCTAGCAGAGAATTTACATTACGAATCTATTTCATTAGGCTATTCATAGTACTTACGTACTTTGCATACTTGCTTACTTATGTACTTTGTAACTAGGTGTGGTAAGGAATGCATCAATACATCACATGAGATACTACAAATAATGAATAATTTATAGAATATGTCCTCTTTTCTTTCAGATAAGCCATGCATATCGATGCAGAATACTGACCCCTCCCTGCATTAAGACTAATCAGATGGTGGTGATGCAACCAGCTCGATCTGGTCATGCTTTTAGCCCCGATAGTAAGCAGGGCCATGTCAGCGTGGATACGGCTCTGTCGCAGTACGGCTTGGTTAGAAAGCTGCCTTTTGAGGTACTATTCCACGCCCACAAAAACAGGAAAAAAAAATCTAACTTGGATTTGAGCTTTAATCCATCTTGGTGAAGAATTTGGATTAATGGAGGTGAGAAGCAAGACCGTGGTATGATTGGCATCGAAAAGGGCCAATGAGGACATAGCATGAGCCCCCCTCCCCCCCAAAGATTCAGTGACAGCACTTAGACAAGATGTATGGTTCTTATGGGTGTTTGAGTGCCTTCTGTCGACATAAGGACTGGTAGTTTAAGGCTACAAGGTAGGCTGCTCATTAGCTTAGTTAATAATAATAATAAATCTTAAAAGGATTTGGATTAGCGGTGCTACATGAATATAGCCAGAAATGACATTCTGCTCCACCCATCCCTGGAGGTGGAGGCTTTGTTTGAGCTCCACTGAAAACTTCATCCCCCCTTCAGCCTTAAACCGACTTACATACTTTGTATTTTGACACTTATACAGCAGATTATCTCACAGAAGTAGCTTGGTTTTAGGTTTATGAATGACATCAGCACTGTTTAATCTCCTTAACCTGAATCTCTTAGCCTCTGCCATATCTTAAGGTACCATCTGCCATTTTGATGATTTAAAAACTATTCAAGAGTTGCAAAAAATACAGTCCTGCACTCAATGGCATAATAAAGAATTTGATATTTGGAGGGGTGGGGGGCACAACTTAATTTTAATACAAAGGTATGTTTATGGGTTGGCATGGGGGTGCAGTGGTTAGCACTGTTACCTCACACCCCGCCATGCGCATCCACCATGGCTTCATGTGTGTGAGATCTGCATGTTCTCCCTGTGTCGTCATGTGGTTTCATCCCAGACTCTATGCCTGCAGACGACGCCATTAGCGAACGTGCCAATGTGTAGCGGTTAGCCACTTTCACGCTTGGTCGACCGAGCACGTCACGCGTGATAAAGACGCCTTCTTCCCCCTCGCTGGGTGCATCAGATTGGTCCTAAGCAGCTGCACCTTCCTACGTGTGTGGGCAGAGAGAGTCTAGTAATAAACACAGATGTAAAGCAGTAAGTCGACATATTTTCTTTAAAAAGGTGTTGAAAAACCAATTTTTCAGTTCGAGTACAAGTACTGATGCTCTCTTTCTGGTACTCACCAATACTGACACCAATCTGGGCTGAGTAATGTCAAAAAAACAATATGCAATATTTAAATCTTAAAGGAGGGTACCATAGCACCAAGCGAGAAAAGTGCCCAGGCCCACCTCTTCAAGTGAACACGGTACGGTGCGACCACACTAATCACATGAACTGGACTTTGAAGGTCAAACGTGCTCTGGCACGATACAGATCGCCTAGTGTGAGGACACCCTTAGTCTTTGTGGAAAACAACGGATCAGCAAGTTAATTACGATTTAAAAACATGTCACTCTAAAACCTCAAAAGCAGTGGTTCCCAAACTGCATCCCATCTCAGAAAGTACTGCACTGTCTACATGCCACCATTATAGCATTGTGCCTGATCAATACTGGGTAAGAGCCAGGCCTGTTGCGATAAACGATAAATCAATTAATTGCACGATACTTAAAATGAGGACAGTAATTTTTCCGGGCGCGATAATTTTCATTTGCATGCTGGTTTGTTTTCCTCGTGTCTCTCTCAACCAAATGGGAATATCGGCGACTTTTAGCAAACCGGCTCATTTGTCTCAGCTCACCAAGAAGAACCGGCTCTTTAAAAAAAAAAACCCGCCCCTCTTTTCCTTTAAACTGATGCTGATTGGCACGACCTGATTTGAGCTTGTTAAATGTAAGAGACCGTCTCATGGGCGGGCTTTTTCGGAAGACAACGTGTTCCGGCCACAGTCATCCTTAATGTTTAGGCAGCTCAAAAACCCAGAGAATTCTATGAACATTAATAAAACGGCTCTTGAATGGGAGCCGCCTCCCATCGTTCACTAAAAACAGTCGGCTCAAAGAACTGTCTCGTTCGTGAACAACACATCACTAATGATGAGGCGTGAACTCTTGTGTCAGTGGGCTCTTTGCACATCAGCTTCCGCGTCCATGGAAATGCGGCTCGCTTGTTTCCAGTCTGTGAAAAATGGCATTAGTTTATACATGCCTTTTACAAAACTTGCCCAAACTTATGATCAATGACGTACATCGCTTTTGTAAATCCTTCTCCAAAGTACCAACGAGTAAATTACAGAAGGGCTTTAAGATGTTTGCCTTGTCTTTCATCCACGGATATAAAGGGGAGTCTTATTCGTTCAACTTTGTGGCTGGCGTTAGCTATAGCTTACGCTGATAGACGTTGCTCCCGGACAGTGATAGTGTATGCGTGTGGCAAAGAAGTAATTATGTACTGTTGTAGTTGTACTCCACCAGGTCCATTTTTGAGAAGAGATTCACAGCTGAGACGAGGAGTAGTTGCAAGCCACGGGTTTATTCTGTAACAGGTTGCAAGCTGGGAGCGTCTGTCTGACATACATTCAGCATGTGCAGGAAGAGGCTCAACCATATGTATCGGCTCTGTCCCTCTTATAGCCCTTTTGGGATATCCCCCCTCTCTCGGTACCTTCCATCTACGTAGCAACCACATGTTCGACATTTACCCTAGTTAGTCGGTTAGTACTTGTCCTTGTGGAAGGCTAAAGATAAGTAAGGGCCACTTACGTTGTCTGTCTGCCCCCTCTATCGGTCTTGATTGATCACCCACCCCTGCCGGCGCCAATACGTTCTTGTTTCAATTTAGTTACAGCCTTATAGAATTATTCCCTCAGTACACATTGCGTTAATCTATGTTTGCTATTCTTAGTATCAAACAGAAACACAAAAACAGGAGAGGTTCCTGCTTCAGATCCATGAATAAGCACAAAAAACAGCGTAGTGTAAAAGTATGGCAGCACTGGTACTTTGTCAAAGTTCTAATTAAAGCTGTTCAATATTCAGATTTCTGTTGTATAGACTTGTATCATCAAAGCTTATGATAAACCGCCGTAAAACGAGCCACGGAGACACTGCAGCGAACGCTTTCAGATAATGTGAGAATACGCTGTATAAATAAAATTGAAATTATACACAGTTCAGTAATTTAGTATAGTACAACCGTTTCAAACGCTTTTCACATTACAGTACTGCGTGTATATTTTTAAGCTTCTGAAACACAAGTTTATCCTTTCTTGTGCTCAGTTACTCAAACCGGAAGCAAGTGAGCTGTATTTCGCACTGGCAGATATAACGTCACTGCAATGTTATTGTTTATCGCAATAATTCCTGGGACAATTTATTATCCAGCAAAATTTGTTATTGTGACAGGTTTAGTAAGAGCTTCCATTATTTTCACTGCACGAGGTTTATATTTTGACATTTTCACTCTCTTTGCTAATGTTTGTTTCATGTTTGTTTGTTACAGAGTATTGCTGCTGATTTTGCACATATTTTGTTTTTAGATGTTTTATTAGATTACTAATGTTGCGCAAACCTGATTTCATACTTCCTCTTCATAGTTCAGCAGGGCACAGTGTGCAGCTGCTATGCTTTGTATTCCGTTGTTAACTTTGAAGTATTTTCACACATTCATCTCATTTACAATATTTTGCTCGTTAATGATACCGCTGATACGTCATTATGTACTGGCATTGTCATGAGGACGAGTACATGAGTACGGTATCGGACCTGTATCAGCACATCCCTACTAAATGTTAAGCAGAAGATGGGGACAGGAGCACCATGAAGTAGTTTTGGGAGCAGTGGGTGGGTTTTGTGTTTCAAAACTTCAGACTTCAGCCCAATGGGAGCCAAGAGAATCAACCAATAGGACATACACTCATCTAAAGGATTATTAGGAACACCATACTAATACGGTGTTTGACCCCCCTTTCGCCTTCAGAACTGCCTTAATTCCACGTGGCATTGATTCAACAAGGTGCTGAACGCATTCTTTAGAAATGTTGGCCCATATTGATATGATAGCATCTTGCAGTTGATGGAGATTTGTGGGATGCACATCCA
>JABFEA020000001.1:13167798-13207472 GCA_019775915.2 Cyphomyrus plagiostoma | reverse complement strand
ATGTGATTGGTTGATTAGATAATTGCATTAATGAGAAATTGAACAGGTGTTCCTAATAATCCTTTAGGTGAGTGTAGGTTAATCTAGCCTGTGACTGAAAGGAGACAATAATCCCACACACTGTTGCTTTAGCCTGATTTCTCCCTACAGAGGAAACATCATCTTGTTTTGAGGGCTGCCATCCACGCGAGACGGAGACCTCAGTGACCTAACCCAACATCCACCCCAAATCTCAAACTGCAGAAGCTCAATTACTGCCACTCTTTTCACAGCTGGGGACAGTGCACGTTATTTTTACCCATGAGCCTGACAGAAAATTGTTTTTAACACCTTTTAAAGAAAACGGTGGGTAAACTAAAATAGGTGTTTATGTGGGTGTCATACTTTTCAGTGATTTACTCAGGCAGTTAGACCAACACCACAATCAAGACTAAGAATAAAAATGGTCATTCTCCCTCTGAGTGAAGTAATGAGGACATGTGCAGAGCACAGCCCACTGCAAATCAATGCAGCTGGAATCCACAGGTCAAAACAGCACAGCCAGTCAAAACCACACAACCAGAAAAATGAGGCAGATAAATGAGTCAAAAAAGGATCAGTCCTCTAGAGATTCTGTTACACGAAATCAATCGGGGGGAAACAGTCGATCGGAGAGCCCGGTCTGGTCCATCTGCTCACGACTGCAAGACTCCATGCCACAGCTAAACTCCCAGTGCTTTTGTAAATTAATTCAGTCAGAGCGTGACAGAAGGAAACAGGGAGGCTGATGTCTCACCCAAACCATAAGCTAAGCGCTTACCGCCTCCGATTACCAAACGCACCTTCTTATATGCTTATTTTTTTCACCTCCCAGTTACTCTGAACAATTTTCACAGAGTAATCTATAGCAGTGTAAGTATTCTGTCACAGAGCAAGTTCTAGAACAGAACAATTCACATCTTCCACAAAAGTGCGAGTCTGTAGTGTCCGAAAAGATATGAAGAGATCCGTGACGGGAGAGGAAAGGCCTCCTTATAGCTGATGGCCTTGAAAAGCCCCTTAATTTATGATGCACATTATAAGTGACACGTGCTTCTCCTTGAAATTCCCCTCTAATCTCCCCTTTGATGTTGAGAAACTGCAGTGTGCTTCCTGACGCAAGCCTGTAACACGTACAATAAGAGAGTAACACTCCATTTATATGTTATTTCTGCAGATTTCATGTTTTTTGCCATTGGAGCAGCAGGGGGGCAGGGAGTGTTCCAGAGACAGGGAGCATGGCAGCTGAGGTGCCCTGTAGCACAGGCAGGACTTCCTGTCTCCAGTCGCTAGGAGACTGCACCATCCTCAGGGTTCACCACTGTGGAGGCTCTAGGGACAACCAAAGGATTGTGGGTGCCTTTCATCTAGGTTCGCTCACACAGTACGTTAGTAATGGTGACCAAGACCCAGGGTCATGCAGAGGCTTTTGGGGGGGTATGTGCCTGAGTTGGGGAGCCCCCCTCACTGAAACTAGGGAAGGGTCTGAGTGACCATAAAGGGGCACTCAGTAATATTTGCTGATTTGGGGGGGGGGGTGTCTCCTTTGTTCAGGCACAGCTGCCAGGGCTGTAAGCTCTGTAACCCCCCCGCCCTACCAGTTAATCCAAGCCGCACCCACCGGGCTCTGCGGCGGCGAGCCGTTTACTGGGCCGTGGCTCCGCACACTTACACAGAGGCGCTATGGCTTTCCCGCTGCCGCTAGGTCAAGGAGCATGAGCTCCGCTCTGGAGCAGCCAGGCCAGTCTGGCACATCATGAATAAACACAGCAGATAGCGTCGTGTAACATTTCTGAGAGAAAATCTGCTGCCCTCCACAACAGCTCCTCTCCAAATTATAATTTTTTTGTATTGGAAAAATATCCATACCCTCTGTCTGTAAACTGTATTTAGGTAATCTATGCTTTTAAAAAATATAATTAACACTAACAACATACACACACGATATTCTGTATATATTTCCTTGAATAGTTCTGCTGAGTACATTTTGTATCAATAACGTCATTCGTCAAGGTCTGTTGCGTTGCCAGAGAAACCAGAAACACGACTAAATCTGATTAAACTTCTCGATTTAAACACTTTACAAAAATGCCTTATGTGACTCACTTTTAGCTCTTTAACACTGACTGAACTTCTGTGATCTAACGACCTGGCTGAATTTGAATGGAGGTTACTGCTTTGCACACAAGTTTAACATAGTCAAAACTAAACGGGGGGATGTATGTTTGTATTATGGACAGTAAACAATGATAAAGGGAGAGGAGAGAGGGATTCTGTGCATCCATCCAGCCATCCTGAGGGGGTGAGTTGAGTGACCTGGGAGGGGAGTCACATACTTTGTTTCCTTTACCCAGTTAATCCTAAAAAACCCTTATTAATTAAGGTAATCTTTATGGAGTGTGTGTGTGTGTGTGTGTGTGTATCATGAGATATATAGAGAGTTATATTCTGCTAGACCCAGCCCACTCTAAGGTTTTTCCATAACCTAACACAAATATACCTTTTTTTCTTATTTAAGACCCCCCCCCCTCCTGCTGACTCTGACATTCCTCACCCTTCCTCTCCCACCCATCTCCGCTCCCATCCCGATCTTCCTTCCTCGTGTCCCAGTGTCATGGGGCCCTGTTCCCGATTCCTCCTTAAGAGAGTGTTAGTATGTCTCTGCTTCCGGAAATGTGACATGAAGCCACACCACGAAAATCTCAAACAGGGCCGCACCAGACACACCGTACAACCATCAGTAACCATGTATCGAATCTCCATCTGATGTAATGTAACTCTAAGAACCTGATTTGGATCTGACCAAGTCCCATATGACAGGAAACAAACACCTTTTAATGCAATGTTACACAAGGGCTGAGACTGGTGGTATTAAAATACCTCCAGGCAACACAGAAAATCAGTGAACCTCCACCCAAGAGTGCCCTGCCTGTACATTATTGACTGAATAAATCCCACAATGCCTTGCTTCTGTCACTCTGCATTGTGGGGCATGTCCTCTACATGCCAAGGGCTCAATATGTACAAACCCATCCAGAAACTGCTCCCCATAAAATGCTTTTAGAACAAAAATTTCAACCAATGGTTTTCAATTCAATTACACTACCCTGCACACCTCTAAAGCTGTAGCTCAGAAAAATTAAGCAATCAAACACAGAACATCATGCCTGACATCATCAACTCAACATTACTCAACAGCTTTAGAAACTGAGCCAAGAGAGATTATACAGAGTCTCAGGGGGTATTGAGTAGCTAGCCTGCAGTCAATGGGAAACGCATAGGGCCAGAGACCCATTAAATGCGACACATAAATGGTAGAAGGCAGAAGGCTTTATTCTGAGTCTACTTTCCGCCCATGTTCTCACCCTCCAGGTCCCTTTCCTGTGTAATTTGAACCATTAAATGCAGCCCTTGTACAGAAATAATTGAGACCCCCCCCTGTGGTGTTTAAACCAGGTTACATGACCCTCTGATCTGATGCAATTTCATTAGACTTTTATTTATTTATTTCTGTGAATGGTAGATGTTTCCAGATCTTCCACAAAAAAGCAATGTAGTCTACTTTAACTGAATTGGTCTACCAAACACCAGTACATAATATTTTTCAAAGTATGGACGTTAAAGGAGAATCACTGGAATTTCCCCTTTAGAGAACCAGAATACCACCCACTTCACCAACCACCTAAAGATCTAAAGCATTGACCCGTAACTTTACCACACAACACTCTGTACCTACAAGAGCACACACTGCAGAACCCACCAGAGCTCGGGCAGCAGTCCTGTGCAGGGGTGCGTGAGGTGACAGCATGTGAGGAGGTTCTAATGATGCATCACCTGCACAGAGAATTAAACAGGAAACAAAAATAAAACATCCGCACAACGCACAAGCTGTTACTGCAGACTCAAAAGAAAAGGAAACCAACTTTAACTCTTTATCAGGCATCCAGTGAACAAAATGGCTTGTGGATGTTATTTAAGGTCCCGAACACATTCAGAAAGAGGCACCATTAGGATGTGTTGTGGAATAAATGAACCATGGAATTCGCTGTAACTTTGGGCTCAACTGTAGACAGAGCCAAGAAGAGAAATGGCATTTAGCTGAACTCTTTGAAGTGTCTCCAAATGACTGAATGCTTGCAGGATGACGCTTCAAGATGACAGGATTCCTCGATTTGGCGGGGGCGGGCCACTTGATGAGAGGGAAACTGATGGATTGTCCATTCCCTATCTGCTTTCGGCTGTTCTTGCTTGGGACCTTCAAAAGATTAGATGATTCACCTTGTCCTCAACAATGTCAGGCCCAGATAAGTACATGAGAAGTCTGCTGTACTGCACTGCCTATCAGCAGTGGGGAAATTCGAGCCCCAAGTAGACATTTTGCACTGAGAAGAGAATACAACCGCTGACAATGGGGGAGTGTCAGACAGAGAGACGGAGGAGACCAAGGTCAGACAGGCATGGGACCATGGATGACATCTTGGTAGAAGGAAGATGAAACATAAAAGTGGACCTGAGGATCAGGATATGAGGATGAAAGAGAAAACTGAGTTCAGATACTTTCATTATCTAAGACAGGTATCTCCCATGGAGTGATGGCGTCCTTTCTGAGGGTCTGAGATGGATCCGAACATGAGCAGGAGACCCATGCTTCCTCCCTTCGGGTTCTCCTCAATCCTCCACTGAAGAAAGAAGCCCATTGTCTCCTCACACTGATCAACCATGATCCCATGTGTCAATTCACCATCCACATATGCTCAACACCACGTACAAGAAAAATAAATGTAAAAAGAGACAGACATACTTCAGCAAGCAAGAAACACGCTGTGAAAACGCCATGATCACATTTAGCAGCATGAAAAAAACAATAATAAATAACAAACCCACTCCAATGTCCCTTTGCCACTTGTTTGACTGACATACAGACGATGAAATTAAAGCAAGACAAGACATCTGCAATCATCAACAATAAACTAATAAAAGGAGCTTATTTATGGAAATGATGGTTCATGGATCAACAACCAGCTGCCAGATTCATCAAAGCTCATTCTTGTCATGCAGGGCCCAGTTAGTCATAGGAAGTCTGCATGCTGTTTAACTCCCACAGAAACACCACAGACAGACAAATGTCAATCTGCTTGCCTGTCACTGAATTAATTCTGCAGGAAGAGTCCACACGGGAACAAGGTGAGGAGAAGAGCCTTTCTCCTTCCAGAGGCCACCCCAGAAGATGTTGCTCCTGAATAGAGCCCCACTACTCAAGTTATGCACTATTGTTTTGTCCAGAGAAATCGGACGCTCCCCACTACTGTAACAGGGAATGGACTGGTCTCAGGTGCTCATGCCAAGACAATCAGGGTCCTAAGATTCATCTGCCATTTCAAATCTCACACAACCAAAAACTTACGACTTTAGGAAGTCAGAAAGGAGCATCCAAACAGACTCTGTTACACAACGCATCCCACAAATAAGGTACAGGAAGTGGACCCAAAACAAGAAACCGCCAAAGGTCACATCGACACAAGAAAAGCTACAAACCTAACCTTTAAACCCCAGCAGACTGAGGTTAACCTGACCTCCTCAGGGTCGCTGTGATGCACTCTTATTGTTCCTTCGGTTAGGAGCGTCTGGCTTCTTTCACCACACATACGTACCACAGCAGCGTAAGGAAGGCCGACGCAGGAAATGTTCCAGGGAGGCTGCTGGAGCCCGGCGTCGCGCTGATCTGCGCCGCTGCGCCCGACGCTGGCAGACAGATCACTGTGGAGCGCGACGAGCCGCGCCTCCTTCACACGCACCCCACACCTCCCTCCCCGGTGCGCCTACTGCTCTCCTTCCTCTTTACTCATCCACTTCCCCCCGTCTCTCGCTCTCTCTCTCTCTCTCTCTCTCTCTCTCCCTTGCTGTTATTCCCCCTCCCCTGTTCACGTTTCCCTCCTCTGCTCATTCGCAGCGGCTCCAGCTCTTTTTCTTGCCCCTCCCTCGCTCCCCCCCCTCTACCTCGCTCTCATCCTTTCACATGCACACACATCTTTTGATATTGCCTATTCCATACCACTAAATAGACCCCCTTTCATTTCCTTTCCCATCACAGCAAACACACCACCCAGAAAACATAAAAAAAAAACAGACAGTTCTGAGTATTTCTTTTTCACCCACACAATTTCCAGGCACTTATGATTGACAGGGCTGCAGGGGGCAGGAGGGCCTATACTGGGTACAAGGTGGTGGGCACAACCTGGACTACATTCCAATCCATCACAGGGCACACACAGGCACTCTGAATGCCTTTAGACTGCGGAAGGAAACCCACGCAGGGCACAGCAACAAATTCTGAGCCCCCTGAAAAAATGCCACCTTGAGACCCCATGACATTATATAGTTTTAGATATTAAAGGGCCCTTGTTTCTTGCAGTGTATCCAGCTACTCCTGCACCCCTGGACAGGTGTAACATCTACACACATGGAGTACAGACCGGATTCAAACCACCAGCCACTCATAGTCATAAGTCTATTGGCCCCTGAGTAAGGCCCTTAACCCCCAGCTCCCTGCGTGCCACAAGGTTGCTCCCCCTTCGCTGTGACCTCAAGCTTCCTCTCAAATGTATGGAGAGCAAGATGGGGCAAAAAAAAACAGAATTTCCCCTTATTCAGAAAGTGTAGCTATTCTGTTATACACATATACACAATGGGCAGTTAGGAGACACCAGTTAACCTTACTGCATGTCTTTAGTCTGCAGGAGGAAATTTCTGTGCCAACTACTGCTGTCTGAGAGATCGAGGTGGACAAGGTTACCGATTCTTAATGTTAATACAGCAATTACAGCAGGTGTATCAGTGTCAACCCATGTCTCAGAGGGCACATGGAGAACACAGGCCTGGTCCGATTGAATATGAGAGAAAGCTGCCTGGGCCCCAATCTTCTGTCAGAGCTGTGATACCTGCCATCAAGAACATGGCTGGTGAAATTACCTTCAGCTTACTCCACCAGGTCACCACTATGCTGCTAGGAGGATAAAGTCAGCCCGATGCACCTTAAAACTGACCCCAATATCTTGCAAATTCCACCAAGACAGTTAAAGCTTCACATACAGCAGGGCTATTCAACTTAGGCCCTCGATTCCAAATCCAGGCCTTGTTTTCAGTTCTCCCAGGTAGTTAGTTTAATAATTACTGATTCTGATTGATCAGAGGCTTCACACCTGGCTCACAGGTGAAGAAAGGCTGGAAAATCAGCAGGGCTCGGCCCTTGAGGACCGTGAGTTGAGTAGCCCTGACATACAGCCTTGAGAAAAAGTTATTCTTGAGACAGAGATGAGGGAAAACATTAAACACAAATAATAATGTGCAGTATCACTTTGAAAATGAGTGTCTTGCTGCTCGAGTTATTTTTAATAAGTGTTTATTGCAGACGCGTCTTTATCTGCATAACGAGGTTAATTTCAGAGGACAGATGGATGAAGATATTTTCTTCAGGATAATTTGTTGTCCTGCAGAAAGAGGCAATTTCTGGCACAAGTGTAGCACCAAAACTACTACACCATTCACTAGCTGACAAATTGTTACTTAGAAGCCAGCGATGCTCAAGATTATTTTTATTTTAATGCAATGTGACAGTTTCACAGCTCTGCTGGAAACATTTGTCTTCTGTGGTTCATGATAGTTTACGCAGAAGGCAGCTTGTTGCTTAGAGAAGCTCAGCACAATGCATCTAAAACTATTGTGGAAGGAATTGGAATTATTACAAATAATGCATTAAGATGAAAACACAATATTACAGACAACAAATTATCATGCACATTAGTTGTTGTAAGACACTGCTAGTTCACACCCCCACCCCCCCCCCCCCCCCAGGTTTGGGGGCACTGAGTTCTTGCTGTGTGCTGATTGGTCAGTCTTCTATAACCATGCATGTGTCACTAATGTTAATGAGAAAAGTCTCCCAATCGAGAAAACAAATCAGTCAAAGCACAAGAAGAACTGAACCTATTAGCCAAGCACAGGAGCCTTTCAGATTGAAAGTAGTTTGTTTTCCCTGACATGGATTATCTGGTCACTCTATGGATGGATTAATTATTCTTGATCAAAGAACACAATGTAAGAATAATGCAATGTAAGTTTCTAGATTATGGCCCTGTAAACTACCTGAGTGGCTCATTCAGGTACGACAACGTTATGGCTCCTGATCAAAAACGATATGCGTGATTTCCTGCCAATCTCCTGCTAGCACTGACAATGTTACTAAAGATCTTCCCTATTTACTGGAACTTTCATGCTGGAGCTTGTGGGGATTACGCGGTTCAGTTCGCTAACTGGCACACAGCACCGATGATCCTGTGGTTAGCAGCAGGAACCCATTTGGACGACTAGCAGCCCCTCATCTTCTGAAGTCCGACGCTGCCTGTGACGTCCAGTAACATCATGCTTGACGGAAACGGGACTCATTCTTTAGGCAGCACTGGTTTGGGTTTACCTGAAGGTCACATAGTTCTCCCAGAGTACAGTAGAATGTAGAACGTTAAAGGAGTAAGGATCACTCAGGCTTGACAACAAAAAAAAATCCAACATTAACTATTCATTAAAATAGCCTGACCAGAACTCAAGTATCTTGGCAGGCTAGAAATAAATGTTGTCAAGGCATTCGCTTCTGGTGGAAAAGAAAGGCACTCTCCCACATCATTTCTTGCAACCGTTATATAATCCAGCAACGGGTCACAATGTCACGCCTAATCTCTGTTGCACATATGTAAAGTGCTATTGCCTCTTTGACAAGAAACAGAGCAAGTACTCCAAGTACTCTTGGATAAATATGCAAATATAAACATAGAAGCGGCAGAATAGTTACGGACATAAACCTTGTACCTGTAAGGTTGCAGGTTCAAGGCTGGGTAGGACTAGGCTGATGAGCATTTAAGTCAAAGGAAGGAAAGCAGAAGGTTAACTGTGAACGCTTTGCACATTGCAGCAATCACTAGGTTCTCTCACATATGCATGAGAATTTTTTTGTTCTTCCCAAAACTCTGGCATCTTCTTCCTCCTATATTTTTCACCTAGAATGTCCATCCCACATCCCTCAAATGTTCAGTCCATTAAGGAGAAGTACATCTGTATTTCTCTTTTCGATATTCCACCCGCATCCCTCTTCTAAATCCTTATTTCTATCAATTTTTTACAATGGAAAAAAACAAAAAAAAGTGATGAAAAAGAAGGGATGAGAAGGGTTAAACAAATGAAAGTCGATTGAATACTTTTATGCTTTTATGCACATAGCAGTCACATTTTCTTCAGGAAATGCCCTTTCTAGCTATGCTCAACATAAAAAAAAAACTTAAAAGTTTAAATCAATTTAAAGCAATTAAAGGGCTCCTATTCAGCTGACATTCTTGGAGCCTGTAATACTTGTTCTTAAAATCATACTTACAGACATGCTCACCATCGGTAAAAAAAAAAAAAAACAGCTACACCATTAGCATTAGCACATTCACAAGGACGTTCATTGTATTATATTAAACCTGTGTGTCAGAACAAACTATAGCAACAAATCACCCTGGTCCCAGGATACATTGAGAATCAAACAAAGTGTTCTGAAGATCTATGCCCTCAGGATTGGCGGGGGGGTTGGAGGGTGGGCGATGTACAAGTGATGTCACAAGGCAGCAGGCATGGTTCTGAACTTGCTTGCAGGAAAACCAGCTCCACCCTTATTTCATGCGAGGGTCACCCAGGAGGGCACCAAGGCTCCGAGATGGAGGCAGGTCAGCTGACTGACGGAGGCCACCTCTGTAGCCATTCCTCAGCCATTTTGGTATGTAATTAAGTGACAACCACCTGAAGCGGGTGGATAAAGAAGCAACGCCAATGGTCTCTTCACCCTAGAGGATGGAACGTTTTTTTTTCTACTACTCCCAATTTATCCACTTCATGGCAGTTAACCAAGCCCCCTTTCCTTCACTTGGGGTTATCACCTTAATCATAATGAGCTATAATTGCCCTCCTACCTGCAGCAAGAGTCTGGAAGGATTACAGCAGAATATTTTGACAGCGTCTGGCCCATGGCCAGCATCAGTTAAGCATCACAAAGGAACTATTTTCAACTGAGATGCAGGGGACAGCAAACGGTAAACTAACCACGAAACCGACCATTTTTCTGTACTGCTATGAAAGGGCGAACAGCTAGCTAAAGTTACCAGCATTTGGAGGCACACTTGCACTACTTCCCCAGAAAGGGAACAAGATCGTGCGAGAATGAGATGCTTGTCTATGTTAACCTGTGGCTTAGCTTCAAACATATTGTGTTGAACTCAATGGAAACAGATCTCAACAGAAACATTTTCATTATTAATATAATACACAGGATGGTATGGGAGAGCAGAGTGCACTGCAAGGATGCCCAATAGGTTCCATCAACCCAACTAATTTTACAGGGCCCACTTTTTAAGAGGTGCGGCAGCTCAGTGGGCAAAACCAAGACCTCCAACCTGCGATCCATTGCTTTTGGCGATATACCGGAAACCTAGCTGCCCACGGCAGGCCTTACCTTGATTCTTTTTCCTAGGATAAGTTCCACACTCACAATGACCCTGGAACTCCAAATGAACGTCGGAAACCTGAGACATTTTAGTTCCCTTTGCTCAAAATATTTAGGTGCCTGGGACATCAATGGTCATTGTTCTGTACAAAAATCCCAGAGTGGCAGGTTTGGACAAATACCGGCAGAATCGGATTACCAAGCTTGGTTTGCTGTGATGAAGTGTCATACGTGCAAAACTCCTTCTCTTCATTAAGTGCCGAGTGACTGTTTCTCACCATCACCTTCCATCAAGGAAGACGTTGACAAGTGCAAGTGAGACAGAAGGTTCAAGTGTGATTTTGGTCTATTGATGTTGTGGATAACAATAGCTCCTCTATACAAAACTCCAAATCCAGAAGCGCAGCAATGATGCCAGTAAAAATAAACAAAAACCGAGACTGGAGTAGCATTGTGCTTTAAATCAGAGCAAACGGATCCAGGTGTGGAATACGCAGGATTACTGGGTGAATATGCCAGCTTCTGAAAGCTATTGGTACGACTGGATAGCGTGCTGCGACTAGCAAGACTGAACAACTTCTGGCTATTTCTACCTTCCCTGGGTAGCCCTAGGTCCCGGTAACACCGAGGTAGGGCGTGGCCCCATGGGTCAACTCCTCCCTCTACGGGGAACCCCAGATGGATGTGGAACAACTGGACAGCTGACAACAGATTATTATAAAACCAGCAGGGGAAGCTTCACCTTTTACTGTATAATGAAGAGGAGCTCAATCTTAACGTTGCCTTAAACAAGAACAGCCTTCAACTTGCAAGGAAAAAGGCACTGATTTCCCCTGCATTCTCCAGCTTCCCTTCAAAGTATATGGCATGAACAAGTTTTGGTTGGTCTTGGGTGTGAAATGCTAATATTAGCCTCCATAGATCCAACCTCATTCTAGGAAATCTGATTCAGGTGAATTTTAATTGTTACCCTCTAATGTGTGATCGGTATCTGAATATTTGCTCCCATGACGGGTTTACTGTTGAACAGTTTCATGTGCATTTCTGTATCGAAACTACTAGCAGACGGGGGGGGGTGCTTCCGTGCCCTCCGCCCAGCCAGTTCACCTGACACTGGACAAGCTTCCCCAGAACCTCAGCATGAGCCTCCATGACTCCTCAGCTGCCCTGAGTCCCAAGTGTCACTCAGGGGCTCGCATCTATCTATCAACGGAACTTGGGAGTCTGTCGGTGCACCATGCAAGCTCCAGGCAGACTCAATCAACACTAGAGCAAACCAAGGGCGCGCAGCAAGTGCCTGAGCATTTGACGTAAAGGCACACCTGGTACAGAGTCCCCTAAGTCCCCTAGGAGCAATAATTAGGGAACGATAATAAAAGCCCAGGATACATTTGATGCTTTCAACACAGGCGCTCAGGAAGACCACAGTTACTGTGACAGGCAAGTGACCTTAACAAGTCATGACAGTGTCACAAGACCTTGAGAGATGGGTGACAATAAAAGAGCCTAAAATATCGATCTGCCACGTTCACAGAGGCCCCACCTAATCACCTCTCCATGACTCCTTCTTGACGTTACTGCTTCTCAAACTGAGTAGGAATGAATCCATCAGAAGAGAAGGGGAGCGTGAAAACTGAACTGGGTAATATGAGGGCAGACAATACCTTCACACCTTCTGATGAACAGGGTGTCCTGAATCCTGAATTGCGAGGAGGAGGAAAATAATAATAATAATTAATAAAAGGCATCTCACTAATCATTAATTAACAGTGGTTCTTATTTTAGCTCTGTGCTTGTTTTGGACCCCTATTAAACTGATTTGCTGAAGTGGAAATAAAAATTAATGAATGAAACAACAGCTGACAGTACAAAAAGGATCTAACGTGGCTCAAAGGAGTAAGAAAATCCTTGACGTAAAACGCAGAGAGTCTGTAGCCAAGGACTGTTAACACAAACTGGTGGGTTTATCTCTCCGGCACTAAATCGCACTAAATATTTCACTCCGTTCCTTCAGCTGAAATTGACACAAGGGCTACAGAAAAATTCTCAACAGCCCCAGATGAAAGTAATAAAATTTTATAATGAAGCACAATTTGTCAGCCCGAACAGATTTTATTCTCTTGATATGTACTGCACTGTGTATGAATATTTTCTGCTGGAGGGCCTGGGGGCTCAACCAGGTAGACAAGAAGAATCCCAGCTGACTGCTAATCATCCACAGCACCCAGCCTAATGCTTGTTTTCAGCAGATGATGGACAGCATGCCGCTTCCACACCCATCCTCCCTCTCTCCTACAAAGGTCAATGCCTACTCCCACACCTTCACCCTCCACGTCATGCCAGCTTTAACTCTCCTGCCAAAAAGTGTGCAGAAAAACCTCACAGTCCTATTGACTTCATATACCTGCGTTACACTTGAGAATCGATGACTTTAGCAGGACGTCAGCACACAGCCTGACTGAGTGACGCAGCGGCCCTGACGGAAAGTTTACAAAACAAGTTACACGGTGAAACACAAGTGCGCGCCAGATTTTACAGAGACTGGATTTACCCCTAACTATACCATTCAAGACATCTTAGACCAAAAAACACATAAGCTGAAAATATACTAGTAACATTAATGAATACATATGTAATAAATGAAAAGTTCAAATACTGAATTTTCACTGTAAATTTACTTACAGGCATATGTCACCTTTTAGCATTCGTGCTTCCATAACCTCTACGCATCTCCGAAGCATTTGCATAAGTCCGAATTTACCTAAATCAGGAAAAGCTGACAATTTTTTTTTACCTGTGTACCCTGAATTAACCTTGAATTAAGTAAATAACTCAAAAAAGCTAACTGCTAATGTAGCTTGGACATTTTTGATGCCGTATATGGTTAACACCACAAACCCTGTCTTTCACCTAAAATTTCTCATTTGATGCCTTGTACTACGCAGCAGAGAAAAGGGATGGGAGAACTAAACCCATAAGCAATTCTACCGGATATCAGGTGAAGTTAGGACCAAGGACTGTGGAGGAACAAAACCATCTCAGAGGTGCCTCAGTTACATACGTTGGCTCAGCTGTCTGCAGCAAATGCCAAAGCGCTTTCAGTTGGCAGCCATGGGACCCTGCAGCTCATGGCCAATTTCAGGAGAAGGAACCGAAAGTTCCATGGCTGACCTACAGATAATCCAAGTCTGATCCAGGAGGCACACTACACAGCAGCTTTGAAAAATCAAGGAATAGATGGAACACTACAAAAAATCCTCACAGGTCTCTGCTTTTGAGGATAGTTATATCAATGTTGGAAATGTCAGAACCAGTGATCAAAGGTTTCTTCTTGCATTTATGTAGATTTTTGAGCACTCTTCTGTGAATATTATACATTTATAACCTTCTAAGATCCTGCAATTCATTTTTGTTCTCTGCAGAGGACGTTATGTTTTTGCTCATATCCAATGACACAGGAGTCTGATATCGAGGAGACATAACTTGATTTAAAAACAAAGGTCTGTATTTTATTTTTTGTTGGGAGAATGAAGAAAGCCAAAACAAATATCTGGGGGTACAAGTCACTCCCATCCCTCCCAGTTACTGTGCCTGTGCTCATATTTCTCATACTGGCACTCTATTAAGTCCTGTTGTTCCTTATAGTGGACAGTTATGGCTTTACAATGACATCACATGTGTGACCTTGGCAAATCCCTCCTCCTGTCAATTAAAATTTTAGACAAGAATAAAAATCTTTTTTACCCTGGATCTCAGTAGGATATAGATTTACAGTTCAAATTCTGCGGATTTTATCAGTCAATGCGGTATCAATTTTACAGCGTAATGGTGCTGCTGATAATTGCAGAAAATGTGTTTTTTTCCCACATTTTACTATCATGAACTCAAATGAAGCTCTGTGGTATGTGTGCATCTCCAGGGCCGGAATCGACACCACCGTGGAGACGCCTGACATGAATGAGCAGTACCTATGAATGAGCAAGCCATCGACATACCAAAAAGAGCTATTCCCAGCTGGGACTGACAGTACATACTCAGTGATACCATTGTCCGAAGGATTCTTGGAAAAGCTCGTCGATCCATGTTATGCTCCTCTTTCCCCCAGCCTTAGCCCATCCTCATAGTGAGCAGATCTAGTGACAATGGGTTTACATCCCAAAGGCACGGCCACAGGCCGTGGCTACATGCGGGTAATTATCTGCCTGTCCACGAGGACGCACCAACCTGATGACCAGCATGAAGACTCCACACAAACAATTGCATGGAATGACCAATCAGAGGGTTCAGGGAGTGCGTAATGAAAAGCAGGGGTTTTGCATGTATGACTTTCATCAGTAGACAAACCAAGTCACATACCACAATTCTACATAATTACAGGACCATGAATGAACACCATGTTGTAGATACATTTACTACTTCTTGGAGGTCTCTCCCTTCATGTGCCTCATATGATCGTTTACTTCTGCTCCACAAAACAAAGATCTGCACAACGTCTACCATTCACAGTTTCAGAGGGCGTCACATCAGCTGCAGCCTTTGGGCTACAGGAGATATTCTGGACCAGCGATGCCCCAGCAGCAGCTACTGCCACGGCGACGGACAGATGGCACACACGCGCATAAGCACGGCACACATGTAAGACCTACCTCATGCGTGGCACTGGGCAGAAGCAGTCTCTCCCGGCAACACCACTGTCAGCCTGCCAGTGAGAGAGATGGAGGTAGAGAGAGAGCAGGGAGAGGAGGAGGAGTGACATCACATGGCTTCATTATCGTTATCACGGGGCCTGCCAGAGGCCATTATTACAGTCATGCTGATGGAGATGAGCAAAGCTACAAGTTGAATGTTTCCGAACGCATATCAGTAAACAGCTTCGGTGCTATTCTTTGCGTTTGTGTGTGTGAGGGCAATTTGGTGCTCCACTCATCCTGCCTTCACATTAAACTGCCGTTCTTCTTTTGCTGAGGTCTACACTGAAACACATAAAGGTCACAAATGGCCTTTTGCAGGGGCAAAGGTGGAGAGATAGGAATGTAAGAGAGGGAACTGCAGATATAACGAAATCCTTCCTCTCGGCACAGTAATCTGCTCCCAGCACTGACATGCTTCTGGAAGCCGTAGATCTCCATCTGTTTAAATTCAAGGTGGGGGGGGGGGGCTCTCACACCCTCATGCTTTCTGTCATTTGAAGTTGCAAATTCACCCATTTCAAGCTAAAAAAAAGAGATGCTACCTTCTCACTAATTAGGAAGTAGCTGATGAGAGAGACAAGCAGACAGCCAAAGCGAGAGTGCCCAAGAGATCCTCCGTGACCATGAGTCATTTTACACAGGCTAGGAGGCGGCTCAGCATAACACATGTCCGCGTTATTTATTTATTTGTTGGGCATGGCCGGTAATGAAGGGACAGCTTCTCAGGTTCTGCTGCTGCCCACCATGACAGAAGCCAAAGAGCATCCTACTGATGGAGGGTCACATTAGAAGCCAGTGGGGCCGGTCCCAGTGGCCTGTTTCTGCTGCTATATTCATTCCTACTTCCCCCTCGGCCCTCCCCAGCTGGACGGCCATACCCCAACGGCCGCAGACAAACAGACCCGCGGCCTCACCGCAGATTCAGGATGGAAGGCGGTTCAGTTGAGAAACTGCATATTTTAAACCTCTCAACAGTGCCAATATTTAGAGCACGTTCCCCTGGTGATTCCTGCTAACTGTAATGCAGAGATGACATCTAGCAAAAAGGGGAACTCATGAATGGCAGATCTTTAATCACAACTGCTCAAAATAAAGGTAAAGGTGTTATAAATCTTGATCCCGGGTCACGGTTAGATAGAGGCCATCCCAGCAGGTACAGGCCATGAGGTAAGCGACACCATGGACGGGTAGATCACACAGTCACTGGAGGAAATGTAATACCCACATACAGCTGTAATCAAACCGGCATGTACCCAGCGGTGCTGCATGGGGGGAACAGCTGATTCCTTAACAGAGATGCTTCTCCTGTTGCAAAACGCTGTTTACAGTCCATCTGCTATGTGTATGTTTGTGTGTAAACACCTATAACACAGCAGCTTAGAGACCATCATCCTGCACCACTACTCACCGGAATATACTCGTTTAGAGTTCATTATATCTACATCTGATTAATAAATGGGCTTCTGTTAACTCCAGACAGAATAAAGGTGGTTTCATAACCCAGAGCCGGGATTATCAAGAGTGGTTAATAATGGTTTTTATGGTTTTCACCGATAGAAAGTAGCTGAAAGCAGTCAGTGGTCTGGGGCAGATGACTGATCCAGCCACTACAGGTTCCATCAAAGCCTGCTTCCTCCTGTTACTGCCAGGAACAAGGCGCTCTTTGGTGTCCATGATAAATGGATTATTTGGTTACAAAAGACCGGGAAGTCGAGCTAACGATGTGAAGCAAGCCCACAGGCCTGGACATGCTACTGAGGCACACATGCAGAGAGACTTGTCAGCACCTCGGTAATGAGGAGATGCAGGATGGGGGAGGGAGGTATTAGCACTGAGGGTTATTTATTGATGACCCCTAAGGGCAGCTGAGCCAAATTCACCTGCACTAAATTCTCAAATGATCAAGTGGCCACAGAATCACCAACTGTCAATTCATCATTAATTTTAAAAACCCAACATTTCTGTCCCTAACAATGAGCAGTCTGGTGTTCAGGTTAAGTGCTGTGCTCAGGTCATTAAGGCGCATAGCCACAGACCTTTCGGTAGAACAATCCGGACTGACAGTTCTCTAAGACTAATGCCAAACCCCTCCGCCCCAGGGGTGCTACCCAATCCAGCCCCGCCTCTCGGATGGGATTTGCTGACAAACTGCAGCACAACTTTGTCTTTCCATCCAAATAAAAATGAACACAGAAACTCACTAATCAACAGTATCAAACGCCCTTTTAACCTTTAATGCTTAACACTTCTAAGTGGTAGTGGCCCTAACGAGGAGCACAGAGGTGATGGAACAATTTCAGTTTGCAGCAAAAGATTCGAAGACATTTCTAACACAAAACAGAAAAAGGCAAGATATACACACAAGGCAAGATATACGTGCCACAACACAGTCTACCAGTACTACCGCCCTTCAACCAGCTGCTCTGTAACCTTTTCCGTCCCTTTGGCTCCCAAAGGCTGGTGACGTTCGTTACCGAGGGCAACCGGCAGAGCACACAGCACAAGTGTAAGCACAGCATACAGATCACGGGATGGACGTCAGGCCATTGAGACGGTTCAAAAGCGCTCCCTGGGCAACCCCAGGAGGAAGGACTCCCTACATGATGAGATGAGCAGCCCAGACGACCAGACAACATCCGTAGACATGCTGTCAACCAGTACTGGGATACAGGAAGAACAAATTACTGTTTCCCAACTGCCATTATACCTGGCGACTGGATTCAGTTACATGCCAAAATGAGGCGACCTGACCATAACAAAAGCTGACGGTGTGCAAATGCTGTGTAACTGAGAACATTTCATCCACACCATTTTGACTGCATGGACGTCAGTGCAATCAGGTTAATAAAGCATTTTTACCGTGGTGCATCCTTTGAGATGTATGGGCATACATACATTCATGTATCATTCATTTAAGATTCAAACAGTACTATCACAAGGCATTGGTGGATTTGGGTAAATGCCAGCCTCTTTCTGTCAGAATTTCATCTGTGTCTAGTGGTAGCATTTCCTGTGAACCTTTATAAAAGTGTTTGTGAAGAGGAAGTCCCCGTGCTTCTTCTGGCAGAAGAAAAGGCAACCTGGAAGCGAATCATGATGCCTATTTGACATAAGTGTCAGCCCACAGACAACAATTAAACTAGGCTGCAAATGGCTAATATGAGAAAAACTACTTTCTCCATCCTAACCTTTACATAATTCACTTCTTATTGGTAATTGATCCAAAACAAAAGTCATTTGGCTCTGAGTTATACAGCAGCGATGAATCAACAGACACACAGTAAGGAGATTCTACACAAATCTGAATCAATCTTTATGAAACAATGTCAGAAAGACCTCAGAACTTTTCATTCCTCTTTATTTGAGCTAAGCTGTATTGACCTCACTAGTCATCAAACCTTCAAGGGAACCAGAAACAAAAAGTAAGCATTTCATAGAAAGTGGTTTGTGCCAGTGAAATAGTCACTGCTACTGCTAGGGGTTAGGTCAAAATCCAATCAAACACTGACCTTGCTTCTACTTCTCGGGTTTGAAGTCAAAATCCAATCAAATATTGACCTTAATATTCCAGGGTTTGAAGACAAATTTTAATCAAGCACTGACCTTGACTCCAATGTTAGAGATTAATATCCCAACAGGCCTATATAGGTCCCATGAACTCACCATCTAATTTTAGATTGTTTTCAGTCTCTCAGCTTTCCAGGGTTTCATGCACCTGAGACAAATTAAAACTTAAAGTAAAATTTATTTCTTATTCCAAATTGACATCACGCCACCAGTGTTATGTGTAAGTGCCATTTTATATATAATGGTGTATTTTTTGTTTAAGTAAATGGTTTGCATATTTTGTGTTAAACCTACCATTATAATTTAAGTTTTATTAGCGTATCTTAAAAGAAAGTGCTTCTCCAGTTAGTTTTTTGGTTTGCAACTGCCATAAGAGATATGTATCAGAGGAGCAATAAAGTTTGCTTTTTTTAATGTAAAAAAATAAAGAAGTAGACGTCGGGAGCCACATGGCTGTTTTACCGTGATCGGTAACCTGTATTCCAGTTTAACGCGTAAACAGTCTACCGCCGTTCATTTCATAGAAGTGGTCAATTGTTTTAGATTGCAGACACAAAGAATAACGTTTTCGACCTAAGGTGACCACTACATTGTGTTTCCTGTCACAAATCCTTTTTTGCTGTGACCTGACCAACCAAAAACTTGTACTACAGAAGATGTGAACAAATTGGTAAGTCAACAGGAAATGAAAGTCAGAATCATTCAAGGCTGGCAGAGGTGAGAATCACTACCCTCTCTTTGACTGACAAACCTCAATTTTTCAACCTCAGTTTACTATTTTTACAACACGTCTTGCCATCCGTCAAGATAGCAAAAATACTGACTAAGGAATAGTGATGCCCCAAAGAAAACTAATCAAAGTTCAATAGATGGTGGACAAGAATTACAATCCAATAGATAAAATGAGACAGTAGATAAAAATGGGTTTCAAAGCTGAGAATCGATAGATATACAGACAGATAGATGGACAAACAAATAGACAGACAGATAGATAGACAGGCAGATAGACTGATTGATCGACTGATTGCATGGAGCACCAGAGAACCCAAAGGGATGCACCAGTAGTTTACAAAACCAAGTCAGAGCTCATAACATAACTTCAGTACTTACCGTGTCCCAACGGCGGGGACCTTCTCCCCTATAGGAGGCCCTGGTCTGCCAATCTGGGTCACCTAATGGCTCTACAGATTTAATTAGGTGACCCATCTGCAGGCCAAAGCTCTGGAGGCATAAAGTCAGTGAGACTATATGTAGAATTATCAAAAGAAATGTGAACATAAGCCAATTCAGAAAACAAAAGAACGCTGCTTCATACTTCGACATTAGCATATCGAATACATCATTTTCTTCTCAACAAGACTTTCCATAGCAACAGTGCTGAAAATGAAAAGAGCCTTATCTAAACCTAGAAATAACTTTCTGTGATACCAAACCAGGCTTTAAAAGGGAACTCCAGCCAAAAACCAATAACAAATGTTATTTGCTCACAATCCCAGGGTGCAGTTGAACCACTGGCCTGGCTTTATAACGGAGTTGCCCAGAAACTTACAGGATACACGTGGTTTACACTCCAGAGGAGCTTCCCCACTCTATATTTCCTACGAGCAACCCTTCTGTCATGATCTCCTTGTCTGAGCCTCCTATGTGACACGCCCCCTCATTTACCTCGTGTGAAACCCCGATTGTAATCAGCTGTTTCTTGTTGTTTCATTCAGTCCTGTTTATTTAGTCTGCATTCAAGTCTGTTTACCCGAGTCCGGTCATTGAAGTGTTGTAACGTGTTCTCCGTATTGCTGTGCTCTACCTGCCATAAACCCCAATTTCTGGATCTCTGTCTACCCAACCCTGATTCCCGGCTCCCTTCTCGCTCGTCCTGCATACAGACCTAACCGAACATCACACCTTTAGTACGAGAGATATTTATTTTCTGTGCTAGAAGTGATTTCACACAAATTCAGGGAAATTCCTGACCAATTGGACTCCACTGGTTCAGAAACAGGCTACCAGACAAACCAAAGAAGCCCATCCTATTGAAACATTCCTGGCACATAACCACCGACACCTACTTTGCCGTAAATGTCCTGCCGAAATTAGCATCTCGGGTACAGTTTAGATAGAAAGTTTATCTAAATGAGGGTATTTAAGCACACTAGTGATACACGTTGCCTGAATCATCCCTGCAGCGCTGAGGCAGGAGGTTCCGATGACAGGACACGGTATCTGCTGCTGTAATCTATTCCCCGTGTCATTGGTGTCCCCCTCATGCCAGGACACCCCTTGCTTGAGCACTCTCTCTAATGATGATGTTTACATCAGCTGTCGCCTGGACTCACTGCGTCAGTCTCTCTCCATGTCACCAGGCTCTGTTGCAGGGGATGGTTTTCATTTGCTCATGAGTGCCAGGCTTCAAGGGGTTGCTTGCGTAGGTGGGGGCACAAACCCTGAACTACCGGGTGATGCAACCCATAGAGGGAAACAAGTTTCTGGCTCCTCCTTCTATGCGTTATACTACAGAAGACAAGGATAAGATAGGAACAAGTCATTTAAAGCTAGGGTTGTTAAGGAATCGTGACCTGCGACTGTACAGTTTCATTTTCAGGCAAAAACTACCCAACCTTTAATGTTGAAAGACTATTCTTGGACTGAGAAATTGAAAGTGATAAAAAAAAAAGGTGCAATGGAGACTATTCTGTTTGCTCGACGTGTTCAATCTTCCTTTCATGCAGAGAATCGGTCACATCAGAAAACGCAGAAGTGATTAAGGTTATCACCTTTTAGAGATAAAAAAGGATCCTTTCCCGGGCGGCTGGCACCTTAGGATGGAGTTAGAGGCCAGGCATTCACCTCGCCGTTTGTCTGTCAACCCCCGAGGCTCTCCAGAGGAGCATAGATTCCTTCTGAGTGAGGAACTTGGCCAGTCCCAGGGAGGATGACTGTCAGCTATCTGAATTTCCCCCCAGGGTAGGATGGACGTCCAGCACCTAGAGGTCGCTCCAGGCACAAGCGGGGGGGACTGAGGGTACATGAGCACCTGCCCCTTTTGCAGGAATGATTCAAGATGCTCCCCTACTTTGAGGTTCTAAGTGACCCTTTTTGATTGGCAGAAGGGAACTCACTCCCTCTAGCTGACAAAATCTACCCTAATCCAGGACCCCCCACCCCCACCCCGTTCAAGCATCCGCTCCTCAAAAAAATCATGAACTGCTAATGTAGGGTGTAGAAAGTCACCTCAGAAGTAACCATTCAACAGTTAGAGCCCTCTGTTACAGGTCAGGGGTGCTGGATTGTCTCAATGCATCATATTTACTTTAGCTGAAATTTACCAGCATGTCCAGGTTGCCGCTTCGCCAGACTTTTTATCATCACTGACAAGTTTCTGTAAAGACAAATCATTGCATAGTACAGCAACCTGTGAGAAGCTCTGAGAAGGTCTTGCTGCGATGGTTAACCCTTCCACTACGGCTGCAGCACCGTCTTTGGCTGACAATATGGCCTATCAGGTTTTCCTGTCACCATTACGGTATGTTCAGGAAATCACTTGAGTGGGTATCGATAAACCCATAACCCATCATCTTACATTTTTAAAGCAGGGTTTTTGCCAACGTGTATTAAGATTAAGGTGCAGCCAACTAGAATCCTCATAGGAAGCAGTTGTGCTGGACCCATGTTTAACTATACGCTCCATAACCCACAGGACCACAACACAATATAGACAAAAACAAATCAATTACTTTGACATGGAAATTAAATTGTTTCAAAGCACTTACACCATAAAAGATTAGTTTTATTATATAAATCAACTGCATTCTAAATTATGCACGGCTAAACAACTGACAATGTTAAACAAAGGCCTTAACAGACATCTGTTCAAAGTCAATTAAAATTCAGCATATTCAAACCTCCTGAGACCAGGAATCAGCATGCAGCTGCATTAACGTTAAATGTCCATTTTTGTTCCTGTGGTAAACTCTGGACACTTAACTGTCAAATTAACTCAGTTTCAAAGAAGGCCACGCTAAATTACCTGTCGAAAACTCCTTTCGAGATGAATTGCCAAGTAACTGCACTTGAAAAACGAGGACAGCTTTAACAGTCCCCCACTCCTCCCTCACCAGATGTTAACACCGGCAGATTCAGACGAAGGAATCTTTCCAGCCGAGGTCCTGAACCTTCCTGCTTTTGGATCAGGTCCCAAGGACTGGGTTACTTTCGCAATAGCTGTGACTGATGGATGCAGGCATCCAGATCTTTGCTAATACAAATAAAAAAGAATAAATAAAGATGGACACTTTCCCAGTGGTGAGTTTCTTTTACCTGCAGTAGGCGACGGCTTAAATAGCTTTCCTGGGGCTCAGAGCGTCACAGGAGACTGTATTACGGCACAAAACGACAGGGCAACAAGCCCAACACCTTTAGGGGTTCATGCATGTGGCTTTGAAAAATGTAACCATCCAAACACAGACCACGTAATAATTTTGCGCAAAAAACTCATATACTCGTTTCTTACATTTAACTATTTCATTTTGATGTTTCATTATGGTTATGCTTATTCTGTGAAAATATCTGCTCTCATCCATGCAACATTTGACAGTACATGGTTGTCGAAAAGTAAATACTCTGTCGTTAACGCCGTCGTTACATATCCAGGAAAGAGTTTTGAAGAGAAAGACAGGACACACAGTATGCGATGAAGAGCCAAATAAGTTTGTAAATGCATCTGATGATAAATTATATATCCCCTTCCCAATCATGAGCTCAATCATCGTATGCACCCAAATGATCACGTTCGTGCCGAGAAACATATGTGATAATCCGTGAAGGAGTGTGAACCAGCACCTTTCGCAAAGAAGAACAAAAACCATGATATACTCAGATGTCCCTTGCAAGCTCAGATGTAGAAACGCATGGACACCAGACCTACCATGTTGTCGTATTTCACATTGTCTCACATCTGGTGCCAAATACAGATCGCCAAAAACAGCTGGGCGGTCGCGCTTTCCAAGTAGATCACCTCCTTGAATGCTATTTTGTCAATGTGGTATATTTCTTGGTACAGTTCTCAGTAGCGGCGCAGTTAACTTTGCAAAGCACTTGTGCACGTATTGATTGACTACTAGTATTCGAGTAAATGGTCATTACTAAATATGCTGATCATTCATGCAGCGGATATAACGTCTAACAACAGTCGAAACATGCGCTTCTACGTGAAATCTAACGTCTTCTTGGCCCTCACTATCCCCTTGCATCCATCTGTTGAAAGACACATCTCCGTCGGTTCAGTTCATTTCGGCTCTGACTTCGTGTGGTCTCGTTTCCTTGGAGTAGATATCCACTCGGCACTCAATTAATACGCCTTGCAGGTTGCGTTGAAGGAATCGCTAATCGATTTTTTTTGTTACACAAAAAGCATATTACATCTATTTTCGCAATACAAGAATAACAGAATTAAAAAATAATAAGATTATCAAATTTGGCGTGTACGATGTGATTTAGTATCGTTATATGTTTAATGGTTGTATATTAAATATAAAAAATACCACTTTCACAAATATAAGTGAAGTGCGACATCTGTTGGTAAAACACAGAAATACATTCATATAATCCATTCACCTAAATCACATGTGTCAAACATCCGGCCCGGCAAACAATTAATACCCGGTCCGCAAGATCATTTTATGTTTCTTTTTTTAATGGCCCGGCGATATGAAGCGCCGATAACGCACAAACTACAAATCCCGTAATGCAGCGCAACAGCTGCCTTACCGAACGATAGGCTACCTGCAATCATTCCCGCGTCAAATACGGCAGATCAATCAAGCGTCTGTTGATGTATGCAACTCTAATTTCAAGTCAAAGATAGCCCCAAACAATGGCCGAGAGAAAAGTTGATTCTGAAAACAGAGCCTTTAAAAACCGGTGGGAGGCTGAGTACGTTTACTGTCATTGCCGGTAAACCCGTGTGTCTTGTTTGTGGAGCTAATGTGGCTTACAGAGAATCTCCACAACATAGAAACTTACCCCAAACATAAACGAACTTGTTGCCAAGAAAAGATTCCAACCATACAGCTCTGACAGAATAGCATAAGAGCAAAGGAAGTGGAATGTTTTGATTTGTTATTATATTAACTTTCACTTAAAAGCACAATTTTATTTATATTTTCAGTTGTTTTTGCAGCATATTTATATTTTGAATTTGTATAATTTTTACAGGAGATATTTTTATGGAGAGCAAAATATTTTAAGTCATTTTGAGTTTAAGTTTATTTATTTTGGAATAATATTGTATCCTGTCTGTTTTAGTCTGTTCAATAAATGTTTATCCTGTTCTGCCCGCGACCTAAAGTGTGTTTTGACTTCTGGACCCCTATGTGATTGAATTTGACACCCCTGATCTAAATCGATCCATCGATTTATCGTCCAGCTGCCTATCTTGGTGAGGGTCACGGGGGCCAAATTAACTGAATGGAATGCATTTGGACTGTGGAAGGAAATTAATTAGGAAATTATATGAGCACAGAGGGTAAGATTTTCAGTTCGCAACAAGTCTGCATGTACATCCATATACATTTACATGTAAGCCTATGTAGCAATTCATTTTCATTACAATATAAATAGTGTGTAGAGTTTGCAAGGTCCCACAATTGTTTTGATGTAGCTATTTTAGATTTATAATGGAATAATAAAGATTTGCCGTAAGATTTCTTGTCCTGTGACTGTAAAACTTTAGTAGAGCAGTATATTACAAAAGGAAATGTGAATGAATGGAACTGAATTCTTCTGTTGTATTTGCCAAATGGCAGGCTTACAAAAATGCACGGTATCATTCACAATGCTGTCTGACAAAGCAGGCAAAACTGCAGTCCATTGTACATTAGTCACAATCCTTCCCAGTTGACTTAATGTTTCAAGTGACTCAAACCCACCCTGAGATGTGTCAAACATATCTGAATGACCTGAATACAGTTGTGCATGCTCCTTACCTCCTAGGCAACGCACTGTAATCAGTACATGCGCCTTACCTCCTGGGCAACGCACTGTAATCAGTGCATGCTCCTTACCTCCTAGGCAACGCACTGTAATCAGTACATGTGCCTTACCTCCTGGGCAACACACTGTAATCAGTGCCTGCTTCTTACCTCATGGGCAACTGGCTCTCCACTGATGTCAGTTTTAGTTGGGGCATGGAGAGGGGGGTGGAGTTCTTGAGGCCTGGGGGGGTGAAGCTCTCAATGATTTCAATCCTCTTCTTGGGTCCATCTGATCCCAGCAGATCTGGGCAGCAGAATGCTTTCCACAGACATTTGATTCAGCAGCCCTGGCAGAGGTGGCCAGAGTGGATTGACATCATGGGATACATGGCTGATAACGGCATTAGAGGGGTACAGATATTCTGGCAGATTAAGGAGTTCCAGCACTTTAATAATAATAATAATGAATAATTAATAATGTATAGGGGCCCCTGAATACAAAAAATGATCATTTATACACTCTAGGAAAATTATAGCTCTGCTAAGAAAATTTTACCATCAGGGACATTTATATCTTCAGACTGAATCTGGTCATGGGGGTGTCATAAAGTGGAGTGACTGTGGCCTAAGAAATTGGAACATAATCTGAATTGTCTGGGTTGGGGGACTAAAATATTAATGGGGCCCAAAATCCTTAGCGGCACCCCTGAAAGTGGTAGCCTGAATAGGGGGCCAAAGTGACATTTTGTCAGGGCTCCGTACACCCCCAATGACAGAGCAGTACATTGAGTGGTACCATAACCAGCAGGTCATCCACTGCAGTAGCCCAAAGAGCCTCAGTATCAATCGGCCCATGGTCAGGACATACTGCAGCATTTTTGACATCCTTCTCGTACAGGAACACCTGTCTAGTGACTGTTACCCTCATTGCAAAAGGTTGTCATATTAATTATCAATGCGCAAAATTCAAGATTTTTATTTGTCACATGCATAAATTGGACTGGAACATCAACACTGAAATGTTGGTACTACAGTCTGTGGCACAAACAAGGTAGAAGGTAGGCCTTGCCTGACAATTATATAGTTAAGGCTTGAGCCTCACAGTATTCTGAAATCCACCAATCACATTTCAATTTGTAGTGTTCTTCAAATTTTCTACAATTCCTGCATGGGGGGATATTTAGAAAACATCTAAGTCAATGTCAGTCTCTAACAACTTGCAGAGGTGAGCCTCCTTCTTTTTGTGGGGGGGGGGCTACCTTTTCTACTCAACCCCTTCCCTTCTGACCCTGTAATCCAGGAGATGGTGCAATACAAACACTTTCACACTCTTGAACAGCTAGGATTCACTCATATAACATCAAACCTCATTCTAAATACCAAACCTCAGAAAGGGACATTCTCTGCATCGGTTCAACGTTTCAACTCAAGGGCCCCTGGCTACCTCTGGACTTGTCTCAGCACTTGGGGGTTATGTTGAGTTACTTTTAAATATGACAGCATGATCAAGGTTATGTTGCGAGTTATCATTAGAGGGGTCAGCACAATCAAGGCCTCTAACCATCTGTATTAAACCCCCAGGTGCGCAAGGAAATTCCTGTCATGAAGCTTCACCCATACTTGATCATGATCTGTCTTATACTAAAAGTTTTCAGACATATTCCTGACTTCCTACTGATGTTTCAGCTCCTCTATTATTCTGATATGTCATCTCTAATCTAGTGTTTCTCACATCTCCGTGAACAAAAAGATTAAGAATGAATTGTTAAATCTTTTTTTAAATATTTTAAACTACCTGGCAGCTTTCAGCCTTGTCTTTGAAGGGCACCTTCATTGTATTTAGATTACATTACATTTACATATTTCGTAGACACTTTAGTCAAAAGTGAGGCAAATACCACATTACAAACAGTAATCGGGTCAACTGGGCATAAGTGCAGCTAGGCTGAGTGCAGCATACTTTTAGGGGAATAAATTTTGACTTAGCCCAGTGAGTTATGTACACAACGGTGGAGAATAAGGAAGCACACACCAAACAATTATGTATAACACATGGAAGAGTAAAGTTTATTTAAATGCATAGGGAAAAGAGTACAGGGGAGTTTTACTTACACAAATATGTTCTGAGGGCAGAATGAAAAATGAATGATTCAGAGATAACCAATCAGATTGTAAAGGAGGTGGGACCAAGAAACTAGAAGAGGGATCAAGACATCTGATTGATTGGTCCCGCATCCTACCAATCTCTCGGAACCAATAATTTTTTGTTCTGCCCTCATAACATTTTTGTGTATGTAAAACTCCCACGAGTGACTGCCAGGCAGACAGGCACAGGCCCATGAGCACTGGAGTATGTCATAGGAGGAGCCAATACCCCTCCAGGAGAAGAACATGTATATGCAACTTGCTTGCCTAAGACTTTCCCTGGCCATTTCCCCAGTGTAGGTGTGCCATGTGAGGCACTGAGCAGCTGCCAGCCACGTCCTGTTAGCATTCCTCACAGGCGGTTTCTGAACTGGCTGTGAGGGACCCGATCATCGGCACCCACCTGTCTGGTGCTAAGTGATGCCTACTGAGGCTGGGCAGATTCCCAGCGGGCTGTCACATCGCACAACTCAAGAAAGGGTTGGGGTATTTTAAGACGGTACAAGATGAGAGGAAATAAACCATTGTGTGTGTTTGTCAGGCTACATTTGTGCTTGCTTGACGGCTCTATTCTCACCTGGTGGTCAAATTGCACCAATAATTGAGTAAGAGCTTTATTGTATTAAAAATCTGTCACCTGGCAGGAAAAGGCCTGTTTGAAATGGTCCTGCTTTCACCATCATCCACATGACACACACAACCCAACACTGCCTGTGAAAGACCTCATGCCTATCATGCTGCAGTGGAGCAATGCCTTTATATTCTAGGATCTGCATTTCCCCATAAACTATAGTCGGGTGAAATATACATGGAATTTGGCCCCTGAGAGCACAAAAAATATCCATGCTTCCGCCCATAGCAACATTCTGTGTCAATTTAACTTTTTTAAAAAACAAATGTGCACACCTCCAGGATCCCAGCCATTACCCAGACCCAGTCTTCATCTTGAGTGAGCTTCCATCTTTATGATATCTGGTTTGTGGCACATGCCCTTTCATACATTTGCGCTGAGAAACGAAGTTGGGACCACTCACAGGTATACTGGGCAATCAGCAGGTCCAAAACATCATTCCACAGGGTCACATGAACAGGACGCATGACCAGCCAGCATGGTTCAATGAAACATGGAACAACCGTGGAACCCTCGGATGATGCCACACAACCACACCCCCATATGCAGAACAAGGAAGGACGTTGAGTAATCACTGGCCGAGCGCTATGGCCAAATTTGAAACTTTTCTATCAGCCACCTACTTAAATCCAGATGTTGTGGGGTCCATCAGGATCACTTCCCCTCTGGAGCACAAGTGAAGAAACATTAATATCCGTATTTCTAGTCAGAGGTCTAGAAAAGACACAAGCCGGAGCTCACATTTCCTGGAGCATCTCTGTTTAATGCTATCAGAAGTGAGCAGCACAGATGTACTAAAGCGGATAAATACCCACGCACACAGCACCCTAACCTTCGACCCGTTTGTATCCTATGTCTATTGTTGCCGATTACTTAAGCACAATTGATTTTCAAAAACAGTTTAGACGCCGTTCTTAAATCATGTTGATGTAGACTGTATGTACCTATATTCAATAAAAGCATTATTTAAAGTGCAATCTTTATAGGCCTATGAGATGTTTTCTAAATTATTATTTGTGACCCATATGAACATTGCAATAACTACGCGTGGACCCATTTATCTCTTTATGCACCGTTATTTTGAGGAAGGAGCGTCCCCTAAAGGAGAGAATAAATAATTTTCTTGCCTTTATATTTTACGGTGGAGAGACACGTGCCATGTCTACAGTAAACATAATATTATGCATGCTTAGTGCTGACAGTGTTGTACTGCTCTAGTTAAATTTCGTTTGTATTTCATAATAACCTTCTCGCAATTGATTTATTCGTGCTCATGTAGCATGCATATTTTTGTCCTCTTTACAAATACATAGGAGGTAAAATACAAAATAACTGTTCCAACACCTATTTCTCAGTATTTATCAGAGTCAAGTTATTTTCACAATAAATTAATATAAACCCGTGCATAACAACTGCAAAACAGAGTATGTTATATAGAAAGCCAGGGCAGCAGACGTAGGTAAATGGCGAGCCACCTCCCCCGCGCGTGCATGATGTAATGCTCAGCCGAGGATGGTATCTTCGCGAGGGTCGCGCTCGGAGTCGCCGAGTGCCTTCCCACAATGCCCTACGCGGATGAGCACCAAGATGGCCGAAGCGATGGATGAGTACGAAAAAGACGCTGGATGTGTCCCTATCCTTCATCCAGAGGTAAGAGCCTCGGCTTTTGCTTTCTTTTAACGCGGAAAAGGCTGGGCGTTTTCAATGCTGGGCCCTACAATGCAAAGCTAAAGATAAACGGACCCACGGTGTTTGTGCAGCATCAGATCCGGGAGCCCCCCCCCTGCGAGGAGTTACGGCGAGTACCAATTACATCTGTCACATACTCCGTCGCTGGAGATGAGGTTGGTGGGGGGATGAAAAAAATCACATATCCGTATAAAGCAGGTTTAGTATTTACTGCTTGGTATTTAATGGGGGTTGTCATACCCGTATGTCTGTTGTAAAGCGAAGCCGGCCGTCTGTTACGCATAGCGCATCTCCTTAACGTTCAGCTCCAGCCTGGGCTGCGGAGACTGTTTCGCGGTAAAGGGCCGGAGCCCCGGGGCAGGCGTGGGCTCGTGGTGGCTGAGTAGGTGACGGGTCGTGGACATGATTTAAAAACCTCACGTCCACTGAGTGGTATTGTCGAGTCCCAACTCCCCGTGTAAAAAGCCGGCCGCCCGCTAGCTGGGCGCCGCCGCCTCGCTAATAAGAGACATTAACAAAGACGGCCCAGGCCCCCGTCCGCTGCCCGTTATGCTCTTTGTGATTGATTTGTTTATTTATCAGTTAATATCTCAACAAGCGTACAGAAATCACCCTGACAACAAAGTGTATGATAAGCTACCTTGCTCTTGCCTCGGTGCTCGGTAGCTGGATAATAGCATTCTGTAAGCACAATGTAAACAATGTCAAATACACGAACTGTTTGTTTTTGTACGACTAACAATCATAATAATAATATGGTATATATGACTAAATGTTAATTAATGTATTGATAATGTCTGCCTGTCATAATCTGTTAAATCTGTTTTGTTTTTTTTTTGCTGCAAGATTGTAAACGTCAAAATTGTTGTAATTTAACAATTTAGCTGCTGATTATTTTAATTCGAATATGTTTGTTTGGCTAATGTTATCGTTTAACAAACATTTTGGCTCTTCTGCTTGCTTTTAGAAAAATGTTATCTCGCACTAAGAATTAGCAGGACATTTATAAGTGTCTTTCTAGGGGTCACAATATAACGAGATTGACAATCAGCCTAGTGTCAAACGAAAGAGGTATTTTGTTGAATCTGATCCCCTGCTACAAGCAGCAGTCTTTTGCTGTCCTTTCATTCCCGGTTGAGGTAATCTCTCCCTGCTGTTTTGGGGATAATACTCCAGGTATCTTCTCTAGAGCTTGATGGTGACACATGTGTCTTAGTATATGAAAATACATGATCTGTAAGTCAGAGTCATCCTCCAAAATAAACAGCCCAGGTTTATTTATGGTTGTTATTTTTTCTGTGGTGACTTATATTAATTGTAGATTTGTTTGTTTTATGGAGCTGCAGCACTAAATAAAATAGCCTGACAAAATTTTGTGCTGAGCCCACAACTGCTGTGATACCACCGTGTCTTCTAGGTGTGCAATGCTTGTGCAGTCAGTTTGTGTTTAATGTCATGCATGTGGAAATGCTTCTATTCACTGTTAATGTGTGCTGTGTGGGACCCTTTGTGGCTCTGTGGCTGAGGACTCCGCCTGTGATCGGAAGATCACCGATTCAAATCCTGTGGCTGGCAAAATGATTTTTACCGCTGGACCTTCGAGTAAGACCCCTAACCCGTGAGATGCTCTGGGGACTCTTTCTTCTGATCCACACTTATTTGTTTGCTTGGGACAGAAGGGCTTGCCAGATAAATAAATGTAATTTATGTATGTTAGACAGTCAGGAAGTTCACAGTAACACACATTCCTCACTTTATGCTACATCTTGGGCCACCTACTTCCCTTGTGGTTCTAACTACTCACTGTATTGGTTTCCCTGGACTTATCTGGTGTTCCAGTGACCCGATCAAGACCTAGGTCAATGACCTAGGCCAGTGTCATGTTGTATGCATTGTAACTGCAGTTGAGGCATCTAGACCTGAGGTTGAATTGACATCAAGGTCCCATTTGGCTATTCTGAGTCATGGTGTGTAGCTGCTGTTGTTATTTTCTGAATGGTCTATTTCTCTCTTAAACATCCAGTGTTTGATGCTGTTCCTCGCGTCCCTGTAAAAGGGATGTTCTCTGAGAAAATAGGGCCCTGGGCCGGATACCAGCTGTTTAAAATCTGCATTGTTCCAGCCATCTGCTCGGAGTCTCCCAAGCACTACCAGCTGAGCCCCTTCTGACATCTCAGGTTACAGTTTTGCATTTTTACCAGCACAGCGAAAATTACCCATAAGAGGTGGCCTTGCATAACTCTGTATCTGATTTGACGGGATGGCGTTCCGGCATGTATCTGATGCTCTCCTTGCAGTGCCATAGAGCGTTAAAGGGGCATGAAATTGACCCAATAAGCCAACTTGCTCCACTGGAAATATCCTGACAATAGCCGAGCAACTGTAATTGTGAACCATTTTGTAAATCATGTAAGAAGATAAGTGAGGCATATTCATTTTTTTTTTAATCCAAAATGCTTATGTAGGCTTTTTTGCTTATTATACAAGCAGATTTTTGCATGTAAGCCCTGCAGTGCCCTGCTTAATGGTGCACACGTCATGGCTGTGCACAGTCCTGGTTCTACCTGCTGAATGTTGCTTAAAGGACAATCTAACATAAACTTTGGATTTTCATTAATAAGTGTGGTGGGGTGTTTGCTTGTGTGTGTTTTGTGGGGCTTTTTTGCTAATTGTGATGAGGGATCTGTTTCATTGGGTTTGGTTCTGTAATGGCTACTATAGCTGGAGGATTGACTCCTGTGTCATTAAGAGACGGACAAATTAAGTACTTTATGTGGTGTTTTTCTGGGGTACAGCTTATATGTGTTTATTATTATTATTAATGATAATAATAATAATAATATAAACATTAACAGCATGATGTTCATGGAATTAGGAATTTATGTCTCCCAAAGAGGGTCATTTTGTCCCAAAGTGCATAGTCCTGCAAAAATACTGATCCCAAAATATCTGTCTGTTTTTGGTCCAGTTGGCCTGTGACGTACACTGTTGTCTGTTTGAATTTCTAACCCAGACCTCTTATATTTAACCTCTGCTACAGCAACTGTCCTTCCATATTCAGCGATTCAGTGCAAGGCTTTGGAGTAAAGTTCAGGTTTTATGTTAACCTTTAGGGGTTTTGGAGCGTAGCCTGAAGTTGTAAATTGCAGCTTCAGCACAGCAGGCCAGCTTATGGCCGAGGGCTCTGACTTGAAGTCTGAAGTCCCCCCCCCCCCTCCTGAACTGCACTAATGCTTGAACTAGTTCTGCCACTTTGCTGCATTAGTGGGTCTGGAATAAGCAGAAAAATGTAAAAAAAAATAAATAACGCGATTCAATGTAACATAAAGAAGCGCTTTTGGTCTGTTCTTGAGCAGCTGGTAGTTCCTTCATTAGCACAGACCGGTACGCTGAACCCACTGAGATTTTGCAGGTAAAATTCACAATTTAAAATTTTTCCACATCACTCCACTGTTCTGTTTTCTGACTGAGTAGAGCACTCGTATATATTCTTCCCCCTGGAGTGTAACTTTGATAGCAGGATGCTTATTATTCTGCTGTTGTAAGATGAACAAAGGATGTGCAGAATAATGTGAGTACTCTCTGATTGGCTGTCCTTTTGGCACATTTTTGTCCTAGAATGGAAGCTGAGCTGGGATAGCTAGTGCTGTGTGCTGTGGACCTACAATCACAAAGTCCCAGAACTTGATATGAAAAGTGGTTCAGCAGAGATTTGCATAGGTGATATCAAATAATAGTAAGGGGGGGGGCACGATATGTGGCTGGCATTAAACTCAGAGCCTTGCACATTCTGACCTTGTATAAACTGGTGAAAATTACGCTTGGCACTTTTATATTACAGCAGTTTTTTTAAGTTTTGGCACTCAATACTGGCTCCTGTATTTCTCATTTTTATCGAAGGGACCCGCTCTGCCCCCCATGCTGACATACTGTGTTTTTCATCAGTTTAGGGGCTCTGAATCTTAAAGTAATACAACTTGTGCAGCTTACTCACTGGTGGAATGAGTAGAGTTTTTTCTTTAAGTGCTTACTCTAATATTTGCACACTTAAGTACGAGTTCTTGTGAATGAGATGCAGACAGTGCCTGCCCATTTTAGCAAGGGGTCAAAGGGCAGCAGAGGGGATAAAGTACAGAAATTATACATTTGTGCAGTTCTGCCTGAAAAGCATGTGGTTCACATTCACAGGAATGTGAATTCCATGCTTGAACCTGACATTTTACCTTCATGAATAATTCTCAGTCACAGCAAGTACACATACTCATTCAGGGTGAGAGCTCTCCATTAACAAATTACAGTGAGTATTAAGTAAGGCCCGGGGGGGTCCATCACTTTGCCATTTAACTTCCCAAAGAGGTCAGACCTTCTCTACAGTGTCTTATCTGCGGTCCAGCAGACACCTGCTGTTTTGTTAATGGAAATGTGAATTTTGTCTGGAAATTCCTTCACGGAGCTGAAACATTTCCGCAGATGGCTAGGCTCACTTGTTCTTTGGATTTTCGTGATGCTGACCCAGGCTGATCTTCAGTGGTGTTAAGGAAGATTTTTGAAGTAGGGTTCCAGTTCTGAAACAATTAGCAAACACAAACCACTTGAGGCACAGCACACAGTAATATTTTTTGTAGAGCAAATATATGGATTTATTGGTGAAGAGCTTAGGCTGATCCTTGCTGAGCTTTGTTTGATTTCTTGTTAATTGTTTTCAGTTTTAGACAGATGACAGGTGGATGCCTGTTAACCTTCTAATTTTCTGAAGAAACTGAGACCAACCAGAAGAGGCTGGTATAAACCGGCTCTGCGTTTTTCTTGTGTGCTGTGCTGTTTGCTATAATCACTGCACATGCGCTAGCCTGCCCTTGCCTGCCATCCCCTTCACTAAGAAGCTCTTCTGGCATCTCCTGGGCCTGGGCCGAGCTTGTGGTACGTGCTGATTGGCTGATTCTGTGCCTCTTCTCTCCGTAGGAAATCAAGCCCCAGAGTCACTACAACCATGGCTACAGTGAGAGTACTGGGCGCAAGAGCCATGCCGATGACTACAGCACCTGGGACATCGTCAAAGCCACACAGTGAGTCCTGGGGAACGATGTCACTGCTCGGGGATCGTTTGATCTGGTCTCCGTTCGTGGCAAAACTCTGCCATCTGTCAGTGTTATTGTCATGGCAACACAGTGAGTTCTGGGGGAGGGCATTGCTCCTAGATCGTAGTCTATATATATAGACTATATATATAGACTATATATATATATATATGGTGAAGTTAGGTAACTGGGTATATGTGCTTGGAACTGTACAGAGATAAGCACACCTTTGAAAGGGTCCAGGATGGTGACATGATACTTATTAGTTTTTTTTTTTCTTTTTTTCTCACATAAATGCAAATGTGGAAACCCCATTAATAAACACTGCAACATGGTTATACTTGACAGTGCATTAATGGTTTGCTGTATAGACATTAGAAGCCATTTAGGTCATTGTGAAACATGACGCCCTGGGCAGCCCCATAAGAATGATGGGGGGTCCCTCTGGCTTTACCCTGACCGTGCCGTTGATAATGGGTCACAGCAGCATTTCAGGGTAGCGGCGTGTCCACGAGAGAGATGGGGAATGCAGAGCAGGGATGCCATGTGACACAGACACCATTTGGTGACCTGATTCTGTAGCAGTCTCGCATGTGTGATGTAGCCACATCCAGACAAAGCAGCAGTAGGGGATTTAGACCCGTGCCTTTATGCTCCCACCACACTGTTTGTTTCTCTGATTAGCCATCAGGTTGCGTCGTTACGGAGGGCTTTGCTGCCCCCAAAAGCGTGCCCGCCTTCTCCTCCTATTGCATCATCTCATCCTTCTCCGCCTCCTCCTCCTCCTCCTATTGCATCATCTCATCCTTCTCCGCCTCCTCCTCCTCCTATTGCATTATCTCATCCTTCTCCGCCTCTTCCTCCTCCTATTGCATTATCTCATCCTTCTCTGCCTCCTCCTCCTCCTATTGCATCATCTCATCCTTCTCCGCTGCCTCCTCCTCCTATTGCATCATCTCATCCTTCTCCGCTGCCTCCTCCTCCTCCTCCTATTGCATTATCTCATCCTTCTCCGCTGCCTCCTCCTCCTCCTCCTATTGCATTATCTCATCCTTCTCCGCCTCCTCCTCCTTTGCCTCCTCCTATCTCATCCTTCTCCGCCTCCTCCTCTGTCTCCACTTTCTCTGCCTCCTCCTCCTCCTCCTCCTCTATTGGCTGTGCCCATGGCTCCACTTCCAATGCTGACCCTCACCTTAACATGTAATAGTAACTAGTAGTGCTGCAATGAAAATTATTGTCAGTTACACTTGGTGATTATTATCTTCTCTAAGCACTAAACAGAAATATCCTTCCTCCTCCAGTCTTGTCTTTTGAAAAGCCAACAGTCGCATTAGCCCGACGTGACGCCTGTCCCTCCTGACCCCCCCCGCAGGTATGGCATCTACGAGCGGTGCCGGGAGCTGGTGGAAGCCGGCTATGACGTCCGGCAGCCTGACAAGGAGAATGTCACCCTGCTCCACTGGGCGGCCATCAACAACCGGCTCGACTTGGTCAAGTGAGTGCCCCCCCCCCACTGGGCCTGGCTGAAACTGTGTGTCCCGATCTGACCCAAAAGCGCATTTTCCCTGCCGGGCCAGGAAGTGACCCCCCTGGCCGATTGGATACTGCTGTTGCATGAGACTTTTGAGGGAATGTATCTCTTTAGTTGTTGAGAGGTGAATTAAGGCAACTTTGTTACCCTGTACACATGTATCGATCACCTGATCATACTGGACCTAAAGGCGTGTCTGTATGCCGTGTTAGAGGCTTACCCAGGAGCATCCTGGGAATGCCATGCCGGCCAGTGCCGTGTCATATCTGTACATGCGTTTGTAAAGCTGTTCCCATTTTGCTACAGCATATTCTGAGTCACAGGGCATCACTGACATGTTGGAAATGAGTGTTTATTGGCCTGGCCTGAGTCCTTTCACTTGCCCAGTGATTTTCCCTGGTCTCCCCCCCCCCTCCTGGCTGCATGCCCTGCCCTTCCTCGCCCTTCCTGCCTGTGTCCCCTGCAGACCGCTTGCATTCCTGGGGAGAAATGTCCTTCCCATAAGTTCTTGCTGAGGACCATGACACTGCAGTTGAGAATAGCTCTGGCCTCACATCTGTTTTGGAGGAAGCCATTTGAAAATGCCCCCCAGCACCTCAGTTCACAGTGGGCACATAGCATTCTGCTCGGGGTAGAATGGTGTGTGGAAATGAGTTCTGCCCCAGGTGGTCATTGGCCCGTGGTGTGGGTCTGCGGCTGAGCAATGCTAACTGGTCCTCACTGTGTGTTATGTGTCGGCAGAAAGGGAAGACTGACATTTGATCCCACGTGGATCGTGCATCATCTTGCAAAGCGTCTGCTTCTTTAGCTGTGAAAATGAACCAGATAGAAGTATGTGTTAGAAATGTGTGGCTCGTGCATTTCCTGTCATTGCCTTGTATCAGCCCTGTAAGCACTGCTGCAGTACTGTCACTCATGGCTCTCTGGAAGTAAGAGTGCATGTGCTGCTCTCTCTGTGCAGGTATTACATATCAAAGGGGGCCATCGTGGACCAGCTTGGCGGAGACCTTAATTCAACACCACTGCACTGGGCAACAAGGTAATGCATTCTGCTGTATGCGTCAGCGCGTACACCTATCGGCGCCCTGCACGCGTCGGCCTATTTTTTTTTTTTAAATAGCATCTTGTTTTCTTCAAAGCTTCCTTTTTAGTTTGAATACTTCCTTATTTAGTATATGTAACTGTGGTTTATCTGTGTTGTGTGAATTTTCTGTTACACACTGATGCTGTTTCATGATAAATTAACAAATTCAAAATAGATTTTGTGTACTTATATGCATTTAAGTGATCACGCACACACACACACACACACACACACACACATATATATATAGATATATATATAGATATATATATAGATATATATATAATATATAGATATAGATAGATATAGATATATATAGATATAGATATAGATTGGCTAAATCACCAGATATATGCGCCGCTGCCTTCATGCAAGGTGTGTGGTAAAAGGCCCAATTGACAGGTGGCGACATCGTGCCAGAAGTATCCACTTTAGCAAGGTATAGGCTAATAAGGGTAAGAAAGGTCGGAAAAGAGGAATAAAAAAAAGACATGAGTGGAATGTCGGAACCAGCCAAGGTGTCGACAGGCAAGGAGACTCTCGTCCCAAAAATGGGGGCCACCTCTGTTATTTGGACCTGATTCGCTTTTAAATCATCAGACGTGGAGCAGAATTTCACTATACAGACATCCCAGCTCTCCCAGCAGTTCCAGGAGCCCCCCGCATTTTGGTAGCGGCTCCGTGACGCTCGCTTTCCTTCTCCGAATATACTATGCAGCATACCTTTTAGTGACTCTGTGCCTCGATCTTTCATTTGTGTGGTTTTGTGTCCCCTGATACAATTCGGTTTGAAGCTACCATGTGACTGCAAAAATGTTCTTCTTTTGATACAGCAGAACTGGTCATTTTAGTTTTGTTGTAGCACGTAATATTTAATGTCAAGATTTTCGGGCTCTTTGCAAAATGAATGCTGTGCACACTGTCCCATGTCTCCCAGCTGAAAATGATACATTCCATATATTTAATATTTTACCAAAGTGCTTTTATTTACAGAAAGGGACAGGGCAGGCTTTTCCTCCCAAAACTTGGGAAAAAGTGATACCATGATATAATACCGTCACCGTTCAAAAAGAGAAATATACCATGAAATATACCAATGATTTTAAGTCATATCGCCCAGCCCTAGTTCCCTGTATGCTCTGTTAACTTGCCTCTTTCAGAATCATGACAGGCGTTCCCAACAGGAAGGTGACTCTGACTGTGTGACTGACATTTATTGACTCACCACTGAAATGTCTGAACTGTGGAATATTATCAGCGTTGACGCCTAAAATCACAGATGGTCGCATCATTTCCAAATCTCTTTTGGATTCTTCTAATCACTTCTATTCTCACCTGTTCACTCTCTTGAATTGTTTGTGCTCACTACCCTGTGTCAGTAAACCAGAGTTTGTTTGTTTTTTTTCCTGGATATTTTTGGTTCCTTGGGCGTCCAGAGTTAGATTTTCCCTCCCGACAGCTCAACCCCTTTGCCCTCTTTTATGGGCGTGTACAAACCTCCTTGAAACATCTACACATCCCTCAACTCTGCGTCCTGTTTTTTTAAGAGTTTATTTTGTTCCTCATTCATATTTGTAACATAGGACATTTATGTAGTGTTTGAGGTTTTGTCCCATCGAAGCATAATCCTCTCTCACAGGCTGTGGGGCTGCCCCAGGGAATGGGGGCTATAATTTAGTTACTGCTAACGTCAGCTCTGAAGACTACCTGAACTAAATGTGTGTAGCAGTCTCACTGGTATCATAGC
>JABFEA020000001.1:13121318-13151777 GCA_019775915.2 Cyphomyrus plagiostoma | reverse complement strand
GGAAGAAACCTTGGGAGGAACCAGACCCAAAGGGGGAGCCCATCCTCCTGGGGCCGGCAGAATAGACAAACGGGACAAGATGGTATAACCAAGCTAAAACAGGGGTTGAAAACTTCAGTCTCTAAGTCTCTTCAGTCTTCAGTCTCTCATCTGCTCCCATGATGAATTTGAGACTGAGTTCGGCAGTTGGGGTGGGGGGGGGTGGGGGGTCCGACATGTGATTCAGCCCTGTTTCTTGTGCTGCTCCCAGGAAGTGGAAATCACCGCTACTTCATGGGATACTTGTTCTTTCTGCTCTGCATGATCTGCTGGATGATCTACGGCTGCATCTGCTGTAAGATTGACCATTTTCTCAATTTGGCAAACCGTGGTTCCATGCGAGTGTCGTTCACTAGTCCGTAATTATCACTTAGGCTTGTGGATCTGCATTTAAATTGGTCCTGGTCCTTGCCTTGAAGCTGGTAAATGACAAACTCTAATTTGTGGGCACGTTATATAAGTGCAACAATCAAAGGAAGCTGGATGAAAGCCAGTAATTTGCAGTTGCTCTGTAGACGGCATGACGTGTGTATGAATGCTGGATTGAGCCTGGCTGGTCTCCTGAATAGAGTGTGTAATAGTTCTGGGAGACCCACATTTGATTTTTTTTGGTGCCGCCTCGCTCTTAGACTGGAGGATCCACTGTGCCACTAGCTACTCCAAGGATGGTCTCTGGACCTACATCACGCAGATCGCCACCTGTTCGCCATGGATGTTCTGGATGTTCCTCAACAGCATCTTTCACTTGATGTGGGTGGCCGTCCTCATCATGTGCCAGATGTACCAGGTAAGTGCCTCACCAGGCCAGCAGAGGACCCCAGCTAGAGCTTCCCGTGTCGCCAAACATGGTTTTGGGTATTCTGAGCTCTCTACACGGAAGGAAGGGGAAAGAAATGCACCAGCACATTTAGCAGCAAAACGTACCTGAAGTTTCAGTCGCACTAAGGCAAGACTTTGGGTCTTTGTAAAATACTCTGAGTAGAGATGCACAGTATATTCGTTAACACATTGGCTGATGCTCTTTAAAAATCAAGACCTCTGCATGGGTCTGATGTGTCAGTTTCGGTCGATATTGCCAGTTGATATTTAGACTAAGTTAGCACTGGAGCTAAAAACTTTAACTATTAAAATAAAGGACATGATTGCATTGGACGATTCCCCTTTTTCTATAGCAAAGGAATGAGGGATTTTATTGGCTCATTCACCACACAGAAGTCTACCAGGTTGGTGGTAATTCACTGATGTTTAACTGCATGCATTATTTTATATATTTGCTACACACATTCACAGTGAGATCTATTGATAGGGTTGCCAGCCACCCCATTAAATTTATTTCTGCTTATGGGCCTGGTTATTGGTATCTGTTATTAGTAATACTAGACAAATACAGTGGTACCTCGGTTCTCGAACTCGCTAGAACTCGAATTTCTTGAAAGTCGAACAAACCTGTTTGACATAGAACTCGATCTGAATATCAGAAGTTGTACCGACTGGACGACTAACCACATAAAGCAGCGCAATATTATAGTAACCAATAATAAATAAACCAGTAACTTACGTGTACTATTAGAACATTTATGTCATTTCTTTAAACTTTATTCTACCTTGTAAATTAACTGAAAGCCAGTTCTCACTGCTTTACGTGATATTTGGGAGAGATAGCAGATTACGCATCGGAACTGCCAGGGATACAAACATCATGTGTATAACTAAGCTCTTCAGCCAATAAGGGCGAAGGTGTGTCGTCACGGAGGCATTTCCAGTTTGTGCAGCTGGGTGAGAGGTCGCAATGTATCTATTCGCAAAGCATTGTGTCCGGATCAGAATGCGTTGCTTTAAGCCAGCGCTGTAAGCAAGTCGAACGCACCCAATGACCAGACTGGGGAAAAAAACTGAAACGCGGACTTAATACAGAGGACTAATGACAACAACCAGAAACAGCTAATCACATGGGGATCCCACACAAAGTTAACGAGGGGGCGTGGCACACGGAAGGAGCAGACGATCTGGGCAGGACAGGGGTAATGTTGGGATAAGATCTTTATCGTTTTGGAAGCCATTAAGAAAAAATGCTCTTATTGTTTTATCCTCTTCATTTTGTGTTTAAATACTTAAACATATTTAGGTGTAATTTTGGGGGGCAATTAATTGGTTTCCCGTTATTTCTTATGGGAAAAATTCGATTAGAACTCGAACTTTTTAGGATTCGATTCGGAGTCCGGAACGGATTAAGTTTGAGAACCGAGGTACCACTGTATATAAGTTATTCTTATGTATTTCCACATCGAAGCACTACTAACGTTGAAGTATGCAGTTACTGGTTCAGCTCACAAAAAATAAACCCTTCTATTATGTTCTTCTCCATTGTCCGTAAACACTTTACGAGATTCTGTTTGAGTTGAGGTTGTAAGTTGCCAGCGCTTAAGTTGGGTGAAGGTATTTAAGATTGCCCTCAGCCTTGCCAGCCTTCGATCACTCAGTCAACCTTCTGGAACATGTGTTGCATTGCTCATGCTTTCCTGTTTCAGATTGCTTGTCTTGGTGTGACCACAAATGAGCGTATGAACGCCAGGAGATACAAGCACTTTAAAGTCACGACCACATCCATTGAGAGCCCTTTCAAGTGAGTACAAGCCAACTATGGACAAGAGTAACGGGCTTAGATATCCTCAAGTCTTAATGTATGTATGTCTCTGAATGTGTGACTAATCCTTACCGTTCTGTCCTGTTCCTCTTCAGCCATGGTTGTGTGCGGAACCTCATTGACTTCTTTGAGTATCGTTGCTGTGGCCTGATGCGGCCGGTGGTCGTGGATTGGACCGTGCAGTACACAATCGAGTACGACCAGACGTCCGGCTCGGGATACCAGTTGGTGTAGCGGTCCGCACAGGTCCTAGAGAGGTCCCACGGAAGTGCAAGGTGGTTTGGGGGGAGGGGTTCATTCTTGGGAATGCCCCTTTGGGATCATCTCCTTTCGCTATGACTGAAATCTGCCGGGGAACACTCGCATACCGTACAGGACACATGGCCACTGTCACAGAGTCCCTAACCCCATGGTCCCTGACATGGACAGTGTATGACTGCCACCTATGTTGGGGAAGCATGAGAAGAGAAGGCTTGCATAAAGGGATTCATCTGTCCTCTATACGGGAATCTCACATTTCAAGACATGCAATACGTTTTTTCCTTTTTGTCACTTTATGGGTTCTGTTTATGTAGCTTTAAATTATTTTCTGTTTTGTTAAGAGTATTACGTTTTGGTTCATACTTGAAGCTTAGCTGTTCCATAAAACCCTCAAAATCCTAGAAAAACGGATTCCAGAGGAAATGAGGAAAACGAAACACTCCGAGTGTGAAGGGGAGAGCAGGTCTGGAATCGGAAACTGGGATGGGGCACCTCAGCGTGTGTGACCCCTATGGACAAGCGAGAGTGAAAGTCGGTTTGTGATTATGGAGGCAAGAACCCATACCACCACCGAGTAACAGCTACATGAGTATTTATTTTTAAGCTATTTATAGATGAGTTGATAATGTTACCGGTAGTACGTGTAAAGTTTTATTGTAATTAATTATATAGAGGATGTGGTCCAGTACAGAACTATAGTTTGAAAGCAAATAACAGAACATATATTTGTATAAATGCATATATATGTATTTAATAACATATTTATTATTGCCATTGTGTAGTTTAGAGGATATATGATCATGTCTTTCAAAGACTTGGAAGCCGCTGAAATAGTGAAATGGGGGGATTTATGGAATGGTTAAAGTGGTTATTGGTTATAATGGTTTTTTTTTTTCTTTCAGGAAGGAGTCTTCCCATTTTTTTTTTGTTAATACTATTATTTCTTCCCTGTTTAATTTGTTAATATAATGCACTGATTGCTTTTCGTCCTGCCGCTAAAATAGCAGGTCAAACCGGCCTTTCCGAATACTAATTCTGCGTTTACAGAGGACAGGCCACATCACCTGGGGGCAACAGGGCAGCAGCAGCCGCTAACCTTCTGTTTTCATACAAGCCGACTCTACGCAGCGGCGACAGGTTTAAACGAGTGTGAAGATTGTCTATCTGTACATAAATGAGCTAGTTAGTTATTTTCGTCCGTGAAATTTTTTCGTCGCCGTTGGGTTTTAAGCTGCTCTCTGAATTTCATCTGGTGTCCCTTAGGCCGTGACATAGTTGTGACATTAGCGCTTGGCGATGTTCCTCGCTGCTGTCTTGAGGCATCTCACCTTGTGAGAACACTGCATGCGTGATGCTTTGAAACCAGCCCGTTTCCATACCGTGTTCCCATCCCACAGAGCTGCTTGCCAGCAGCCTGGCCATTTGTCCTGTGTATCCTAGCCAAAGGGGAGCCATGTCTCTGTAAATAGTGGATGTCTGAATACTTTTGCGATACCTTTTTCCCCTCCAGTCCCAAAATTTCATTTATCTTCAGGAGCAGCACCAGTCTCTGCAAGTGCCAGGAAAACCATCTCTCGTGGTGTAAATTATCTGACTGTTCCGCATCAGGGGATAACAGAATTGTTTTGTTTTTTTTTAAATAGATTTTATATGTTGTATCTCTGGAGTTTGTCGTGTGGCTGGATGCATAAACTGCAAGGAAAGATAATGTGAAATTACGAGAGCAGGCTGCAGCGTTTTTTCCTTTTTGCGTCTCCGACGTCCGGCTGCCGCACGCAGGTTTCAGATCTATCGCTGCGAAGCGATGCTGTCCAGCTTTTGGAACCTGACAGCACAAAAGCTCCTGTCATCTGTAATGAGTGGAGCCTTTTTACTTAGTCTGTGACCTTGGCTCTTTGGTTCTCATTGTGTTGAGGTCAAATGACAATTTTGAATTCAGTGTGTGTTTTTTTTTTTTTTTTTAAAAAGATAGGCATGTGATAGCTCTTAGGAAGAATCCGCATGCCCCTTCACGTGAGAACACCACATGAAAATACATGAGTGATTCATGTTTTTACAGTGCCTCTTAGCCCTTGACTATTACCTTAATTCCATATTGGGCATGATACCATTTTAATGGCTTTAATAATGAAACACTTCATTTATATGTATAAAATATACAAAAAGTCCACTTTTTTCCCTTTTAGTGAAAGAGGGTTGGCCAGTGTTTCCTTTTTGTTATAAAGGACCTAAAGGCAAAGCTTTGGGATTGTAACACTGCTATTCACTGTTGCTTTCTTAAAAAGGTGGTTTGCCTAGGTATGTTTTGTTTTTTCCCGTCCGCACAGGAATCCTTTTGGAAATAAGCAGGCTGCATTCATAAAAGCTGTCCTCAAATGCAAAGGTTGTGTGGACTCTTACTAATGTATAACTGTAAACCGTCTCCTGTGACCACATCTCTAAGAGGCTTTAATCCACAGAAGTACGGTCTCACAGCCCTGGTTCCACAGAGCTCTGCTCACGCTTGGTGTTGAGCCACCCAACCTGATTATGGTTTCTGCAGGATTAGATACCCATCGATGTAAGAGTCTCCTGTTGCTTTGAACAAATGCTGCCCTTTTGGAAGTACCATCCTGTGATCAAAAATACTGTGATTTCAGACGCATTTCTGTCTCAATTACATGAAATCACTGACTGCTTATGGACACAATTTAATCTTGCAGAGATAGATAATTAGGTTGGCATTTAAAGCGAGCTGGACAGATGCTCCCCAGGACTAGAGTTGGAGACTAAAAAGCAGGTCTGTCAAAGATGATGATCAGTGGACCTTGTATATTCTAATTTTAACTGCCAGAATCCTCCCTTAATTATAAATCTTTTAAAAGAACATATTAAAATCGCATTTGAACATTTTCATTCAGTACAAACGAATGACCTACATTAGTGTGTTTGGATCTGTTAATGATGAGGCAGCGGGCTGGAATGGAAAGCTTGGACATGCACGGCCCACCAGACACACCCATTTGACACGCCTGCCAATGAGGCTTTGTGGTGGGGTGGTGGGGGACACACACTGAACCAAGGCTTATGCCTTTTGTTTTTTTTTTTTTTTTTTTTAAAATAAACTCCACACCTGTTACATCTACTGTGTGAAATCATCTTTGTTCTCTAATCATAATTACCATTACTTACCCCACTGGGGGGGATGTATATATCTATTCATATTCACCCTTTTTAAAGCTATGCAACCACTTTTTGTTCTTGGAAACAATTTGCATTGGTTCTGCCTGTATAGCAATGAATGTGTCACATGAGCACATTAAGTGACCATAGACTTAAATCACTTGTCGGCCAGCTGCTTCTTGGAGTATTTTTCATCTGTTTGCTCCAAAAAAAATACAGATGTGATTTATTCCTGTTTGAAAGTACCTCAGGGCACGTGGGTGTAAAATTGTATACGTACGCTTTATTGTATTTGCAATATGAAAATAGGCAGCATAGTTTTTACACAGCAATCCTCAGAGCATGTCATCAGAAAGTACTATGCCACTGGCAAACGCTACTTTGGACAGTAATGAAATATACATAGCTAACACTGTGAGGGCCGTGTATGTGGTACGCGGTGTTCAGGGGAAGATTTACTGCGCGTGGACGAGGGCCCCTGCCCCCTGACCATAGCCGAAACCTTTCGGTCCAAAGTTCTTAGCGTAGCATGCTGCAATAGAAAAACTGGTGGTTAAGGATCAGTGTTAAGAGACAAATAGCACATTACAAACATGTTGTCAAGGAGTCAGCTGCATCTGTGTTGTTTGTGCTTCCAAGGACAGGCTTCAGACTCTGTTGCAATGTACTGGATAAGTGGTTATCCCAAATGGATAGACTATCTACTAGATTATCCTGAAATTCTACCAATTAATCACTTTATTTCTATAGTAACACTATCCATCCAAGTGCACTGTACTTATTTAAATGAGCAAGAAATACTTTCTCACAATCATACTACAAATCTGATTTCGGTACACAAAGGTCTTCTGTATCAGAGCGCAAGTATTCTGGCCAGCAAGAAATCCTCAAGTGGTGTTGGTGTGGTCTAAACATCAAAACAAGGGTGTGGTTTAATGGGGAGCTGCAACAGCCAAACATATTTTCTGCAGGATGGCATGATGCTGCGTCTCTGTGTTTAGACAAGCTCTGAAAAATACATCCTGCTCCGAATGTGTGTCTCATTCTTTTGTTAGTAAGTCATAAATGCATATGTAGCATAGTACATGCACACTAATTAAGTAAAGACACTCTTAAAACTCGAGCTAAATCAGTCATTACTGAGCCCATGGCTTAAAGTCCTGAATGGTTCTTAATATTTGTATTATCAACAGGTAACATTTCACATGCCTATACGTGTCTTTGGGAGGTGAATGGAAATTAGCCGCAAGATCCACACGCAGAAATCTCACCTTTACAGAAGATCTCTCCATCCTTCTCTGTTTGGGTGGTGGATTCCAGGCTCTTTCCACACTTGGCACACCGGAAGCAGTTCCTATGCCAGGGCTTCATATGGAAGAGCGAGAGCTGAGTCACACCAATGAATCATCTTAAAACAGATGATCCTTTTAAAATTTGCATTTCCTGCTGGGCCAGTGTCACTGGAAGTATTGATTTGGGGTGGATATTTAACAGCCTACAATAACTGAGGTGTCTGCAACATCACTTTTAAACCTAGTTGGAAGTAAAAAAAATACTCCTTGTAAAATAAGTAAATAAAAGCCACATAAAATGTTACATATAAAATCATATCCAAAATAATGATCTCAGTAACAGCACTACAGAGGTAGAACATGCATCCTGGTTTTAACCATCCTCCTTGATCTAGTAAAACTCTTGGAGCATGAAATGAAGTTTCCTTTATCCAGGCTCAAAGCGAGTTATGGGAATGTTTTACAATCCAGGTATGGAAACCGACACACAAAGTATCCAGGAACCACAAAAATACAGCAGGAAATTGAGTTCAAAGTAAAACAACTTCATTATTTTTGCCCATTACACTGCTCCAGACCTCTGGGCCAGTTATGGGATTACATATTTTTAAATAAGGTCTTCTATGCCATCTGCCAAAAAAAGAACAGAATCAGTCTCTGCACTTGCTTCCCTAAGAAAAGTCCAGAGTACAAGTGCTCTTCCTTATGGAGAGCAGGGTAGGATGTCAATGTAATGTTCACCCTCATTTATAACACCACAATGGCATCAAAAATGATACCCCTGGCCCAGAACAAGTCTCCGGCGTTTGAGCCAGGTGACATTTGCATCAACGAGGCATCCAAGGACAAAAATGATTGAAAACATCTGCTGAATCAGACTGCACACTTTTAACGCCATGTGTTTGGAATGGAGAATTTTGAGCTGTAGTTTAGGAAACACTAAAGGACAGAAATTGGGGGTGACATTTTATTAACAAAAAACAGGGATAAGATCACACTGAGCCTGCTGAGAGAGAGTGTGGGCTAGTTCCCACTCATCCTCTTCATCATTACCTTGCCTGCTCCCACGATCTTCTCCGCTGCATATACAGATTCCCCACAGCGAGCACACTTCTCAGAGCCGCCAAACTTTTGAGCGAACTTGGAGGGATTGGGATTTGTTGTGGGTCGATGACCCTGAACCCTGCAGGGAGAAAAAAGAAGCACTGAAAAGAAAAACAACTAGATCGTTTGACATCTTGTACTGGGCCTGTTGTCTAGGTAGCGAAAGATATTGGAGTTCTGCACAAGGAAAGATGACTACCTCCTGCAACCGTGGCAAGATGAATGGGCCATATTGTCTTTCAGCACATGATGTGACCTTAGAGCTAATATTATACAGTGAGCTCTTTCATAATAACAGCCACCTGACATAGAGAACAGTCAGTCAGCAGGCCTTAGCCTTCCATCCTCATAAGTGTGGGAGTTGCTGTAAGCTCACAGATCTGCTTGGGCAAACAAACTTTCCTCTCATAACCTACAGTATGAGATCTATGAGATTGGAGGCCCTCCAATGTTGTTTTTTCAGTGGATAACAAAGGATATGAACAATAATTCACTGGATGCTTTAAAACAATGCCATCAAAGATAACCAGCAGAACATTCCTTTTTGAATCTGAAGCATTCTACCACCATAATTCACCATGAGACAGTCCAAAAAGCAATTCAGCATTTCAAGCTAATAAATCTTACATAGGAATTCATTTTGATATAGTTGCCATGGAGGGCACTCACTGCTCTGGTTTGATCCCAAGCCTTTCTCCACGGTCCATGTTGAGCGTCCCAGCTCCCTGACCATAGCCATAACCCTTGGGCCCATACTTCTTCCCGTAGCAGGACTTGCAGTAGATTTCTTGGTCATGAATGGCCAGCGTGGTGCTGTCTAGGCCCTTCCTGCAGACCACTAAAACAAGAGAGTACCTTGTACAATGCAATAGAACCAGATAGAATGACACAAGATTGTTTTAGAATTTATTCTATCCAGATTGTCAGACAAATGGTAAAGTCATTTTTGTTAACATCGAACACATTTACATGTTCAGGTGAGCAAAACCATCCAGAAATCACCACATCATGCAAGACAAACTGACAACTGGCAAAGGGTATCCATTAATCTGTCATTGTCCGTGTCAAGAAAAATGTGTTAAAGCAGAATATGAATGAACGCTCATCTTGCATAATTGTCCAACGGCCTAGTAAAGTGCCCTTCTTAAACATCTGGACGTATCAGCACATGCTACCTACCGATCCCACCCTGTCCCACTGCCACACACAAGCAGCGCTCAATACCAGCATAGATTCACAAATGTGATCAGCAATAGTAAATAGCAGGGGTGGTCAGTTCAAAGATAAGATTTCATCTGATAAACCCATCCCAAGAGCAAGATAGAAAAAGCAATGTTTGCTGTAAGAACAAAATAACTGCATAAAAATTAAACGAAACACTAACTTTTCAGTCACAGCCATAATAAGTTACTTTTGAAAAAACAATATTTAATTTCATTATTATTTAAAAATGAATTATTTGATATTTATACATGATTTAATTTCATATTATATTATACAGCTGTGATACTGACACGCCACTCTAGGTTTCCCCCATAACATGCCTTCAGCTTCCAGGGATAGATTCCAGGCATGCCAACTGGATAAACGGTTAGTGAAAATGGATGGACTATCAGCTAAATTATCCAGATGTTCTACCAATTAAATAACTTATTTTTATAATAACATTATTCATCTGAGTCTATTATACTTGTTCTTTAAAGGCACGCTGAATAATTTCTGACAATGCAACAAATCTGATTTCAGTACACAAAGATCTTCTGCAAGTTGTATCAGAGTGCATATTGATGGGTGGACGGATATAGATGACATCTGTAACACTTCATTCTCATGACAGTCACCAAAACCACACTCACTGCAGAGGAAACAGCACTTGTGGAAGCTCCTTCCATCACACTGGACCTCCTCAGCATGGTACACTGTCCCCTGGCAGGCTCCGCATTTGTTCCCCCCTCCCCAGTTAGGCATGTTGGCTCTGTGAAGAGAAAAACAAATATGGTATTGTCTTTAACAACAAAACAAGGAAGTTTGTATCCTTCCCGTGACTCTCTAACCATAAGCAGCCTATCAGTGACACTACCTCATCCTTTGAATGGTTTTGTTGAAATTCAGCACACTGAACTCTGTGAATCAGACTGAAATTTGATGAGCATAAGTCAAATCAACACCGAACAGTTTCTATTTCAGTCAAAGAGCATTATTCACACCTCGTTAAGGAGCACGTACGCTACTTAACATGAAACTGACCTTAACACATTTCCAGAAAACTGACCTGACTCAATAGTTAAATCTTGGACTCATTAAAAGAATGTCGTAACCGTTTAGTCTAAACTGTGGGCAAGCAAATGAAACGTCTGGGAAGCGCAAAATATTCGTTGTTCTACACATACAGACGTAATTGGGAATCATTAGTCAAGCACGAAGAGAACACGTCATGCATCTTTTACATGTTTCCTATTGCGTAACATTTAGGAAGATCAAACGGAGAAGGACGTTGTCAAGCAGATCTTACATCTCCTTTCAATTTCACGTATGAATACGTGACACTTTACAAAAACCTGTGTAGAACTGTTACATAACCACCAGGAAACCTTTTCACTTCTATCAGATTTTCGGTAATAACTTTCAGATGATATCAGAAACATGCCAGAGCAGCCGTTTGAATATCTGGTCCGACTTTAAAATGCACTGAGCAGAAAACGATTCAGCGGCTACACACAACAGTTTCTATGTAACTTGAAATTTTAAAAGTTTTAAATGACTCAGCAAATGTCATCAGTGTAATATTTACGACAATATTACAGCAAGTATATCTGTCAACATCATGACCAAATTTAGGTTAGACCTAAATCACGATTAAACGACAGATTTACGAAACGTCGGCATTTACCGTCGGGACTAAATTCATCACGCGCTACCGGGTGTATTTTGTTAGATGTACCCGAAATGTTTTTAGTTATCAAGCAAAGGACAAGGTAAGATGGAAAGAATAGGAGCAGTAACCACCATTCAATGTACCTATAGCAATAACGTTAAAACCTCGTTTTAAAATCTAAATAAATTATAATAACCACATTTAAAAACAAAATCACGTTAAAAAATCATGGCGATACACGAAAGTGATCAGGTAAGTAGTACAGAGTTTACTTTGCAGCAAAAAAAAACGGAAAACAGTACAGTAAATACTGCAGAGCAGCCACATATAACAACGAGACATCCGACGATAAATAAATAGATATCAGTCGCACAAAGTGGAGGTTTCTAAGAGCAGATGATGGCAGTGCAGACCGCGCTGGTAACACCGAACCAGTGAGTTTCCAAGCGTTGTGAACATGCGATGTCGGAGAGGCTTGGAGAAGTACCCAGACCGTTCGCAGGCGACCTCTCTCAGTTAGCATGGCTCTTTTCAGCGCTTCTCGGGTGCAAAGAAGGTCCTTACTTTGCTGACGGGTGATGAAGCGGCGTCCCGGTCGCCTCCCGCGCCTGGGTAAGTGGCAAAGTGGCGTACGGCGTCCAGTTTAAGGCGAGGGAGGGGTTTGGCTCTGCGAGCCGCAGGAAAGCCTTCAGACTCTGCGTCATCACGGCTTTGACTTTTTCACATAAATCTTTTAAAAAAATAAAGACTTCAGTTTTGCTATGACACATGCTTGTTAATAAGTAACATCACACGTAAGCACATAAAACATATTTCAACGTAGGCCTACAGGATTAAGTAAAAAAATAACTTTGTAACATTTCAGTTGGCTATTCAGGGCGGTTTGTACTATCACAGTGTATCTGTATATGTTAAACGGATACTATGTTATCTGGTTGTGGACTGAGAGTGTGCTGTTACAGTACGTCAACCATGTAAGGAGAATAAATTTTAAAAAGGTATCGATATTGGTGAGTGTTTGTGTAACGAATTGTGTGGGTGAACCCGTTTATGAAAACTATGCCTTCTGAAACACTTAGTGGTGTATACCATGCGGATTTTACACCTGGGTTCTAGGTGTAATGAAATCCTAGTGACTCGTGAATTCTAGTGATATGGGGAAACAGAACACATACACCATGCATGTGAGAATTCATACTTACAGGGGGGTTGAGAAGGGCCAATGTGGCGACTAGGGATTCCTCACCCAGGGGTAGCCCAAATAACTTTTGTAGAAAGTTAAATTAAACGTTAAATAAATAAATTTGAAAAGAGGTCACTCCAACAAAAAAAATACCAACTGAAGATCATGTAATTCACTGCACCGTTACTGCTAGCCCATCTCTTAAAATTCATGCAGGAGTGGATTGTGGGTCTGAATGCTTTGTCAGAGTCAAACTTAACCCTCCAGACACTATTGCTGTCAGCTGAAGTCAGGCTTTTGGGTAGAAATGTTCATAAATATCAACACGCCTCTTGAAAAGCTAAAAAAGAAGTAGAAATTTGACTAAGTGCCCCTTTACTCAAATTGTACTCTGGATTCCAATCAGATGACATAGCAATAAATGTTTAAGGGAAACCTAAAATACTGGAGATAAAATATTAACTTTGATGCTCTCCATCACTGTTCCATGTCATGAACTGGGACCTCTAAAGCACTTGGGGAAGTCATGTCACGTATATGTTTAAACAGATAGGAAGGTTTGAGTAGAAACCTTAGAGTTGGGGTAATCTAAAGTCATTTGTTTTGCAGATAGACGCACTGGATTAGACTTGGCAGTGCTTTGAGGTGCTGTTGAAAATCATAGCCATGTGTAGGAGTTTAGGTGCACATTCCATATCAAACATGCTGTAGACCACCCTTGACTTTTTATTTTTACGGTTGACAGAGTCAGACAGACTATGAGTTAAGTCTCCCCATGTTCCAAACAGGCACTCACCTTTGTTTTTCATATCACTGTAATACACATCTGAAGCCTAAGTGTAGAATCCATTCATCAACTGTAATCATATACTTGGTCTAGTCTGTCTCCCCACCACCCGCCCTGCCAGTGATGGATGTGTGTCTGATTTGCTATGGAGTACAGTGAGTCCTGGAGAAAGCCGGTGAATCAGAGGACCACAGAATGGAAAGGCACTTGTGACTCATACCTTTGGTTTATGATTGTCTGACATGGATGCACAGATAATTCACCTAATACCCTATTGGGGGGAAAAGGAGGCACATCATTATCATGCTTCCAAGGTTAAACAAACCATGACTAAATTCAGCCTCTGAATTTAAGCTTATCAGGAGAATCTTGAAGGGGAATCTGTAAGGAGGGAGCATCCGTAGGACAGTGTTTCCCAACCCGGTCCTTGGGGACCCCGATACAGTCCACGTTTTTGGGGCCTCCCAACTAGGAGGTAGAGAGCTGGGAGGGAGCTCAGAGGGAGCAAAAACATGGGCCGTCTGGTAGGGAGCCGGGAGGGAGCAAAAACAAGGGCTGTCTGGAAGGGAGCAAAAACATGGGCTGTCTGGTAAGGAGCCGGGAGGGAGCAAAAACATGGGCTGTCTGGTAGGGAGCTGGGAGGGAGCAAAAACATGGGCCATCTGGTAGGAAGCAAAACTTGGACCATCTGGGGATCCCCAAGGACTGGGTTGAGAAACACCACTCAAAAGGATAGTCTGTATGGCTAATGGATTGTGCAGTCAGTTGATTTGGTTTCCATGCACAAAGTGCACAGGGAAGGGATGATAAAATCAGTCACCCCCCCCTCTCACATGGTGCATGATGACTGTGGGGGCCTCCCACAAATTTCTCAGCTGGGGATTACAGATCTAGACCGTGACTGAAGTGTTCAGGACCCAGAATTTGGGCCAGTTCTTTTTCTTGTCATCCTGGTTGATTCTGATCCTGGAAGGAGAAAATCGTTTGTTTTGTAAGAAGCCAGTGTTTTTATTTATCTTTGGGGATAATGGGTCAAATCTACATCATTGTTATATTATTTTTTCACAAATCTATTACAGTGAAACCTTAATTTTCCATTCTGCTGTACATTCATCTTTAAAGCACACCACTTATGTTTAGATGTATCCCAGAATGCATTACAATCTCTCAGTGGTTTTTGCAGTTACTTTTACAATAATATTATGTTTCACAAAATTTAATGTGAGATGGTGTGAGCATATTTGCTTGATATTCAACAGCATAATGAGCGTAAAAATTAGAATTTAATTTTTGATAATGATTTTTGTGAGCTGAGCTTTGGCCATGCAGTCTGTTTTGTAGGACACAGTATGAAATGATGTGGAGAAAGGCATATATATTGTCTTTAAGCTGAGTTTTCTTTTTTGTTGTCATCTGCACCTGAAGGGTAGGAACCATGGGGAACAAAGTGGTTTGTTTACTATGGAGACATTAAATGACCAGAATAAACTGAAACACAGTCATTACTCACAAGTCAGTGTGGCAAAATGAAAGTTTTTTTTCCTGACACGAGCTATTGTGATGGATGGTGTTGTATATTTTAATTCACAAAGGATTTAATTAGTTCAACAGAATGCTCAGGAAAAATAGGTTCCGTCCTTCTTGTCACCCAGGGCAAAGGTCCAGTGCACAACATGATTGTCTCATGGTAGCTAAGCATATATTTGTGTCCATCCTTTTGAGTTATATATAGGTAGGAATCCTGTTTGTCTGCTTTGTGTGGAGCTGGCATCTTCTTTGTTTATATGGGCCTACTCCCCACAGTCTGGAAACTCATAGCTCAGGTGAACCAGTGACTGGAAATCATCCAGGACGCACCTGGTGTGTTCCGGATTTCCATTTTCACAGACGTCTCAGTCACACCGAAACACAGCGATATTCCAGCCGCCTGTGCCTTCGCTCTCACTGCTCCGGTCACTCCTGACACCTAACCCGCGCCGGACTTTGCTTGCTAACACAGTCTGCATAGACCGCAGAAGCTACCAGGTTCTTTTTTTTTTTTTTTACCAAACAATCACAACCAATTTTGCACAAAGAAGCTTCCAACCAATGGCCAAGAGCACTTGGGGGTGAATGTTAGAGACACTCCCCCAATCTGCAGCCGGGAATTTCAGCTGGAATGTGCATAATGAGAAATGTCATTCAGAAAGAATTTATAGTGGAGGGGGAAAATTGTGGAGTAAAAGGGTAATGAATAACAGATGGACCAGGTAGATCCCCCCACCCACCCTTTCCCCAGCATTCTTTCTCCATCCCTGACCCTTTTATGGTAAAGTCTTCAGACCGTGGGTTACAGCATCTATAGATTGAAATGAATTCTTTTCCTCAGACTTTGTGGTCTTTTGCATGCACTTGGCTGAGCCACCAGGCGCCTCTGCCTCTCTCTGAAACATTCTGAATATTTTTTTTTCCACATGGAAGGCATCATCCAGTCAGGAAACCTGTGTATGTGTCTGAAATGCAGTGCAACGTTGCAGTGTAGGTACATTGCATACATGATCATCACAGGCTTCATCTTCTCAATGTTTGTAAGCCTGCTTAAGATTAAACACCGGACACTATAGTCTCATTTAATGGAACTTTTCCAGTTGCAGTACTGTTATTACAGTGATGTTCTGCAGCAGGTTCCTGATAGCACATTCGCTGATCAGTCACTTATGTGTACCATCAGTGTCTGACATTTAGACACATTTTTGAAAATTGGCATATTTTCTGGTAGACCTCTACAGCTGCACCCTGCAGAAACACCTTTCAGGCAAGGCACTTCATCAGAAAAATTGCTATTTTGTTTCGTACATCGCATGCATTAGGCTGTGTATGCATTGTCTTTCTGTTGTATTCCTGTTGCATATCAGGAATATTTCTGTATGGTTAAAAAAAAATATAATGGCTGAATGTACTGCTCCTGACTGATTTCCGTGTTTGTTTCTGAAGATGCCCTGTTGATAATATACTGTTACATGTCAGATGAGTCAATGTTCTGCATATCATGAGCCTGCAGTACAATCCCTAATACAGTAAAAAATCATATTGCTACACATGCCGTATCTCTCAGCTTCTTTGTCCATTTCACTAAAAAGGGGTTATGTGGAAAAAGCATTCAGAAAATGAAGTGTCATGTGACATTTACCCACAATCCCTAGGAAATAAGAATGTACCACATGACCATTTTGACATTTTCATTTTTTTTGTGATAAAAGCCACATTTCAGTAATAGCATCCAATATGCCGCGGGGATGTGGCTTTTGTGTAGGCCACATTGTCCTTCACAATACATACACGGACTAAAGTGCGCCCAGCATCTTGATAACGGTTTGAATCATTCCCGATGACATCCAGGATGAGGCTGTCCACCGAGAACTTAAACACAAACTTAACAAATGTAGGGGTTTCACTTGTGACCTGTGCCCCTTCAGAGCTCAATGCTATTTAGGAAATATCTTAAATTGCCTCATTCTACAGACGTGCACATCTGACCACAAAGACCTTGTCAGTTTTCAAAAAGGAAAATAAAGGCTTCCACTATTAATTGAGTGTCTTGTAAAAGTGTAATCACATTGTCTTCCCACTTCGCCAGGCCTAAACACTTAAACAATTGAAAAGAAAAAAAAATTGACAAATTGGGATGGATTAAAAAGCTTGAGATATCTCTGCCGTGACGTAAAGTCACATCACAGAAGCCTTGCGGTAAAACGTTCACGGGTGCTGACAAATAGGTAGGCAGTATTTCACTAGTGGGTTTACCCAAGAGGCAATAAGAAGTTAGACAGATTTCAGTGGAGTATTATGTAATGCATTCATGAATCATCTCCTGCAGATCATGGCAGTGACCTTGCTGAAATTCAATTATGATAGGTCACATACGGGGCATTGAATTATTTCTGAAACATCTACTGCCATCTACTGGGCAGAATAATGATTTTTCCCAGCTGGGCCAGTTCATTATCTAAATGTTGATTATGTTGCTTGGAGTATTTAATATGTTATTTTCCAACTGTATATCCTGTTTATAAAAGCTCTTTTGCATATAATATTCTGGATAAATACAAAACCCCAAAATTTAAAATTGTATACAAATGACCAAACTTTCTTAATACATAAAACTGCATTTGTTGCCAACCAGAAAGTTACAACTGACAATTAAAAGAAAGGTCAAGATTTCGTTTTAAGTGCACACAGTCCTTAACACCCTCCACCCAAACACTCACACAGTTAGAGTAACGTCAACACACAAACATACAACAAAAACATTGCTAAGGCATGTACAGCTTAAAAAAGGACACTACAGAATGACTGAATCTGCGCAAAAGAAAAAATATCTAGTGAGTATAAATCAAATTACACAGGAAAATGAGCATGCAACATTAAATTAACCAGTCAGTATTAAAACACTACCAAATAATGAAATACTTCAGTACAATTCACAACATAATTACATACAAAAACCAGCCAGATATACAAACCACAAAAGATGATAAATGGCACTTTGTTGCTAAAAATGATCAGATACATAAATTTCAATGACGGAATTTTAAGTGAGTAATATAAGTATAGCACAGATTTTACATTTTACTATATAGCCACTGGATATATTTCATTGGTTGTGATTCAAGTATGATCTTTGCTTCTTACGTATAGGCTGGTATTTCACAGTGCAACTCAAATACTAGGAAGATGACAGCCTTGTCCTTGGGTTTAATGTTGGCCACACCTCCTCTCTGCACCCCATCATTCAGTCATTCTGCCCTTTGGTATCCCAGCAACGGGCCGGCATAGTTATGGGCCGATATGGCCACAGCCTTACATGCCAAACAACAAAAGGATGCTAAAGAAATGACATGAAAAACATCCACCAGTATAGTAACTTTTGAATTAGATAACACAATACCAGTTAAGTCTTTATAAAGGTGTTTCATAGTTGAATTTCCAAACATCCACTTTGGAAAAAATAGTGTTTCGTATTGCATAATTTTTATTTCAAATATTTATTAAACTGCCACTTATTCTTCTGATATCTTTTACCTATTTTAAAAGTACTTTATACTGTATATTTGGTAATGCTTTACAGTAACTGCACCTTCATAATGCCTTTGTGATGCATTTGTAGAATATTAATCACAACTTTATAATGCCTTTATAATGCATTCATAGAACATTCATAAGCAGCATGTAACTGTACCTGAACATCCTAACATCCCTTAACAGCTTTAATATACATTAATAACAAACATTATTTGATAATAGCAAACAAAATACAGTAATCTTATTATATGTTTGTAAACATATAACATAAAGCCATTAATGTATGTTTGGATGTTATACTACAAATTATAAAGGCATTATGAAGGTGCAGTTAATGCAAAGCATCATCATATATTTATATACATCTATCCTATCTTCAATATCTACTCATCCAGCACATGGTCATGCCATACGTACATACACAGTATATATTATATACTTGTTTCTGATGCTATAATAACTTCTATTATCAAAATGTTTAAAAAGTAAAAAAACACTTTTTAAAAGACCTTAACAGTTATAGCCAATGGATTTCTGACCTATAACTTCCAATTTATTTTTTTAATGTGACATTTACTGCAGTGACATAATGCTCAGATTTAACCATCCCAACCTCCAACTAGCTGAATATACTTCATTGAGCTGACACCTTTATTCAGATTTCTTCCAAGTAAACAATTCCGATAATTAGATGCTCAACCATATTACCACAGAGTGGCTGCTGGGGCCTGAATGCAACAGCCCTTGAATTAAAGATTACATCCTTAGCCTCTATGATGTCTACTGTCCACAGTTCTTTCGGCTGATTATCATATAGTGCAGTAGAAATGGCTCATTTTTCTTTGGGCACACCCTCAGTTAAGGAATGTTCTATAGTTTTGACCAAAATGTGACATTTCTTAGAATGCGGCAACAAGGCAAAAATCACCCTTTACAATTACTAAATCTGATAACATATAAATAATGTTGGAATGATGGAAATAAAGAATTTGCATTAATTCCATGATTTAACTAACAAGCAGCTTTTTGATCCTCCTACCACTACTGGTCAATACAACCAGCTATGCTCCTTTATATGCAGAGACACCATTCCATCATAATCTGAACCATGAAAGCTGCTAAGGCATTAAGAACATATAAACCATCAAAAACCATTACAATTAAAACAATATATTTAAATTAATTTACACTAGTGCTCCCAAATCCCCCCAATGCAATTTTTTTTACAAATAATTGTCAAGCAAATATATTTCCCTAACCTTCTATATACTTCAATCCTTCTAGTTGTACGCAGATGTAATGATTGTTTGCTTAGGCCCATTATAGTAAGATAATAATCGGATGAATAATAGGGTCCCACCAAAGCCTGCTGTCATACATATGTTACCAAAGCAGAAGGAACAGCAGTCAGTGTGCATGACTGCCAGCTCAGCTGCTATGTTTTGCTGACTGTCCGCTGCTCTCGGCACTGACATACGGAGAGCTTATGTCCCCCCATAACAGTAAAAAGAAGTAGAAAAAGTAGCAAATAGCTATAATAATTATTGTACGTTAAAGCTAAAATTGGTATAATAGTCTGCGTATAGAGGAAAATGTATGACCCTATAAGTTAAACCTACTATTCTTTTCTGCGTTTTACAGATAAGTTTTTCCTCTTCATTTTGTACCTCAATGTTAGAAATATTCACACCAAATAAGTGCATTACCAGCGCGCTAAAGTGTACCATCGAGACACGAGGTGGGGAGGAGCTGCCTTTTGATTCGGAATTAGCAAAGGACGACCTCAAGCAGAGCACGCTGGCACGTTGTCAGCATCCGTGTGGAGGGAAGCTACTTCCCCAGTGCACGCTTGGCTTCGGCTAATTGGCTGCTCGGTGCTCGATATCCAGTCTCCTCTGAGCCGAGCCGAGCCTGCGGGCGGCTGGGGGGCTGCCAGTTCGCAGGGTTCCCGGCGTCTGGAAGAAAGCCTGCCTGTCGCCTGGGCTGGCCCCTTTCAGAGTCGGCAGTGTCTATGGTCAGGAAGAGGACGGGAAACATGAGGACCTGCAACTTCAGGAGGAATAGCTCTCCTTTCTTTACCAAAGAAAAATATCCAGCTGCCATAGCAACACTGTTCCTCAGTCTGGAGTGAACATGCACATGGAACAGAATCCAAGTAAAATGCAGCTTTTAACATAGCAATTTCTGCACAATTCAGACACAATTAGCCAGAAAGAAACTCACTCCTATAAACAGTAGTTAAAACACACAAACCCCTTTAACATAGCTCGATTAAATGTATAACATAAGAAAGTACTGTTGATGGATCCTAACCTATGTTTTGCGTTTTAGAGAGTCATTAGTCTGTTTTTAAAGAACCGCACGTAAAATGTTTGTTATGAAAAGTCAGAAGCAGTCACAAATCTATAAAAGGAGATTGTACTTTTCTACAAATAGGTACACTTAGGAACAGAGGCAAAGAACGAAAGCGTGTCATTATATTCAGGTTAATATTTTGTCTTTTTCTAGTTTTTTCTCAGGAACTTTATATCCGTCTATAAAGGCTTATAATTTTAGACCACTTATAGTGCTTTTTTGGAGCAGAATAAAGCATCAGCCATCAGGGTTGGCAGACTCTGCTAAATGTCCCAGAGCTAAATCAGCTTCTTAGCATCTTGCTATCTGCTCGTTGGTTTGTTACAGCATGTACAGATATAGTGCTGTCAGACCTTTGAATGGAAATTTTCATGTGAGAAAAAGAATTCCCCCAAGCCCATCACAAATGCCAGAATACTGCTCTTGCTGTTGGAAGAATCCCTTTGGACTTGTGCCCTAATTCTTTCATAAAAACAGACTATAGTTACGTTTTAAAAAGACTGTATACAGGTTAGGCGCAAACGGCGTACTTTGACATCCATGGTGAGTGCGGGAGGTGCCGCCTGCAGCCCTGCTGGTGAACCCGGGGGAGTGGAGACCTGCACTAGGGGCTGCTCTGGACCGGAGACGGAGGCGGGGGGTCCCAAAACTGTGAAGGGTCGTGACCCCACAAAGCCACACGGGGCCAGCCCTGCCGGCACGTCGCAGCTGCAGCCCCCAGCGGGATGGTGGGACGCCAAGGCGCAGGAGGGCAGCAGGACGCAGGGCAAAGCCAGGGCGGTCACTCCGCCATCCGCCACGGGAACATGCCCAGAAGAGAGCAGGAAACTCAGGCTGTGCGTCGCTGGGAGACGAGAGAGCACATGATCAGCGGAATAAGATTAAACCCCAACTTAATGTTTAAACAACTGGTAGATTACGGTCAACATTCAGCAGCTGTGTAGCAAACCTACCAAAAACGACACACGAAATTTACTAAATAAATATGATAAAGCAGCGTAGTGAATGAAGAGGCGGTGCTGTGGGTGGAGCCTCCAGCCTGGGATCGTGCCGCACGGGGGGCACGGGGGCTGTCAGGAAGCAGAGTGCAGCCCCTGCCCCCCTTTCCCTCATTCCCCCTGACTGCGCAGGCAGTACCCAGCTAACAAGCGCACAGCGAGTTCTGAAATCTGTTTGTTTCCTTCACGACTGCCTAAAAGTGCCTTTTGCAGCAGAGATGGGGAGAGGAAGCAGGCGATGTGAGAGGGCCTCTGTGACGGTGTGGCCCCTTGGCTGCCGCCACACAGGATTAATTAGGATTTGTGTTTCACAATATGGGACCATATTGCTGAGGGATTGCAGTCAGCGTGATGCAGAAGGAGGGGCATTTCCTAGGCCAACTCCGCTAACGATACTCATGATTCTTTTTCATTACCTATCTGGGTAATGGTCAGTCACAGTAGCTTGTTGTCAATTTTAATTGACCTGCACTAGAAGCCAGTGCAAGTCATGTGACAGCTGAAGCATACCTGGCAAGACGGGGACATACAGGTAGTGCGCGGATGGGTAGGGTGCAGGAACACTGTGTGTGTTGGCCTCGTCGCCTTTAGGGGGCAGCAGTGAGTGCGCCTCAGGGACCTGGTAGCCTTGCCTGGGGTACACCCGTGGATGGCACCTGTCCATGTTGCTCCACATTTCCACCTGCTCAGAGAAACCATAAAATTTAACCAATGAATTGTGTTTATTTCCATCAAAGCAAAGGTAAGAAGCTAATTTGACTTTGGCAAATCAAGACAGAAGCCCTGGCCAACATGGTAATGAAACAAGTAGCTGCAGAAGAGAAAAATAACAGATTTCTTCTCCCCTCTTAAGTGCTTAAGGAAGTTCTGCTGCTGATGGCTATATTTTAGGATCAAAACCAAATGAGCTTCACACTTCATTAAACAAAGTCAACACATTGCCGGGCGTCAGTGGTCATCCCCGATCTGCACGATAGGTGGCAGTACTATCGGTTTTGAGCTGGGTGTGATGAGAGTACCTCACTTTATTCCGTAATCAGGACATCTCTGTGCAACATGAACTGCGCAGCAAAACAATCAAACCATGCTCTGGGCTGTGTTTAAATGAACATTTTCAAAATTATAATAGTTTTTAATTACAAACAGAAGTACTGTAATCAGTGAAAATGAATTGGTTTTTTTCTACTTGATTAATAGCATTTTTGAACTGAATTAAATGCAGAAAAGAAATGCTCGTTTTATTTCATACAAAAATAAGCAAAAGCAGCAGGACCTTATAAGTGAAAACCAAGAAATGACCAACTTCCATGCCTTTGAATATAAGGCTGCTTCACTTCATAGTGCTAAATAGTTAACCTGTCTAATGCATCACCTATCAGAGGAGGGCTAACACAGACATTAACACACTTTTGTCTGTACTCAACATGTATGTGGAGGCATGAATTTCAGAGGGCTACTTAACATCCACTATATAAGCCGTATTAATGTCTACTGCATATAAACCAACATCTACTAAGAAGTATTGGTCAGGATAATGTAACTAGCTACCCCATATTCAGGCAGTAGCCACCTGCTGATACACTGATGTTACTACGGATCAACTGTCTATTGCCATATTTAGCCAGTGTTAAAAGGTCAAAGGAAGTTGTAAAAAACATCCAATCCTCATTTCTGGTGTCTCTTCATAGTTCACAATTGGCTTTTTCTAATTGGCCGAGGAAACCCTAGTAACACCAAATACGGTGGTACCTCAGAACTCAAATTTATCGAATCCTAAAAAGTTTGAGTTGTGATCAAATTTTCCCTATAAGAAATAATGGAAAACCAATTAATTGGTTCCTGGCCCCAAAAAATTACACCTAAATGTTTTTTTAGCATTTAAACACAAAATGAACCAGATAAAACAAGAAGAGCATATACTGTACTAAACACATCTAAGCACATTTATCAAAACAGTAATTTTTAAAGAATATATATCTATCCAAACAATGTGTCCTGCCCCGATTGTCCGCTCCTTCCGTGTGCCACGCCCCCTCGTTAACCCCCGTGTGGAATCCCCGTGTGAGCAGCTGTTTCTAGTTGTTGTCATTAGTCTTCTGTATTTCGTCCACGTTTCAATTTGTTTCCCCAGTCTGGTCATTGTATTGTCCGTCTGCATTTTGCCTGCCTTGCCTGTAATTAAACCCCGTATTCCCCGATACCCTGACGTCTGCGTCTTTGTCTCCGTTCCGTCCCTGCTCTGCACAACAATATTATTATAATTAAATGTATTAATGGTTTATTATTAATATAAAAATAATGAATAATAAATCCTTAGTTTAAAATGTATTTTATTATATAATAATTACTGTTACTGTCTATCGTTGTCTAAATGTATTTTTACTGTCTAAAGATATGTATTCAGTTAGTGTAAACATCCACAATGCTATCACAGCTAATGCGAGGCTGAGACTGAAGCTTTACCCTTTGTTTCCGCTCAGAGATGTGCGGCGTGACTCATTTCCCCGCACATACAAGTTATCTTAGATCGGCGTTCACGGTTTGACTTCTGAGATTCAGATCGAGCTCTAGGTAATTATTTTTCAAACTGCTTGGTTCGACTTTTAAGAAATTCGAGTTCTAATGAGTTCAAGAACTGAAGCACCACTGTATGGCTGCCTGATTGGGGGCCTTAGCTTACGTGACATAACCTTACCTTCGGAGAAGGCTCTTCCTCATGATTGGCCAGCTGGACCCTCTTGGCCACTGGCCCCTCCTCCTCTACAGTTCTCCTCTTTCCCAGGATTCTCTCCCTGGGCTCACACAGAGAAGGCCTCTCTTCACCCTCCCTCCAGTGTGCTGCTTTACCCCCATAGAGTAGGAAAACAGAAGCCTGGGGCAGGTGAGGAAGGTGAGACAGTGGGTGCTTCTTGATGCTTGGGAGGGTGGGGCATGTAGACATGACCTGGGGGCAGGCCTGGCCAATTGATGGGTAAAAGCTGGTCAGGGGGAGTGGTCTGCAGGGACCCTCGAGAACTCCTATTGGACTGGGAATGTGGGCATGCCACTCTGGTCTGTCCTTCACAGGATCCACCCTTGGTTCATCACAGTTCTGGATTCTAAAGACCAATGACAAAGCAGACCATGCATTTGGTAATCCTTATCAAAACCATAAATACTGAGAATTACATATCTCAATGAGTGAATTACAGGTCGTCATCGACTTACGACCATGATTGGTTACGACTGACTGGTCGTAACACGATTTGCTTGTAAGTCACATATGTACAGCCTACTGTACAGTAATGTATTATTATAAAAATCTTTAAGTCATACCTTATCATAATTTTCTTTGTTCATTACAGTATGTCTTGTTATACATCATGATTTTCTTGGTTCATTATAGTTATACTGTTACTGGGATAACAGTTAGCAGCTTAGCGCGCGCGGGAATGGTAGTGCTGCCGGGAACTGGTGCGCAAACAGTCGTACACCCAGCTGGGCAACATTTGTGCTGCCAGACATACGAGCTGCGATCATGGTTGTAAAGTCGAATGGTCGTAAATTGGATAGGTCGTAAGTCAATGAGGACCTGTACATGTAATTTAATATACATATATTTTGTTGGTGCCCAATGAAAAACATGTATCTCCAAAAATCCATTATTTGAGAACTGTGGAAAGGTAAACAAACAAATAAAACATTGTAATGAGACACCCTTGGGACCACAAACAGAACCCTGTTTTTACACAGCCGTCAATGAAAAATTTTATGCCTGATTTATGTGAATTGTTGTCAGCGAGGCAAATATTTCAGTACCAACAAAATACAAACAAATCTCACTTTATATTTGCAATTAGCAATGATGTTAGTTAGCTAGCTATCAACATTGTTAAAATTAGCAATACAAAGTAATCCTTAATAATCCATACAAACAAGCATCATGAATTCAAATGTTAACTAGCACAAATGTAAATACTAGTTAATAAATTACCTCATAAAGCATCTTTTCATTGGTTAATCATATTTTAGGGGTGCAATGGATCAGAAAAGTGACAGTTTGGATTGTATCACTTTTTGAGTCATGGATCATTTTTGGATCAGCAAAAAAATAAAGAAATACAAAGGGAGGCAAATTTCCAATTATCGCTTGACTTAAAGAATACAGAATTTATAACACAACCGCTTTGTCCCTTTCACTGCAGCCCTGCATCATACAGAAGTCCATAGACAACATCCATCATCATCATCTTCTCTTATGTTATTTTTTTCTTGTAATCTCAAATAGCAAAAGATGTTCTCAAGATTACAAGTCGTTTTCTTGAGATCACAAAATAACGAAAGTTATTTCCGAAAAACAAAAGTTGTAATTAGACACGCAAGCAGCGTCTGTCAAGAGATAGCGGATTCCAGTAAAAACACTCTGGCTAATGCTGTTGAGTCCGTACAGTTGTTTTTATTTCACTTCCTCTGAAAATTTAAAATTCTCTCCATGTGCTACGCATAAGGAGATAAGTCTCCCCTGTTATCGGAAATAAATTTTGAGCCCTGAATGCATGTCCTTTATGGACTTTCGTAGCGTCAAGATTTAGGGAATTATTACTTTAAAAAAATAACAGCTGCAGTAAATCTGCATTTCATGTATAGACACTTCCTGGGTTACGATGGGGTTACGTTCCGATAAGGTCAAAATGCATTTTCATACAGTACACCAAACCTAACAAGCCTAGCCTACCTTAAACATGTTTAGAGCATTCACATTAGCCTACAGCTGGGTAAAATCATTAACACAAAGCCTATTTATAATAAAATGTTGAATATCTTAGTTATTTAATTGTATTGAACAATGTACTAAAAATGAAAAACAGAACGGTATTAGAATACCCATTTTAAAGTCGATATATCATAACATGGACCATCGTAACCCAGGGAGTGTCTGTATTACATTGTGATTAAACTTTGCAATTAATCCATGGTTCACGGGAGCCGAACCACGGGTGACAATCCATAAGGATCACAAGTCCAAAAATATAACCACGGTACCTCACGCAACAACAACAACAAAAAAATTATTTACAATTTTGGATATATTTTTCTCAGTGAATATGTACACATATTTTATGCATATTCCTTTGCCCTATGTTTGTATAGTATAGTTATTTTATGCTATTGCTGCCATTTCAGAGGCAACTACTAAACTTGGTATTTCTGCTACCAACTTGCACAAAAATCCCCGATCCTTATATTCATCCCTCCATTACATTTTCATATTCCAACAATAAGACTTAAAAAGTGGTTTCAAGGCTTGACCAGCAGCACACGTCTCGCTCTCCAGCCTGTAGGTTGGTAGCGGGATCCCCTTTCCCAGTAAGAAGCACGCAATACAGCTGGGAAGGAACATGTGTGGAAACACCGGCCGATCCCACAGCTGCCCACAACAGTGACGCCGCAAAACGTAGTCAGGGAAACTCGGGGACCGGGCGACATGGGAAACAATGCAGTGCACAGCGGCAAGCTGTGACTAATCTGGCCACGCCGCGTGTGTTTGCACGGCACTTTCAGAAGGCTTGCATGCGCCGCATTAAAACCCCCGCGCAGCCCGGGAGCCAAAGCGCTACAGGTCCACCCAGACTATTAACAGAACAGGTCAGGCCAGCTCGAATATAGCATCTCTGTAGCTCAGCCATCGTGATTTGGGGTAGCCTTTTAACGCTTCGTATTCACGCAACTGTGAAGAAATGTACTTGTAAGAAACGTAATATAACGTGAATTTCTCTGGCATCCACTGGAACTATTTATTTTATTTCTGTTTGGGGTTCAATCAATTACAATTAATTACAAATTTGTTGTGATCAATTACTTTGGCAGTAAAGTAATGTGACTACAAATAAATTAAACAAAATTTAAGGTTAGTCATTGATAGCTTTAATTGTACATACATGTTTTTACAGTTTGCTTGTTAGCTAGACTGATAGAGTGGTCTTGACTCTGATCCTAGTTTCATGCCTATAGAGACTGCAGGTTCTCCTGAGCTCTGCCTGAGTTTCTATATGGACTATTTGTACTAAGTGTGCACACGTGTACATGCGTGACACGTAGAATGGACTGGCGTGCAAACAGAAGGGCGTCAAATGCAGGTGCGTGTGAGATCTGAAAGAGGCTTGTTTTTGCTTGTCACACCTCAGACCTGTTGGTCTGTTCTATTGTATGGGCTTCTAAACTGAACCAGATGATTATTTTTAACTTCTTTTTCACTGGGGGCTGGGGACTAGCCCCCTTCAGACTATCAGCTGCCTGGTTAAGCTCAACCTCCAACAACACAGACGTCTAGAAGACGCTCTCTTAATACAATCTGCAGATTCCCATGAATTCATGTATCTGTAAAACAGGTTAATTTTTCTGCATTGTCCATTTTTACATATTCTAATTACCCCGCAACCTGGACCAGGATATGCACATTAGAAGATGGATGGCTGGATCTATGGGAGGGAATTGCCCCATTCGCTGTAATTTAGTGGATAGTGCTTTTCAAAATGCACATGTAGAGATGGCAACAATTCATTGTTTGCCATAAAAATAAAGTTGCTGAGGTCCTTGTCAAGACTCACCGCTGGCTGTCCTTAAGCTGGTGTCGGCTTGTAGCCTTTCTAGAATAATCCACCGGCTGGGGAATTGGACCTGGTCAGATCAGAGAAGCAGTTATATTATGAGAAGTTATATTATGAGACGGCCCAGCTTCTGAAATAGTAACTGCTCGTACATCCATACTTATAAATAAGCTATAAACACTCTATAGAGAATTCTGCAGCCAAAGCTGACCATTACAGAAATTAATCCAGCCTTCTTTGGGGCTCTAACTTCTGTTTTTTTTTCTTTTTTTTGAGATATGGCATATAGTGAACTCATTTGGAGACACTGTGGCCAAGCGGAGTCTACCGCATGGAGAAGCCCAGGGGAAATCAAGATGTCCTTACTGATCCGACCACAGGGCGGGCTGCAGGGGGCGGAGCTGGCCGGTCGTTCGGTAGCAAAGGGGGCGGGTCTCTCATTGAAGGGGGAGTATCCCATGATGTGCTTCCTTCCCCCTGATACGCCAAGCTGACTATTGACGTGGCAAGCTGAGTGGATGGCTGCAGCTGGCAAGTCACCTAAAACACATTAAGAAGAGTCTGGATGCTTTACACTAAACTTGGGGGGTCTTATCAAGGAACAGAAGATTAGCACGATGCAAATTCAGTTGCCCTGTGACACGGTGAATATGGTGGTGGATTGACAAGAACCTGAATCTTTGGACTCCACGACCTTGGTAAGTGCGCATCCCGAAAAAGCACCAAGATCCAGTCTATGCACTATCCCTGTCCGTAGACTGAAAGCATCAATGAAATTGCTCTTTTCTGTGCCCTTAGAATCCCGGTGCTATGTGGGGGTTGAGGTTCACTGTTGGAAACCGCTAAAGCAAACGTAACTGAAGATCCAGGTTGGATCACCTTAGCTTTCTCTCATTGACATGGAGCTGGCCCCACTCACCACCACAGGTCACCTCCACTGGGCCCGTCCATCTGAACGCTGGCTTCTTTCCCCGCTCCTCCTTCACCTGAACTTTCTCGATGAGGCCCAGGGTCGTCAGGACGTTGGCAATGTCGTAGAGACGCCTCACCTTCGCTGGAGACGTCGGCAAGGGAGATCACAAGTCAGATCTGCACTTTGCAGACAGTGAGTCAGAAAACAGAACTGATGTCTTATAGGAATGGACATCGTGAAAAGGTGTTCAGATCATACTCAAGAGACAAGAGGTTTTTTTTCCAGTGTGGGGAAGTGAGATGTTTTAAAATTTAAAATAACAACATAGAATGATACTGAAGGTTCTTCCGTAATACTTTCTGTAAACGCCATATCTATATGAATCTATGAACACATTCATAACACATTATACTGCCTTCATAAAGCATTATAAACATGGCTATAAATATTACAGCAATGTTTATTTTCATTATAAATGCTTTATGAATCTCTCATATATACTGCACAATAGATACCTTTATAATGCAGTACGAAACATCCTAAATGCTTATATGACCATTACAATGCATAATGAAGGTATCTGTAGTGCATTACAGATGACAAGTATTGTGTTACCGCAGTGTTTCCCCTACCATTATATAATTTTATTTAATTTTATTTTCTATATAGCGCCAGATCACAACAGAAGTCGTTTAAGGTTACCTTTCCTATAGAACAGTTCTATACATTGTCCTTTTATTAAACAGACTAAATAGCCTCATGTTATTTATCTTATTTACACAACAGCTTGTCATTTTTGTCTCTACACGGTCACGCGTTTACAATTCTCCTCTGCTCTCTGTATGACGCCCCGACACGCACACACAGACACGTGCGCACAAACACAGGTGAGCACACTCCCACCAGCGGACGCAGAGTGCGCATCAGAAAATATGTTGCATCAACCGCCTGAAAAGCAGACAAAAATATCTGCGTTTATTTTTACTGCTGTCATTCAAAGAAACTCATGAACATCATGAATCCTGTTACCGTCCGGGAGTGCGTGCAGGGCGGACATAGGAACGATCAGGCAATCGCACGAAAAACGGGGTTGAATGGGCACACCTCACAGACAGACAACTTTTTATGCCGCGTCTGCCGGAACAGACGCTGGCGCAGACTTAAATACATGAAACAAGGCACACGACAGGCGAGCGGC
>JABFEA020000001.1:13104200-13121218 GCA_019775915.2 Cyphomyrus plagiostoma | reverse complement strand
GGCAATCACAGGAGGTAACGAGGTGGGTGTGGCACACATGGGGCTGGAACAGGAGCGGACGTCGCGGGGTGTAACAAATCCTTCTGCCCCCTCTGTGGGATTTTCCGTGCTGCAATGAACTTGATTTCATATGAAAGGGGAGCGGGGTTGGCTTCCTGTGTAACAGTCCAGCTATCTACTTTTGCCAACAGCCCTAACAGACAAATCTTTGGTGCGATCTGATTAAAGTTACACAGCCAACGACCTCCTGCCACTTCCTGATGAGATTACAGCCACGGCACAGCTTTGATCAGATCTCTCAACAGCAGTGCAAGAGCAAGACGCTGTCCTCAAAAAAATAAAATTCACGGGTCAATTAAGGTCCCCGGAACCCTCACACATTTATAAAGCTGGTTGGATACAATGCAATTCAAGTCCATACCTTGTTCAAAGCTACACCAGCAAATGTTTTTCGATCTGAACCATTGACCCTTAGGATAGTAACCTGCATCCTTTAAACCTGATGCCAGATCAAATTTATATTTTATTTATTTAGCAAATGCTTTTATCCAAAGTAATGCGCATTTTGTTGGGAATGCAGAGTGTGACAATCCCTGGAGGGGGTTAAGGGCCTCACTCAGGGGCCCAACAATGCAATCACACCGCTGACTCTGGGATTTAAACCGATAACACAGCGTGCTAACCTGCTGGGCCACACCACCATCTCCAGATGACGCATTCAGGAAAACAAAAAGAGCCTCACTTTTATACTTGCTGCGACTGTCGGTGTCTTGGCTCTCATCGATGAGGACTCGGGCTGCCAGGTCCAGCGTCACAGTCCGCATCTCAGACACCAGGAAGAGCGTCACAAACTTCTGGCTCAGGAAGCGCAGGGACTTGTCCTTGCGTCCACCAGCCGCCCCTATGGAGGAACGGTGTGAGCTACCAAAGCTGCCAAGATTAGGCCGCCAGAGCCCTTTGGACCAGTCCCACGGTCACCTTCAACCAGAGCTGGCACATGTGAGCAGAACCGACACTCCATGCTGCCCCGTAACTGCCATGGAAACGTAGGATAAAATCCTGAACTGAAAGTCAATAAATGAGTCTTGCGTTGCGTGAGCCTACTTCCCTGACAAAGGCGATAATCGCCGGTTAGGCAGCCAGAAATCGACACTGGGTTGCTTGTCTGATATCGCCGATTACTGATAATCAGAATCAGAATCTTTTTATTCACCGGGTACAAAGAAGTACAAGGAATTGTGGTGCGGGTGGTATCATGACATAAACAAAACAGACATACAAATAAACATCTAAAAGTAAAGATACAACAATTTTTTTTTTTCTTTCAAGAGATGTGCAATGCTGAGTCATATCAGTCATATGAGTCATAATGTCCTCATATCACCCAGAAGTACTCCAACGCAGTTTAATTTTGTAAAGAAACACTACGGCTGAGTAGGGTGATTTCATTCAAGCATGTTCGCGCAGATATAAGTAGGATCAGAAACAGAACATTGACACTCAGTCCCACCAGGGACCAGTAACCCTACGGTCGCTGAGCCTAAACTTCCTGGCTGCCCAATCAGACCTCATGGCTGTCATATCACAGACCCGGTGTGAGCTCACCTGCCGGGCCTGACTGAAGGTGGCTTCCGGGCAGCAGCTCTCTTTCTTATATTGCTGGATTTGCCAGTCAGTAGTTAATCAGATGTGTACGGAAAGGGCATCCTGTGTTGTGCTTTGGTGTGGTCAATGTGCGTTTCTTTCAAATGTCATAAAACCCTCAACCGATAATTAAGAGCAGATCTCGATTCATCTAATTTGAAATGCTGCTTCTGATAAAGACAGATGTATGTCTATTATACAAACACCCACACCCCCCCCATCAGATTTTATAGACAGAAGTACATTGGATACACACACACACCATCAAAATGACAAGTTTTTTATCACATTGTGGAATGTCCCCACAATGTAATGTAATGAATACCTGGACCACACGTAAGCACACACACACACACACACCATCCCTCAGGCCCAAATGCCGGCCACTTCCTCTTACCAAAGCCAGCCTCCACATAGCCTTCCTGCACAGCTGCCTCCCCTGTCTGCATGCGCTGGCAGTCCTCCTCCTGCAGGGGGCAGCACTGCCTCCATCCCGAGCCGCGCAGCTCGCTCAGGGTCTCCCGCAGCCTCTGGCGCCCATGCCAGAGGTATTGGTTCTTTGCCACACGGCTAACCAGCTTCAGAGACTCCAGTACGTTCACGATATCATAGAGCCTCCGGCGCTCTGCCCCTGATGTACGGGAGCGGGGGGGGGGCGATCAGACTCGAGGGCGCAGAGGAGCAAAAGCATAAACAAAGCAAAAATACAAGGAGGCACACTGTTATATTCTGGCAAAAACACACCACTGCCGTCTGTCACAACGAGTGAACAAAAGCACCTTTCCTCTGAATTATAGAAAGCCTAAAAAAAGGAAAGGAGAATTTTAAAGGGAATTAAAAATGGGGTCCTTCATTTTCCTGGGTCTTACCAAGGCTCACAGCTACTTCGTCGAGTGGGATGCTTGTTGCCTCAGAAGATGCTGGGTAATCAGAGTACATGGCCAGGAACTTCTGACACAGGAGGCCTAAGCTTTTTCGTTTCCTGCAGGGCCTTTTCTCAACGTCATCATTGCTCTCACCAGGCACCTCGAACTAAACCAAACACACAAAAACAGACACGTGGACTAATCAGTGAGGGGAGGTATGCAACCGCTTATCCATCCATATACCCGCTTGTCCTACTCAGGGTCACAGGGGTCCGGAGTTTACCCTTTAAGCTACAAGCACAAGGCAGGGCAAACACAATGGTGGGGCGCCAACGCATCGCTAGGTACACAATTAGCTGAAGCACAGTGCACTAAACCACTGACTCAAATCAAACAAACAAATATTTGTGGTCAGTGTGTGATCTCAGAGACAGGCTTGCTATGGAAGACGGAAATGTACTGCTATGCTTCAGGTTAGTCCTGTGCTCATCAAGTTCTCTCTTACCAGGCGCGCGTGGGGGCGTATGTGGGTGTGTGTGGGGGTAATCACATGACCTTACCTGGCTGGGGTCGTCCAGCGCCACCCCCTCATACTTGTTCTCAATGGGTCGAAACAAGACCTTTCTCATCTCGCGGTCGCGCATGTCTGGGCCGGCAGCCTGGATCAGCACCTTCAGGTTGGTGGTAGGTGACCATGGCTCAGCGGCCACCTGGTCCGCCTGTTTGGTGGGAGTGGCGTGGAGCCGCTCAGCGGACTGCGGCCTCCTCCCTATTGGCACGCTAGCCACGCTGTCACTCTTCAGCAGGACCTTCCTGCGTTCCACTGGAGGGTGGAAAACATTTTCCTGCCAAGGGTGTAAGTTAAAGATCATTTGAAACCAGTAAAAGCGCACAACCATTGAAATTATTTACACAATAATTACCTAAATCTAACATTTTAAGTTGATATTAGCCAATGTAAAATGAAATGTGCCAAAATTTTTAAATCTCTTTGGAAAAACTTCAACAATGTACTGTAAATACGTAATAAAAACTATTAACAACTACAACCTATTTCTTCTCATCACCATAATAATAATTATTATTATTAAAGAGACGCGCGTTTTTGACAGGAAACACTTGCCTTATGACCATTTTTGACCTCATCTCCATCCGTTGCGGATTTGCTCAGACCGGGACATGTTAGATCTTTCAAAGCTACACACTCACTTTCCATCTACAAATAAATAAAATAAAAAGCACATAACTTAAACGCTGCAACTTTATAAATGTCGTACTTTACTACTTACCACGTACACCAATCAGCTTCCTTTCTCTGTACATCTACAAACATTTTTAATAGAAGTTACAAAGGCATGCAACCAAATTGCCGCCTAGTCAACATTTTCCGTTCTATTAAGAGCACTTTCGAAGTTATTAATAACTTAGGTTTGGTTTGGCTGGTTCTGGCGCAAAGATATTAACTTATAGACCTGACATACGGAAAGTTAAAAAAAAATCTGTTCCTGCAATTTTGATCGTGTTAAAAACTGGTAAGTAATTTCGATTGAATCGGCGTTGAATCATATTCAAAAATTCATATTGGTTACTTTTAGACTTCGTCTAGAATGGGTTTCCACCTAGTTAAATGTTTTGCCAAGTTACGTTAGTAATTCCACGACATTAAAATGTTACAGTAGTCAACAATGCAGTTTAACTGTTCATATTATGCAGTTTCAAGCCTTTTCGCCGAGTTATAATAATTTAAACAGCATGACTTCTTTTACATAAAATGGGAAAGCAGTGCAAAGCCCCCCTTCTGATCTGCAACTGTTTTATTTTTTCTTTTTCCAGCAGCCACTTACCTTAACTGTTTTTCCAGCCATAAATCAGCTATCTACAGTGCACGTATATAATCAGATTTGAAAGCAGCATATATACTATTACAGATCTCCTTCTTCAGATATGGATATTTTCCGCAGTGAACTCGAGAGCCCGCCGCAGATTCGCGCTCGCCCGGGCTTTGCCACGGTCCTGTTCCACACGTAGCCGCCGCGCACGGCACAGCCAGGCAAGACGCCCGCTAAACTCCGCGTTTCTGGCGCTCTGCAGAAGTGCGGCTTCGCCCAGCCAATCAAAGGGGCGGCCAGCCGATGTGCGCTCGCGCCGCATCCGACTCACTGCGGCCGCTGGCGCGCGCTATCCAGCTCTCAGGGCTACGCCCCTTCGTCCACTATCCGGTGCGTGCCGGGTTGCATGGGCTTCTCAAAACTTAGTCTTATCAATATCAAAGTATGAAATAACTCCGCAGGGCGGGTTAATAATGGTAATTTGTGGGACTTTAATGGGTTTGGGGATTAGCGGGGTTTCTTTTGAACAGTCTGCAGTTTTTTGGCTTTGCCAAATTGCGCGGAAAAATGCCTCGTCTTCTTTCCTGGGGTGTAGATCGCTTCTCGAGGCTATTGCATAATCAGCGGCAAAGCGCCACGTGATTGGCCCGGTGGCCGCCTCGTCGCGCTAAATACTACCATAGGGAGAACATAGGGCAAGTAAGTTATTTACATTTTTCCGAGTTATTTATAAACAAAGAATTTTAAAAAGCAGGGTTGCCAACTTTGGTTAGCTGGCTGGAGTGAGACTTTAAATTCGAGGAAAGTCTGCATACACATTCACATGCATTTCCATATATGTAACAGTTTTATTACCGTGTAAATAGACTGCAGGGTTTGTAAATTACTCCAACGTTTTTGATGTTGCTAAATTAAAAAGTTATAATAGAATGACATATATTTGCCGTAAGAGTTCTTACGCGAGCGTGAGAATCTGAAAACATGAGTGTCACGCCAGATGCGGAGGGGTTGGCAGCCCTCCAAACTTCCAACGACGGCATCTCTTTCGATATTATAGTTTTTCTCAGTCGCTTTGGCACATGACTCAGATCAGAAATGAAATTCTCATAACTATTTCTACAATCTCATAAATGCAAAATCTCAATAATTTTTTTATAATATTGTAAATGCTTTGAATTGATGAATTGCTCTCAGTTGGATCTTGACTTTAACCAATAGATGGGTGATCTACCAGAGATCAACTGGTTTGCTAAAGTAGCTCAGAGGTGCATCCTTCAGTTGGCAGCCTATATTGACTGAGCACAACACAATGTTACAGTTTGGCAATGGAAATACAACAAGGAAATGGACAGGGTCAAAAGCCGGCAAGAAGAGGAGGAGTAAGGCTGCATGGTGGAAGGGTAGGGAGGCAAAACAGTGGAAGAGGTAGAAGAGGCCAAGAACAGAGGTACATTCCTGCTGAAATAAGGGCCACAATTATGGACCATGTCCTCAATCATGGCCTTACAGTGGTTGAGGCTGGTGCAGCCGAATGTTGGGCGAACAACCGTGTCCTCAATCATTCAAACGTTTCATGAGGACAACAGGTATGTAATCCAACAATGTGCTCTGTACTGTAATATTGTATACATACTGAAGTGGGTCATGTTGCAGTATTCCACTTGTATTTTATAGTGTACAGTAAATATGCTTTGTACAGGTACATACTGGCCATATACCGTAGCACACACACATGTATGCATATTTACAGTGTGCAGATATGTATACATTTGTGTGTGTTTGTGTGGTACAGTATATGTAATTTTGTATTGTTGAAATTGATGTCATACAGGAAAAGTACAACCTCTGTTGAAGCCGTGGCTAAGCATTTTGACCATCATGTTTGTGAATGACGACACAAGGACTTGTCACTTTGGTAGCACTGACAAGTCCATTAACATAAACATTTGCTTTTGAGGGATAAACTAACAATTTTGAGCAAGTTGCAAGCTTTTGCAGGTGATCTATCGCGTGGTGCTGTTTGTACGAACTGTTCAGAGAAATGTCACTTACCGTTTTGCAAATATTAGCGATGATTCAAGAAATGCACCAGAGCGACTGAGAAAAGCTGTAAAACCCAAATTTTCAGAGAAGCTGATAAGCGCGCTGCCACTTTTCTGTTCATATTACTTCCAGTTGTGCTGGAGGTGATATGTAAGTTATAAGTTATATTTCAGAGAAACAGTCCTAACATACTTAAATATGCTACACCTCTTGCCCAGATTTCATATTTATGTCCTAAAATATCTCATGGATGCAAATTAGCTTTAACAATAGTGCAAAAGCAAACTGTAGTTTCTGGTAAGAAACACACATCGTGCTTGTGACACGTCTTAACTCCGGCATTTCCGCATTTTCTTCCTTTTTGAGGAATTAGGAACTCCAAAACGAGCCAAATCAATGTCATGTCTTTTAGTTTTAGTGTAATACTTGTTGCTGAATGCCGATGGCACAAACCAACCAATCACTCATTCAGATGATGAATGCCCAGCCTTGATTACTAGCTGTGACACTGAGGGGGCCTAGTGCCTGGCCTGTATGTGGACATCTTTGGCGTCTGTGCCTGGCAAGGCGGGTGACGGGAGGATCTCTCTGTTTATTTTAGCTGAACAGACCGTTTCCAGTCTTTCGGTGGCATTGTAGTCGCCCACGTTGCTATGGCGACACAGATGGCGATGCAGACAGGCATTTGTCTGGGCTCCATGAGCCGCAGCGCCTAGCCGCTAATGACAATATGTAGGAGGCAGGCCCAGCCTTCACCCGGGCTGTAAACCAAAGTACTACCTACTGCTTCACTATAACCAGGCCGGAAGAAGTGCCAAGCCCCCTGCACATAGCTATCTAGCCACTCGCATATTTATGTTAAAGGCAAAATCGATGAGAAGTAGTAATTGGCTTTTAAGGTAGAAAATCGCTTTCGAGTAGATGAACGGGGGCATGGGTGTGTACCAGCAGACTTCATTAATATCCATTAAGTGTAGAAAGGGAATTGATTTGCTGGTATATGTTAATAGGATATATCCATGACACCCAGTCCTACAACAGCCGTTTCATGTTCCTGATAGCTCGAAGAGCTTACCAGATTGATGACCAAGGTAGATTAATCCTTTGGGTTTTAATGGTGTGGGAGGGCAAGTGATAAAATGATGGATAAGTATCGTGTTAGAAACCCCATATTGTGTCCTCTATCATCTCTTGGGACTTACCTGCCACTGCTGCTGGTACTAAACCCAGCCTCTTTGGCTTTCCCGCTTGTATCCTCTGGGGTCGCAGCTGACCCCAGGAGATGCAGGGGTTGGGTGGCTCTGTACTTCTTCGCAGACCTGAAGAGCAACTTGGCCTCTTGTAACAATGTCTAGTAATGTAAGGTTCTGCTGTATCTACAGGTATATCGCATACGATTCATTTCTGTAGCATGCATTAAAATTACTGTCTAGCATGCCACCGAATGGGATGCCAGACCAAAACCCAGAGTCCCCATACAAGCACTGAAATGTCATAGGCCTGGTGTCTTTAGACTGTAGGAGGAAACTAACACACCAGGAGGTGAACACATAAAATGCTGATACATGCAGGGTGGCGACAGAGTCTGTGCTGCTCACGGAGCTGCCGTGACTCAGCTTTCACTTAATTTCCTTTTAGAAATACATGAGATACATTTTTTGTTCATTATGATCTTATTCAGTAGGATGCAGTATAGAGAATGGTGCCTGTTTAATTCTGACCTTACACCAAATGACTTTCCAAGCAATTTCACAGTCACAGACAAATTTCCCGTGAGTTCCACTGAGAGTTTTGCTAGAGTTGTGACGCGTCCCTGTCATCCCAATCGTTTCCTGTAAGGTGGTCTGGATATCTGTCTTAAGTCTGTCTTTTGCTCATCTTGACGTTGTCAACATCCAACAGGTGAGCTTTCTGTAGCACCAAACAGGAAGTAGCAAAGCGGGTCCAGGATCTCATATTGACTAGATAGACTTGGAAGAGACTCCAAAATAACAGTAAGTGCAATACAGAGTACAGTATTTTCAGTACAGAGGTTCAGTATTTTGAACATAGGTTCCCTTGCAATTCCATTGCACTGTAAAGATACTCTTCTGTTTTGCACTGCTTTGTCCTGTTGTGCAGTGCTATTTTTATATATAAAGAAACAGTGAATGCATGTTTTGCAGGAGTTATGCTCTCTATTGCCTTTATTCTATGTAAAACAAAAGCAAATGTACAGCAGGGAAACATTCTCTGTAGTACTAAGGTACAGCAAAATCAAAAGGAATCTAGTTGCAGTCTTGCAAACAGTGACCCTGCAAGATACCCATTTTTTGCAAAATTATGGTCTGTGACAATTGTTCTGTGACTTGTAGACATTGTACTGTGACTTGTAAATACAAGTACATTGTATTTACATGTACATTTTTTCCAGAGTCATTTCAAAGTCATGTAGCATGTGGTTAGCATAACTGCTTTTTTCTGGAAAGCTGTGTTTGTTGAGTCCCCAATCATTTCCACTGGGATATTTCTTTCACAACGGGAGCCTAGAGGGAATAACGCCGATCCGTTGCAGCTGTTGTGCTATTGGAGGTCGTTCCCTTAAGTGATTAGTACCCTGATAATAGTTACAATCTCCTGGGACTTGAACCTGTAACCATCGATCGCAAATGTGATATTACTGGAATTGCATTTTCGTCTGTCCTAGAGGGCCACTGCATGCACAGAAGTAACTGCAATAAACTATTAAATCCTGGTGTTATGTCACATGCGCTACAAGACAATACCTCTGCTTACCTTGATTGCTTACGCTAAGGCTCCCCATTTTTGGACTTGAAGGGAAAGAATCACAGTTTGCAGATTTCCCTGCTCAAAGACATCTCAAGCGGCCACTTACCAGGTTTAGCAGGTGCATTTAAACAGGAAAGTCTGCAACCTGTAGTCGATTCTGGCCCTCCAGACCGGATTTTGGGAACACTGGCTTACACTGTGTACTCATCTGTTGGCTACATGCGCACGCTCACCTGCACATGACGTGACATGCAGTGCCAGCTGTTTCTCATCAGTCTCTCATAGAATGCAGTGCGATGTGCAGTGTTTAATGTTTTTTCACGGATCTAGTTCTTCCTTCTATTCCTCCCTTTGGCAGATGTTTTCCAAGCCAGCGGTCACATACCCACAACCCTACATAACTTTGAATAAATATGAAAAGCAGAAGTTCTTCATTACCTGGGGGGAGGGAGGGCCAATCAATCGCCAGGCCATGGTTTGCAAGTCTTTAAAGCTACAGGTTCATTAGTTCAATAATTAGGTAGAGTCTTTGAGTACATAAGAACAGTAAAGACTTGTATGCACTGCTTCCAACCCTTTAGTGCTTGAAACCCTGCTTTAAGCAGATCCTTTGCTATATTATTCTGTCTTGCTAAGGTCACTGATAGAATGGCTCACTGGGAATTTACACAATACTTCTTGTACATAATACACGACAAACAATACAGTCAGCAGGGTCTAAATATTTGAGAGTGTTTTTCAAAGCCTGTCATGAACAATTTTGAAGCAATGCCTTTTCCTATCTGGGGTGCTGTAAACTGTAACAGCTAAGGATGCTGGGAAGGGCTCCATCATTGTGATGTTCGCTCAGGGTCGGCGAGCATATGCGACTTTGGGTTGAGAAACACTGCAAACCAGACTGTGAGCTACTGGTGCCGCTGGGAAATCTGCTGGCTTTCCGCTGTCTCACACCACTGGCTTGATTTGCAACCGGTGGTTGTTCTTGTGTGAGAGCCAAACCCTGTTGTTGTCATTCTCCTTGACCTAAAGCTCACCATGTCAGCGCTGAAGGGAGGGAATTTTATTTACGATGTATGTTCAGGAATTGACATGTTTGTGGGGTGTGGGGACGGGGCCGCGGCGGGGGCAGGACGAGCATGGGCGTGAAGCCTATGAGCCAATGAGTCGGTGCAACATACAGCCATGGCACAGTCGCAGAGTGTTGTTGTCCAACATGCCAAGCGCAGATAATGGGCAGGTGACCTGTGGCATGCTGAAACTCGACGCTATTGGCAGGCTTGCTCTCCCTTCCTGTCTGCCCGCTCGTTCACAATGGTTACACACATCTGGTGTGTCATTCGCTTCAGCAGCATTTGTCTGTAGAAGGGTAATTACCACATTAGCCCCAGAGACACTTCGCCTCCGACTCCTTTTTTCAGAAGTGTGTTTGCTAAATAGTCAGACATCTGAAGATTGGGGCCCCATTGCTAGTATAATACATACAGTCCTGCGCGTCATCTCTCTCCTGACGTTAATAGAAAACCGGGGTTGGCCAAAAAGAGAGGCACCCGTCTGAGGATCCGGGGAGCCGTCAGGGATTGTGCGGAGGGCCAGGCTCGCAGAGCGAGACCCGTCCTAACAACTCGGGAAATTGCCGAAGCGCCGCATCAGCCCGGCCAGCCCTTTTTCTTTAGGAAAATGAGGCGGCATAACAGCCATGGGGTGCGGTCCAGGGGTCTATGGAAGATGGGCGCGGTCTGGATGTCCCCAGTCAGGTGACCATGGGTCTGCATGCCCCTCTCTCTTTTATGCCATTTATACTCTTGTCATCAGGGCTGTCCCTAGAATCGGTCTGCTATTGTAGCAGCTCGAGGCCTTTGTGATTAACAGTAATGTTCTCTGTCCTCTACTCACAGGACAAGGATCAATATCTATGATCTCCAGCCAATGAGGGTGTTTTGCTGTCCTGAATTAAACTGGTGTCACTGGTTTAAAAAAGCCTCCGTTGTTAATAATATTATGACCCCCCCCCCCCCACCACATTGTATTAATAAGCTACCATACCTTTTTTGCAATATGCTGTGTGCTGCAATACGGAACATAAAAAATTCCACATTGTGAGTAGTGCAAGCTTTTTTGTTCATGATATCTAAAAGTTTTGCCAAGCAAAAGGCAAATTAAATGTGTTTTTCACCTTTTGCTCCTTCTAACATGACTAATGGTTGACTAATCACTTGATGTTATTCGGTTAGCATATAGAGTATTTAACCAGAACACTACAGTATTGAGACATTTTTATATTAAGTTGTTTGTTAGCATCTCTGCAGTGGCTTGTTCAGATCAGCTGACCAGTGTAGGAAGAGCTATTGACTCTGTAGAACTAATTACTGTTTTGAAATGGGGGTTTGGGGGGATGAGGAGACGAGCTGACCGTTGCCATGGGCAATGAGCTTTGTGTCATTCCCAGTACTGAATTCTCTACAAATAAATGCTTTGAAGGTTCAAACCAACACCATGCAAAATCCAGACGGCAAGATGACTTCACGACTTCTCTGTCCTAAAAATGACAGGTGTGAGCACGGAGCTTTAAAAACATTAAGGATTTTAATTGAACACATCTTGGATCTAGTAAATAGCTAGCTGATGTTGAACAATTACAGATTACTCACGGTAAAAAGCAGTATAGTGTCTAACCCCTGCTTTCCCTAAAAGTCAAAAATGTCAAAGCAGTGGATATGAAATTGATACTGTATATGGAATGAAATAAATATTGCATAATAAATATGAACATATTAACAGATTATTGTTCAAGTTCTCTAAAATTACTCCCTCGAGATGTGCTGTTTTTTTCCCCCTTTGTTGTATAATGCTCTTGATTGCATCAAACAATACAGAATAAAATGTAAGTAAACACTGATCAGACTTCAACAGGCATGAAAAACAGTCTGGCTGCCTCTTGCTTATTTTTTAAGAATAAAGAAAAGACACTGGCTTGGACAAACAGAACTGTTATTTTGCTTGAAAACAGCAATTTCCTCAGTACAGAAAAAGCTGTTATTACTCACCAAGCAAGTCACATGTGATTTTATTTTAAGGAAGCCAAGCACTACTCTCCCTCCTAGAAATCATGGCGTCAGGCGGTGACTCCTTACCGCCCCCTCTCTCCCACTGTCCTATATATTTCCTCACCAGCAGAATGAACTCTCTTCCCACGATGCCCTTCTTGCATCTTATGTCACTTGACCACATCACCCATACTCTGTAATGCACAAAGCTGCGGCAGACTGTTCTCAATGCTGTATTAAAAGTCTGGGAGGCTCCCTGCACTTCCGTTTCAGCTTCTGGAGCCCACTGTCACCGGCCTTGCCCCTGCTGACTCCCCCCTCCACCATCTGTACTGTGGCAACACCCTCATCACTTTTTACACATTTTTTTTTCCTTTAACTACGTAGTGTGGAAGCTCAGTGGGCTCACACCTTCCAAGGGTGATTCCTGCTGCATGTGTGTGTGTGTGTGTGTGTGTGTGTGTGTGTGGGTGGGGGGGGGGTGTTAGGAGGGGGAAGGTTACATGTGGTGCTCTTATGTTTTCCTACAGTCCAAAGACATGCAGGTGACTCAGAGAGAGTCCAGAGGGATTTCAGGTCCAGAAAGTAAAAATCCAGACCAAGGTTTTGTTTCAACCAAGCAGTTGAGTACTCTGTGAACGTGACTCTTTATACTCGCCTGGTTGGTTGAAACAAAGTCTGGATTTTTCACTTCCGGTCCACCATTGAGGCGAACTGGCATAAGGTGAAGTTACCCATAGCGTGTGAGTGTGTATACGCCCAGCAGTGGATGGGTATCGTGTCCTGCTTTGTGCCCTGTGACTCCTGTGCTATGCTCTGGAAAATTGGTAGATAGTCAGAGGAGCTACTCATCAGGACTCTGTTGCTCCAGGCACTGTCCGTCCAGCTAACGCCCAGGATAAATCAAACGTGTCTGTGCAGGGCAAGAAAAACACAGAGCGTGTTTGTCCTCAGAAAGACATCTTGAAACTGTCTGGAATGCAGCTACCTGTTACTCAGTGTTTTTGAGTCCCTGCACTGCCCATTACTCTGTGATGAAATGGGTCAAAATGCTTTGAAATGAATAATCATTAATAAACTGTACACCACGCCTGGCGCCTCCTCTAAATTTAAAGCACAACATGGCTTTCTACGCAAGCCACATGCACCGGGCGTCTGCCGAATATAGCCGTGGCTGAATAAATCACATTCATTCTGGGGGGGGAGTGTTTTTGGAGACTGTACTCCCCATCACTAACATGTATTGGTGAGTGAAAGCTGTTACTTTGGTCTGATGATAGAAAACCTTACTTCAGTATTCAGTCTCATGGCATTAATGACATTGGATTTAAAGTTACTATGCAGAACAGATGTGTTTTGCGTAGAACTGTGTTCTGGGTAATGCATGTGAATTACACACATAGGTTTGACACACTGCATTTCGGATAGGGGCAGAGGGATTGTGTGGGTTTCCTTCAGGTTCTCTAGTTTCCTGCCACAAAAAAAAAACATCTGGTTAGTGAACTAGTTTCTAAATTGCCCATAGCGTGTGAACATGTGTTATACGCATACATATTAGGGTGCGGTGGTGCGGTCAACATTCTACTATTACTACTGCAGGCAGTTAATACTGTCAGTATCATTTCATTTAGGCACGAAATAACAACATAAGAATCATGCATGAAGTTTCATAGCCTTATCAGAGCAAACAAAAAGCAAAATGAGAAAGCAGAGGGCTACGGGTGACATCTTTCTGCTTCTTGCACACTCCCCAAACATCTAGGGGAGGCTGTCACAGGAGCTCTGCTCCCCGTAGCTCCCCTGTAATTCAAACCGTCATTTTGGACAATGGATAGATTTCTTTGCGTGGTAAAAGGCCAAAAGTGTAAAAGTTCGGTTACATCCCCAAACCAGCAGGCCATGCAGCAGGCTGCAAACTCCCACATCTGAGTCAGCAGAATGCCAGAGATGCAGAGACGCTGCAGGCGACGCGCTATTGACGATCCTTCATACAGCTAAAAATGAAGTTATCTACCCGCGCTCTTATTTAATGGGAAAATGTGGAAATATGAGACGTGCTTTCAGGTCCGCTCTTGCTGAGGCCTGGGCTATTTTTGGCGGAGTCTAGGGAAGGTTAATTAAAAATCGAGCCCTCGCTTCTGAACTGGTAACAAGTATGGAGAGTTTCTATTTTGGACCTAATCCAATAGAGACCTGGATGACTATGTAAATATTAGTGTTTGTCCAAGCAAGTTAGGATAAATAAGCCATTTTTTCTTCTTCTTAGAAACATTCCTTCTTAAGGTGACCTTTATAGACTGTGGCTGAGAGCTTCATGCTATGGTACAGTATTTCCAGGGTTGTGGGTTCAAATCCCATACTGTCGTGTAGTTGTTCTCTGCAAGGCTGTGGAGATCCTCAAAGCTTTCCATGGCCAGATAAGTGGTTACCTGGTTGTTTTGGAGTTTCATCACCGTTGAACTCCGCCGTATGGCTCTTGAACTGACTGCAGTGACGGAGTCGGATGACTTCCGAGTCGTTCCGAGGAGCCGATCCAGTAAAAGGAATCTGTGACACTTGTGAAAGAGCTAATTCAGTCGGGCCATTATTTATTAATAATATTTAATATTTTGTAGCAGCAGGCAATGGAGCGCAAAACATAGTATGGAGGAGCCCTCTGCCGACTGGCCTGCCCATCTCATGTAATTTTAGCTGAGTTACTACTATCCTCTGCCTTAAACGAGGATGTCTTATGGATGCGATCGTACATGGTAATACAAGCTTTGAGGCTCGACCTTTGGAGAGCAGGTGGGGGCTTCTAATGGTGCTGGTGGCATTTGTCAGGAAAGTCATTACTCTCTCAGTAAGAGATTAATGGTTAGACAGTCTCTGACCTTGCATCCAGTCTTCAGCAGTATATATTACTGTCATATAGGAGAAGCACATCTAATGTTTTATTATTGTTAGCTCATAATTTTATATAGAGCAGCTTTGCAGTTTTACTTATACTGCAGGATATTTTAGAGGAGCACAGAATTAGCTACAGAATGGGATATAAACTAATCATTTTTGGTCACAAGCCAGCTGGGGGTGAGCTGTGCGATATGTGCTCTGTCAGTATGAAGTCATGCTTGTTATGCCCTGTGGCAGGACCGCAGGGGGTTTGCTGTCTCCCCAGTGAGCTCGCCTCAGGCAGAGCCACCTGTGCCATGCCGACCTCTGGCACACAGCTGAGACTGGTGCCCCGACGAGCCAGGGGTGCGAGCTCCTCACTGAGCCCTAAGGTTCAGACAGAGACCGCGAGGTCAGAACAGTTACTGCATGAGAGCTCAGGAGGTGAAGGTCAGTTAAAGGTCGTTGGTTCAAATCCCCGATGTCATATGGTTGACTGGAGTACATAAATCACATGTAAACTGCTTTTGTGTGGGGGGGGGACAATAACATATAATTGTAAAATTAATTTATGTATGAGCTGAATACAGAATTGACTAAGCAGCTGCTTAATGTTACACACATGTAATGCAATATTATCACCAAAACAAAATGGCTGCCAGAAGACTGTCAACATGTGTCACATGTCAGATTTAATTAGTGATGCAGGTAAAATCCATTGGGCTGGCCAGCTGCCGTATCACACCACGCTACCTGGGCCTATTTATCCCTGCTTATATCACATGGATTGTTCACAGGTCAGGGATTTGACAAAGTTTCCAGGGCGCCACAGTGTATCCATTTCTGCTCTATGGTAGTCTGCGCTCCCCTGTGCCTACATTAAAGCTTATAAGTATTTAAGCCTACACCAGTCTGTAATATTATATTTCAAAACTCACAAAGGCCCATGGTAATTACACTGTCAGTTGTATGGTAACGTCGCATGGAAAACAAGCCATTTTTTGCCTGCGTGAGCATATTCTGCTCTGCGTTTGATGTCATGTGTGGGCTTTCATATTCAAACTGCCGTAAAAGTAAAATTCAGTGAATGAAATGAATATTTCTGCTTTTAATTCCCCCTCCCCCCCTTGCTGGTGGGGAAATGCTGATTCACAGACAGAGACTCAGGACCTGAAGGTACACTGGCATGTAGCTGTCCGGTGATGAATATGAAGCTCACAGCTGGAATCAGCCAGGATCCGGCTGGTAGGCTCTGCTGTTCCTTTACCCTTCGGACTGAGGCACCCTCAGTGTGCAGCCACTCTGGGTTTCCCTCCTGGGGTGTCAGAGCTTGACCAGGTTTTACCAAACTCCAGCTGTACTGTGCCAGGTGATGTCCGTTCACCTGCCGCCTGCCTCGTGTTTTCCTCCTTATAACCCTTTATCTGTGACTCTCAGACAAGCTGGGACGTGATGTGATTCTATCACGGCAGTGTCAGGAAAGGCAATCAGATGGCAACAGTAGATATCAATCAGCAAGTATTACTGTGGCCCTCACTAATAAAACTGTAGGTCTTAGCTTTCATTTCGTTATATGAGGACAACTTCAGCGTTGCGCTCGTCATTGCTGCACTGCAGTTCTGTGAAGTACAACTACTGGCCACTAGGTGGCTCATAGCCATCACGTTCAGTCAGTCTTCAGCATGCTTGGCATGGATGCATGTGCTGATAGGCTTTAATATGACAGTGTTATTTTGCCACTTTATTTCACTTTTTTCATTGAACTTTATTTTGCTGGGAAAATCCATTAGCTTGCCATGCAATTTAAATATTCACGAGCAGCATTTTCACTAAACAACATTTGTTTCATATATATATATATATACACTCACCTAAAGGAACACCTGTTCAATTTCTCATTAATGCAATTATCTAATCAACCAATCACATGGCAGTTGCTTCAATGCATTTAG